>CM061552.1:103214176-104464176 GCA_030864225.1 Capsicum baccatum var. pendulum
AAAACTCGCCCAACATCCTATTCTTACAACTCAAGAGGAGCAATTATTCACTTTGTAGATTCCAGAAAATTTTCCACAATAGCGGAAAAGCCATGGATTCACCTATATCCATTTTGGTGTAATTAGAATGTCATTGACATATCAAGAAGAATAGGCCAGCCAGTAGTGGCGCATCTTTCCCTTCTGGATATCAGATACAACAACTACTAACATACAAACTTGGGTACATTAGAGATCGCCCTAGATGCCCGAACAATTTTGTCACTTTATGTCCCAACTTACATATGTCTATCTCGAATTCATATCTGCTGGAAGCATAAAAAATCCAGGTCCAAATTCTTAGAGCTCCACAAAATAATGATGCCATACAAGTAACTTTGCACTATCAGATAATTTGGAAAGTACAAAACCATGCTACAAACTTATCTCTTCTAGGCAGCCATAATTTCTTAGTTCTAAATATTAGTGTTATTAATAGAACTACCTAGTACATCCGAATCCTGAGGCATATACTTAGTGACGAACTTGTCAAAATTCTTCCAAACTCATGGGTCATAATTTGCAAGAAGTTTAGGATTTATCCTCAACCTCTCCAGTTATTGAGCCTATATTCATTAAAAGCCCAACCTGGATTGACTTAGCATGTTAGTCTAATCTAACCTTATAGACTAAAAGGAAGAGATGAAGGAACTCCAGTCCAGGAAAACCTGGGCTTTGAACAAGTGTAGATTTCCATCCTGATAAGAGACTGCTAGAAGAAGATGAAGCTTTGGGCAGTAGTCATATATCTTATTCTCAAACTGCTACATCGTCACATCTCTTCACTTTCTAAGAATCTACTTTAGCAATAACATAGGATTAAGGCTGTATTGTTCGCTCACTAATCTTTTATCCTTTACTTACTTTACTGAGTCATTATTTTCTAGTACCAGAGTTGGATGCTTACTTCGCTTTTTTTCCTTTCGGCTTGAAATTCACTCGCTTATCTGGAATGAGCTACTGAGTTGGATTACAGGCGCAAAGGCAGCAATTTACTTTCTTAGTTAGACAGGAAAAAGCGAAGCAAGGGCATAGCAGCTTTCACCAGGGAAACTTCCTATTAGGAATGGATTCCTTTCAAGTTGTGTTATTATAGACCAAACTATTCTAACAGGGCAGGGGAAACGAATAACTAAGCTAATATAGTACAGCTATAATCGGGCCATAGCACAGATAAGAATATACTGAATGTATGAAAGATATGGTTCTGATTCTCTTTTTTCCCGTTCCTTTAATCAAATAATAATCAATGCCCAGGGATAGTACCAGCGCATATTCAGAGTCTTCCCTACGTGCCTAACATCCACTCCTTCTAGTTGAGTGCCTTGCGGTGCCTTTAATAATGAGAGAAGGTGATATCGAAGAGAATAACTCAAGGGCACTAGCTACTCCATCAACTCAATTTCGTTGTGTAAGTAAGGATACCAATAATCATAGTTTGAACTTGAAATCTTTTGTAGGCTCATCTCGTCGATTGGCATTCTGATCCTGGCCATTCATAGATAGTCAGCATTTTTAGTCATAGGCTATTGCCCATTCCCGATAGTCGCAGCTCTGTCTGTTCCCTATTCTATTAAAGAATGAATGGGAATTAGTCTAATAATAGCTGGGCAAAATTCATCTCTTTCCATCTCTATGTTGGCTAACCTTGCTTTTTTTCTTACTTTCATGAAGCTGATCTTAACAGATATCTCTTCTATTTTCATAAATAGAAGATCTGGTGAATTAATTCAATTAGATGCCGCTTACCTAGATGCAGTGCTTGTCTCTCGAAGCGAAGGTAAAGAACAAGACATTGGGGATTCTGAATCTGATCGTACTTTTCTCAGGTCGAACGGCTATCGATCCTGGCCCGATGAGAAAAGGGTTGAACTCATACTTTCCTTAACCTAATCTACTTGGATCCCGGATTCTATTCCATTAAAGCATTCATTCCTTTCTTGTAAAGAAAGATTTCAACTGAAGTAATCTATTTGACATTGGTTGTTCTTTCTACCTAAACTTGCGGGTTCTTTCTTCTATATCAGGAATATCGGTCAAAATCGATCTTTAACTTGACTTTATCTTTAACAATAAGTTCTAAGTATTTATATAAATAAAATAAAATAAAAAGAAAGATATAAAGCAATGGAGCCATCATAGTCTATTTTAACTCCTCCGCAGGGAAGGAACGAGTCGTTTCCCCCTTTTCTTCACCACCAGCTAGAGCACAGTCTTTGCCGGTCTCAAGTTTATCAATAAGACAAGACCAATAACGTGGCTATGAGCTCTTTCCTTACTCAAACCCCAAGCGGGCAGGGTGACAAGACTTTGATGCAGGGTTCATCATGGTCTTTGAGTACAAGCCTGGGAGGACCAATTTGCCAATGCACTAAGTCGAATGGCTGAGTTGGCATCCAATAAGTTTGAATTAGAATAGATAGCACCCATAAGGGTCCGTCCCCGAATGCATAAGATAGAAAAAGGACCCCGTAGCCAGACCCTGCTAAAAAATATGAGCAACTTCAGTTAGAAGTGTCGCTCAAGTGGAATGGTTGTTGGTACTCTTTTTCATATCCTCCTCATATTGGTGACTGACCTCTTACTTTCTATTTAGAAAGTAGAACACAACTAGCAGCAGATAGGCATTCAGTTAGCTTGAAAATGGGCTTGTAGTTAGAAATCGCTTCCTCAACAACTATCTTTAGAATGTCCTATCTCTCTCTTCAATGCTTTAAAATGAGCTAGAAGGCTTCTCTTAAAGCAGAAAAACAGAAGTTCTAGTAGTTTTAGCTATTCGATTTGAATGAGTGCCCTCGCTTCTTTTCCTTAATATGATATGCCCAAAAAAAAGAAAAAGAAAGTTCAACATATCAAAGAGCGATAACACAAATTATCAGTGACCTCCAACATAACATATGCTAGCCTTACATAGAAAATTTGGTAGTCTTTTCAAAAGAAAGAACCGACCATATCGAAAATTTACGCAAGGTCTTCGAAAGGTTAAGAAAACATCAATTGAAGATGAACCCAAAAAAATATGCATTCGGGATCAGGCGAAGGCCTTAAATCAGTAGGGCAATAGCATAGCTATTATTGACCTGACCCCTATGACATTACTTAAGCCTACTCTTTCTTCAAGATATGAAATGAGCAGTCGAAAATGGCTGTCCCTATTGTATTTTATATGGAGTCATCTACAGGGCTAAGAATCTTACCTTTACTTAGAGAGGGATAGAGGTACCACGCTCTTCCGTGCTCGTAGGTTCACTCACCTATGCATCCAGACTAAGGTCTCACAAACGTGCACTTCCCTTATGCATCCAACCACTTTACTAATGCGAATAGGTTATATAGAAGGGTAGGTTGGTTATATACTTTTATGCGCCTTCTTTCTTCAAATATTTTGATATGTATTGCCCCCTAACTATAGATCAGATCCACCAGACAAGAAACTCAATTTTGCACTGTTGTTGAGTCATCGGACTTATCCACCAAGGGATTCATTGAATTTCTATGGATTGCATTGGGGGAAATCTACCAAAGCTAGGCAGATAGATAGACTCCTTTCCCGCTGCTAAGGGAAAGCAAGAAAGAAAATCAAATGATTCTTTTTTAACTAGCGCCCTCTTTTGGGTATGCAAGTACTAAGAGTCCTCTCACTACCAACCAGCAAACATCATCTGGCTAAGTCTTGCCGGTATCAACAACGAGAAAGAAACAACCAGAGCAACTAACTATGGCTCTTGTCCTAGACAACATCCTAGACGATGTTTTTCTTCCTGGGCTGCAGGAAGTAGATCGAGAGGTCGTTCCACCCCTTGTCCCCGAATATGGGGAATATGTTCTCAAAAAATCTTGCTCCAATCTGACCTAGCTGGCGAGCAATCCCTGTTCGTGACAGAGAACAAGACAGCAAGCGAGCGTACTTTTGTTCACTTCTTCTCCATCAAGCATGGAAGTTTAAGGATAACTGTAGGTCGGTGGCTACCTAAGGAAACTCCGATTCGATCTGCCCCCGGCTGGGAGGCATCTACCTCATCCCGATCACAAGGAGAGGTTCACTATGATGGGGGTACTTTATTTTTCCTTAGGGAAAAAATGAAATGCATAGGGGACCATTCTTTTGTTGCAACATGCTCCTCAGATTTACGGATTCGCAGGGGCCTCAGGCCCTACTTAGTTGACTGACAATGACAAAGGCATGCGAAACTAAGTAAGGCCTTTTCCTTTTTGATTGAATAACCCATTCCCATTATCTTTAATAAGTAAAGTAGAGCCAGCAGGGTGCTTCTGCATTCACTTCTTTATTTTATTACTGATATATGTTTTTGCCGGTTTAAATTCATTAACCTTTTGGAGGTTATATTTTCAGGCTAAACTTGTTAAATGCATTCACTTTTTTATTTTATTACTGATATATGTTTTTGCCGGTTTAAATTCATTAACCTTTTGGGGTTATATTTTCAGGCTAAACTTGTTAAAGAATATGTTAGAACTCCATAATTTATAGTGAGGTCCTTTTAAGATGCAGAAGAAAACCTTTTTAGATTGTGAAAAAAATGTAGATCTCTTAAGTTTTATAGTGAGAAAATTAAAAAAAAAAAAATTACAAGAAAACTAAAAAAAAAAAGAAAAAAAAAAACTTATTCAGTCTTAGTTTATTTATTTGACTATAAATAAGAAGTTTCGCCTGTTTTAATCATATTTTGTGCCCCCCCCCCCTCCCCTAAAACACCCAAACCCCAACCCCATTGACAATCCATTGTTGTGGTTTAAGAAATTTTATTTGTATAGAATAATAGAGTTCTAGATTTTCATTTTACAGGTGTTGCCAAAAGGAAATGGCATACTGTTGGAGTAAATGATTGTTCTATTTAAATATAAAATATAAAAATTAAAAACTCATTGAGGGAAATTTATTATTTTATTTTGGCTACACAAAAGGTTGTTCAGGTAAGTATCTCACACCTCAAACTCTAACGTTATAGGTTCGAGGAAAGAAACCTATTTTGGCTATAACTTATCTCTCCTTTTATGGTTGGCTAGTCATTGCACGTAAAAAATAAATGGAAAAAGTTACAAAGTTGAGGCAAAATATGAATGGCATATTAAGAAAAGATTCTTACAGTTGGAAAAAGTAAACAATTCTATCTAAATGACTACGTGGCGATTAGCTTTGAAAATATTCTGTTTGGAAGTTGATTTTGTCATCAATCTTATTCCCAAAAGAGAGTATATCCACTCTGTTTGCCATGTTAGCGTACGAGGGCTGATGGCAATCAAACTGTCAAGTTTACGGTTCTTAACAAATATTGAAATCTTAAAATTTGAACCTTCGTAACCTGAAATGACATACCGTACTTGTTATTGTCAGGATTCAGTTAGGCCCCTCACATGTTCTCTGTCTCTATGAAATACTATAATACTTTAAAAAAAAAAGCAGTTCGGTGCACTAAAGCTATTGCTATGCGCGGTATCTGGAGAAGGGCCCCACCACAAGTGTATTGTACGCAGTCTTACCTTACATTTCTGCTATTTTCAAGGCTTGAACTTGTAACCTCCTGGTCACATGACAACAACTTTATCAGTTCTCCAATCCCATTTGCAAATTATGTAAACTAAGTAAATATAGAGAAATCATCAGCCGAACATTAAAGAAGTGAAGCGAAAAGAGAACAAATAGTATTATCATTTATGCCATCCTCAATCCTAGATGACTTGAAATCAAATTAAAGATTGTACTTGTTAATTTTGAAGATGACAGTAGCATATTCAGTTTACACTCGTTTTGCCTATGCAGGTAGCTTCAATGTGTAGAGAGAAAATGCATGTGGTACTAGAAGAAGAGCTAATGCGCATGAGAAATAATGTAGACATGGGCGATGGCAGCCGCTCCTGTGGAAGATGGCAGCCATGGGAAGGGCAGAGGATGGAGGAAGCATGGAAAAGAGTGTTCAAAAGTTGCTTCTTGAGGATAGATGAGATGGCATCACGCATATGCAGTGAGAGTAGTACTGTGGGCTGCCAATGTGACTGCCCACCGAACGCATTGGGACTGACTGGCTCCACCGCAGTGGTGGCCATTTTGACAGATGAAACTATCATTGTAGCAAATTGTGGTGACTCGCGCGCCGTTCTTAGCCGCAGTGGAAGTGCGATTCCACTTTCTTATGATCATAAGGTATGTCTCACTAGGCAGGACTGCAGTCACTACACTATTAAATATATTTATAAGTTATTTCCTTCACATGTACATCTTAGTAAAAAAGAAAAAAAAAATTAAAGAAAAAGAAGCTTACAAGAAATTGACTTTTAATAATGATCACTTTTAATGAAGGACATGAATCCGATAGTTATAAGAATACTTATAGTTGCCATGTTAAAAGTCAATTCTCAGTTCAATATTTATGAAGGATAATATCCTGTCCTTAAAAAACATCTTATCTGATCATTAAAACCAAATCAAGTATCTAAATGAAGCACTTCGACGGTTATATTTTTTTTTTTGAGTAATAATCCCTCTGTTTCAAAAGAATGACCTACTTTTCTTTTTAGTCCGTTTCAAAAAGAATGACTTCTTTTCTTTTTTTGGTAATACTTTAATTTCAACTTTACACAAGGCATGTTTATGACCACAAGATTAAAGGATATTTTGGTAAATTTGACACTACTTTAATTTAAGAAAAAAGATTATTTTTTCACCTTTTTTAAATATTTTTTAAGATTTTTTTTATCTTTTTTAAAATATTTTCTTCTTTATTTTCTTAAATTTTGTGCCCAGTCAAAGTAAATCATTCTTTTTGAAACAGGGGGAGTAGTAATCTTTCAAGCAGGGGCGGAACCAGCTTATGACCAGGGTTCACATGGTTAAAAATATTTTGTAACGTATATATAGTAGATATTGAACCCATTTAGCTAATTCTTGTGTTTACTTCTTCCTATTATAACCCCTTAATGAAAACTCTAGCTCCGTCACTGCTTTCAAGTTCTAAATCAGTAAATTGCAAATTAAAAGAGTACAGTATCACGATATCAGATCCTTTTTCTTTTTTGATAAGTAATATCATAATGTAACAACTTGTTTCATCCAGGTTTACTCTACATGATGACTTTCCCCCTTTGCATTGTCATATATTAGTACTTCTTGATAAGGAATCACAAATCACTAAATAAGTGTTGAAAACGTAAAATACTAACAGTTCGAGGAGAAACGAGATTACTGCTAATGCTTCTGAAAATGAACTTCTGTCCCACCTTAGGCGTTAACCAGGTTAATGCGCAGCTTAAAATTGTTCGAAAGAGAGCAATTATAAGTTAAATTTGCTATATAAATTGTTGTTTGCTCTCTCTCCTTAGTTAACATCTTATTTCTTGCTACTCTCTTTTCGGACTTCCGGAGCAAACTAGTATTATTTCCCGTCCACTAGTATGTATCATGGGATCACATTCTTCATGACGTGGACAAAATATACTATGACTTTTACCTATGACAGAAATATCATTAGCACCCTCGTAAGTCATAACAATTAAATGGAAAACTCAACTCTTCAACTGCTTCGTCTTTCTTTCTTTTGCATACTTCCTTTCTGCATTCTTTCTTTCTGAAACACACTCATATGTGAAGGCATAGATCACATTACATCCATACACGTTACACTGAGTTCTTCAAACCATAGATGTGCAACTCATCTTGGTCCTCTACTCGTAAATGAAGCTAAAAGGCATTGCCATATAAAAGATTAAGATATGCATTTGTAATGCAGATCGTGTTAGGATTTTTATATGCATTTTTTGTCCTGATTTTTTTATCAAAATTGAGTTTTAATTTTCTATTGAAGTAAATAAAAGTAGTATTATAATTACTTTTATTTTTCCTTAAAGGAAAATATAAAACTTTTTCATATTTGGAAAACCTCTTTCTTAAGGAAAAGGTTTTGGAACTCGTATAAATAGAAGACCCTCTTCTCATACCATAACACTATAGTATCCACAATGTAGTCTTTAAAGAGTCTTTTTAAGGGGAGATTTCTCTCCGATAGTTTCTTATGTTTTCTTTTATATTAGGTTTTCAGATGTAGGCCAATTGGCCAAATCATATATTATGTTTTTTCGTATTGGTTTTTTTTGTCGTCTGATTTATCGTCTCAGGGTTTGCAAACTAAAAGTTTCCGCATGACGCCCTCTCGATTTCGAACCCAACAAATGGCATCAGAGCCTACAGTTCAAATGTCCAATGGTGTGATGAGACGAAATTAAACATGTTCAAAGCGGTTTCAAATCAAGATGCAACCAATTTGGTGATAATGATGTTTTTGTCCGACTACATCTGGAGAAGATATTTCAGTCATATTTTGAATAATCCTGTTGTCACATTTTTTAAAATAAAGCTCTTTTTTAATCTTGTAAAGGGCTTCAATATTTTTAACCCAAAAGGGCTCCATTTTTAAGCATGACAAACAGCAGAGATATATGAAGATTATGTGAAGAATCAAAAGCATACATATGATGTAAAGAAGGCGGATCAAGTGAAGAAAATCAAGCCAAAAAGAAAGATTTGTTAGGATTTTTTGCCCTGATTTCCTTATCATAATTGAGTTTTAATTTTCTATTGAAGTAAAATAATAGTACCATAATTACTTTTATTTTTTCTTAAAGAAAAATATAAAACTTTTTCAAATTTGGCAAACCTCTTTCTTAGAGGAAAGGTTTTGCAACTCTATAAATAGAAGACCGCTCTTCTCATACTATAACATAATAGTATCCATGATGTAGTCTTTAAAGAGTCTTGTTTAGGAGATTTCTCTCTAATAGTTTCTTATGTTTTCTTTTAATTTTCAGATGTAGGCCAATTGGTCAAATCATATAATAATTATATTTTTTAGTATTGGTTTTTTTATCGTCTGATTTATCGTCTCATGGTTGCATGTTAAATTAACATGGAAACACACCATACGTTCACATAAACCAAGAACACCTATAAAGTAGCGGAATATGCGAGAGGAAAGGTGCGTACCTTTGTCTGCCATTGTATCACGTAACTGAAGACGAAGAAGGCTGAGTCTTCCTCTCCTTTCCTTATGACGGTTGCCAGTTCATGGAAATACGTCTTATGTTAAAGTCAAGAGAGGGGACCTAACCTTATATTTATAGGCTTTAAAACCTTAACCTAGTACACCCTCATTATGGGCTCACAGGTCTACTACAGGCCTACACTATTGTCAGCCCACACCAATAACATGAAATGGATACAGGCCTATATGGAATTCGCATGAATACACGACCTATGTCTTGTCCACCAACTAATAACATCAGTTCGTTTTACTTTAGTGTAATAAAAGTTAATGTTAAGTCCACATAAAATAAATAATTCTAATATTCTTCAACTCGGGCAACGCTAACTTTTAAAGAAAAGTTTTTGAAAACTTATTTTTATGAAAATGACTCTCGGGCTAAATAGACAGTCACCATAAATATGTAGTGGTGGAACGCCATCTTCAACATAGTTCAATCAAACAAATCATCACTATTGAACTATAGCAATACTTCCATCAACCAACGATACAAGGCCACTCTGCAATTACTAACATTGATGTTTTATAGACATAAACCAAATGATGTGGTAGTGTAGCAAAAAATAGTCAACATGGACTCCGAATCGAGGCTATTTCATTATTAGTCCTTCAAATGATTTTCAATATCAATATGTACGCTTAAAATCAACATGCGTACCATCAAAAAATCATCACCGCAATTTTCTGTTACAACATGTGTGAGCACTAAAACAACATGTGCTCCACCAGAAAATCTTGATTTTCAAGGTTCAACATGTGCAATATATTACATGATGCAACAACCAGAAAATCCACAAGGTAGAATGATATACCATATATATGTCTCCAAGAGAAAGATCGAATAACACAACAATAAGATCTTATCAATATGAGACATAGTCAACACGTAAGGCAAAAGCCTTAATATAATAAAACAATATTAAAGTGTGCACAATAATAATCAACAACATAAAGAGTGAGATGGACTTATTCCCACTGATCTTAAGATAGATGCAATGATCAATATTGTTCACCACAAATCCTATAAAAGTGATAATTTCCTCGAACTTCTAGTACCACTATCGAGAAGCTTGCTTCAAGCCATAGATATATTTCTTCAACTTATGCACGAGATGCTCACTGCCTTTATAAAAAAAAAACTTTGGAATTTTTGCATGTAAACCTCTTCATTAAGATCTCCATTCAAAAGGTTGTCTTTACATCCATCTGATGTAGCTCAAGATCAAAGGGTCTCATTTGTTTCCTATTCTCTGCGTATCTACCATAGTACTCACTCCTTCAATCAAACCTTACTTTTTTAATGACCTTTCTCATTTGTTTCTCTACTTCAGTTTTAAAAACTTTAAACATTTCAAGAGAATCTGATTTTTCTTTAATAAGAAAAACATAACCATATCAAAGAAAGTCATCAATGAAGATGATAAAATAACTTGAACCACTTATTGTAGTAGAATACATACCACTTATGACTGTGTGAATGATTTTTAACAAATCAGAACTACGAGTAGTATTATTTTATTTTTATCAACTTTAATGCAATCAATACATGTTCCTATGTCCCTAAAATCAGGAGAAGGTAAAATATTAGAGTTAACCAATTTATCAACTCTATCCTTAGAGATATGACCTAAACGCCTATGCCACCACATGCCCGATTTTTTGTTTAAAATTATCGTTTAGGACCAACAATTTCAGAACTAAAAGAGTTGTATTTAAAATCAGAAGCCAAAGAAATTTTAAATAAACCATCAGATAGGATTCCATGACCAACAACTCAAGAATTCAAAAGAAAATTAAATTTTTTCATTAAGAGAATCAAAATCATAACCAAATTAAATTTATTTATTAGATCTCCAGTCTCAGGCTTATTGGATACAAGATACTTTTCTTCCACTTGGGCAAAAAATCTTTTGGCATCGATAGTTTCAGGCAAGCCACTTTTGACGTGCTCAACAATCAACCTTCTAAAGGCAAGGATGCATAACCTATTAGATCTCTCCTACTTAACATAAAAAAAAATTTCAACAGTTATACTAGAATCAGTAAGAGCTCGAGGCTCATCCTTATGCAAGGTTTGATCTACGTCAGTCATGCCCAAAGTAAATTCAATATCTTATTTCCATCACTTAAAGTTAGAGCCCGATAGAATCATAACCTCAGCATTGTTATTATTCAAATAAATAGTAACTTTTTACAACATAACGTGAATGAATTTATCAAAATAGCAAGGCATAAGAATAATAATACTATCACAACGATGAGTCTCGCGGCATCAACAAGTCCCTTTGGGTAGGGTAAGAAAATATTTTTAATATTATAAACCTATCACCTTTGGACAGATAAATTTACTAAAATCAAAATATTTTTACTTAATGGGGCTCATCACAATACTAATTTAAAACACATAATAAATCTCATTTGGGCAGATCATTGTACATTCTAACTTAGTGATATTCCTCGAAATGGATTAAACAAGTCTCGTAAAGTAAAGCTAATAGGTCACTTTGGTGTACACTATTTACCCTAATTTACAAAATAAATTCAATCGCAGGGATTCAACATGTCATTTCTTAATTTGGTCATGTGACATAGTAAGTAACCACACAATTAAAAATATTTTAAATTTGATTTAGTTTCAATTCAAATGAAACCAAGTTCAAATAGAATAAATAAATAAATAACAATTTGACATCTTTTATAAATAATAGCTTAATTTTTTTATTATAAAATAAATAATTTTTTATATTATTTAATCTAAGCATATAGAACTACATAAATGAATGAATCTTTAATAACATGGTTGTCAGAACGCATTCTTAAGAAGACTTTAGTTTAGCTGACTTTACTTCAGCCAATATAAAAAATAAATAACATTAACACTTTGTAAACAAAAAATGCAGTGAAAAAATACTTGAATAAGGCACATCTTTGATAAAATCTTTCTTAAGATCATTTTTGAGACATAAGTCTAGGCTTAATTTATCACCTTTCATAACAGGGACATCACCAGACTTATAATTTTCCATTTGAAACCTTTTTTAAAATACGATCAATATAGGCCTTATGTGAAAACCCCAATAACTTATGAGATCTATCTCGGCGAATCTCAATGCCCAGAACAAATGATACCTCTCCGAGATCTTTCATATCAAACATTTTGTTCAATAAATTTTTAGTTTCATGCAACAGTGCCAAATTATTACTAGCAAGTAAAATATCATCAAGATAAATGATAGCAAAATATACCATAACATAAATGTCAATTCAAGAGATAATATCACCATAAGCCCGAAATAATAAGGCGAATAGTCTAATGACAAATGAATAATAAGATTAAATACTCCCACTAACCCAGCAAATTAAATGACTTAACAACATCCATATTCTAAACATGTTGCATAAAAACTATGGGTCTTAGCCTCTTGATTAGTGGATCGACAAGCATCAAATCGGTAGATATATGTCCAATCACAATGTCCTTCCCTTTAACCATGTTATTAGTCCCAGGATAATCAATCTGATCTTTACCATGTCTTTTATTGTCCTGACCGTTCTTAAAAGTATGATTATTAGATCTTTCAAACTTCCTAGGTCCCTTGCTAGAGCTTCCTGAGAAGCTAACATGGCAACCTCACCCTTCTCTTTTTTAATTTTTTCCTCTTCAACAACACATTTAGAGATGAGATCATTGATTGACCAAGATTATCCTGAGTATTATAGGCCATTTTCATTTGACTAAACTCAGCATGAAAAGAGTTAAGAGCAGAGTGAACAATATAAGTATCAGCAAGAATGTTATTTTAAGAGTTTTCAATTTGGACTGAATGTGGACCATCTTAAGTATGTAATATTTAACACCCCAGTAAAGTCATACCTCATTCCTGCAAGTTTATTCATAACATTCCACATCATATACATAGCCCTTTTATTCAAAAGCATGATAATAACCAGCCAAAATATTTAAACATCACATGAGGAAACACATAAAAATTTATACTTTATCATACGGTGATGATCTCTTTTATTAATCACATGCACATTCTTTATTAGAAAACACAAGCATTTGTAAATCAAGAAAAAAAAATCTCTCTCATTCATTCATAAAACAATAACAACCCATAACATTGTTAGGATAATGGATTTCATAACAAGAGATGTAACACTCAAATCATGCTCTCATATAACTTTTCAAACTAGTAACACATGTGCACATGAAAACAATTCAATTTTGGGGAAAACAACCTCATAGTTTATATAAAATTTCATCATAAAACAGGCCTTACAATGCATGATCTTCAATAATTTTAAAATCCATCTCATGTACAAAATTAAATACCTTAAACGCTTGTTTAATCGATAAATTTATGTCTATGAAATTTAGGATAGTCCCACATACAATAAATTTTGCTTTTGAAGTTTCAACTATTCTGGTTTCCCTTGTAAGACAGTAGAATCTGTATACTTTAGAATGAGCTAGATAATCAATGAAAAAAAATACGAGTTTCTAGGTTCCGTTTTCTTTTCTGAAAGGTTATATATTTTTACCTCCGTGGGACATCTTCAAACTCAAAAAAAAATTAAACTGGATTTTTTATTGGCCCACAGAAATAGTGATTCATATATTAATCACGCTATAAAATTCAAATTAAATCCTGCCATTACCTTACAAAAAGAATAACACTTTACTATGCAATAATATTATCAAAGTCAAATTCAAAACCCCATCAAATTCCTACCAACAATCTTTTTTTTTGAGGGAATCACAGCTCCAGATAATTTTATTTTAAAATAACAACAATCCGTAGATTAATTTCCATATTTCCACATCGAACAGAAATAACTGTTCCATTACCCACAACAATAACCCCCAGAACTCGAAAAACACGCCACAATTTTTAAAAATCAAATCCAATTGATTTGATTTCATCCATTTTTTCAAATCCAATTGATTAGGCCATCACCTGACTCTTAATTACATGTACACCTTTTGAGATGTTCCAAGTCAGTTAGATCAAATGAAAAATTAATATTGTCACAAAATAATTTCAACAGTAAACTTGAGAAGAACTTGATATTTTATGACATTGTGGAGCCTACAAACCAATATTATGTTTAACAATCTATGTCTAAATCAAAAATCTATAGACGTTCCAAATAATCTATCTAGTAACCATCTCAATACTAAATTAGTTGCCCTTCAAATATTGTAGTTTATTAAGCAAGCGACAGTGAAGATTCATACAAATTCGATCCAAATCAATCTACGAGCTGTATCGAGTTTCAACTTTAATAGATCACGTCGTATTTACTTAGTCATAACATTAATTAACGCCTCTACTTCAACACTTTATCATCAAAAAATGTAGCAAAAAACAAAATTAAATTACAATCATCTTGAGGTTCTCGAAACATACATCATAGTATTCGATCATAGGGTTCAAGATCTATGTGAAAAGCTTTCTCATACCAAGTGTTAAATTAACACAGAAACACACCATAGGTTCACATAAACCAAGAACACCTATAAAGTAGCGGAATATACGAGAGGAAAGACGCGTACCTTTGTCCGTCATTGTATCACATAACTGAAGACGAAGAAGGTTGAGTCTTCCTCTCCTTTGCTTATAACGGCTGGCAGCTCATGGGAATATGTCTTATGTTAAAGTCAGGAGAGGGGACCTAACCTTATATTTATAGGCTTTAAAGCCTTAACCTAGTGCATCCCTTATTATGGGCTCACAGGTCTACTAAAGGCCTACACTATTGCTAGCCCACACCAATAACATGAAATGGATACAGGCCCATATGAAATCCGCATGAATACACGACATGTGTCTTGTCCACCAACTAATAACATCAACCCGTTTTACTTTAGTGTAATAAAAGTTAATGTTAAGTCCACATAAAATAAATAATTCTAACATTGCAAATTAAAAGCTTCCGCATGATGCCCTCTCGATTTTGAACCCAATGTAAATATTCAATGGGAAAGGCTCAAATATGTCACTGAACTATCAAAAATGGCTCATTTATGTCATGCGTTAAAAGTTGGGCTCATTCATGCCATCACCGTTATAAAACTGGTCCATCCATGCCATTACTTTTTAATGGTGGTTTTCTAAAAAACTGTTTTGCCATATGGCCTCTTATTAGAGGTCCACGTCCTTTTTTAAACTTTTTAACTTTTTTTTTTATCCATTAAGAAGAATTCACCCACACCCAACCTATCACCTTAACCAACTTTGATATTAATCTTAATTTTGATCCTAGATTTAAACATATATATAATCATTTAGTCTTCGAACATAAAATTTACACACTTGAATACTACGTTTAAAATAATATAGGTTAGAATAATTAATAATTTAAAATGATAAATGAATAAATTGTGATTAAAAATTAATTTGTTTTGACTCTCGAAATTCGAACATCATCACATAATTTAGGACGAAGAGAATACCAAATAAATGAAGGACCACAACTTTTAATTAGGAAGAATACCTAAACATCCCTTCTAAATTTGGATTATAGGTTTTATAATTGAATTATTGGTAGTCTTAATTATTTCGTGAATTTGGTTATTTGGTAGCTTTTATACTCTTTAACGTGGACGAGACGTAGAGCATAACTTTTTTCTGCGTGAGTGGATTTTTTAATATACACATTAAAGATCCATTAATAAACACATAAATAGTGTCTGCGTTAGTAGGTACCAAACAGCACTAAAAAATATGTGGACTGAAAACACCCTACGTACCTGGATAGTGGTCTTTTATTTATTTTATATTTTTTAAAATTCTAACACACCTAAAAATAAATTATGCTCTACGTCTCGTCCACGTTAAAGAGTATAAAGGTTACCAAATAGCCAAGTCCACGAATAATTAAGACTACTAATAATTCAATTATACAACTTATAATCCAAATTTAGAAGAAATTTTTAGGTATTCTTCCTAATTAAAAGTTGTGGTCCTTCATGTATATGGTATTCTCTTCGTTCTAAATTATGTGATGATGTTTGGATTTTGATAGTAAAAATAAATTATTTTTTAATCACAATTTATTCATTTGCCATTTTGAATTATTAATTATTCTAACCTATATTATTTTAAACGTAGTATTCAAGTGTGTAAATTTTATGTTCGAAGAATAAATGATTATATATATGTTTAAATCTAGGGTCAAAATTAAGAGTAATATTAAAGTTGGTTAAGGTGATAGGTTGAGTGTGAGTTAATTCTTCTTAATGAATCAAAACTAAAAAAAAATGGCGTGGACCTCTAATAAGAGGCCACGTGGCAAAACAATTTTTAGAAAACCGTTAAAAAGTAATGGTATGGATGAACCAGTTTAACGGTATGGATGGACCAGTTTTATAACGACGATAGCATGAATAAACCCAATTTTTAACGAATGACATAAATGAGATAATTCAGAGGCATATTTAAGTCTTTTTCCAATATTCAATTATACAAGTAAACATGCTTTGTTCCTCTTTAAGTACTACTTTTAATTATACATTACTTGTTGGTCTTTTATTCATAAATCACATTAATGATTAATGCTGCACCTAAGCAGAGTATGTACTAGGAGAGCTGTAAGCATAATTCGAGAGGTTACTAGTTGATGGTAGAGCATGCTTAGATCATAATTTTGCCGTATGTAATCTCTCTGAGTCCGATTATCTTTCATTTCATAGTAGACATATGAAAGAATCATGTAGTAGCTCACTACTTGAAGAAAATGATCTTTCTTAATTAAAAGTAACTTGACTTTCTGTTGCAGCCAGACAGACGAGAAGAACGTGCCAGAATAGAGGCATGTGGAGGTAGAGTTGTTTTTGCAGATGGAGCACGAGTTGAAGGAATTCTTTCCATATCTAGGGCAATAGGTAACTTCTTTATCCTTTGCTGAAGATGTTTCTCAATGTAAAGACATAATTGCAGTTGTCAGTGGAAATGTTATTCGTGGTCATTCATTAAAAGTTTAATGTCATCTCGCTAGATTTCTGTTTCAGATGAAGGAAACTGGCATTAGAAATTTTTCTTTGTTTGTTTCCCCTTTACGTATGTTATCCCTTCCTTAGCAGTATGCTTATTTCAAAGGTTAGACTGTGAATTGCCTTCAGCACCGACAGGTACTGTTTCTTCTTCAAAAAGCAATATTTACTCCTTGTGGAGAAGTTGAGCTAAGAAAATCCCCATCTGCTCTTTAAACCCCAAATTTTTCTTTAAAAAGGGCACATATTTTGTATCAGGCATGAGCTAAAGATTGGAGACAAAGAAGACCGATTATCAGTTAATGGTAGTGCATAATTGGGGTAAACCACTATTTATTGCAGCTACAAGTGCATCAAAGAATATGGGCAGCTTCCCTGTAAGGTTAGAGAGGGTCAAACTGGGAGCTATTTTGTGGTGATTCAGAAAGAGAAATATGTTTCCATAAATGGGTTTATAGAACTTCCATTGATGCTTTGCAATGATGTATCTTTGTTTGACGGAACAGTTTTACTAAGGGGAGTGTGGTACCGATACCAGCATAGGAGTAATTTCATGATAAACCTTTTTAGGATGCTGTAATATGTGAAATTACACCAGGTTTTTGGTAATATGAAACAAAAGTTGTCTTCAATGACTAAATTAGAAGACCAGCTTGGTGCAAATTTATTGCTTTTGAGGTTTCATTTGCTAAGAACAGTTCTTTCTTGTGATATATGCGCATTGAGTTTTCTGCAAAACGGCGTGCTCATTTTTATTAACCCTGATTTCCCGCAAACGGAAGTTTGTTGATCATTCAGAAGTCAATTAAAAAGTGTTGAATGATCTGCTATGTGCAGCTCTTCGGATTCTTCTGTGTTCATATTCTTAAGAGTGACATACGAGCCATAAATATTCATGCTTCCTTTCTCTTCTCTACTATACTAGTTGTTAATTGTTCACAAACAAAAATTTGCATAAAACCTTTTATAGATGTGTAGTTTTCACCTCATATAATTCTTGATGAAATTGAATTAGGGGATAATATAATTGGAATGTTTAGATCCAGAAGGAAAACCTATAACTGGTATTACACAAACCATTATTCCTTTCAGTAACTCTTAGCTCTCTGAGACATACAAGTTTGCTGAATGGAATATTAAAGGGCCAGATTTACAATAAGATGCTGCATTCCATGGTTTCTAAGTGGTAATGCTTCTCGTTCCATTGTTTCTAAGTGGTAATGATTCGCGTTTTTTCTGCACTATTCTACCAGTACACTTCTGGAAGTAATCTCAGACAGGTGAGCTTGTCTGAAATGTATGGATCATTTGTCTGGGTCAAAGATGAAATAGCTAAACAGATTGAATTGCTTTGTAAGTACATCTAAAGGGCTCTGTATGGCCTTGATGTGCTTGTTTTTTATTGAAATACTACTGATCCAGCACTTCAGGGTGGGAATTTCACTTTGGTGCCGAGACGCAAATATTATTGAATATTACTCTTATTTTTCATTGCAAACAGGAGACAACTATCTAAAGCCATACATCACATCAGAGCCGGAGATGACCTTCACCAAAAGGGAAGCAGAGTATGAGTGCTTGCTTCTTGCGAGTGATGGATTGTGGGATGTTATATCAAGCGAGGTAGCATGTGAGGTGGGTAGAGAGTGTCTTCGAGAAGGGGATCCAGCTGGGTATTCCAGGGCTGTGGTAGGAGGTGATGGCAGAGGAGAAATGTTTGCTCCACGAAGTGCCTGCTCAGCAGCAGTGCTGCTCACACGGCTTGCTCCAGGCCGGAAAAGCTGCGACAACATTAGTGTAATTGTGGTAGACTTGAAAAGAAACCACACTGCTGTGTAGTTTTCTAGAGCTAGAATGTAACATATGTGGCACTTGAACAATGAACGAATAGAAGAGAAATCAGCGTTCACAACAAAGCAACTTGAACAATGAAGGAATAGAAGAGAAATCAGCTGATTCTACAACACAACGTACCTCTAAAAAAATGACGGAGATTGACCGAAGAGGAAAGAACTGCCATCAACATCAAAGAAGCAAAACCTACAGAGAGGCTGAGCAAGAAAGTCGGACTACAGCTAGCCACCGCCTCACTTTTTCTTTTCACTTCAACAAAAACACACTAAAGAATGGTTTATTATTACTATAGATGCTAATTTACCTTTGTATTTGGATTTGGGTCTTGCCCTGTTCTTTTCATTGCCCAAAGAATTCCTTCTTTTTTTATTTTTTTGAAAAAAAGTTCCATTTATCACAAATAGTCAATTAGTCATGAAATAAAATGAGAATTATTTTATCTTATGATGTGAGATAATAATTAGTACCAAAATTATTTATTCATCATTTACACCATAGTGATGAAATATATTACGCATATATATAGTGGGATAACTAATTTCGAGATTAATTATCCCAAGATAAATTTTTTCCAACAAAACGATTCCTAAAAGTTAATTATAAGAAGTTATAAAATTTTAATTTATTTATTTAATCATATTTTATTGTTAATAATTAAGTAATAATAAATGTAATTATTATTTTAATTTTCTTGTACAAAGCTTAAAATTGTTACTCACGATTATTTTTGCGGTTATAAATCATTACATAAAGAATAACAAGAAAATTTTAAAAGTTAAATTCATTTATAGAAATATGATATTCTTTTTAATACGAACTAAAAAAATATATCGCATAAATGAAAAAAAAAGAGTATACAATTATATAAATAATTAACCTATAATTTGTAATATAAAATACCAACAACAACAACAATAACATACCCAGTGTAGTCCCACATAGTGGGGTCTGAGAAGGGTAGAGTGTATGCAAACCATATCACTACCTCAGATGAATTAGAGAGATTATTTCCGATAGATCTCCGACTGAGGACTTGTAATACAAAATACCATAATACAAAAATTGGGAAGAGAGTTATATTACTATACATAATTTGCAACACTTTTCATATCCTTATTTATCTATAGTTCAAATATAATCTTATATTTTATTTTAAAATTTTAATTTATAAGCACAACAGATTAAACTAACTAAAGCAATTTTAGAAGTCATTTCAATTGTTGGGCGCATGCACAGCACGGGCATTACTACACTAGAACATAAATATAAGAGAGAACACTAATTTTTGGCAGTCTTCACAAGGTTGTTTTAGTATTTTTAATTAATTTCTAATCCTTTAAAATTATGACACTTTGAAAGATAAAGATCAAGTTATTTTATCTTCTTTCTTGTCATATGGACATTTGCACTTGGTGCATATTTTATGAAATGAGAAAGTACTACTTTATGTGTTTCAAAAAGAATGATATACTTTGACTTGACATAAAGTTTAAGAAAATAAAGAAGACTTTTGAATTTTGTGGCCTTAAATTAAAGTTGTATCAAATGTACCAAAATGCCCTTTAATTTTGTGATCCTAAACATGCCAGGTGGAAAATTGAAATTAAAATATTGCCAAAAAAGAAAAGGGGTCATTCTTTTTTAAACGAACTAAAAAGGAAAGTATGTCATTCTTTTTTAAACGGAAGGAGTATTTAGTTTTTTCCTATAATTTTTATTGTTTAACTATTTTTTTCAAAAAAGAAAACTTACTTTACTTTACTACTATATTTAAGAGAGGATCTCCAATTTGATAGTCTTCAATTAATTTTTTTTTCTTTCATTTTATCTTTAAATGAAGGTTTAATGACTTTGCTTTGCAAATTCTCAATCGTTTTAATAATTTGGTTAATTATATGGACTTTTAAGTGAGGAGTAGGACTGTGCCAAAATCGAACCGACCGATAAACTGAACCGATAAAAATATTATTGATTTATTGTTATTGGGTTATTGGATTAACGATTTTTCAATGGTTTTTTTTAAAAAAATTATTGGGTTATTGATTCGGTTCGATTTTTTCTTATTGGGTAATTGGGTAAACCGATAACCCAATAAGAATATATATTTCTCTTAATTTATCTTTAATCTCTACAAATTAACAAACCTATTATTTCAATTATACAAACTCTTAATTTCTCCTAACAACGTTTAGTTCAAACTTGAAGATTCTTGTAAATTAAAACACATTATGTAGGAATTTTTTTTTGAAACAAAGATTCAATTATTTTTCATGTTAGTTACTACTATTTCTATTTTATGACTATTTTCTTATCGGTTAAACCAAAAACTGAACCGTTAAGGACTAAAAATCGATAAATCAAAAATCGATAAAAAATATCTTATTGGTTTGGTTATTCATTTAGAATATTTAAAATCGAAAACCAATAAACCGAACCGGTAATATGTAAAACTGAACCGAACCGATCGATGCACACCCCTAGTGAGGAGTCATAAAAAAAAAAGGTGATAGTGACACCACAAAAGATCTATTTATCCAACTAAATCAAAAGCTAAGAACTATTCAAAATTTTGTAGTGTTCTTTTATATGGACATAATAATAAGAGAGAATACCTAATTTTTAAATCCTTGAACTATATTGTCTTTCTATCATTAATTGAAGATTCAATAACTTTATAAGCTTACCGATTGAAGAAACATCTACAAAAGTATTGTATTGGATTAGATTTATAATTATTTAATTTAATACGATATTTATTTATAAATTAACATTACTGACGTGATCATTTAGTAATCTGTAGCACCAAATATTTTTTATACCTTTTTATTAAAAAACATGTGTTAGCCAATGTAAATTTAATTGAGAAAAAAAAATAAAAGAAGTTAATTCAACCTAAGGCAAAACTCAATTTAGAATGTTAAAGACTTTAATTCAAAAAATCTCAGTAAAATAAAAAAGAGAAGAGTTTTAATGCATGCATTTGTTTGAAAAAGTTATTCTTTAACTTACAAAAACTTTTATTTCCTTTATTTTAATTTATTTATTTGATTTTGACTTAGCATGAAATTCTAAAAAGTAGCATATTGTTTAATTTCGCAATTTTAAACTAAAGATACGTAGAAAGAACCAAAATATCTTTTAATCTTATTGTCTTGAGCAGTTTCTAAGAAAGGAAAAAAAATTATTCTTTATGAAACGAAACGAACTAAAGAAAATTAAACAAACAATTACAATAAATATGTGATTTCATGTTCTAGAAATATTGAGAAATTATTGAACTATTTTTAAATAATATAATATTATACAAAAACAAACAAAAAGCAGAATAATAAAAAATAGAAAAATCTTTATAAATATTAAGGCAAAATTACATATATCCCAAACTTAAGGCACCATATTACCAAATATCCCTTACTATTTTAAAAATTACATAAAATTCCTTTTTGCACTTTTACTAGTGATACGTTTGCTCTAAATTGTACACCCTATTTTATCTCCTCCATTCATGCCTCTTTCATCTAAGATACGCATCCATTTTTGTTCCACAAATTCCTCTCCTAAAATCTCTCCCATATTTGCAGATTTTGTGTTAACTTCTTTCTCCACTACTTCAACTGATTTGAACTGTAATCTTTCAGCATTAAATTTCAAAATTTGTCAACTACTTCAAAGAGGTTAGTTGTTTGTTTATGTGGGTTTGAAGTTAGTTTTAACAAAATAAGTTAATATCCATATATGCTTTAAATTATTTTGTGTTAATTTGTTTGATCTTCAATGGCTAATGATGATTGACCCTCATTCAGCTTGAAGATTTCACAAATTGAAACACAAAAAGGTATTCCTGCTAGTAATCAAGTTTTGGATTTTACTCCGGGCAATTTTGATTACACCGAGTTAGGTTTTAGTGAAAATCGATCAAAGCAGCGCAATGACCTTGAAAAACTAGAGATTTTAAGACAAGCTTTTGCTGCTAAAAATTAAGATTCCATGCAAATGGATGATCAGGAGGAAATAGAACATATCCCCAAATCTCTATTGGAGCAGGTATTGTTATCACAAGTGATACATATAGATGGTAAACATTAATGAATCGATTGATACATATATGTTTATAATTTAATGGGGATTCAAATGGATGATATATATGTTATCAATATATGGATTTTATTGTGATTCATACGATTCATACCTTTTTTATTTTTTTAATGGATGATTCATATTCTAATGAGTGATACATATGGTGTTATGTTGATTCATATGGTTGTTATATTTATTATTTCAATTAATTGGTGATTCATATGCTAATGAGTGATACATATGGTGTTATGTTGATTCATATGGTTGTTACGTTTATTATTTCAATTAATTGGTAGTTCATATGCTATTATTGAGTGATATATTTTTTCACAAGGAATGTTTGATACATATTCTGATATTTAATTGGTGATACATTCAGTGTTTTGGTGATTCATATGATTGTTATAGTTACACATTTTCATACAGTGTAAGAGTGATTCTATGTGGATCAGCTTTTTTGGTGATACATATGTGATAACACTTTCTTTACTTATTTTATTGTTGTTGTAATTTATAAATATATGATTCATTTGACATAGGAATCATCTTCTGATCTGTGTTGTGGGCAGAATGTTAATTTGATTGTGAAAAAATGACCTACCCACAATGTAAGGATTGATAGTGCACACAACATCAATGTAGTAGATATGATTAAAGGAGTTCTAAAGGATGAAAGAATCAGAATTTTTAGAAGCACTTGTTTTAGGTCATTTCTGGACCTCCCTAGTTGTAACTTTCAAGGTTCGATAGCAAGGTACTTGATGACCTTATAGGTCCAACACCCATATTAGGATCAACTAAGGGTATTGGTCAACAATACAATTCTTCAGTTTTCATTGTACAAGTTTGCTATAGTTATCGGATTGAAATGCATCGACAACGTAGATGATTTTAATTATTCAGACCTTCCACCATGTTGACTACAGAAAAAATATTTTTCGTATTCGACAATAAATGTGAAAAGAAGTGAGTTGGTCAACCTTTTTTGACTAAAAAGTGGGGAAACTATGGAAGATGCAGTAAAAATTGGGATAGTGTAGTTTATACATACACTTATATTCTCCCATTTAGATAAAACCAATATCCCTGTCCGATACTTCCACATGGTGGATGACAAAAGTTATAGTCATTTTTCATGGGGAAAATTGGATTTTGCAAAACTGATGGCTTCTATTAGTCGGTCGATGAATGAGGTGGAACAGTATTACCGTCTGAGTGGCTATCATGACCCGACCTGAGGCCCTAGCCGCGACGGGCATCCCGAACCACAAAGGCGTGAGATACCCCCTTAGCCGATCCACTAGTGATAGTATCCACTTTGGACCCAAAATTGCACGACTTTAAAATGCGTCACTAAGTAGTAAGGCTTTCTTACTTATATACACATAATCCCTCCTATGATTTGCCGATGTGGAACTCCTTCCTAAGTTGGGGTGTTACATACACCCCCTTATGGACTTAGCGTCCTCGCTGAGGTTAGCCTCACCGAATGAGATTTGCCTACACTCAGTACTGAGGTTTTCCCCGCCTTACCAGGATTTTCCTACACTCAGTTTGAACTCTGGCTCACATTGACAGGGATGACACAAGAGCGGGTCTGCTACCATTCTGTCACGACCTGACCCGAGGCCCTGGCCACAATGGGCATCCCAAACCACAAAGGCCCGAGAGACCCCCTTAGCCCATCTACTAGTGATATTGTCTGCTCAAGACTCAAGCCCGCACGACTTTAAAATGCGTCAATAAGGATTAAGGCTTTCTTACTTATATATGCAGTATCCCTCCTATGTTTTGACGAAATGGGACACCTTCCTAAGTTGGGGTGTTATAGTGGCATGCCATACGCTCTTTAGATTTGGTTGTATAAATGTTTTTCCTAAGCTGATGAATCAGTTGTCATTCGTGTTCATAATTTAACCCCAAGGATGGTGAACTGGAAAGTGGTTAAACCAAAGCCTAGATACGAGGATCTGATGGATGACATATTTAGTAAGGTATTTTTTTTTTACAGTGATACTGTTATATGTTTATTATGAATTTTTAAGGTACTTTTAATTTTTTGGTCTTTTGTGTTATTTTTGTTGCAGTGTGTGTACAAAAATTTATCCCCGTCACCACAGGAATTGAACTAACTCAATTTGCCTAATCCTCTAACGTTTGGTTCAATAGACCATGGTGCAAATCTAGCACAGGCAGTATCTGTACAACAATAATCTGAAAGGATTGCTCTGGCTGATATTTCTTCATGAATTTGATAATTTTAGTACTCCTCCAAATGCACACCTTCTAAAAAAGTTGAGGGTTGATGCTTGTCCATCTTCACACCCTCCTGCGAAGAAATAAAAAATAGTTAAGTAGTCCGTCAAAGTTAGTTCATGAGTACCAAAGACAAAAAATAGTTAGAGCAGTTGTCCAAAGATAAGTATTTGGCAGGTTCATCAAGAGACCATTTAGAGCCTCGTGTTTCCTTAGATAAAGACAAAGTTATGCATAATATTAAGATGAGAGATGCTAATAAAGAACCAACTGCTGCAGAAGAAAAGTGTAACGCCCCAAGTCTGTACCCCAGACACCACATGGTGTTTACAACCCTCAAGGACCACAAGTTAACCCATGACGGGCACCTGTTATGAGCACTGAATATTAATACTGCAATAATGCAGAAGTTAGGCTGAAATGCCATAAGGTTCAAAATCTGAATACTGATAATAATAACAATATCTGATAATGACATCTGCAAAACTGAATACTGTCTAAATAGTTTAGTCTGAAAAAGCCTCTAGCTGAATTTTCTGAAAGTGGAGTTGATGGAACAAACCCCCAACTAACTCCAACTACCAAAATACTTACGCTAATAAAATTACTAAAATAAAAGCATATCCTCGATAGATGAGGACTCACTACTGAGTCTACTTCTGCTATCTGAATTGATCTATGCGTGCTCAGAAACCTAAGTGTCTGAACCTATGATATGAGACATCATAGAGCAAAGAGAAAGTATGCGTCAGTACATGAAATATACTGGAATGCTAGATGAGGTAAGGCTGAATGCAAGGGTTCATATGCATGAACAATAACTGACTGAATCATATAGAGTAACTGAATAAGAGTACATGATAACTGAAACTACTGTAAAATACTGAGTATGCAATACTGTGCATATACATGTATACTATATATGAGCTTTTACTGAAGCTGAGTACTGATTTTTCATACTGAGCAACTGATATCTATGATTACTGATAACTAACTTACTGATACTGAGTGACTATGTCTAACAGTCCTGGTTCTATAGAATTGAACTGAGTTCTATACTGAGACTGAAACTATGGGAGGTAATCATCTAACTGACATTCCTCTTTCTGAATAAATTTGGGGTCCAACCTGTAACCCTAGCTAGAAGGGTGTTAGTACCATGCCACGGGCAAAGACAAGTTGCTGAGTCACCCTCATCTGGTAGGTGCTCTGAATGAGAACGGTGGTACCCTCAACTGGCAAGTTAAAACACCTCATCAACCCTTAACTGGTAGGTTGATGTCTCAACCTACACTGGCTACGTAGTTCTGGAATGCAAGGACTGCTCCTAAGGATCACACCCTCTACTGATAGGTGAGACCCCATCCTTGGGTTCACTCGGTGCTGAATCCTAATCCCAACTAAATAGACATTGAACTGATTACTAAACTGTACTAGGTATGACTGAACTATTACTGATCGTATTGACTAACTGAACTGGACTGAGTTCACTGAATTCTGTAACTGACTGAGTATTACTAAGCGTGACATTACTGAGATTATTTTGTGACTACTCTATTTCTAGGTAAACATCTAGATTTTTTGATATTGTATACCCCCAGTACTCGATAGCCTTGGAAAGCATAGCAAATTATAAAAGTATAGAAATACTTGCTTGTTAATAATGCATTCATTTAGACATTTTGTCAAACACTTGATATACATGAGCTTGTACATGAATGGGACCACATAATGACATGTCATGCTTGCACTAGTCAATTCACATAAGTATTTCATCAAACACTTGGGGACCATACTTATTTCACATAATACTAGTCAACACATGAACATCATGAATACAATACTCAATTACAAATTCAAGGGTTTATCATGATAATCACATATTCATTACACATGCTATTTAATTTTATGAAACTTACAATTAAATCACGGTTTGAAACCCAATTAATATTATGAACATGAATACAACTATTTCAAGCATTGAAATCATGAATCTATAACTTCTAATTTAAAAAGAGGGTTCTTGGACTCCATGGATAAAATAAACCCATGAATGAACACTTAACATACCTGGGAGGATTAATTCTTGAAAGTTCTTGGAGGAATTCTTGAGCTTTGACTTTGATTCTTGAAACTAGGGTTTTGTTAATTTGAGAGAGAATGATTTATTCTTGAGAGAAAGTAAATAATGACATAATTAGTAATTAGTGCTCTTTTAGGGTTCGTGTTTAGAACTAATTAGGGCCATGGAAAAATACCAATTTACCCCTGAAAAATTATTAAAATTCGTCACTGGGAAATCCAATTTTGGCCTCCATCATGACGCGGTGGCATCGCGGTAAGCCACTAGAATATGGATGGCACTGTTCATAAAAGGGATGAGTGCAAAATTGACCCTTAGTACGATGCGCCATGATCTCGGAGTCACACTGAAAAGTGACAATTGGGAAACTAGGCATTGGCGCGATGCGATGGAATCACGTTGCCTCATTGGAACTTGACAAGTGGGAACTGGAACATTAGCGTGATGTGGTGATATCATGATGGCTCACTGGAAATTTGAAAATTGCCATTTGAACCCTTAGCGCGACGCGGTGATGTGCTACTTGGTACACTATTTTATAAAAATTGCTATAACTCTTCACCCGAGTATCGGATTTGGGCGAATTTTATATCGTTGGAAAGCTGACTGAATTTCCTACACAATGATAAGCTCTAAACTTTAAAATTCTAATTATTTTAAAAAATTTTATATAGGAATACTTATATACTGAGAGTTAAACTGAGCTAGAAAAATACGGGGTATTACAAAAAGCTATCACTATCCATGTCAAATTAGGACGACATAATGTCTTATGTTAAGACTTATGTAAGTATAACATTTTTTTGGTTGTTGTGTTAGTGTTAAAATATATTATAGGTTAACATGAAATTGAAAATGTTATTCACAATATAGGTTGACATGAAATTCAATGATCTGCAAAAGTTGATGATGGACCATTATACAGGATTTGTGGGAGTTGTGAAAGAAGGGTTTGCTTCATATGGCTAGGTATTCATAATTTATCATTATTATAAGTATGTTACAATATTATTCTAATTTGTTATCTTGTAGATTGCTCATTATTCAGTTCATCTAAGTGAAAAAGATATCTCGGATAGAGAAGGGGATCGTCCTCAATCTCTTAATGAGCAAGAAACTGATGTTAAAAATGACAATATTGTAGATGATGCAGGACAATTATCTAAAGTAGGTGGAAATGATACAGGAACTAAGGAAAGATTATAGGTAATTAAATTGACTTAATTATATAATCAGTTTGTTACAACTTGCTCAAAATATTTGCGTTGAATAGTTTATGTGTTATTATTCGAAGTGTTGAAACTGTTAATATAATGGTGTATATGTAATGATTAAGTAAGTCATATGTATCACTTTGATACATTTGACACCATATGTATCACTTTGACACATACAGTGATACATATAGACAGTTTGTCAAGATCACAATAAAAAATATTTCTTATGTGTTCCTTATAATTTCCACAAAAGTACATTTTGACATATGTCAAAGAAGGGTAAGAGTTTGTACACAGACAAGGTGCAAGAAGAAGATTGGCATAATACAACTACTAAAATAGATGAAGGGATAAGGGACGATGGCCCAAAGGTAATATCTATTTACTTATAACAAAGATTGTTTTGTAATTGCTCATAATATTTTTTTTTATTTGGTAAGTTTAAGTTGTTCATTATAATGACACAAAATTATTTTATCTGTTGCATAACAACTTTTCAGTTACAATTTTTTAATCTTATCTACTGATAATTAAAGTTTCAATTACCGAAAGTTAGTTATCTATTATGTAAGTTTTCCAGATGAATCATAATGATGCATATTGGTCCATATGTATCATGATGGTACAAATAGATAGTTGAAGCCCTTCCAAACTAAAATTTATTAAAACACTAAGTTCACTTTTTACATACGCCTCACAGGAATCGGAAGAAGACCATAATACAGATGAAGATTTATGTAAAGCAATTACCTTGTATGTATCACCATTGACTGTTGCCCATCTAACAGGGATCACTTATAGTGTTGCTGCAGATATTGACACATGCAATCAGTTAGACAATATTGATAGTTAGTCTTATATTAGTGACAACTCTACTGCAGCTATTTCTTAAGTCCCTATTTGTAAGACTAGTCTATCATATGTTAGGAATAAACCTACAAAGAGAAATAGGCATCCTTCAAAATTATATCAGTCACTATTTTTCAATGTTTTTTAATCTGGGTCAAAAGATAAGGAAGTCATCCAGCCATGCAAAAATTTGAACTACCCGTTAGAAGGTCACAATATTTATGGATTATATATTGAAGAGCTCTTCTCTAAGTTATCTCTTTGGATTTCAGTTGGACTGTACAAAACATAAGATAATAGGTAAGATTGATGGATCACCTTTCATTATAGCACCCCGTATTACCCTAGCATAATCTAAGCCTCACTACATGAGTATTTGTATATAAAATTTTCAAAACACTTATTATTTTACAGTTTAGAGCCTGCCATTGAGTAGGAAATTGAATTAAATTTCCAACGATATAAAATTTATTAAATCCGATAACCGAGTGAGAAGTTATGGTATTTTAAGTATCAGTCATTAAACACCATCATTTTAACCCTTAGCGCATCGTGGAGCCATCATAAATGACGATTGTCAATTTCCAGTGTAGCTCCGTGAACCTACCGCATTGCGCCATCAGCCAAATTCCAAACTGTCCTTTTTCAGTGTTCTGTCGCAATAATGGCGCGTCGCGCCAAGGGTGAATTTCAGAATCAAAAGGGCACCACAATTCCTCCGCGTCACTCCAAGCCCTCAGTTTCCAGTTGTCTAATTCCAGTGACACGGCACGATAGCATCGCGTTGCGCCAACTCAAAAAATTGGGAATTATTTAGTACTTCCGAGTTTTAAATCTGAGGGCGTTACAGTCTTTTTTCTCTCACCCCAATCATACTTTAACATAAAATTCACCCTAATTAACCCATTATTTCATTATTTTAATAACTTTTTTCCCAAATCAAAGAAGATTCTCTCCCAATCAAGAATCCTAGCTTTCAAATTCAAGGTCAATCCTCAAGAATTCGCCAAAAACTTCAAGAAATCCATCAATTAAGGTATGTTAAATATTCATACATGGATTCTTTTCATCCATGGAGCCCAAGTAACCCATCTTAATCACCAAGTTATAATCTTTTCAAGTCATTATGTTTCAAATTGTGATTTCACCCATGAATCTCTATGAACTATGATTTTATACCATATTACCATGAGATTATTGTTATTATTCAATACTCCATAATTTAATATTATTATTTATTGAATTAAACCATGATTTAGATCTATTATGTTGAATTCATGCTATTTTTACAAGTTCCATGACATTTCTATGATTATTTTAAATCATGAACTACAAGTGTTTGATAACGCACTTAGTTCCTCAGATCATCAGCAGTACAGTAGCAGTGGTAAGTCCTCATTATTTGAGGATAGATTATACTACTTCATGTCTTTATCTCAGTAGTTAGTAGAGTTAGTTGGGGGCCTATCTCATCAACTCACAGTATTCAGTTCAGAGGCTTTTCAGACACTATAATTAGCTATTCAGATTATTCAGATTTTAGTATTATGCAAAATTCATAATTCAGTAGTCGTTTTATTATTAAAACCTTATGGAATTTTAGTATTCTTCCACATTTATGATCATGTATTTCAATGCTTACAATAGGTACCAACTCATGGGTTATTTTGTGCTCCCTCAGGACTGTAAGTACCGTGTGACAACTAGGGGGTAGTCCCGGGTCATTACAAACTTAGTATCAGATCCTAAGGTTTTAAAGTGTCCTAGGAAGTCTAAAATCCGCGTTGAGTAGATTCTTGTTCATGGGTGTGTAGCACGCCACACTTATGGACGAGAGTCTATAAGACGTTTAGGAAAAGTTTTCCTTCATTTAGTATTCATGTCGTACGAGTGAGCATGAGCTCAAGCTAAACTCTCTATCTAATCCATTTCATTCTTCCGTTTAAAGAACATGCCTCCCAAAAATAATGGAAGAAGAATATAAACTCAGCCAGCCCCTCAGCCCGTCGAGACAAATCCTATGGACGAGCATGTCTCTCACGTAGAATTCAGAGCGGCATTCACTATTCTAGCCAATTTAGTAGTAGCACAACATGATTGGCCAACTGCTATTTCAACCAACCCAGTGGCCAATACTGCTACAACCAGAATTCGGGATTTCACCCGAATGAATCCTCCTTCTTTCACAGGATCCAAGTCTGAAGAGGATCCACAGGAATTCTTAGATATGGTTCAAAAGGTAACAGATGCTATAGGGGTGATGTCTAGTTAGAGTGCTGAGTTGGTTGCATATCAATTGCAGGATGTAGTCCATACTTGGTTTAAGCAGTGAAAAGTTAATAGGGGTGTAGATGCAAGGGTTGTAGAATGGGAAGAGTTTTTCACAACTTTCTTAGAGAGATTCTTCCCATTGGAGTTAAGAGAGGCTAAAGTGTTAGAGTTTATTAATTTGAGTTAAGGAAGCATGAGTGTGAGGGAGTATTCCCTCAAGTTTACTTGGTTAGCTAGGTATACTCCTTATGTGGTAGCTAATAACATGTCCAAGATACGTAAGTTTGTGTCTGGCGTATCTGATAGTGTGGTTAAGGAGTGCAGAACCACAATGCTTATTAGTGAGATGGACTTTTATAGGCTAATGGTCCATGCTCAACAAATTGAGGAGCAGAATACTAAGGAGAGGGAGAGAGGAAATATAAGAGCTAGGACGGGTAGTTTTAATTTCATTCAGCGAAAGCCAGAAGACGATAACCATCCTCAGTTTTATCAGAGGTCTACATCCCCAGTACCCTCTTCAGCCAGTGTCCTAATACCCAAATTAAAAAACGATAATAGGGATAGGGAACCAAGCTCTAAGTCCTAGGCCAGCGTTGTAGTGCTCGTACCAATCCTTTATGTCAGAAGTATGGCAGACACCATTAGGGTGAGTGTAAAGAGGGTAGTGATATGTGCTTCAGGTGTGTCAAGCCAGGCCATCAGATTCGGTAGTGTCGGGTAGTTACTCAAAAAGGTAGGGATGTACGCCAATAGGGCCAATCCCATCAGTCGTCAGTTCCATTCGATTGCCTGACTCAGCAGGGTGCCGCTTCTAGTTCTACCGGTGGCTAGTGTTCGAATAGATTATTTGCTCTTCAGTCTCACCAAGATCAGGAAAATTCTCCTGACGTAGTTACTGGTATGTTGCAGGTCTTTCACTTACATGTTTATGCTTTATGATACTCTGGAGCTTATCTTTATTTTGTAACTCCATATATAGCCATCAACTTTGGAGTCAGTCCCGAAACTCTAGTAGATCCCTTTTTAGTATCTACCCCAGTAGGTGTTTCCATTGAAGCCAGATAGGTATACAGGAGCTGTCCGATCACAATATCTTAGAAGTTACCTCAGTTGATTTTGCGAAGTTAGAGATAATGAATTTTTATGTCATTCTCAGCATGGATTGGATCAACTCATGCTATGCCTTGGTTGATTGTAGAAATAGAATAGTTTATTTTCAGTTTCTAAATGAACCAGTCCTTGAAGTCAGGGGTAGTAGTACAGCTCTTAGGGGTCAGTTGATTTCATACCTTAGCGCAAGAAAGATGATATCGAAGGGGTGTATTTACCATCTTGTGCGAGTCAAAGACTTTAACTCAAAAACTTTAACTTTTGAGTCAATTTCAGTAGTAAATGAATTCTCTGATGTATTTCCTGAAGATCTGCCCGGAGTTCCTCTTGAATGGGAAATTGACTTCGGAATAGACCTTCTCCCAGATACTCAACCTATATCTATTCTTCCATATAGAATGTCTCCAGAAGAACTCAAAGAGTTAAAAGAACAGTTAAAGGATCTCCTAGATAAGGGATTCATCAAACCAGCATCTCCCCGTGGGGCGCAACTGTTCTATTCGTGCATAAGAAAGATGGTTCCCTCAGAATGTTCATAGACTATCATCAGTTGAACAAAGTCATAGTCAAGAATAAATATCAACTTTCTAGAATCGATGAATTATTTGATCAACTTCAGGGTGCCCGCTATTTTTCAAAGATAGATCTCAGATCAGGCTATCATCAGCTCAGGGTCAGAGAATGTGACATTCTGAAAAGAGCTTTTTGAACCCGGTATGGTAACTTTGAATTTCTAGTCATGTTATTTGGTCTTACCAATTCCCCATCAGCCTTTATGGACCTGATAAACCGAGTGTTCAAACAGTTCTTGGACATGTTCGTCATAGTTTTCATTGAAGACATTCTTGTTTACTCTCGTAGCAAAAATGAGCATGCAAACCACCTCAGAGTAGTACTTTAGACTCTTAGAGCTCACCAATTTTTTACTGAATTCAGTAAGTGTGAATTCTGGCTAAGATCAGAGCTTTCCTCGGCTATATCATTTCCGATAATGACATTAGAGTTGATCCTCAAAATACCGAGGAGGTGAGAAACTGGCCTAGACCCATCTGTCCATCAGATATTAGGAGTTTCTTGGTTTTAGCTAGGTATTACGATTAGTTTGTTGAAGGGTTTTCTTATATTGCATCCCCTATGTCCAGATTGACTCTGAAGAAATTTAACTTTCAGTAGTCAGATTCCAGCAAGAAGAGTTTTCAGGAGTTTAAGACTCGAATCACCTCAGCCCCAGTATTGACTCTACCAGACAGTTCAGATGGTTTTGTTGTGTACTATGATGCATCTAGAGTACGTTTAGGTTGTGTCCTCATGAAGAGAGGTAAGGTCATAGCCAATGCCTCCAGACAGCTTAAACCCCATGAGAAGAAGTACCTTACTTATGACCTTGAGTTAGCAGCTACAGTTTTTACCTTATAAATTTAGAGGCATTACTTGTATGGGGTGTATATAGATGTGTTCGTAGATCACAAAAGGCTTCAGTATGTGTTCTCTCAGAAAGATTTGAATCTGTGTCTGAGAAGGTGGTTAGAGTTATAGAAAATTTATGACATGAGTGTTCTGTATCATCCAGGAAAGGCCAATGTAGTGTCTGATGCTCTAAATAGATTGTCTATGGGTAGTGTTGCTCACGTTGGGGATAGTAAGAAGAAGTTAGTTCAAGAAGTTCATCAGCTTGCCCGACTAGGTGTTCTCTTAATCGACTCAGTAGAGGGTAGTGTGTGGGTGTAGAGTAGATCAGAATCATCTCTAGTTTTCAAGGTAAAGGAAAAATAGGATAGAGATTCCAGTTTAGCTAAGCTGAAAGAATCAATCAGATACCAAAAAGTAGAGGTTTTCTCCCAAGAGGGAGATGGTGTTTTGTGTTGTCAAGGTAGATTATGTGTGTCTGGTGTAGATGAGTATAGGAAATGAATTCTTGCAGAAACACATGGTGCACGTTACTCTATTCATCCAGGGGCCACTAAGATGTAAAATAATTTGTGTAAGATCTATTGGTGGAGTGGGATGAAGAGAGATATTACAGAGTTTGTAGCTAAGTGCTTTAGATATTCGCAAGTTAAGATTGAGCACCAGAAACCTAGTGGGTCTATGCAGGAGTTTAGTATTCCCACTTGGAAGTGGGAGGAAGTGAACATGGATTTTGTGACAGGTTTGCCTCAAACCCATCATCAGCATGATTCTATCTGGGGTATCATAGACAGAATGACCAAATCAGTTTATTTCTTGCCAGTCTATACCTCTTATTTAGCTGAGGACTATGCCAAACTCTATCTCAAAAAGTTGGTTAGGTTGCACGGTATTCCCTTATCTATCATCTCAGGTAGAGGTACCTAGTTTACCTCTTATTTTTGGAAAGCATTCCAAAAGGGTCTTGGTACCCAAGTCCATCTCAGTAAACCCTTCCACTGTCAGACAAATGATCAAGTAGAAAGGACCATTCAGACTCTAAATGATATGCTGAGAGCATGTGATATTGATTTTAAAGGTAGTTGGGATGACCATTTTCCTTTGATTGAATTCGCATACAATAACAACTATCATTCCAGTATTTAGAGGGCTCCTTATAAAGCTCGCTATGGTAGGAGATATAGATCTACTATTGGTTGGTTTGAAGTAGTTAAGTCTGCGGTAGTAGGGCCTAACCTTATGTTTGATGCCTTAGAGAAGGTTCAGTTGATCAGAGAAAGACTTAGGGCTACCCAGAGCTGGTAGAAATCATATGTTGACGTGGGAGAAAGGATCTCGAGTTTGAGGTTGGCGATTTCATGTACTTGAAAATCTCTCCAATGAAAAGATTGAAGAGATTTCCCTGATATGTCGGTCCCTTTAAAATTCTCAGTCATTTCTGAAAAGTAGCTTACGAGCTTGAGTTGCCTTCAGATTTAGCATCAGTACACCTAGTGTTCAATGTCTTATTATTGAAAAAGTGTATTGGTGATCCAGCTGTAGTTTTTCCCTTAGAAAGTACGGATATTTAGAACAATCTTTCCTTTGAGGAAGTTCCAATCGAAATTCTTGATCATCAAGTTCATAGACTAAGGAACAAAGAAGTTCCACTAGTCAAAGTTCTTTGGCGGAATCAGTCTGTTGTGGTAGCCACTTGGGAAGCAGAGGCAGATATTCGGACCAAGTACCTTTATCTTTTCTACGCGAATCCAAATTCAGTATAAGGTACCAAATTTTCTTAAGATTTTTCCTCTATCATGCTCAATTTTTGTTTCACATCATGTTCATGTCAGTCATGCATTCATGAGTCAGTTCAGTCATCCATTCCATGCATCAGATATGCATGTTTGGTGTGTAAGCTCTGTCCATCAATTTTTCCTCAACTTAACCAGTTTCATACAAGTACGAATGATCCCAAGGGGAGATATTGTAACACCCCATATTTCCCTAGCATAATCTAAGCCCCACCACATGAGTATTTGTATATAAAATTTTTTAAACACTCATTATTTTTCAGTTTAGAGCTTGCCATTTCATAGGAAATTGAATTAGCTTTCCAACAATATAAAATTCACCCAAATCCAATAACCGGGTGAGAAGTTATGGTGATTTTAAGTATCAGTCATTAAACACCGACATTTTAACCCTTAGCGCATCGCGGAGCTAGCATAAATGATGATTGTCAATTTCCAGTGAAGCTCCGCGAAACCACCGCATTGCGCCGTAAGCTAAAATCCCAACTATCCTTTTCCAGTGCCCTGTCACGATAATGGCGCATCACGCCAAGGGTGAATTTTAGAATCAAAAAGGTACCGCAATTCCTCCATGTTGCGCCAAGACCTCAGTTCCCAGTTTTCCAATTCCAGTGATACGGTGCGATAGCGCAGCATCGCGCCAACTCACAAAATCGAGAATTTTTCAATAATTCTGAGTTTTAAATCTGAGGGCATTACAGTATTTTTCCCCTCACCCCAGTCATCCTTTAACACAAAATTCACCCTAATTAACCCATTATTTTATTATTTTAATAACTTTTCCCCCAAATCAAAGAAGATTCTCTCCCAATCAAGAACTCTAGCTTTCAAATTCAAGGCCAATCCTCAAGAATTCACCAAGAACTTCAAGAAATTCATCAATTAAGGTATGTTAGATGTTCATCCATGGATTCCTTTCATCCATGGAGCCCTAGAAATCCATTTTAATCACCAAGTTATAATCTTTTCAAGTTATTATATTTTAAATTGTGATTTCACCCATGAATCTCCATGAACTATGATTTTATACCATGGTACCATGGGATTATTGTTAATATTCAATCCCCCATGATTTAATATTATTATTTATTGAATTAAACTATGATTTAGATCGATTATGTTGAATTCATGCTATTTTTACAAGTTCTATGACATTCCTATGATTGTCTTAAGCCATGAATTACAAGTGTTTGATAAAATGTCTACAAGAGTGATTATTTATTAAGAGCCTTCATGTTTTGATATTTAAGTTTTAGTGTCATTTTACTATAACTATTTTAAGTCCTGGGGGTATTGAATACCCAAAATCCATGGCTTTTTATTTAGTCTAGTCTCAGTACATTATAGAACAGTCTTCAGAATATACTATGAGCACTTCAGAATAGTCAAATAATAGTCAGTTAAACTCAGAACAGTCTAGTATTTCAGTGTCTTTCATTTGGGAGTAGGATTTAGCACCGAGTGAGTGTAGGGATGAAGACTTCCCCATCAGATAGGTAGAGTCGTTAGTAGAAGTCCCTATACTCTAGAACTACGTAGCCAGCATAGGGTATGAGAAGTCACCCGTTAGATTAGGCTTGACTAGCTCGCAGGGGTGACCCATCAGTTCAGGCTTGACACCCTTAGTCCTTTGGACATTATATTAGTTTAGTGGATCCAGACAACCATCATTAGTACCCGTGGCATGGTATTAACACCCTTCCAACTAGGGTTACAGGTTGGACCCCGATTAGCTCAAATTGGGGAATGTCGGTTAGATGATACCTCCCACATTCTTAGATATAGTCTCAGTTCAGTTATTCAGACTTAGTATTGTTTGACCAAAGCATTCAAATTTCAGTCATTTCAGTATTTCAGTTTACACATTTTACTTAGTTCATGTTATATGCTTGGTCAAACATCCTCAGTTGTTATAGAATTTCATGCATTTTTCAGTATCTATAAATTCCATGCTCTTTATCTAGTACTCTATGCTTTACATGCATATCCAGTTAATTATTAGTTGTTCTCATGAAACCATGCATATCAGCCTACCTCATTTAGCATACCAATACATTCAAAGTACTAATCATATACCTTTTCTTTTGCGCTATGATGTATTATATCATAGGTGCTGACGCTCAGTTCCCAAATCGCACTTAGTCCCTTAGATCATCAATAGTACAGTAGCAGTGGTGAGTCCTCATCATCCGAGGATAAATTATACTACTTTATATATTTATCTCAGTAGTTAGTAGAGTTAGTTGGGGGCCTGTCCCATCAACTCACAGTATTCAATTTAGAGGTTTTTTAGACACTACAGTTAGCTATTCATATTATTCTGATTTCAGTATTATGCCAGATTCATAATTCAGTAGTCGTTTCATTATTAAAACCTTATGGCATTTCAGTATTCTTCCATATTTATGATCATGTATTTTAATGCTCACAGTAGGTACCAGCTCATGGGTTAACTTATGGTTCCTCGGGACTATAAGCACTGTGTGACGACTAGGGGGTAGTCCTAGGTTGTTACATTGATAATATCATATATTTATATTACTCTCAATATTGACTGAAATCATATTTTGCTTTTAAGAAAGAGAAAGATGAGCACTACACGGTCAAATACGCTGACCTAAAACCAAAGCTTGATTTTGTAGTTGCACACCCGGTGAAAAAAATTGATTTTATGAAATGGCCCAATCAAGTAAATGTTGGAATGATGAGGTATGTATCAAAAAAATATAAATATAGCAAATAACAGTTTTATTGATTTATTGATGTTTATAATTTAAGCACAGGCTGATTTTTATAACATGTCCCAACCAAATTGATGTTTGCTGTCTAATTTACCTTTTCTGGTACCAGATATATCAAAGTGATACATATGGTACTCATATGTATCACTATGATACATATGGTACTCATATGTATCACTGTGATACATATGTAAAAAAATGCCACCACAAGAACTAATCTGTAATACGTATTATTCATATATTATGTTGTTATAAATTCATAAGTATCAACTAGATTTCGCTTTGTCATATTTATGGCTTATATGAATCATGTGTTCTTACACATTTTAATTTTCTATTACAGCATATCGATGTGGTATTCTACTATCTTAGAATGAAAGAAAAATTACACGCAACCAGTGAATATAGATATACCACCATGAATTGCATGTTCAAGAACTACATCCATGACACATACACTCATTATCACCAAAGTCAGTCTGAGATTGGTCTTAGCTCACAGGGATAAAATGTTCATTCAATGAAAGTGGCTTCGGTAGAGAGATCAATTTATGTGATTATTCAAGGTCTTTCCATTCCAGCTGGTATTCCATGGCATCTGACTGGCGAGGTGTATGTGCCAATAAATTGTAAGGGGTTGTTTCACTGGTTGTTGGTAGTCATAGTACTTAAGGAAAGATTTATTTGTGTGTATGACTCGCTAAAAGGTCATACAGGTCATGATGAAGAGATAAAAGAGTTTGGTGAAATATTGTCAACTTATCTGACAATATCTGATTTTTTTTTTTAAAAAAAGAGCCCACAGACAGGTCACTAATAGAAGCATACAAGTAAAATAGACCAACATCCATTTGATGTTTAGATTGTTGATGGGATTGTGCAACAATCAAGCGATACGTTGTAAGTATCATTTATTCTTTTAAATATATTTTTTTTACATAAGAGCTCACAGCAACCCATAAAATACCTATTGTTCTATTTTTTAGGGATTGTGGGTTGTTATTAGAGGCATATGCTAAATATTTAAGTGATGGACATCAAATACCTTCTTCAAAGTTTGATCCAGAAAAGCATCATACAAGATATGTATCCTTGTATGGTGTGAACAAGGCATGCACTGGACATGTTAGTAACAATCAGGATCCGCCTTGGCCTAAACGCATCTTTATTCCATTTGAGGATACAAAGATGATTCAAGTTGAATAGTATCTGTCTAGAATTTGTTATGTGACATAATTGGTTTCTTATGTTTGTTGATTTGTGGATATTTTGTTTCTTACGTTTGGGAATTTCTGAATATTTCAAGACAATGTGTTTTATGTTTTTAATGTCATGACATTTATTGTTTCATAAACCAACCAAGAAAGTGAAATTTATCTATTTCTGGTGTATGGATTCTCAAATTGGCGATAATTGGAGTTGCATTTCAGGTGTCTTACAATTGATATGCAGCATAATAATTCTGTTAACAATCACAGATGGTCTAATATTAATCACTAGTAAATAGTTTGTTGTAGATGTGTCACCAACATTCCGATTGTGTTTAATAGCCTTAACAATAAATCACACATCACTAATATGAATAACATAACTTTCACGAACAGTTAATATGAGTCATATAACAGTGTTACAATTTTTAATATGTATCAACTTAAAATAATATGTTGAAAATGTATCACCAATTAACCTGTTGACTTTAATTACTAATATGAATCACATAACTTTCATGAACGATTAATATGAATCATTTAACAGTATTAAAATTTTTAATATGTATCAACTAAAAAAAAATATGTTGAAAATGTATCACCAATTAACTTGTTGAGTTTAATTGCTAATATGAATCACACAAATTTAACAAACGATTAATATGAATCATATAATATTATTAAAATTTTAAATATGTATCAACTGTCAACATTATGATGAAAATGTATAACCAATTGACCTGTTGAGTTTAATAACTAATATGATTTACATAAATTTCATGATCGATTGATATTAATCATATAACAGTATTAAAATTATTAATATGTATCTCCTCGTAATTTCATGTTCGAAATGTATCACTAACATTTCTCACCTTACGAAATATATAAACAATGTAAAAGGAATGGGTTGTATTAATCACATACCTATCATGAACTCTAACATATCTAAATCAGAGAATACTACTAACAAATTAAAAGCATTGATTTGAAAACAACATTTCTCTTTTCATTGTAAACAAAATATCTCAAATAATAAATTTTTGAGTATTTAAATCAAATTATTGAATTCAAAATATTGAACTAAGCAAACAAGTCTGACTCAAATTCAAATAAAAATGTCACATCTCTAATGGAAAATAGTTGCAAGTGCGTCTGTTATGGCCTCATACCCACAGTTTCCACAACGATTTTAGGTTGATGAAAGCTTTTTGCTACTTTTCTTTTGTCTTCCTTTCTTAGGTCTTCCTGGTGGGCGTTTATATTTTGGAGGTAAAACCACATCTTCTAACACCTCCTATGGTATATGCCAATCTCGTTTATTGGGCATTAGACACAATGGCATTTCATAAGTCTTGACTAATGTCTCTTTCTTGTAGTAATTAGAACAGTATGGCTTCATTTCCTTTACATGTTTGATTTTCAAAATAGCAATAGCATGCGCACATGGTATCTCATCAAGCTGAAATCTACCACAGTTGCATGTTGTATTATCCAACCGAACAATGTATTTTTTTCCTTCTTCATACACATCGTATATGTAGTTAGTTGATTCCCTAATCTGAAAATATTTTTTCATAAAGAGTTATGTTAGTCTACGTAATATATGAATCATAAATATTACAGATTAATTAAATATAAATAATGAGATTTAAAATGGAGGCATGTTTTTACAAATATATCAAAATGATACATATGAGTTCCAAATGTATCACTTTGATACATATGTTATCAGAAAGTTAAAATAGTCGGCAAATCAAATTACTTAAAGTATAATAAATATTAGATAACTTACTATCATACGCAATGACTTTGCCTCATCCAATTGAAGAATGTGTTGAAACTTACCTCCCAATGAGTTCTTAGCAAGAAAGCAAGTTCAGTCTCTATATTTGCGGTTTCACGCACCAAATAAGATTCTAGTCTGTTCAAGAAAATCTAAAATTGGTAGTTCACGTGCCTCAACTAGACGAGAGTTGATACATTCTGCAATGTTAGAAGTCATCATCCTCCCCCTATTTATTGGAGCATGAACTCATGACCACTTTTCAAATCCATTATTTTCCATATATACCTTTACTCTATTATCAATCTTTTCCACTTTACACATAAGCTCATCAAAATCATCCCACTTGTACGCTTTAGACATGGAAAAAAACTCATTGGTCAGCTTGTCCTTAATTTTTCTATAATTCTTGTAGACATTATTCTAAAGATGCTAAACACAGGCAAAAATATGGTATACATGGATACACATACTAACTGCATTGATTATACATTCATGTCTATCAGAGACAACATACATATTATAATGCTCCCCGAAAGCACACTTAAATTTCTAGAAATCTATGTCCATGAGGATTCATTCTTAGAATCTACAACCCTATACACAAGAGAGAATATATGAACTGATACATAACATCAACTAATCATTAGGTCTAATGTATATAACAATTGCCATAATTTGCTGGAAGAATATAAAATAATCACTACGTCCAATACCTGTTCCATCAAGTTTGCTAGCTAAACCGAATGTTCCCTTATATGGTTCACTCATGTGATATCTATCTACTACCACAACAGGCCTACAATACTCAAATCCCCTAATAAAAGGATGTAATGCTACAAATAGATACATGAACTGATTATCCAGAGACTTATGCATCCTTATATATGAATTGGGATAAACAGAATTCAACATGTATACGTAGGAAGGCATTTCTTATATCCGTCTGCTGATCGCCCTCTCAATATCTTTAAAGCACGCTCTTTAGAACGCCGCGTGATGTTGGGCATATTTACACGCCTAAGCACCATAATTTACCCATGTTTTAGCTAAGTTTTGTGGATAAAATATATAATTCTTGCACTTTTAGTCCATTTTCCTTTAAGTGAGCTGACCTACGTGATTTGCATATTTTTCAGGTATTAATGATGAATATTTCAGCACTTTATGGATTTTTGAGCAGCAAAGGAAAACTTCACATTAGAGGGAAGACAGCTTTAGGACTGAAAGTGATGCATGGGAACTTTTTCCCGGGCAAACCCAGCATTTTTAAAGACTTAAGGATGCAACAGTAATTTAGTAGACAAGGACATTATAAAAACCCTATTGCTGAATTTTTCAGCATCAGAAGTTATTATTCATTATTCAATTTACAGATTCTGAAATTGTGGAACAGAGGAAACGGCTCACGTGAGGCACGGATAAGGAGAATCACGTCATCCTTGTTTTGACGCCATAGCATCTCTATCGTGAGATTGTTCTAGTTTTGGTATGATGATGATGTCTACTTTGTTTTCCGTTGTGATCATGAGTAGCTAAACTTCTCTGTTAGGGTTATGGAAGCCTCGTAATATACTATCTATTACTATGAGTTTGTGAATTCTTGATGTGTATGCTACTTATATCATTACTCTCTTTGTTTTAATTAAATTCTTATGGTTGCAAACATAGAGAATATGTCATTATAGCATTAACTTGTAGGAGAGAAAAGTTACATGTTTGGAAAAGAGAGTGTGACAAGAAAATAGGGTTTCCAACCCCTGTTTACACGTTAATGCCTTGACCGGATTAACTTTCTTGGAGAATTTGTACCATTCGTTACACGCTTTAGGCTCGGGAGAGCTAAAGTGAAATAATCCTTGATGGTTGGGAAATACTTGGATTTACAATTAGAACGCGAATCTCTATAAGTGCATGTGTGTCTAAATTCCGCATTAGTCGTAGTTAATAGATACGTAGAACTTACAAGGTGAACATAACCCTAACTCATTATTCTCTGTGATTAAATCTTACTAAATACATCATCTCATTCGTTACTTTGATATTATTAGTTCACGTATAATCAAATCCCCCCTTTTCCGTAGAATTTTCGACCAATAGTCTATAATAATTGCAACACTTAGTGACTAAGTATTCCCTGTGGGATTCGACACCCAACCCAGTTGGGTTCTATATTTGACAGCGACCGCTTACACTTTCTAACGAGAGCTGCAGTTTGGATGTTATCAAATTTTGGTGCCGTTGCCGGGGAATACAGTTGTGAACTAAGTTTGTGATAGTTAATAGACCCTTTGGTCAAAGATTCTCGAATTTTACTTTTAGTTGTTGTTTTTGTTTTATTCAGGTTTGGTAGAGTGCATGCCAAATACATGAAGATCTGGTCTGTCATTATTAGCCATAAATCCTGAACCACAACTTATTGGCAGAATGGATGCACAACGAGACATTGAAAGAAGGGCTGCTCAACAGGAGTAGGCTAGATTAGCTGTGTTAGCATCTGCTCAAGTGCATCAACAAAATATTAATAACCCAGGTCGGGCAACAAATCTTGATGATGAGGACCTAGGTGATGATGAGTTACTAAATCCAAGGTGTGCAGATGAGGTGGCAGCGCCTGTGAACAGGAGAGATCGTCAAGCTAGAATGTGACCTGAACGCCGAGCTGTACAGGTTCCTTTTGATGATGATGATGACGATCTGGATGGGGCTGGTGCCACAGGGGCTATTATTCCTCCGCCCTTGGCACCCAGAACCAAGTTCAATATCACTAGCACCATGATTCAGCTATTGCAACTCAAAGGGTTATTTGGTGGACTTGCAGGCGATGATCCGAATATGCATCTGATTAACTTTATCTCAACATGCAAGTCGTTTGACAATCCAGGAGTTGGACAGAATGCAATTCGGTTGCGCTTATTTCCATTGTCTCTATCTGGAGAGGCAACTCTATGGTTGAACGGGCTAACTCCTGATTCTATTACTAATTGGAGGCAATTGAAAGATGCTTTCCTAGAAAGATTTTTTCCGTCATCCAAGAGAGACCAATTAAGATATGAGATAAGCAATTTTCAACAGCTTCCAACTGAAGCTCTCCACGAAACATGGGAGAGGTTCAAGAAGAAGCTTATGCGGTGCCCAAATCATCAGATGACCAACATCCACTTGATGGAGATATTATACAGGGCTTTGAATTCGGTGACTAAGCCAGTGGTTGATAATGCTGCAGGTGGGTCATTCATGGACCTTACTTTTATTGAGGCATGTGATATGCTAGATCATATGACAAAGCAGAGTAGATCTTGGCATACCAGGGATTTTGAAGTAGCAAGATCTACTATATCTATTGGCATGACTGCATAACAGAGGTGAAGACAAGAGGAACATGACCAGGATATGGCTCACATGAAAACGCAGATGGATCTTCTTACCAAGCATTTATTATCAGGGAAGACCGAAAAAGTCAAGGCTGTTGTGTTGCAGGGAAGAGATGATTCCAATTCTGAAGAAGAAGCAAATTACTTGAATAATCAAGGGGGTTTCCGAGGCAATGCCCAAGGAAACCAAGGTCGGAATTATTATGATAAATTAGGATACAAGGACCGTGATCAAGGTAGTTGGAAGAATAAGACTGACAGGAGTAGTTTGTATGTTCCTCCTGGAAATCGTGAGGCTGTGGCATCTGAATCTGGGAAGATGTCCATGGAAGATATGATGGCTAAGCTGTTGAAAGGAGTGGAGGCAACCAACATGGGCGTAACTGAGGTAAAGAATGATTTGTCATCAATAAATCAATTGGTTGACTCCCATTCTACTGCAATAAAATAGCTGGAGCAACAATTGAGTCAACTATCAGCGATATTCAACCAAAGAAAGGCTGGCACTTTACCTAGTGACACTGTGAAAAATCCAAGAAATAATGGATCGTGTATGGCTATTACTACCAGGAGTGGTAAGGTGTTGGAAAATCCATCCAAAGACAAAGAGATGGTTGATAATACAGAAGAGGATGTTATTGAAGCAGATTGTGATGATTCTGTAGAAGCTGAAAATCAGACTGAGAACGTTCATGATGTTACCCCTAGATGTCTGCAGCCTGAAAAGATTGATAATCCGAAGCAAGATAAAAAAGAAGTGGTGGAGAAAACTCTTCCCCTTCTACCACCACTTTTTCCTCAGAGACTGAAGAAGAAGGATGATGACACCAGGTTCAGTAAATTCATGACTATGTTGAAGCAACTGACTATTAATGTGCCATTGGTAGAGGCACTGAAGCAGACGCAAGGATATGCCAAATTCACGAAGGACCTTTTGACAAAGAAGAAGGCAACAAGCTATGAACTGGCAGATGGTGTTCATCATTGCAGTGCAATTTCCACGAGATCTTTAGTACAGAAGAAGGCAGATCCTGGTGCTTTCACTATTCCTTGCACGGTTGGATCTTTGGATTTTGCGAAGGCGTTGTGCGATTTGGGGGCTAGCATCAATTTGGTGCCGCTATCTATTTACAGAAAGTTGGGGTTGCGCGATCCTACACCAACCAATATGCGTCTCGTGATGGTAGATAGGTCGGTAAAAAGACTTGTTAGTATCTTAGATGATGTACTGGTGAAGGTTTCTACCTTCATTTTTCCTGCAGACTTTGTTATTTTGGATTGCGAGGTGGATTCTGAAGTTCCCATAATTTTGGGACGCCCTTTCCTCGCAACTGAAAGTGTGCTTATTGATTTAAGAGCTAGTGAGCTTTTATTTTGGCTGAATGACGAAGTGGTCTGTTTTGATGTATGCAAATCAATGAAGCAACCTAAGGATATGAATGTATTTTCTATAGCTGATGTTTATTATGAGGATGAAAAGGAACTATCGTTAGAAAAGCAGCTTACTGTTGAGCCATTGGCTGCTATGCTTATGAATTTTGAGCGTGAGGATGTTGAAGAGTATAAAGAAACTGTTTGTGCTCTAACAGGAATTGGGTCCTATTCTCATGCCCCTAAGAAGCTGGACCTTGATCTTAATAATCGACTTTCACCACCAGCAAAACCTTCCATTAAAGAGCCACCAGTGCTAGAATCGAAAGAGCTCCCCAGTCACCTAAAGTATGCGTTCTTCGGAAGTGGAAATACACTTCTGGTGATTGTTGCGGCTAATTTAGGTGAACAACAAGTAGAGGCTCTCATCTCTATTCTGAAGAGGTACAAAAGAGCTATTGGTTAGATTATTGATGATGTAATTGGTATGCACAAGATTCAGCTCAAGGAAGATTGTGTACCCACTATTAAGCATCAGCGTCGTCTGAATCCATTCAGAAAACGAGAGCCACCATCAATCTCGATGAAGTCTGAGTAATCGAGGTAACTAAGTCGTGCCGCGACAATAAATCAAGCGCTACATGGGAGGCAACCCATCGTTTTTAGTCATTTTATTTTACTAGGAGTTTGTTTTTGTTAAATAAAAATTCAAAAAGAAGAGTCAAGTCACGACCAAAACTAAGGCGCTTGGTGGGAGGCAACCCATTCCTCTAATCGTTTTTGTTGTTTTTGATTAAGTGTATGTGCAAGACGTACAAAGGAGGGGAATTAGTCCTAAATTTTGATTTGAAAGTGAGCCATGCTAAAGGTGGTAAGTTAGGAATGATGGAGCAAAGGCTATAGGCTAGGCATTGCCTATGCAAATCTAGGAAACGAACAAGGCAATGCCTATGAAAATCTAGGCAACGGATAAGGCAAGACCTATGCCATTGCCTATGTTCACTGCCTCACATAGGCAATGGACAAGGCAATGCCTATGCTAATCTAGGCAATGGACAAGGCAAGGCCTATGCCATTGCCTATGCTCTCTGTTTCAACTAGGCAATAGCATAGGCGCCGCCTATGCCCAACTAGGCGATAGCATAGGCGCCGCCTATGCCCAACTAGGCAATAGCATAGGAGCCGCCTATGCTAAGCATAGGCAAAGCATTAGGCGCCGCCTACTTATGCTTTTTGTCTCCTAACCTGATTTTCCAAGGATAAAACCCGACCCATGGCTTAGTCTATAAATAGATCTTCAACCTTAGAACAAAATACACTTATTTGCTCAACCTAGGCGCCACCTAAGCATCCCAAATCTCTCAAAGTTTTTCTTTTTGCTCATCTAACCTTGCCAAATCATCTTCTCGAACTATCACCAAGTAAGTTATTCTTTTATATTCCGTAGTTGTTGCAATACTACGCTTATAATGGTATTTTAGATTTTGAAGTGGTGTTTGGTGATAAGAATATGATTGGTTTGTCATGATACATCTAGTTGAGTGAAATGCTTCGTGTGGGTGCTCTTGACTTTATTCCGACTTGTATTTGATTGTTATACACTGTCATATTTTTATGAAATCGAAATTGTGAAATTAATGCGTAATCTTGAAAGTTGAAAGCTTGAATGTTTGAATGACTCGTTCATCGAGATACCGATCATGATTGACCACAAGTATAAGATGTTGTGATTATTTATATGCAATAACTTGATACGATCTCTATGTGGTGGTCTTGTTTAAAAAGTGCATTCATCCAAACATGAAAGTATAGTTAAGATTACATGAAATTAAGTTGGAAAGGATATTCAAAGATTACATAAAAGTATGACTGTGCTAAACATGTTGTTGGAACATATCGCCTAAATATATGTCGATGAAGTCTGAGTAATCGACATCACTCACTTAATTAGTCTGTGCCAACAAATTAAGTGTGGGGTGGTGCTATTACTATTTGTTTTTCGATTGAATCTTCCGAGATGAAGCTAACATGACTCTATTGTGATCTCAGGAAGAATGTCCCCAAAAGGACGACAAGGAAAAGAAAAAGCGTCCACCTCACAGAAAGGACAGAAAAGGTCAAGAAAAGAGCAAGTTGAGTCCTCCTCTTTGCAAATACCTCGATGTACTTTCGGGATAAAGTGGGTCCTAGAGGAGGAAGGAAAAGAGTGGTACAAGAACAACAAAGTAAAGAAATATGTTCACGTGGATTTGATGCAGAAAGAGAGTCTAGCAAAGAGAGAACCCCGCATTTTGGCTAAAATCATGGCACTAAACCTTGATTTCATTTTTCGAGATATGGGGGAGTGCAATTTTGATCTAACACATGAGTTTTATGCCAATTGGTCCCCAAAGACTACCGGAAGTGAAGTGAAGATTCAGGGCCAAGTCTTGCAACTGAATGCAGAGTTCTTCAATTCTTTTTTGGGCCTTCTATCTATGGATCCATCACCTCTCAAGGAGCTTTATCACAGACCTCCCTACAGCGCAATTAGACATACACTGTGCGGAACAAGATCCATGTCCTGGTGGATTCGTCACAAGGATAATGGTCGGCATCATACCTTCCCGTATGCTTCCTTGAACAGAGAAGCTCGTATATGGTTGAGGATAGTCAACTCTTGCCAGATTCCTGGACACAGTATGCAAAAATCACACGTGATAGAGTATGCTTGGTGTACGCGCTGATAACTAATATTCCCATCAACATTGGTGCGATTATCCGATCGTCAATGCGTAAGGCTAGGCTGCACAAAAGGTCCCATTTCAGCTTTGGTAATTTGTTGACTGCGATATTAAGGAAGGAGCACATTGAAGAGGAACCTACAGATCATAAGCTTCCACACAACCCGAAGAAGGTTGATCTCATGAAAGTTAAAGAGCCTAAAACTGGTCATGGCATCAACCTTACCACTGGAGAGAGACATGCTCGTGATGAAAGTTTCTTTTTCCATCTATATGGCATGACTCGGTTTACCATGATGAGTGGGGGTCGTATTCCGACTGATGCAGAGCTCCAGCAGTTGGATTATGACTACCCGATGAATGAGCATGCGCGGGCCATGTGTGGAGTAGGGGTACATTTTGAGGAACCTCTCGATGATGACGTGCCGACTGATGATGATCACCGGCTACCAGACTCAGACGTAGAGGACAACTCTGATGACGACGACTCTAATGATGATTCCGATGAAGGGGGTATGACCCCAGACATAGAGGAGGAGTTTGACTAATCAGGTTTTCCTTATTTATTTTCCACTGAGGGCAGTATGTCCCGTCTAAGTGTGGGGTGCTGGTATTTGTATGCTGTATTGTACTTCTTTGCCTATATTTATTCTTGTTTTTGTTTGTTTGAATTAGTCGTAGTTAATTAGTTAGATTTTTTTTAGATTTTGCATGAAATTGTTCTGATAGATGGCATGGTATTATGACAAGAGTTTGTGCTAAATCATTACTATTGAGACATTTAGGCTCTAAGTGTGACTCACTGTGTGATAATTGTGTGGTTTAATTCATTCATTTGTTAGGTCAAGAGTCTATAATTCTCCCAATTAAGTTGACCATGTGCCTTGTGTGGGTGAGGTTATAGTATATTCTGTGTTGTGACTGATGCTAGAACTTGCCTGGTGTGTGTGTAAAGCGAAATAAAGAGTGTGAGTTTAGGAGATGATTTAGGCATTTCTTTGGCAGCCCTAATTTGTTTACCTTCTTTTTACCTACCTTTGTACATTGTCCTAGTTAACCCCCTTTGAGCCTTTAGCTATTTTCTTTGACAACCTCATATGTAGCCTAATCCATTTTTTTTCAAGACCATAATTTGATCCAAATTCCTAAGCGCTTAAAATTGTACAGTCATGTGATAAAATAAGAGGAAAATAGTGAGAGTGATACCTCAAAGAATATTGGTACTTGAAATTGCTGTGAAAAAGAGTGGCTATCATAGAGGTGCTTTATATAAAAAAAAGAAAAAAAAAGAAAAATAAAATAAAAATAAATAAGAGAGTTGTATATTCTCATCTTTGTGTTTATGATTGAATAACAAAATAGGTGAAAAGGGGTTGGTAGATGAAAGGAAAGTAGAGGGGTTGTTTAAAAGAGAGTGTTAATGACATATTGTAGTGTATTAAAGCGCTTATGGAACATAGTCACTATTTCTGGCCAAAATAGTCCTACCTGTCCCTTAGCCTACATTACAACCCTGTAAAGACCTATTTGATCCTAAGCTTAGAATTCTGATATTAGTGGAGCATTACACTAAGAGCAAGCCTATGGTAATCAGTTACAATATAAGAATTCTTTGTGAGAGTGAGAGCAAGAAGAGTCTTATACCCATGTTTCGAAAAATGCAAAACTATGAGCGATTATGGGTGATATCTTGTGTGAGACACACATGGTTGATGATTTTTGGGTAGTGTTATATGATTCTTTGTGTCTTAACTTCTGGATACGAATTAACCATCTTCACGAGTCTTTGTTGGAGGTTAAGTTGTTTCTAGTAGTGATCAAGAAACCTACTCTTTGTTAATAATTGTCGTGCATGTCTTGAGGATAAATTTTGTGTCGCTATTGTGAAATTCTAGTTAGGTGTTTGCATGGATGTTATATTTTGTTCGAGGACGAACAAAGCTTTAAGTGTGGGGTGTTGATGTTGGGCGTACTTACACGCCTAAGCACCATAATTTACCCATGTTTTAGCTAAGTTTTGAGGATAAAATATATAATTCTTGCACTTTTAGTCCATTTTCCTTTAAGTGAGCTGACCTACATGATTAGCATGTTTTTCAGGTATTAATGATGAAGATTTCAGCACTTTATGGACTTTTGAGCAGCAAAGGAAAACTTCACATTAGAGGGAAGACAGCTTTAGGACTTAAAGTGATGCATGGGAACTTTTTCCCGGGCAAACCCAGCATTTTTAAAGACTTAAGGATGCAACAGTAATTTAGTAGACAAGGACATTATAAAAACCCTATTGCTGAATTTTTCAGCATCAGAAGTTATTATTCATTATTCAGTTTACAGATTCTGAAATTGTGGAACAGAGGAAACGGCTCACGTGAGGCACGGATAAGGAGAATCACGTCATCCTTGTTTTGACGTCATAGCATCTCCATCGTGAGATTGTTCTAGTTTTGGTATGATGATGATGTCTACTTTGTTTTTCGTTGTGATCATGAGTAGATAAACTTCTCTGTTAGGGTTATGGAAGCCTCGTAATATACTATCTATTACTATGAGTTTGTGAATTCTTGATGTGTATGCTACATATTATTATTACTCTCTTTGTTTTAATTAAATTCTTATGGTTGCAAACATAGAGAATATGTCATTATAGCATTAACTTGTTCGAGAGAAAAGTTACATGTTTGGAAAAGAGAGTGTGACAAGAAAATAGGGTTTCCAACCCCTGTTTACACGTTAATGCCTTGACCGAATTAACTTTCTTGGAGAATTTGTACCATTCGTTACACGCTTTAGGCTCGGGAGAGCTAAAGTGAAATAATCCTTGATGGTTGGGAAACACTTGGATTTACAATTAGAATATGAATCTCTATAAGTGCATATGTGTCTAAATTCTGCATTACTCGTAGTTAATAGATACGTAGAACTTACAAGGTGGACATAACCCTAACTCATTATTCTCTGTGATTAAATCTTACTAAATACATCATCTCATTCGTTACTTTGATATTATTAGTTCACGCATAATCAAATTCCCCTTTTCCGTAGAATTTTCGACCAACAGTCTACTAATAATTGCAACACTTAGTGACCTAGTATTCCCTGTGGGATTCGACACCCAACCCAGTTGGGTTCTATATTTGACAGTGACCGCTTACACTTTCTAACGAGAGTTGTAGTTTGGGTGTTATCACCGCGCCTTCATGAAATCTATGTCCAAACTAAGTTCCCTTTTTATATCTTCAACAATGTCACTTAGGGTGATTATTCTTTTATTTTTTAGTAACTTTGGAGTTGTTATTCCAGCTACAAAAGCAATTTTTCTGTGCTACTGCTCAAAAACTATGTTCATTAATGGACAGGTGTGTTCATAATTAAAAGTACGTACTATGAATGTATCAGTACCAAGCTTACATGACGCCTTGAATAACCAACTACATTCAAGAGATTTACAAAGCAAGACATAACTAAAATAAACACCAATAAAATATTTCACAAATATGAAGTTTTGTTAATCTGTTATTATATGAATCACCATTTACCATATGAATCACTATTTAACAAAAAAAATAATGACATATGTATCATGCATATGAATCACCTTTACTCTATAAAATCACAGACATTATTATGCATTACTATATGAATTACCATTTATCAATTATAATGATCACATATTTATCATTCAAATGAATCAAACTATAGTTGTTATGCTTTATTAAACACGGATTAAATGTATCACCATTTTTCTGACACAATAACACCATCTACCATATGAATCACTATTTTAAAAATTTAATTATAACAAATGTATCATTCTTATGAATCACCTTACAAACTGGTTATTTGTTATCCAAAAACACCACAATTCATAGTAAGCAAGTTTTTATATGAATCACGTATTACAACAAACAATATCCAAATCCACACTTTAATACAATTCTGTGAAAATTATGCAAATGTATCACTAAAAATTCCAGATGTATCAACTGCGAATTAAATCAGAAATTGATGTTGAAAAATTAAAATCAAACCTCTGTTTGTCAGATCTCTCAGCTCTGAAATTGAACCTGTGCTTGATTGCATAGTTACGTATTACCGATATAAGAGTAGCTTTGTTTTTATACTTTTGCTTCACTTTTACAACTCCATTATAGCAATCGCTTATTACTTGTTCACCACCCAGATCAACAACTGATAAAGATTCAACGTTACCAACTATAGCTACAATAAGTTCAGATGGCTCAATAATATCATAGCACTCAATTGCCATATCATCCGTATCGAAATTCATCATTGTCAATTACAATATCACTCATTGTAATATACAGTGGATAATTTCCGAATATAGTTTTCTATTTCAAAGTTTGAAGAAAAAGTTTCACAGTCATATCATTATGAATCTTCAACGTTGATGAATTGCCTTGAACAATGTATTTGGCTTGAATTCTTTTCAGAGTGATGTCAATTTTCAATCAAATTGATATAGCGTTCATTAAATTGCAGTATGACATTTTTTTGTGAATTACAATACCATCAACCCGATAGTTATCGTACCTAGTTTTTGAAATCCATTCCCTGGAATGACACAACAAAGCAGTCACGAGTACCATTAAAGTTAGTCAGAAAATTAAAAAGGAAGATCGATTTGTTCCTCAATTCAAAAAAAATGAGTTTGTAATCTGGTTTTCTTCAAAAAATTTAGGTTGCTTCAATTTTGAGCTCTTGTCGACTGAAATTGCGTTTTTAACACTTGTAACAATTTTGGCGTGATTTGTGTTGTTGAAATCAGAGAAAATCTGTTACTTCATTAAATAAAGAACTGATCTGTTTCAAATGTATCACTTTTTTATACGTATCATCGCTTAACATATGTATAACTATTTAAAATATTGAGATAAAATATAATTAGCAAAATAGTCTGGATTTTATATAATATCACTTAAAGATTCACGGATTTATGTGAGTTTCTCAAATATTAATGTAGTTTGGGTCTGGGTTTAACACGGGCCAAATGAGACAAGCACTTATATAAAGTGAGGATACCAATTTTTGGTAGTCCTTACAAATTTTTTTATTCGTTCATGTTGCTCCATGTGGCTTTTTCTTTTGTCTTTTTTATATTTCTTTTACAATCATTTCTTTCTTTTGTCTTTTCCTTAATTTATTTGACACTCAATTCTTTTTCTTTCAAGTTTATTTTTACATAAATATTTATGATTGGTGTATTTTGAGTCTTACATATTGTACTCCTTTCATTTTAATTAGAGTTTTTGAATTTTATGGTTTTAAATTAAAGATGTACTCCTTCTATCTCATATTAGTTGTCCACTTTCTTCATCACATGCCCTTACATAATCATAAATAAGAAGAGTAGTTTTACAATTTTTTTAGAAAAAATTATAAATTTGCATACACTTCAAAAAGAATTTCAACTGTAAGAGTAAAATAGAAAAAATTAATTAATTCTCTTTTATTTTACAAATTAACAAATAATTTGGGCTTATTGTTGATAATGTGGACAACTAACATGAGATGGATGGAGTATGTAATTTTTAAATCTTGTGGTCTTAGACTTGTCATGTAGAATGTTAAAATTTTAAAAAATTACTAAATATAGAAAAAATCTTTTTTGGGGACTTTCCAAAAAAGGAGTAAGATATATAATTGAAAGAGTAACAAATTTTTATGAATTCTTTTATCCCTTTACTTTGTCTGATTTATCTTATATTTTATTTTTATTGTTTATACTTAATTTGTAATGAATATGTTTTATATAATGATGATGGTCTTAATAATTTTTTTAAATCAAAATTAAGACAACTGAATTTTTACATAACAAAAAACTTATAGTAAATTGGTACTATTTAATTAAGGTAATGTAATGAAGATTACTTTTTATTTATGGAGGAAAATAATTTTGTACGGAGTATGTCAAAACTAAAAATACTATAACTATGAATAAGAAAGCCAATTAAATTACTCTTTATATTTTTTTGTTATAAATTTTTGGCAAATTTAGTATTAATGAAAATTTATGAATAATTCATTTTGACGTGTCATTGGGTTTTATTAATTATGCAGTAAAAGAATATAATATAAATAAAAAAATTTAATTAAACTATTATTATTTTTATATTTAGAGTTTAGGGCCCGAGCTTAGCATGCTATGGATAACTAGTAATAATTTAGAAAAATAGAATAAATACCAGGTGACCAGCAATCATCTGATGAGACAACTTACTCCATAACTTTGGGATAACTGTATCGACGACTCCGTAGTCATAACATGCCCCGAGCATTCTGCTCTGTCTAGAAGGTCTAACTGACCCATAATGGCCACATTGGCCTGAAGATCCTGATTGTGTATCCCTTGGAGACTGACCACAATTGTCACTATAAAAAGGCTAAATCTCGTCAGTAATATAAAGTCTTGCGTGAACGGGTCTACTAGACTGACTCTGGCACTAATAAAACTGACACTAAGGGTACCTATCCTAAAATCCTCTGCCTTTCAACTATGACCTGATGTGGCTCCTACTGTAATTGGCCTACTGACACAACCTCTTATCATTGCTCCCTTGGGCCTCACGATGCATCTCCTTCATAGTCTGAGCATAATAAAAAATATCCATAAAAGACCTGCCACCAGTAACTAGGCTCTGAGTAGCCATGCAAAGAGAAAGTTTCAGCCCTCTGACGAAATACCAAATCCATTCATATTCAATAGATAATATCATAGTAGCATGTCTGGCCAACTCATGAAATCTCACCTCATATTTAACAACTATTATACAACCCTGATCCAAGTTGCTAAACTGATCCCTCAGGCGCTCGTACAGGCTGCGAGCCATATACTTCTCCAAGAAAGCCTCAAAGATCTGAGTCCATGTCATAGGAGAGATCCAACTGGCCTGGAATCCATATAACCTCGCCACTACTATCTGGCTGCCCAATCAAATCGAAAGGTGGTGTAGTCCACACCATGCAACTCTACTAGGCCCAAATTACGGAGCCTCTCCTTGCGATTAGTTAGAAACTTAAATGCATCCTCACCTAGTGCCCCTACAAACCTAGGTGGTGCTAATATTAAAAATCGTCTCAATATTTTTTATTCCCTGATAGTCATAATAGGGTGAGCAGCTGTCAGCTGTACAGGTACCGATGCTGGAGGAACCTCAACTCTGGAAGCCGCAGTTGTAGGCTGCTTCCTTAATTAGTACCACTTTGGTCCGCTGACTGAGCACCATCAGATGTTGCATCATCTACTAACCCCAATAAAAAAGCAACATAACTCTGAGCACCGAGGAAGATATAAATCTCGGTTAAACCTGGGTTGTCCTAGGCCTACCAGTGGCTGAACCTCTGGAGCTACCTCTGGCTTAGGAGCAATGCTTTCTAGCCTGATCCTTAGCTAGTACACAACTCTAGATGGCCTCAACCTGTGGGTAAATTTTGGCCTCTAACGGGTGTCCTGGTTGTAGGCTTGGGATTTCCATCCTTGGATGTTGTAGCTCGTATTCTAGCCATCTAGAAAAGAGTGAAATAATAATAGTTTGGAAACCATTATAGACTCAACATTAAAAAATGAACAAAGAAAGTGAGATTTTCCTTACAATATCCTGTAGCCACTGAAGATAGGATACAACCTTCATCATACTGATCCATGAGACTCTACTATACACTTGCTCTTATACCATAAAAACCAGTGAACCTGGCTATGATACTAATATGTCATGGCCTGATTTCTCAAGTCATGAAGACACCTACTTTAATGTCCCAGTAGGTAATCCAAATCATAGCCCAAAACGACAAGTAATGGGCTAAATGGCAGAATAAAAAAGAATACAAAATTTAGACATGTAATAGAAATACCAAGCAATGGAATATATAAATACAATAGTATTGGGCGATCGAGAAAAAGGAGAAAATGTGCAAAAGAGTATCTCACAACCTGATAAGGTTGGTACAAGAGCCACTAAATAAAAAATAAGAGTCCTAGATAGTGGAAAATAGGGAAAAGAGCCATAAATATATTTAAACTCTGGAAATATTTATTGTAACACACCTTAACTTTGCGAGGGTCCTATGACCCCTCGACTATTTATTATCATATTTCTGAGGCAATTATTTGTCCAGGTGGACCATTTCAGACCCTCATGCTCTCAATGTACGTGTATTCATACAGTGGTTCAGCTGGACAAAATATGCCACAGAAATATGATAATAAATAGTCAAAGGGGGTTATAGGACCCCCGCAAAGTTGAGGCGTGTCATAGAAATTTTTCCATAAGTTTGTGTATATTTTGAACCTGTTTTCCATAGAAAATATACATGTAGTTTCAGAATATGCAAAAGACTATCCAAAAGTAGAAGAAGGAGAGAGAATCAACTTCAGCTTTGAAAGATCACCCTATCTCTGAAGCGATAGTAAGCCTAAAAGTAACATTAGCGGCAATAGCTCATACTCGAATCTACATCAGAAATGAGTATAAAAAACGATGGGTATTTAGTAGGTATCATAGGTCGACTAAGCTAATTTATAATAGAAGTATAATAAAGTGAGAGAATGTAAGCTAAAGTCAGGAATAAAGAGGTAGAAGCAGAAATAATACTTCAAATTGGGAAAATATGGTAAATATACAGAATAAGCAACTCGAAAGTAAGTAGAATCTAACTACAACCTAACTCAGCCCCCATAATCCCATAAAACACAAACACGAGTGGAATAAACTAATCGAGCTCACATAAGCTCAATAGATACAGACAAGGAAGAAAATACCGATGATAATAAATTTAAAGTGTACCAACGAGTGAAAATATACCTGAAACTCCCTTTGAACCATAACTACCATATTTGAACCAAAACTGGAGAATAGTATCATTATAACAAAGTACCGCTTTTAGATCATGAATGTCGAACTTGAACCGAATCTAGTAAATAAATTTCAAAGTAATGATAACCCAAATCCATAAATACATTTTAAATCCAAATCAATGTTAAATCCCCAAACTCAATGGTTAGATCTATAAGAGAAGCAGATTCAAGTCACTAAGTCTATGTACAAGGTTCTAAGGGCCTGAAAATTGCCCAAGCCCGAGTTAAAAGGTAGACCGAACTCATTAAATGAACTAAGACTTTATAATTTTCAATGTAGTCTAAATTTATGAATAAAGGCCTCTTAGATCTATAAGGAGCTAACTTAGGCATTTAACCTAAAGGGAGGGCCGACGGGGCCCGCTATTAGTCCCAAAAGTCCATAACAAGGCAAACACCTACTCAACCTAGACTAAGGCTTCACAATTTCATCACAAGGTAAATGAAAACTATTCCTAAAGTATCATTATACCATTATTAGAAAAAATGGGGCCAAATTCTACCCAAAAAGGCCCCCAAATAGACTAACTTCGACCAATAAAATACAAAACTATCAACCAACTCATAAATACCCACCCATAACTAGAATAATACTATATTAATACCATGATAAAGTTCAATATGAGAAATAAACATAGCTTACATGGACGCCGCTAAAATCTTGCAAAGTCCACTACTTCAGAGTTTTTCCTTCCGGAAAAACTCTGAATGCTACCACACTATCAAATAGTTATTTATGCATTAATATGAGAATAATGATACCCATTTTGCATATAAATTATCCAGCTCAAGAGTCGAACTAAAAATTCAATGTGGGGCCTGCTTGTCGAATCTCAAGTTTGAAATCGTCAACGCGTCCCTCTAAGCTCAAAGATCATTTATCCTTAAAAATGGGTGGAATTTGAGCACAAATAGGCCCCAAAAAATAATATATGGTTTTAAGGTTAACCAAAAAAATAAACTAGAAATTAGTGGAAACTTATGAAATAAATAACAGGAAAAAAATGCAACAAAGTTTCCAACTCACTCCTAAGACCCAAAAATTCATCTCCACAATTTGCTAAGCTCTTTAGGGTTTAATGCTATTTGGGACTTGAAATGAATGAGGGGGAAACGAGTTCCCATGAATAATCAAACCCAGTGGTTCCTTCATCACGATCATGAAACACATGTTGCAAACGTGGACCTTGACCTAGTTAAGCCTTATACATCCTATGTTAGTCTTTTGCCATGATTTTCTTACCAAATTGAGTATTAATTTTCTATTGAAGGAAAATAAATGTAGTACCTTATTACTTTTATTTTTCTAAAAACTCTTTCACATTTGGCTAACCTCTTTCTAAGAAGAAAGATTTTGGACATCTATAAATAGAAGACCCCTCTTCTCATATGATAACATAACTTCTACATTGTAGTCCTTTAAAAGTTTTTTTAGGGAGAGATTTTTTCTCTCTTATTAGTTTATTCTTTTTAATATTAGGTTTTATATGTAGGTGAATTGGCCTAATCATAAATAATATTATGCTTTTTTATTTCATTTTGTGTCATCTGAATTATCGTCTCTATGATTTACAAAATATTAGTTTCCGGATGATGCCCTCTCAATTTCGTACCCAACAAGTGGTATCAGAACCTACGGTTCAAAGGTTCAATGATTCGGTAAAACGAGGTTGAAAAGTACTCAAGGCGGTTCAAATCTATTTGAACCAATTTGATGATAATGAAGATTTTTATTCAACTACATGTGGAAAGAAGAAGTTTCAAGCACATTTTCAATATTCCTGTTGCTGTATCTTTAAAAATAAAAATAAAATATTAATTTATAACCCATTTTTAATCATGATATTTTAAATCTTATTTTTAACCATGACAAGCAGCAGTGATGAACATTATGAGAAGAATGAATATCATGCACGCGAAGAAGGTGGATTAAATTATGTCAAGAAAATCAAGACAAAAAGGAGAGATTTGTTAGGGATTTTGCCCTGATTTTCTCAACAAATTTGAGTATTAATTTTCTATTGAAGGAAAATAAAAGTAGTACCATAGTTACTTTTATTTTTCCTACAAGGAAAATATAAAACTCTTTCATATTTGGTTAACCTCTTTCTAAGAGGAAAGATTTTAGACCTCTATAAATAAAAAGTCCCCTTTCTTATACGATAACACAATAATATCCATAATATAGTCCTTTAAAAGTTTTATTTAGGGGGAGATTTTCTCTCTTATTAGTTTTTATATTTTTTAGTATTAGGTTTTATATGTAGGACATTGGCCAAACATAAAAATTTATGTTTTTTAGTTTAGTTTTGTGTCATCTGAATTATCGTCTCTATGATTTGCAAAATACTAGCTTCCGCATGATGCCCTCTTATTTTCAAACCCAACATCTCAGTCCATCACGATTGCAAAGGAAAAAGTCTGGGCCAGTCGACTGCTGACTATTTGAGAACGCAAAGGTCGGTTCTCGAACGCGATGACCAATAATCTTTACCTTTATAAATGCAGCCAGATCCTTGCAAATATGAAATCCATTTTTGGTCGGCACTAGCAACAACAGTTTTGGCCAAGTATCAAGCATACGATCAGATCCTTGAGATTTCTCAAGACCCCATGAACATAAACAAACTATGCTACCCTATTAAATTCAGAATTTTGAACATAACAGCTCCATAAAACTTTTAATTTGAGGTAGTTTCGATCAAAAGTGGACCTCATATTTAAAGAGGCATTTTAACCAAAAACCAGCCAACAACCCAAAATGAGTCTGGAATCCTTGAGACTTGAACCAAGGGTCTTTCTAGCCTAAAATCAATATTTGAAGCCAATGGAACTACGAGAATTGACGTTTGAGGCCATTTACCTAAAGTTTAGGCCCGGTACTCTTTTCTTAACAACGAAAGCATCAAAATAGGAAATTGACTCTAAAAATCAAATGAACTTTTCAGTGACAAAACTATTAGTCCCAGCAAGTCATAAATTACTTGGGGTAGCTATGGAAAAACTCTAAACATCGATAAGGCATGAAAATGTAAGAAATGACTTGGAGGGTCATATACTTTATCGTGGTAAGCCACTACCTTGATAGAGATTGCGGTCCGACTCCATTGTAAATCGTTGTATTGCTTCCTAAGATTCCATAACCACTTTCAAACATGTGCACCCGTGGCTGAAAGTTTGGAGGTTGCCCAAACCAATTGTCCAAAAAATAACTTAAGAAGAAGAAAAAAGGAAGATGTTTCTTTTTCTTTTTGGTGGTGTTTCGTTTATGGTGTGTCTTGTATTCATAAAAGCGATATGGTTTATATAGGGATGCAAAAAGTTGTTGCAAGATTAGATTTAATGGCATTAAAGTGCCATTAAATCAAATATTACATATTCTTGCTTTTTCATTTTAAATAGATATATAGGTTCACCTTTCTTGTAACATGTTTTAAAAAAATTTTAATTCATCACACAAAAAGCTTTAAGATAGAATTAACTCCAAAGATGCAATTTGTGGGATCGCTTACTCTCTTGCCTTTACTGGCAATACAATAGCATCTACTATTCCCCTAACCTACCTCATCCTAAGGTTGAATTTTTTAATTTTTTTGGGTAAATTAAGGTCACTTTTGTAGTACTCCTTCCGGTTATCTGTACTTGTCCAGTATGCTTAAAGAATTATTTAATTTTTATTTTTTTAGTTTTGAAAAATAAAGAGATAATTTACTATTTTGTGTCTATTTCGCCCTTGCTATTAACTACACTCAAGACTCGTTATATTTTTCAAAGAATTTAATTAATATTATATATTCAATAGATAATATAGTAAAATTATCATATTATTTATATTACTCAAGAGATGCACCAATTTAAACATAGATGTGTAAAGATGATCGGAGGGAGTATAGCAAAATTGATTGAATTTTAAGCAGCATTTTTTGGTTGAGTTTCTGAACCCATTTAGGGTTATGGGTTGCCTAAATCATGGAGATTGTTCTGCAAATTTTTCAAAGTAAGACTAGTTGGTTTTTATGATTTGATTTGGATCCGTGTCGATTTTCAAATATTGAAACTAAACCAAACCAAACCAATCAAGTTTTTTTTGTCTATCTTATATGTCTTTTTTGGTTAATTAAATTTTTATGATTTATTTAATTTATGAAAATATACTTCCAATTATAGATAGATTCCATTATCACATTATTGAGTTTATTTATTTATTTTGACTAAAGACCCACGTTGGGCCAATTTTTAATGATAAAAATTGGGAAAAACACACTGGCTGGTTAATGTCAAAACAAATAATCTATATTTAGGCTACTTGGACAAAAAGTGTATCATCGGATATTTTATTGGGCAAAATTCAGAAATAGCATACTTAGCACCTTAATTATGAGATTCATAGCAACACATTCATAATTACATAATATAGCAAGTTGTATTTTGTATTTTTGCAAACTATTGTTATAAAAATACAAATACAAATATTTTTTATTGTCCATAATTAACTGATTTAAATATGGTAATACTATCTTAAATTAACTGTGAAGATTACAATCCCATTAAATTCTCATTAATCACGCATTTTTCATTATTTACTAACAACCATATTCAAATTCAAAAAACAGTTTCAGAAACGTGTTTCTTCAAAAGAAAAATCCAATTCAAATTAAGTTGAATCTTCAATTTTGCTCTAATTGAACAATCAAATTGAAGTGTATTTTTTGTTGTTCAATATCAGTTTGAACAATCAGTTTCTTTAATTCAACGATCAACATTACCTTCTTCTAGATAATATTTTGGAATTCAACGATTGGTTGTAAATTCATCCTTAACTGTTGTTGAAGGTATTAAATCGTATTTTTTTGTGATTATGATTTTTTTTGAATCATTTTTTGTTATTTTGACAGTTTTTTCTATCGATCTAATTGTGCTGCTTTGTTGAAGTTTTCACTTCGTCGTAAAATTGTTTATGAATATTTTCTAAATAATTTTTGAGTTAAAGTTAATGCAATACTAATTTGAACTGCTAGAACAAAAAATGATCGAATTCAGTTTTTCAAATGGATCAAATTCTATTTTTTCGTAGTTTTGCTTGTCGGAATTTGAAAGTACATCTGTATATATGAATAGATCTTTCATATATGTTTTAGTTGTGTTTGATTAAGGAATTTCTGTATTTGATTGTATATAGTCTTGAACAGATACTTTGTCATTGTATTTAGCCTGAAATAATTTACTTTGGTTGTAAGTTAAGTGTAATAAATATTTTGTAAATGTATTTTTTATTGTTGGTTGGCTGATATGAACTGATAGAACAAAAAACTGATAGAATTAAGTTTTTCGAGCTGATGAAATTCTTTTTTTTTTAAGTTGTGCTTAACGAAATTTGAGAGTATATCTTTATATCTGAGAAGTTCTTTTATATATGTTTTGGCTGGGTTTGATTTTGGTGATTTTGGATTTGATTGTCTTTAACATTGAACAAAAAATTTTGTTGTGTTTGTATTTTAAGTTTAACAAATATTGTGTAAATGTATTTTCGATTATAGTTGTTGGCTGTGTAACTTAATTTATGTTTATAACTGAAATATTTTATTTTAAATTTTGTTTTGGAAAAGTGTATGTTATAACAATTGCATCTTACAAATATGTATATTTGTTTATTTTGGGTTAAATCAGTTAGAAATGGGAAGCATACCAGTTCTCATGAACCACTCTAAAAGGTGTACGTATGAAAAAAATAATGAATATTACGTCACTGATGCTATACTGTTGAGCACAATAGCATCATTCATTGAGATGCAAGATGTTTTGGTATATCACTTAAATGTGAACTTAACCAGCAAATGTATTCTAGTGAAATATCAAATCACTGGTAATGCAGGGCAAATACAAATACATAATGATATGGGTTTAAAGGCATTTATTTTACAAAAAAAAGAGATACAAGACATGAATTGTCTTCCTTTATATGTAAGCATTTTGGAGAAAGTTGTAGGGAGCAGCTTTGCAAGTTCATCTGTATGCGTTGTTGAAAGAAGAGTCGTCTGTAACAACTTGTAAACAGTGTTAAATACATCTAATTGAGGAGCTTTGGTGGTTTCTGAAAATACAATAGTATTAGATGTATTTGAGATGGATACGATTCAGGTGATTATATCAGACCCATATCACAAACATATTGAAGAAGACCAGGTTTACTTGATGAAATTTTTTTTAAAGTCAGTCATGAAGGATTATACAATTAGGGAGAAATTTCAAACGCGAAGTGAAAGGTCAAGTAAGAAATGGTACGTACATTCTATATCATTTTGATCATATTTAAAATGAGTTTGGATATGTATTTTGATAGTATTAAAATATATTTGATGCATTATACATTGGTTTGCAAATCAAGAAACTGTGATTTTTTATTTCATGCATCCAGTATGGGAGATTCTGAAATGTTTAGAATAAGAGAATTCATGCCTCAACACACTTGTCCGGTGAAGGACAAGGTCTATCCAGAGGTGCATAGTACTAGTATGTTGATAGGTGGTATGGTTAAACAAAAATTCAAAAACCACAAACAAAAATACAATGCGGCTGAAATAAAAAATGACATGAAGAAAGAGTTTGCTATGGATTTGACATACACTTTATGTTGGAGGGACAAGGAAAGAGTGTTAGAAGAGTTGAGGGGTAAGCCATCAATATTTTATAGGAAATTACCATCCTACTTATATGTTTTGAATAATACCTATCCTGAGTCATATATAAGAATGAAGAAGACGGTTGAGAATGAGTTTTTGTATGTATTTATAGCTCTCTGTGCATTCATTAAAGGATTCAATCATTGTAGATCTATCGCAGTTGTTGATGATATTCATTTGAGAGAAATGTATACTGGAATATTTGTAACTGCATGTACGATGGATGAAGCAAGTTAGTATCATTTTATATTTACATTGTAGACCTGCTAGCATGTTTATATGAATTTCTGCACATCACTTGAAAATACAAATCTATATTTGATATATGCATATCTATATAAAAATACATATATTTCCAAATTTTCATGAATGGAACATGTATAATTGATAATGTATGTTTGTGATGTACATTTACATTTTAGTATACGTAATTGATACTATTTCTTTGGTAAAATATACAGTTTTTTGAATCTATAGTTTTAATAAATACATATGCAGTTACTATATGTATATATATCTGACTGCGCAAAATGTATTTCTAAATACAGGTTATATATTTCCTTTGACATATGGTGTGCTTGATTCTGAAAATGATGCATCTTGAATTTGGTTATTTGAGAATCTAAAGAAAGCGTACGGGAAAAGACAAAACATGTGTGTTGTATCTAATCGAAATTCAAGCATCATAAAGGCTATTGGTCATATGTACAAAGATGTTCTACATTATGCATGTATGTGTCATCTATGGGGGAACGTGAAAAAACTTTACAGAAAGTCACACAATGCATTATCGGAGATCTTTTATACAATGGTCAAAGCATATTCAAAGTCAGAATTCCACATGTTAATGGAAAAGGTTGAGGCAGTTGATATTAGGGTGAAGAAATATTTGGAATTTTCTGGTTATAAAAAGTGGGCTAGGTCCTATGAGACAGTTCACCGAGGATGAACTTTGACTTCAAACATTGCTAAGTCAATAAATGAGTACTTGTATCAGCTAGAGAACTGCTAACTTATGATTTTCTAGAAGAAGTTTGATTGCTATTTGAAAAATAAAATTGTGAAAATAGGAAGGAGGCTTCATATACATTCACAACACTCATTGAAAAATTTAATGACATACTCAAAGAGAACGAGGCTTTGTGTAATCATATGAAGGTATGATCTTTTAAATTTTTGGTATTTATACTTATGAAAATATAAGTAATAGAATTACTTGCATTCAGTTCTAAATTAATGAAAACATATACAACATAAAATAAAAAAAATATTAAAAAACATATTATGTATACTGCATATGTATTTTTGTATTAAAACATCTTAACACTGCATATGTATTTAGAAACTCAATAAATATGATGTATTCTGCATATGTATTTTTAGTGCAAAATCAGAACACTGCATATGTATTAATGTCTAAAAATAAATAAAAAAACATCTGCATTAAGGAAAAAATATTTTTGAAATTTATTTGTATTAAATACAAATGTAATGTATAATTGTGTAGCAAAAATACATATGTTGGTGTGGTTACAACATATTAAAAAATACAGTTTGCATTTTTTTGTAGCAGTGCATTTACATATTTCTTTTTGATCTTTTTGATATCAAGTTGTACCAGTCATAGAATATGTGTACATGGTGCATGACAAATAAAATCACTTCATCGTTTGCCTCAAGGAAAGAACGTGCTCATGTAATGCATTTCAACTCGATAAGATACTATGTGCACATGCTTGTGCGGTGTTGGACGATAAAAATTTTTAGAAGGGGCCATATTGTTGTGATTTGTATAACCAAAAATTATGTTGAAGACATATGATGTTTCAATCTATCCTTTACCACACCAAGATGACTGGATAATTCCACTTAGCATACTTGGTGAAATAGTACGGCCTCCGAAGTACAAATACCCTCTAGAAAAACCTACAAAGAAGGATCATGGAAAAGTGGATTAAGATATGTTTGGAAAGAAGAACATCAACTCATGCAGTGGTTATGGGGCTAAGGGTCACAATAGGCGTTCTTGTAGGAAATATCATAAATAATACATTTGTTCTTCCGTATTATTTCTTAAAACTTTCTTCTGCATTTTTTATAAGAATGAACTCATTTTTTAGGTTAAGACATTTATGTATCATTTGATATTTGAACTCTGTTAAATCTAAATACTGTATTTGTATATATTACAAAATCTGAGCACTATATATGTATTTTGAAGCTACAACTCTATGTATTTTAACACTGTATATGTATTTTTAACTCATATGTATTTTAAACACTCATATATATTTTTAACACTGTACAACTCAAAATGATATCTGAACTCTGTTAAATCTGATTACTGTATTTGTATATATTTCAAATTTTGAACACTATACATATGATGTATACTTCATATGTATTTTTAATGCAAAGTCTGAACACTGCATATGTATTTTTTAGTTAAATACTTATGATGTATATTGTATTTGTATTTTTTATTATAAAAAAAAATATAATATATATTGCATATGATATACATATTTTAATGTTTGTTCTTTGAAAGTAAATAAATAAACATTAAAATACATATGATGTATACTGCATATGTATTTTTATAGTAAACTCTGATCACTACATATGTATTTTTTAACTAAATTTTCATAGCAAAAAATTAAACTGCATAAAAGACTAAAATGAATCTTTAATTCAATTCAAAATTTGAAAGTTTGATTTACTTCAAATGCATTTTGAAAGTAAATGAACACATATTACAATATATATGATTGTAACTGCATATGTATTTTTAATGCAAAATTCCAAAACTGAAATGCACTATATATATTACATATGAATTACATATTTTAATGTTTGTTTTTTGAATGTAAATAAATAAACATTGAAATACATATGATGTATGCATTTTGCAAAATGTTAACATTGCATATGTATTTTTAAGCTAAATACATATGATATATACTGCATATGTATTTATAGCAAAATGTGAACACTCCATATGTATTTTTAAACTAAATCTCACAGAAAAAATGTGAACACTACATATGATTTACCTCAAATGTATTTTAAAAGTAAATGAACACAGATTATAATATATATATGATTGTAACTGCATATGTATTTTGGAGGTAAATCTCATTGCAACAAATAAAACTGAATACTATAATAAAACACTTAGTACAAAATTCTTGAAAACATATTCAAATTAAACGACTGAATGAATTACTTTCATGCAGTTCAAAAAAAGTATATCTGAAACACTTCAAAATAAAAATTTAGTTTGTACAATTAGAACCTACATCCATACACCAGTTTGTCAACTATCCAATGTAATAAGCTCATCAACCATCATACGTCTAAAACTTCAGTGACACTAGTTATTCTGATTTGCCTAACAGGACTCAAAGGTGCTTCAACATCTTCATGAGCATTTGCTTCTTGTTTTCATATACCATAGTCCCATAACAGTGCAACATATCTTTTACGGAGTGTGTTGGGGTTGAACTCAATCGAAGGAACTCTTTGACCATATGAAAGGCACTCTACGTATGTAACCATATACAAATCACATTCCCTACAAATAAAAATTTGATTAATAACTAAAATATATTTTGTACAAACTTACAATTTTGATATATGTATATTGAAATACTTACAAGCTTTCACTTGGTTGTTGAGGCAAATTATCTTCAAATAGCACATCAAAAATATCTGAGGAGTCTTTATCTTTGTATCTCAGATGCTTTTGAAGATCAATACCTTTTTTTTCATAGAAATTACATGCTTGGAGACACAAAGAAATAAACAGCTAATTTCTCGATCTCAGCAAGAACAACCGCATAATGACTAGAGGATTCACATGAATCATATAAGAATATGCACCTCTTTAAGAAGGATAAAACTGCGAGAACCCAATGATGTTTTTTATTTATAGTGACTGGAATAAAAATGTCTTCCACTATATGCCATGGCAATGCAGCATGCATACAGAACCCATTGATGTATTTGTTAAGATGGGTCGCTTATCCTCCCGCATTAAGATTTGGATCATCCATAGAGTAAACTTTCATCATAAACCTAATTATGTTCATGAAGTTGCAATCTACTGTGCTGTATTTGTAAGAGTTTTTGGGCTCGTACTTTGAATTTTTCCTCAAGTAGTAGAAGCAAACATCAATTTGTTGCAGTAATTAATACCACAAATCTTAGAACATTCAAACAAATTGTATACTAAATTAACATGTGTATGTAAGATAAAATATATATGCATTTTTTAGTTTAATGTCTAAGATCTACGTATGTATAATTTCATTTGTAAACTACAATTATATACAGACAATGTAAGAAAAAATAAAAAAGTATATGCAACAGTATGTGATTTAATATAATACGTATGTATAATTTCATTTGTAAACTACAATTATATACAGACAATGTAAGAAAAAAGAAAAAAGTATATGCAACAGTATGTGATTTAATAGAATACTTCATATGTATATTAATAAAATATATTTGTATTTTTAACACAACATATGTAAATTAATAAAAACATAGTAAAAATACATATGTGTACCACCATATGTATTTGCAGGTAACATAATATGTATTTTAAGTAGTGTTATAACTGTAAAGGGAAAATTATCAAAATAATATACTATCCGATTCTGTCCATGACTGATCAATAAACCCCATAGTGTAGAACCAGTTTTTATCTTCAATAATTTCAACTCTAAAATGCATTATTGGAATGGTTGATTTTCCCTTCTTGTAATGTTCCACTTTTCTCTTCCTATTTTTTTCAGTACATGGTAAATCATAAAAACATAATGGAAATTCAGTCCATGAACTTCTTGACAATCTTCATATCCACTATTTCGTCAATCGGGTGATAAACAAATGGATGTTTCTGAGATATACGTATTTTCCCTGCTGAGCTCCCTATATAATTACAGAATACAAAAATGTAATTAATAAAAATGTATTTGCAAAACATATTATATAAAAATATATATATAACTTAGTGTACTTACCGGCTGCTGAACCAAACTTACTCGTGTATAGCGACTTCTTGAATTTGGATGGTTGCCTAATTCTTAACTTTTGTATGGGATTTTGAAGTTCACGGTTAGCGGAGGGATGAACAATGATTCTTTTTATATTGTAGACATTCAGATTAGGAAGCAACTCATCAGAAATTGTGTTTTGTGAGTCAGCACAAACTGGTTTATCCCTTTGTTCATCAGTGGTTAGTTCTTGTATTTTAGGATGTGTCATAATTTTCTCCTCTGTACGAAGATAAACCTCTCCATGCACTATTGCTGGAGAACTCAATCCAGCGTTCTCCTTGTTTGTCTACAAAAAATAGAAAAAAGATTAGTTTGTTTTGTCCAATATAACCCACATAACCGCAAAAATATGTTCATTATACATACTTGACAATGATCTTCAAAAATAGTCTAGGACTTTTTATCATTCAAATTTTCATCAGTGTTTTCTTCTTCATGATTTGACGATGGATGTATGATGATGCTTTATCTCCGATAGCATTTAGACTCGATAACATCATCTGGGATTGTAAATTGCAAATCAGATAAAATTGTTTCATCCATTTTCTCATCACTAGTCTACAAATCAATGAAATAAAAAAGATAATTATCCCCTGAATTATTACATCACATAAACGCAAAGTTGAATTCATTATACATACTCGACAATTATGTTGAACAACCTTCTCAGAATGTATATAATCCAAATTTATACTTCGAAGAAGCTCATCATGGATTAAATATTGAGAATCAGTTTCAACGTTTGTTTTATCTGAATGCAAATTAGTGCAACCCTTGCAAACAAGTAAAATAAAATAAAATAACATCAAACAAAAATTCAGTTGTATATGTTTATACACACACACACACAACACACACACACACACACATATATATATAATAACATATAACTGCTAAATACAAAATTACATATGTGCATTCAAATGAATAAACACACGTAAGTTAATTATTTATCTTTGTACCATTCAAATGTTCACCCAAATTCTGATCAACATTCGGACTAAATCGTTGTAGTGATGTTTCGACACCAGCATAATCCATATGTTGGAGATCAGGATCTTTATCTTTATATTGTTGCTACAAATACAAATACAAATACAAGTTCAATAAACTATTAATACTTGAGTTCACTAAACATGTATATATTTTTTTCAAACTGAATATGTTTATACAAACCCACTAAAAATGCATATTGCTATAAACAGCATTCTCAAAATACATATTAATTAATATATAAAAGTAAAAACACACTATTTTACAGATTATAATGTTTGTAATCAACCTAAAAATACATATTCTTATAACAGAATTCTCAAAAATACATATGTACACTACATATGATGTATAATGCATTTGTATTTTTTTTTGTAAAATGTGAACACTGTATATGTATGTATTTCTTACTAAATCTTACAACAAAAAATAAAACTGCACAAAATATAAAAATAAATCTTTAATTCAATTAAAAATTTGAAAATTTGATTTACCTTGTATGTATTTTGAAAGTAAATGAACACAGATTATGAAGTTTAACTACATGATTTTTTTCAAAAGAATGTTCAACTAACACTGTATATACCCATATATATATATATATATATATATATATATATATATATTAACATAAAAAATAAAACAATCATAATGAAATTACATTTAAAAGTTCTTGTAAATACGTATTTGAAAGTTTAATATTTACCTTTGTACCGTCAAACATATCATCTGAAGTCTGAACAACATCAAGACAAATGATAAAGTTTAATATTCACCAGTTTTCAACCTGTTGTTCAAACTTCTCGCTAGATCCTCAAATGATAAAGTACCCCATGAAAAAATCTTATATCCTTTACTGTCTACCAAATCAAAATAAAGTTGGGGTATAACCACAGTATTAATATTAGATAACACAAAAGAATGCAGAAAATACAGAATTGCAAACTTCTTAGCATCCTCATCATTGTTCTCCCCCCAAACTTTGTCCGTGAATGCTAGATATAGTTACCTTTTCTGTATAAATTCTACACCATTGAAATACTTCTCAATAATCCTGTTTGGTACATCCTCATAAAAACAAAGTCGTATCTATTAGAGACATAATTCAATCAAGTAACAAAAGCAAATTCCCTAGGATCAAAATTAAGAGAAGTGCCATTAGCCCGAATGACTATCGCAAAAAAAGAACTATCCTTTATCTCGAGCGACATAATACATCTGCACAACTGTGCTTGAACTACACAGTACTTCTTCTTCATGAAATAACCAAAAATGATATTGTCGCAAAATGTTTTATACTGTTCCTTGTTTAATATGGTCCATATACTTCCATTAATATCATTATCACTGTACGAGCACATATGTGGTGCAAATCTTAAAAGTTTTCCTACAATGAATATTTCCTTTCGCAGCACCTATACAAAGTAAAACTACAACTTATTAAACTATAAAAAAGTTCAAAAAATAATATGTATTTCACCAATATAATACATATAGCATTCATATATATTTTGAACAGAAAAAAATACAAAATCATCATTAAAGCAAAATACATATGATATTTTGATATGTACGTATAAAAATACAAATGCTACCCTATACCTTAAAATGTATATTAAACCTAACAAAAATACAAATTTTAAAACAAATAAGCTCACTGCAATCCCTAAATATATATAAGCAGAACATAAAGTACATATTAAAACTAGACCTTATTAAACTGTAAAAAATAACAAAACACAATCAACACAGCAAAAAAATACATATAACATGAATATGTATTTTGATCAGAATAAAAATACAAAAATTACTGAAAATACATATCAATTATACTAAAAATACATATAGTCAAATAACTCTTCATAGGTAGTTCATATAACGATATATTTTACATACATGCAACTTATCAAATTCATCTAAAATACAAAAATATAAATAAACTTGGTAGCTTCCCAAAAATTTACAAAAAAATACATTCTAATCAAAAAAATATATTTAAACTATCATCTTGACAAATCAGCTTGCTACAATCCCTAAAAATAAATATCAGCAGAACATAAAATACATATTAACTCCTTGGAAAAATACATATAACTCCCAACTTTGATAAAAGATTTACTTAGAACAATAAACACATAACAGTAAATAATAATAAAAAAATTACAACAAAAAACTATCTCTTCCTCAATGTTTTCTTCAGATTCATCAGTAGAAGAGTTCTGAACATCGTTATCAATATTACTTAACTCTTCAATTTCTTTGGCTTTTCTTTTCTTTTATTTTTTTTATTTTTTGTTCTTTTGGAGAAGGAGTTTTCTTCAACCATTTTTTTTTAAAAATTTCAGTCATCTTCACCGGGTCATTACAAAACTTGGACCTAATCTCCTTTGAACTCCCAGATTTCTTCGACTGTATAGGATTTGAAACAACTTTAATTACATCTTCTTGAGTTAAACCAAGACTAAAAGATGGTGCATAATCAGACACCAAATTAATAGTTCATATACCACTATTTATTCGTAATTTTGGTGTGTGTTCAGCCACTAGAGCATAAAAAACTTAAAATCGGATTTGCTAATGTACTACAGTATAAAATTTAAAAAAAAAAGAAACTGCTAACAAGCAATAACGGAATTAAATAGCTACCTGAAATAGAGGAACACAATCCTTATCAGATCGTGGTAAAATCGTGCGAAATTGAAAGCGGGAACTCTGTGTTAATGGTGTAAAAAAAGGAAAAAGATATTTTAAATTAAGGAAAGAGAAGAAGAAAGCATGAAAAGGAAAAACTATTCACGGTAACTTCTCTTAGGCGGCAAAAATAGGGGACCACTATTAAAATAATGCTATTGTTGCTACACAGTGTAATTTGGTATAAGTGTTGCTATTTTTTGTAATTTAAGACTTAGATATGCTACTCTATATAGTTTTTCTTATTTTATTTTCACTTTGTAGCCATCAGGTTTAGTCAGCTAAAATTGAATATAGTCTTTGTCTTGTATCTTTATCACAACAATAAATCTTCACTTTTAGCAATTTTTTTTCAAAATTGAATTTCTCCTCCATTGTATCCACTCTAATTTAAATGAATTATTCCTCCATTGTATCCACTCTGATTTGCTATTATTCCTTTCATTCCAGAATTTCTTCTCATTTTTTCTCCATTGTAAGCTGTCATGCTTACATATTGTATTAAGTTTACACCATTCTTTTTTCATAATTTATTAAGATACAAACTATACAAAGACAAATTAAAAAACTTGCACAGATCTTATTTTTCCTATCCTACATTTCATTTCGCAAGAAAAAACGGATGATTGGGAGGATACAACAAAGATGCAGAGAAGCAAGAAAAGCTCTTTTGAATTATGAACCTACATTTAAACTCAATTCCTAGAGTCGGATTTTTCTGCTCTTTTAAGTGCTCATTTTTTTTAAACAATCGAATACAACCTTTTAATGTTTTGTATTTTTCTCATAATATAATTAGGATACTTAAGGTTGAAGAATAGATTTTGTATCCCTTTTTCAATTTCTTTCTCAACAATTGGATAAATGAAGGTTGTATAGATTGTATATAGAAAATATATAATTATTGTATAAAATATGTATGTATAAGATTTCTATAAAAGTTGTGTGGATGTGTATAGAAATTATAAAATTATTATATAGAATATGTATATGTATAAGATTTCTTGACAAATTGTATAGGATGTATATAGGAAATGTATAATTGTTAAATAAAATATGTATCTGAATAATTATTGCAGTTAAAGATTGTATAGGATGTGCACAAAAACTATATAATTGTTGTACATAATATGTATATGTCTAGGATATGTATAGAAAACATATCATTGTTGAACAAAAATATATCTATCACAATTGTATTGTATTACATAAATGTTTCAAACATATATTGTATTGTATCAATATGTATCAAAATATATATATGGAGGTTGTATCAATAGATTAGAAGAAAGAGAAAAATATATCTGTGGGACCTGAGCTAGCCCCGCATTTTCTATCTGATAGCATCCTAAACATAGTTAATTCAAGCTCGGAAGAGGCCGCCCTAGCATGTCTTCTAACTGGGGTAGTTCCTCGAGCCCGTCTTAGCATTCTCTACCTCTAGGACGATCACAACCCCTGCCTCGCCCATTGAATAAGGTCCTAAAAGTGAGTGTTGTCTTAGTGTATCGATATCTCTGAATCTAGTCCTCACCATCTGCGCAAATAAATAGAATACAAATTTAAAATATTGGGCATGAACAACTCACATGATAAGGAATCAGATTAGAGAAGTTTTTCCTAAAAATATCACATAGCCTCTCGAAGATAGATACAGATGTTAAAGTACCAATACGCAAGAGTGTATTAGACATTCTGCTCTTTCACTTACAAGATCAGCCACTATGGGATACACTTAAACTGATATCTGCACCAAAATGGCACATAAGTAGGGGTGAATATGATCCATTTGTATTCAATAGGTATTATAAGACGACTGAGAAAAATAAAAAACTAAACAAGTAAAAGATACTATAAGCACGTTCCACCTGGAAACAGAAAAATTTTCAAACAATAGCTCACACTGTCTCTACTACAATTTTACAATGTAAAGTAAAAAGAGAAACTACATAGACATATATATATATAGACGAATTATACGGAAACAAAAACATAGAAGAAATATAAATAATGCAATGCAATGATGGTGGAATAATGATGAATGGTTGAAAATCATCAAATGACTTTCTGGATACATCGTCCGAGCCTTAATGCTTCCAAGATAGGATCTATGCGAGGTTCACAACCCACATCCTTTCTCAAATCTCAACTCAACCTTGCGGTAAAAATTAAATTCGATCAAAGGTTTTTAAAATATTATAATCACTGGCAATGACTTCAAACAAGAGTTTTTCAAAAGTGTTTTTTTTCTTTCAAAATCAGTGTTTCTTAGTTGTATCAATATCTTATGAATATGATATAGATAAAATGAGGATGTAATGATTATAACAAATTAGTATGAAGATGATAATCAGTTCAATACAAGTGTAAATAAGCTCAAAATCAACTCAAATATCAATAATTCAAGATATAAGCCCTTGCTCTAAACCACTAAGATAAATAATCATGTTAAGACATAAAAAAAATATCATGTCAAACTCCTTACTCAGGTATCACTATCATGATAGAGGCTATTGATGCTAAAATAAGTCCTATAATATTTAGTCAAGCCCTCTCAACTGGAATCACAATGATAATAATGACATTTAATGCGCAAATAAAACCTATGATCTCAAATAAAGGCCTCACCGAGGCATCATCATTTATGGGCATCACCAGAAATATAACTTTCAAGTCAAAAATAATATGCAAATAATCCCCCATACGGACAACATGGTAACAATAATAACCTTGAAATATGCTTCTCCATTTAATTCTCCACACCACAATATGCTCTACAAGAATGGTTAACTACTAGCCTAGTCTGAATAAAGTTAAGTCATAACCTACCTCGAGGAGTTGAAAATTCAAGCCTACACCCTTCAATGCGGAGCTTTTTCCTTATGAACGATTTTGAAATGAGTTGAATGTATCAAAAATAAAAAGAAACCTAATGACACTCATATCAACTATATTTAAAACAGGTTTAAAAATGGTTGAGAAAATTGATTTGAAATCGAAAAGGGTAAAATCTAAATTTTATTTTAGAAATATATTCTCCATATACATAGGAGTTTACATCTAAAAATCCACGCAAAAATATTGAAATTGATGCTCAAATAAATGAAAAATCACTTAATAGTTTATCAAAAAAATCCCCAAATTCTAGTTTGAAAACAAGATTAAAGGTTTTTTTGAAGAAAATTAATGTAAATAAGTGTTTAGATCTTACCCAAGCACGAATAATGATAAGAACCCTAGAAATTGTCCTTCCTCGAAGCACCCAAATTCAAAAATAGTAAAAATTATGAGAATGGAGTATTTATACTTGTAACATCCCGAATCTGATACCCGAAATGCTACACGGTGCCCATGACCCCGAAGGACAACAAGTTAACCCATGATTGATATTTGTACCTGTACACTACATAATATACGTATAAAAATATGGAAATAAAGGTTGATAGGCCGTAAGGTTCAATACTGAACATAACTGATAAAGCATAATATCTGGATGGGGTATGAAATACCCACAACAACTTAAATAACCGTCTGAACATGATAGTCTGAAAAGCCTCTAACTGTCTAAATAAGGAATTGATGGGACATGTCCCCAACTAACTCCATTTATAGAAAGCTAAAACTGAATTAATGAAATAACTCATAATATTGTCCTCGAATGATGAGGACTCACTGCTAAACCTAGCTGCTACTGATGTTCTGGAGCTCATGCTTCTGAACCTATGGTATAAAAACACCATAGCGCAAATGCGTCAGTATGATTGAATGTACTGGTATGCATATGAGGTAGGCTAAATGCAAAGGGTTTACATGCATGAACTAACTGACTGGTTGGATAACATGAACGTGAGAATGCATACATGAATACGTAATAACTGTAACTGAGATCGTGATGACATGATTACTAAGCCTGAGTGTTGATAACATGAGATACTGATAGTTGTATAACTGAATTAACTGATACTGAGAGACTGTATCTGACAATCAAGTTTTTAATGGAACTAGCTGAGTTCCGTACTGTTTTGAATTGAGTGTATCTGATAGTCTGGAATTCTGAAGAACTATCTGAGTTCTTTTACTGAAACTGTATGACTGTATCTGACAGTCCTGATCATGTAACTGAAACTATAGGAAGTAGTTATCTAACCGACATGCCCCAAATAATAGCAATATAGCTAAGTTGGGGTCCAATCTGTAACTCTAATTAGAAGGGTGTCAATACCGCGCCACTGGTAAGGACAATTTTAACCAACCCTCATATAACAGGTAACTCTAGTGAGAACGGTGGGAACCCTCATATAATAGGTTAAGCCACCCCATCTACCCTTATATAACAGTCTATAATGTCTCAACCTACACTAGCTACGTAGTTCAGGAACACAAGAATTGCTTCTAAGAATCACACCCTCATATAATAGGTGACTTCCCATCCTTGGGTTCGCTCGGTGCTAATTCCTACTCCCATCTGAATAGACACTGAACATAATTAACTAAACTGGACTAAACGGATTTCATAGAGTTCCATTGACTGACGGAATACTATTGAGATTTCTAAATTTACTGAGATTTCCTGAGTCACATGACTAACTGAGTTCTATGAATCATGGCTTGACTGAGGATATCGTGAAACATAACACTGGCTCAAGGTACACAACTATATTTTCTCGGTACAAGTACCCCTAGGACTCGATAGAAAGAAACTGACAAAGCATGAGTTCCTTGAATACATGACAAACATCAATAATTCATACTACGACAGTAGAGGATATTTTATGAAATACATGGTTATCGTAATCTTGTATATAGCTTAGAATGCACATGATCATGTCTCTTAACTTCATCATTTTAATATCATAATTATATCATCACGCAATTGTATTACACAACAATCCTCATGGAAATCATTTTAAACATAGGGAAACATGTACATTCATAAATTGGGTCATAGTTCAACTATCAAGTATAATTTCTATTCTCCTAGGCATTTTATCAAACACTTAGATTACATGATTTAAGGCTTAGGCATGAGAATGAATTTAACACAACCTTACTTTGCAAATCCACCTAATTTCATGATTTCAGTCCACATATTAGCATAATTTCATAAAGACATAATAAAGGTTCCATATTGGAATTCATACAGTAACAACAACACATGGACATAATTCAGTTCATAGAATGAATATCACAATTCGTAATTTAAAACTTGATTCTTGGGCTTCATGGACGAAAGGAGTCCATGAATGAACACTATTCATACCTTAGATAGAATATTCTTGATGATTCACGGAGAAATTTTCTTGGACTTGGATCCCCAATTGAAAACCTTAATGTGTTCTTGAGAGGATCTTGAGGGAAGTGGCTATATTTTGGTGTAAATAGGGCTTAATCCTGTGTTTTTGACTTATATAGGGGTGGGAGAATTACCCTTTTTCCCTTAAAAATGTAGACATTTAATAACTAAATAATTGGGCACTAGCGCTATGAGCGACACGGCGCGTCGAGGGTTTCGACGCTATACCCGATGCGGGGCACTATAAATGTGTCGAGCCTTAGTTGTTTTGGCTCTGGCAGTCTGCACAACTGGTGACCAATGCGATTGGCGATGCAGCGCACCAAGATCGTGTTGGTCCACTATTTTAGACTTCCAAACTTGCTTCAAACGAGTTCCAAAAAATCCAAAACTTATCCGGGAACATCTATTGACCATCCTGGTCATGAATTACGAAGAATATAGACCATTAATGGACGTTAAGGTGGCGAAATGAATTTTTTAATTTTGAAGTCCAAAATTAAGCTAAGTCTGGGCACCTAGCTAGAATTTTCTAAGTCTGTGACCCCCTTGACAAGCTTAAAGGACTGAATTAAGCTTAAGTATTTTACGGGGTCTTACAATATCTCCCCCTTGATAACATTCATCCTCGAATGAGACCAACTAAGAGGGGAGAAATGATATACTGAAACATATACTGAGCATGAATGACTGGACATAATTTCATGACTTACATGACTGATAACTGAATATATCATACTAAGCATGCATATCTGATGCATGTGTAACTGATTCGTGAATACATTACTAAGTGTTCTGATGAACTGGGTTTTCTCACAATGAGAATACATGTCTAACGCATGACTATATAACTGAACTGATACATGAATGCATAACTGAATGTGCAGTGGTATTTAATATCGCGTTTATAATGGAATTTTGAGCATGAACTGAGTACCAAGATTGTAACTGAAGTCTAAACATAAAACTAAAAAGCTTAAGGAGAACTATTACCTTGAGCTAGACCTGAGTTGGCGGGAAAGAGGTGAGGATACTTGGCTCGCATAGCTGCTTCTGATTTCCACGCAGCTCCCTCAACTGACTGATTTTGCCAAAGAACTTTGACTAGAGGAATTTCTTTATTCCTCAGTCTACGAGTCTAATAATTTAGTATTTCGATTGAAATCTTTTCATAAGAGAGGCTATTCTGAACGTCTAAGCTCTGAATAAGGACTACAACTGCTGGTTCACCTATACATTTCTTGAGGAAAGAGACATGGAAAACTGGATGAACTGAGGCTAGATCTGAAGGCAACTCGAGCTCTGAGTATCTTGAAGGGACCGACATATTGGGGACTGAGCTTTCCCTTCTTACTAAATCTCTTCACTCCATTAATGGGAGAGATCTTTAGATAGACATAATCACCGATCTCGAACTCGAGATCCTTTCTACGCACATTTGTATAAGACTTCTGTCAGCGCTGAGCAACCCAAAGTCTTTCTCTGACCAACTGGACTTCCTCTAAGGCATCGAATACTAAGCCAGGCCCTATAACTGAAGCCTCACTAACTTCAAACCAACCAACTGGAGATCTGTATCTTCTACCATAGAGAGCTTCGAACGGAGCCATCTTAATACAAGAATGATAGCTATTGTTGTATGCAAACTCAATCAAAGGCAAGTGGTCATCCCAACTACCCTTGAAATCAATTGCACACGCACTAAGCATATCTTCTAGAGTTTGAATGGTTCTTTCTTCTTGATTATCTGTCTAAGGATAAAAGGTTGTACTGAGATGAACTTGGGTACCAGGACCCTTTTAGAATGCTTTCCAGAAATGAAAGGTAAACTGAGTACCTTTGTTTGAGATAATGGATAATGGAACACTGTGTAATCTAACCAACTCTCTGATATAGAGTTTGGCGTAATCCTCGGTTGAATAAGTGGTATGGACTGCAAGAAAATGACCTGACTTGGTTATTCTGTCTACAATGACCCAAACTGAATCATGCTGATGACAAGTACGACGCGAACCCATCACGAAGTCCATATTCACTTCTTCTCACTTCCAAGTAGGAATACTTAACTCCTACATGGACCCACTAGGCTTCTGATGCTCTATCTTTACCTGCTGATATGTAGAGCACTTAGCCATAAACTCTGCAACATCTCTCTTCATCCCACTCCACCAATAGATTTCCCAAAAGTTGTGGTACATCTTTGTGGACCCTGTATGAATAGGGTAGCGCTCACCATGCATTTCTGTAAGAATTCGCTGCCTTAAGTCATCTACACCTAGAACACCCAGAAGACCCTGATAACGCAGAAAACTATCTCCCCCTTGGGAGAAAACCTCTACCTTCTGATCCTTGACTGCGTCTTTTAACTTTACGAGACTGGGATCTCTATCTTGTTTTTCTTTCACCTCAGAAACTAGAGATGATTCTGAACTACTCTGAACCCATATGTCACCCTCTCCTATATCGACTAAGCGAACGCCTAGTCTGACAAGCTGATGGACCTCTTAAGCTAACTTCTTCCGACTGTCCTTAACATGAGCAACACTACCTATAGACAGTCTACTGAGAGCGTCGGCCACTACGTTGTCTTTGCCCGGATGATAAAGGACGCTCATGTCATAATCTTTCAAGAGCTCTAATCACCTTCTCTGATGAAGATTGAGATCTTTCTGAGAAAAGATATACTAAAGGCTCTTATGATCTGTGAATACATCTATATAAACACTGTATAGATAATGCCTCCAAATCTTCAAGGCAAACACTACGGATGCTAACTTAAGATCATGAGTAAGATAATTCTTTTCATGGGGTTTAAGTTGTCTGGAGGCATTGGCTATGACTTTACCATGCTGCATGCATGAGAACACAACCCAAACCTACTCTGGATGCATCATAATACACTACAAACCCATCTGAACCATCGGCGAGGAGGAATATTCTGAAAGAAGAGAGCATAAATTTATAGCTGAAAGGGAACATCTGTAAGCACGATAGACTTCTGAAAGAATAAAATGACCCTTTTTTTTCTAAAATATTTCGTAGCCTCTTGCTCATAGAAGTGGCACACTACACACCGAGGATCAAGACTCTACTTAACGCGGCTTTTCAGACTCTCTTGGACTCCAATAGCCTTAGGCTCTGGTACAAAGTTTGTAACGCCCCAAAATCGGGCCCCGAGGTGTCACACGGTGCTTAAGGCTACAAGTAGCCCAAAGCTAACCCTTTTAGCCATTTTTCTACCATTCAACACTTATAATCAAAGTCATCATAATCAAAACATCTAAACATCCTCCATAATATCATACTGCAATACGAATAAAATACGAAAAGTTACAAAATACGATATCTCTGACAAATCTGATCAATCTATCCATCTAGTCTGACAAGCCTCTACTAAACTGTATATCTATGAGCCATTGGGACAAATCCCAACTGAACCGAACATAGGAAATAAAATGAACGACTCGAAGTAAATGACAAAATCTGAATAACTAGTCCTCGAACCATGAGGACTCACCACTGCAAAGGATGTAGATCAACATGCTTGGATAATCACGCTCAAACCTGGGAATGAGCACCTGAACCTACATTATAGGGAAAATGTAGCCCACATGCGAACATGTGGGTCAGTACCATGGAATATGTACCAAGTAAATGGGGGTGCATTAAATAAACATATTTATATGCATATATATATATATATATTAAACGATCATGTCATAATTTTTCTTTTCAAATCATGCAGGACATTTGTAAATGGCTCATAAAGCTTGAAAGAAATCTAAAATCTGAAATCATACACAATGAATGGTAAAACATGTCAATCTGGATATCATGATCCATTACATTTAATCCAAATATCAAGATTCTTTTCTTAGTCTCTCATCAAGTAATCTTAGCGAAATCTGAAATATTGAATACAGCATAAATCTGCATTTCAAATCTCTTTTAAATCAGTAAAATCAATCTAAGAATGAGGGACGAATCTTTGGGAGGTTCTTCTAAGCAACATGTACACCATGTGAGCACCCATGATGTCCCACGACTTGCCCCTATAAGGTTAGGGCTGTCCTACCCTTGCCATCGGTGTAGCACAATCTCATCTCAGTGATCACTATCTCAATTTTCCACATATAGTGGAAGTCAATGTCTTAACCTACGATGGCACGTAGTTCTGGGGTATGAAACCGTAGTAACATACCCAACTCAGTGCTAAATACTACTCCCAATACTATGCTAAAACATCTCAAGAAAAATCCACTTTAAGGGTAATCTCCTATTTCTTAAGTTAAATAAATTAGAAAATCCGTAACTTGTTTCATAAAGTGGATTTTAACTCTGTTGTGACCAAAAGGTCAAATCTTTCTATACTTCATAAAAAATAGTCTAAACATGGGTGCATGTAGCACATAAATTCTCGCACCAACAATCCCAATGTGGGTTAATGACCCTTATAGCGATACTTAATCAAAACATTTCAACATTTATGCTTTATATCACAAGCATGCATAATTTATACGGAATTTTCAGCCTTTAGGAATAATAATAATCTCAAACTCATGGAGTTTATTTTCTAAACATTCAAAATAATCATAGTATCTTGAACAACAACATAGGATAAGATTTATCACTTCAAATTCATGATAAAACGTGTAAAAATCATGTATCTTTGTGAAATAATGCAAACTTTGGGCACAAGAACGAAAGGGTGTTCTTGTTCATAACCCCACATACCTTTATGGTAACGGATTCGTTGAAAGATTAGACCCTCAATGTTGATTGTGTAATCCTAGTTGTTTTTCTCCTTTAGTGCTCTTGGATGATCAACTTAGACTGATAATAGGGTTATGATGAGTTTAGAATCTATCAAATTCATAAGATTAAGTTTAGGGGTGTGTAAGGAGTGCCAAAAGACTTAATTTCCCTCAAAATAACCCAAAAACGGAGTGTTTAAGTCACTTGAAACCTTAAGATATGCGCCTCATATGATACCGCATATATTTACATAGGCACCGCATAAGATATCGCCTATATTTACATAGGCGCCGCATATGATATCGCTTATATTTACTTAGGCGCCGCATATGCTATCGCATATGCTTTCCAGTGGCCATGTGCGATTGGATAGTTGACGCACTCTACTTTGCAAAGCCATAACTCCTAGCTCGGGTGTCGTATTTTGGTGAAATTGGTATCGTTGGAAAGTTAATTCCATTCTCTATAACTGTGTGGCTAGAAATATGCAGAAATACCACATATTTATCAAGTTATGCTCATTCAAAGATGACCCTTGCGAATTCAAACACTAAAACTTGATGGATTTCGAAACTCTTCTTGTACTACCTTAAGTGACTCATATAACCACACTTAACACATCATAAGCTCTATTATAACTAAGGTACTCTTGGTAATTTAGGTGCCCAAATATGGCTTACAAAATTAGGGTTTTCACATATACAAACAACGGTTCGCTTTCTAGCTTAGGAAAGTGCGGGGCATTATAATATCTCCTCTTTGGGGACATTCGTCCTCGAATGACGCTGGGTATACTAAGAGTAAAGATAAAATGAAGGGTACACAGCTGAAGCAACTTGCTAATCTTGCCTCTATTTCATTCTACATTTTGGACACAACAAGGGGTGCATCGCTGATGAAATCACAGCTGAATAGTATAAAATAATTGCTGAACTACTGCAATTCTGCATAAAAAAGGAATGATTTAAAGAAGAATGGTACCTTCGGCTTGATCAGAGCTTATGGAAAGTAGGTGCAAGTACTTGGATCGCATATCCGCCTCAGCTTCCCATGTTGCACCCTCAACGGATTGGTTTCGCCACAACACCTTGACCAAGGGAACTTCTTTGTTCCTCAGTCTTCGGACTTGGTGATCTAAAATCTCAACAGGAACTTCCTCAAAAGAAAGACTATCTTGCACATCAGGGTTTTCTGAAGGATCTACAACAACACAATCACCAACATGTTTCCTAAGCATGGATACATGGAAGACAAGGTGAACGGAAGATAACTCTAAAGTCAAAGACCGAATCACTTTGACTTTTTCCATAGATTCAAAGACTGAATCAGGACCACTCACGGTCGCTTTACCCACTTCAAACCAACCTATGGGTGACCTACATTTCCTCCCATACAAAGCCTTAAATGGAGCCATGCCAATGCTAGAGTGAAAACTATTATTGTAAGCAAACTCTATCAACGGTAAATGCTCATCCCAACTCCCCTTAAAGTCAAGAACACACTTTCTCAACATATCCTCTAAGGTCTGGATGGTCCTCTCAGCCTGACCATCTGTCCACGGATGGAAAGCAGAACTCAAATGCACTTGGGTACCAAGACCCTTCTGAAAAACTCTTCAAAACTGCGAAGTAAACTGAGTACCCCTATCTGAAATGATGGACGAGGGAACTCCATGCAATCTAACTAATTCCCGAATGTACAATCTAGCGTAATCCTCAGCAGTATAAGAAGTATGCACAGGCAAAAAGTGCGCAGACTTAATAAATCTATACACAACAACCCAAATGGAATCATGATGGCGGCGGGAAGGAGGTAAACCAGTCACAAAATCCATGTTTATCTCTTCCCACTTCTAAGTGAGAATACCGAACTCCTGCATCATACCACCAGGTCTTTGGTGTTCTACCTTAACCTGTTGGCACGTCGCACACTTAGACACAAATGCTGCTATATCCTTCTTCACGCCACTCCACCAATAGATTTTTTGCAAGTCATGGTACATCTTGGTGGCACCAAGATAAATAGAATATCGCGCACCATGCGCTTTAGCCATAATTCTCTGTCTCAGATCCTCGACATCCAGAACACATAATCTATCCTGCAATCTTAACACACCATCCCCCTTTAGGAGAAAACCTCCTCCTCTTAGTCCTTGGTTGATTCTTTCAGTCTGACCAAACTAGCATCTAAGTTTTGCTTCTCCTTTACTTTCGAAACCAAGGAGGATTCGGAGCTACTCTGTACTAACATACTCCCTTCAGCGGAGTCAAGCAACCTAACTCCTAACCTAGCCAACCGATGCACATCATGAGCCAACTTCTTCTTACCCTCTTCAACATGCAAAACACTACCCATAAATATCCTGCTAAGGGCATCCGCCACTTCATTGGCCTTTCTCGGGTGATACAACACACTCATATCGTAGTTTTTCAATAACTCTAACCACCTTCTCTTCCTAAGATTCAACTCACTCTGGTTAAACACATGTTGCAGACTCTTATGATCAGTGAAAACATCAACATAAACACCATACAAGTAGTGTCTCCAGATTTTCAAAGTAAACACAATCGCAGCTAACTCAAGATCATGGGTGGGGTAATTCTTCTCATGGGGTTTCAGCTGTCTAGAGGTATAGGCTATAACCTTACCTCTCTGCATCAGTACACAACCCAAACCAACTCTAGAAGCATCATAATATACCACAAAACCATTAACGCCATCAGGCAGAGTCAAAATAGTGGTTGTAGTGAGTCGAGTCTTCAACTCTCGAAAACTATTCTCATAAAAATCAGACCACAAGAACTTCACTTTCTTTTGGGTCAACCGGGTCATAAAATATATTATAGAGGATAAACCTTCAACAAAACAGCGGTAATAGACAACTAGACCCAAGAAACTTCTAATGTCGGACGGAGAGACAGGTCTAGGCCAGTTTCTAACAGCTTCTATTTTCTGGTGATCAACTCTAACACCTTCGAAAGAAATCATATGACCCAGAAAAGCAACTGACCATAGCCAAAATTCACACTTGCTAAATTTGACAAACAAGTGATGATCTCTAAGGGTTTTCAAGACAATACAGAGATGATCTGCATGTTTATTCTCACTACGGGAGTATACCAGAATGTCGTCTATAAACACTATGACAAACATATCAAGATATGGCCTGAACACTCGATTCATGAGGTCCATGAAATCTGCTGGGGCATTAGTTAGCTCGAAGGACATAACAAGAAACTCAAAATGACCATAACGTGTTTGAAAGGCTGTCTTCGGGATATCACATTCCCTAACTCTGAGTTGATGATAGCCAGAGCGAAGGTATATCTTTGAGAAGTAAATTGCACCTTGCAATTGATCAAACAAATCATCTATTCTTAAAAGGGGATACTTTTTTTATAGTGACTTTGTTAAGCTGGCGATAGTCAATGCACATGCGCAAAGAGGCATCTTTCTTTCACACGAATAGGACAGGTGCACCCTAAGAAGACACACTTGGTCTTATAAAACCTTTATCTAAGAGATCTTTCAGTTTCTTTTTCAACTCCTTCAGTTTTTGTGCCATACGATATGGAGGAATGGAAATGGGCTAAGTATTGGGAAGAAGATCAATCCCAAATTCTATCTCTCTATCGGGAGGTACCCCTGGAAGATCTTCCGAAAAGACCTTGGAATACTCATTAACAACGTCAATTGACTGGAGAGTTGGAGTCTCAGACTTAGTGTCTTTAACTCTGACTATGTGATAAATGCACCCTTTGGAAATAAGCTTTCTAGCCTTGAGATATGAGATAAAATGACTCTTGGGAGATGTGGAATTACCAAACTATTCGATAACAGACTCACTAGGGAACTGAAAGTTGACTACACGGGTACGACAGTCTATGGATGCATAACAAGTATGAAGCCAGTCCATACCCAGAATAACATCAAAATCTACCATGTATGGCTCTATCAGATCAGCAAACATAACTCTATGAAAGATAGAAATGGGACACTTTTTGTACACTTTTCGGGCAACAATGGACTTACCCATAGGGGTAGAAACTAGGATGGGCTCAGAGATAATCTCGGGACTCACTTTAAATTTTACAGTAACCAGAGTTATCACATATGAAAAAATGGACCCAGGGTCCAACAACGTATAAACATCAAACTAAAACACACAAAGCATACCAGTAACAACATCCAGGGAGTCCTCCAGCTCCTGATGGGAAGGCAAGGCATAGAATCTGTTCTGGCGATGATCGCCAGCAGTGCTAGAAGAAGCACCATGAGTAGGAGCTGGACGAGCTATAGGAGCTGGAGTACTAGCAGTCTGAGCCTGGGGGCGAACATCACGGTTCCCCTATCTGGTATGAGGACAATCTCTAAAATCGTGGCCCTCCTGGCCATATCCATAGTAGCCCTTCTAACCCCACAAACACTTACCCCCATGATCCCTACCACACCTGGTGCATGATGGACAGCTAGGCCGGTTACTCACAGTATTCTGAGATCCGGTCATAAAAGACCTGTTTCCCTATTCTCGCCTACCTCTAAGTGCTGGAGCACTAGCTGATGATGGTGATAGCATAGATGAGTGGCTCTAAAACTGAGGGTGATTCCCTCCTTGCGATCTGTTCTGACCATAAGTAGGTTGCTCGGATCTGGCTCTCTTATTCCCCCTTACTCTATCCCTCTCTTTTATCATATCTGATTCGATCTGTTGGGAATGGATCATCAGTCTGGAAAGATTCATCTCACTATTAAGCATAGCTGATCTACACTCCTTAACCACATAGCTTGACACCCTTGTCAAGAAGTTACCCATACTGGCTCAGTTGTCGGCTATCAGATTTGGGGCATATTTTGCTAACTGATTGAACTTCAAGAAATACTCCTTAACAGTCATGGAGCCTTGCCATAAGTTCATGAACTCCTCTACTTTCTCCTCTCTCAACTCTAGAAGAAAGAATTTATCTAGGAATGCATCCTAGAACTCCTGCCAAATCATAGGAGCAGCACCCTCTACTCTACCCTTTCTCCATGCAACCACCCAGTCATACGCAAGGTATTTCCATCTGTAGGATGCTAACTCAACACTCTCCTCCTCAGACACGTGCATTACCTGTGTGATCTTCCTTATCTCCTCCAGATACAACTGTGGATCCTCACCTACCTTGGACCCATAAAACTCTGGCAGATTCATCCACATAAAGTCATGGATTTTTGCGGCAGCTAAGTCACCTATATGTTGTTATGGAGCCGGGGCTTGGTTCGCCTGAACGTTGGCAGTAACAGCTTGGGCAAGTGCCTGAAAGGCTGTCCTGAACTCAGCGTGGGATACATTCTCATTCAGGGGATCAGCAGGCTGAGGTTGCTGACCTGGATTATTTATTCTAGCTGGGCGAGGAGGTATATTCTGAAAGAAGAGAGCACAAATTTATAGCTGAAAGGGAACAACTGTAAGAACGATAGACTTTTGAAAGATTGAAACGACCCTTTTTTTTCTAAAACGTTCTGTAGCCCCTTGCTCATAGATGTGGCACGCTACACACCGATGATCAAGACTCTACTTAACGCGGCTTGTCAGACTCCCTAGGACTCCAACAACCTTAGGCTCTGATACAAAGTTTGTAACGCCCCGAGAACGGGCCCCGAGGCATCACACGGTGCTTAAGGCTACAAGTAGCCCCAATCTTACCCTTTTAGCCATTTTTCTACCATTCAACACTTATAATCAAAGTCATTATAATCAAAACATCTAAACATCCTCCATAATATCATACTGCAATACGAATGAAATACGAAAAGTAACAAAATATGACATCTCTGACAAATCTAATCAATCTATCCATCTAGTCTGACAAGCCTCTACTAAACTGTATATCCATGAGCCATTGGGACAAATCCTAACTGACCCAAACTTAGGAAATAAATTGAACGACTCAAAGTAAATAAGGAAATCTGAATAACTAGTCCCCAGACCATGAGGACTCACCACTGCAGAGGATGTAGACCAACGTGCTCGGATAATCACGCTCAAACCTGGGAATGAGCACCTGAACCTACATTATAGGGAAAATGTAGCCCACATGCGAACATGTGGGTCAGTACCATGGAATATGTACCGAGTACATGGGGGTGCATTAAATAAACATATTTCTATTCATATATATATATATATATATATATATATATATATATATATATATATATATATATATATATATATATATTTAACGATCATGTCATAAATTTTCTTTCCAAATCATGCAGGACATTTGTAAATGGCTCATAAAGCTTGAAAGAAATCTAAAATCTGAAATCATACACAATAAATGGTAAAACATGTCAATCTGGATATCATGAGCCATTACACTTAATCCAAATATCAAGATTCTTTTCTTATTCTCTCGTCAAGCAATCTTACTAAAATCTGGAATATTGAATACATCATAAATCTGCATTTCAAATCTCTTTTAAATTAGTAAAATCAATCTAAGAATGAGGGACGACTCTTTGGGAGGTTCTTCTAACCAACATGTACACCATGTGAGCACCCATGATGTCCCACGACTTGCCCCCGTAAGGTTAGGGCTGTCCTACCCTTGCCATCGGTGTAGAACAATCTCATCTCAGTGATCACTATCTCAATTTTCCACATATAGTGGAAGTCAATGTCTCAACCTACGGTGGCACGTAGTTCTGGGGTATGAAACTGTAGTAACATACCCAACTCGGTGCTAAATACTACTCCCAATACTATGCTAAAAAATCTTAAGAAAAATTCACTTTAAGGGTAATCTCATATTTCTTAAGTTAAATAAATAATAAAATCCGTAACTCGTTTCATAAAGTGGATTTTATCTCTGTTGTGACTAAAAGGTCAAATCTTTCTATACTTCATCAAAAATAGTCTAAACATGGGTGCATGTAGCACATAAATTCTCAAAACAACAATCTCAATGTGGGTTAATGACCCTTATAGCGATACTTAATCAAAATATTTCAACATTTATGCTTTATATCACAAGCATGAATAATTTATACGAAAATCTGAAAAATTTCAGCCTTTAATCATAACAATAATCTCAAACTCATGGAGTTTATTTTCTGAACATTCAAAATAATCATAGTATCTTGAACAACAACATAGGATAAGATTTATCACTTCAAAGTCATGATAAATCATGTAAAAATCATGTATCTTTGTAAAATAATGCAAACTTTAGGCACAAGAACAAAAGGGTGTTCTTGTTCATAACCCCACATACCTTTATGGTGACGGATTCATTGAAAGATTGGACCCTCAATGTTGCTTGTGTAACCCTAGTTGTTTTTCTCCTTTAGTGCTCTTGGATGATGAACTTAGATTGATAATAGGGTTATGATGTGTTTAGAATCTAACAAATTCGTAAGGTTAAGTTTAGGGGTGTGTAAGGAGTGCCAAAAGACTTAATTGCCCTCAAAATAACCCAAAAACGGAGTGTTTAAGTCACTTGAAACCATAAGATATGCGCCGCATATGATATCGCATATATTTATATAGGCGTCGCATATGATATCACCTATATTTACATAGGCGCCACATATGATATCACTTATATTTACATAGGCGCCGTATATGCTTTCCAATGGCCATGTGCGATTGGTTGGGCGACTCTACTTCGCAAAGCCATAATCCTAGATCGGGTGTCGGATTTTGGTAAAATTAGTATCGTTGGAAAGCTAATTCGATTCTCTATAATTTTGTTGGTAGAAATATGCAGAAATACCATATATTTATCAAGTTATGCTCATTCAAAGATGACCCTTGCGAATTCAAACACTAAAACTTGATGGATTTCGAAACTCTTAACTTGTACTACCTTAAGTGACTCATATAACCACACTTAACACATCATAAGCTATATTATAACTAAGGTACTCTTGGTAATTTAGGTGCCCAAATATGGCTTACAAAATTGAGGTTTTCACATATACGAACGCTTTCTAGCTTAGGAAAGTGTAGGGTATTACAATATCTCTCCCTTGGGGACATTCGTCCTCGAATAACGCTGGGTAAACTAAGAGTAAAGAGAAAATATAGGGTACACATCTGAAGCAACTTGCTAATCTTGCCTCTATTTCATTCTACATTTCGGACACAACAAGGGGTGCATCACTCATGAAATTACAGTTGAATAGTATAAAATAACTGCTGAACTACTGCAATTCTGCATAGAAAAGGAATGATTTAAAGCAGAATGGTACCTTTGGCTTGATCGAAGCTTATGAAAAGTAGGTGCAAGTACTTGGATCACATATCCGCCTCAGCTTCCCATGTTGCACCCTCAACGGATTGGTTTCGCCACAACACCTTGACCAAGGGAACTTCTTAGTTCCTTAGTCTTTGGACTTGGTGATCTAAAATCTCAACAGGAACTTCCTCAAAAGAAAGAGTATCTTACACATCAGGGTTTTCTGAAGGATCTACAACAACACAATCACAACGTGTTTCCTAAGCATGGATACATGGAAGAAAGAGTGAATGGAAGATAACTCTGAAGGCAACTCAACCTCATACGTTACCTTACCAACACGGCTAAGAACTCTGTAGGGGCAACATAACGGGGACTAAGTTTCCCCTTTTTTCCGAATCTCTTCACTCCCTTCATGGCTGAAATCTTCAAATACACCAAGTCACCAACTTCAAATTCAAGGTCTCTTCTCCTCAAATCAGTATACGACTTTTGACGACTCTGTGCGATTTTTAATCTTTCTCTAATCACTTTGACTTTTTCCATAGATTCAAAGACCGAATCAAGATTACTCACGGCCGCTTCACCCACTTCAAACCAACCATGGGTGACCTACATTTCCTCCTATACAAAGCCTCAAATGGAGCCATGCCAATGCTAGAGTGAAAACTGTTATTGTAAGCAAACTCTATCAACGGTAAATGCTCATCCCAACTCCCCTTAAAGTCGAGAGCACACGCTCTCAACATATCCTCTAAGGTCTGGATGGTTCTCTCAGCCTGACCATCTGTCTGCGGATGGAAAGCAGAACTCAAATGCACTTGGGTACCAAGACCCTTCAGTAAAGCTCTTCAAAACTGTGAAGTGAACTGAGTACCCCTATCTGAAATGATGGACAAGGGAACTCCATGCAATCTGACTAATTCCTGAATGTACAATCTAGCATAATCCTCAGCAGTATAAGAAGTATGCACAGGCAAGAAGTGCACAGAATTAGTCAATCTATCCACAACAACCCAAATGGAATCATGATGGCGTCGGGAAGGAGGTAAATCAGTCATAAAATCCATGTTTATCTCTTCCCACTTCCAAGTGGGAATACCAAACTCCTACATCATACCACCAGGTCTTTGGTGTTCTACCTTAACCTGTTGGCACGTCGCACACTTAGACACAAATGCTGCTATATCCTTCTTCACGCCACTCCACCAATAGATTTCCCATAAGTCGCGGTACATCTTAGTGGCACCAGGATGAATAGAATATCGCGCACCGTGTGCTTCAGCCATAATTCTCTATCTCAGATCCTCGACATCCGAAACATATAATCTATCCTGCAATCTCAACACACATCCCCCCTTGGGAGAAAAGGTCCTTGACTGATTCTTTCAGTCTGACCAAACTAGCATCTAAGTTTTGCTTCTCTTTTACTTTCAAAACCAAGGAGGATTCGGAGCTACTCTGTACTAACATACTCCCTTCAGCGGAGTCAAGCAACCTAACTCCCAACCTAGCCTACCGATAAACATCATGAGCCAACTCCTTCTTACCCTCTCCAAGATGCGAAACACTACCCATAGACATCCTGCTAAGGGCATCCACCACTACATTAGCCTTTCTCGGGTGATACAACACATTCATATCATAGTCTTTCCATAACTCTAACCACCTTCTCTGCCTGAGATTCAACTCACTCTGGATAAAAACATACTGCAGACCCTTATGATCAGTGAAAACATCAACATGAACACCATACAAGTAGTTTCTCCAAATTTTCAAAGCAAACACAATAGCAGCTAACTCAAGATCATGGGTGGGGTAATTCTTCTCATGGGTTTTCAGCTGTCTAGAGGCATAGGCTATAAATTTACCTCTCTGCATCAGTACACAACCCAAACTAACTCTAGAAGCATCACAATATACCACAAAACCATTAACGCCATCAAGCAGAGTTAAAATAGGGGTTGTAGTGAGTCGAGTCTTCAACTCCCAAAAACTATTCTCACAAAAATCGGACCACAAGAACTTCACTTTATTTTGGGTCAACCGGGTCATAGGAGATGTTATAGAGGATAAACCTTCAACAAAACGGCAGTAATAACCAGCTAGACCCAAGAAACTTCTAATGTCTGACGGAGAGACATGTCTAGCCCAGTTTCTAACAGCTTGTGTTTTCTAGGGATCAACTCTAACACCTTCAAAAGAAATAATATGATCCAGAAAAGAAACTGACCTTAGCCAAAATTCACACTTGCTAAATTTTGCGAACAAGTGATGATCTCTAAGGGTTTACAAGACAATACAGAGATGATCTGCATGTTCATTCTCACTACGGGAGTATACCAGAATGTCGTCTATAAACACTACGACAAACATATCAAGATATGGCCTGAACACTTGATTCATTAAGTCTATGAAAGCTGCTGGGGCATTATTTAGCCCGAAGGACATAACAAGAAACTCAAAATGACCATAACGTGTTTGAAAGGTTGTCTTCGGGATATCACATTCCCTAACTCTGAGTTGATGATAACCAGAGCGAAGGTCTATCTTTGAGAAGTAACTTACACCTTACAATTGATCAAACAAATCATCTATTCTTAAAAGGGGATACTTGTTTTTTATAGTGACTTTGTTAAGCTGGCGATAGTCAATGCACATGCGCAAAGACTTATCTTTCTTTTGCACGAATAGAACAGGTGCACCCCAAGGACACACACTTGTTCTTATAAAACCTTTATCTAAGAGATCTTTGAGTTGATCTTTCAACTCCTTAAGTTCTTCGGGTGCCATACGATATGGAGGAATGGAAATGGGCTGAGTATCGAGAAGAAGATCAATCCCGAATTCTATCTCTCTATCGGGAGGTACCCCTAGAAGATCTTCCGAAAAGACCTTGGGAAACTCATTAACAATGTTAACTGACTGGAGAGTTGGAGTCTCAGACTTAGTGTCTTTAACTCTGACTAGGTGATAAATCTTCCCTTTAGAAATAAGCTTTCTAGCCTTGAGATATGAGATAAAATGACTCTTGGGAGATGCGGAATTACCAAACCATTCGATAACAGACTCACCAGGGAACTGAAACTTGACTACACGGGTACGATAGTCTATGGATGCATGACAAGTATGAAGCCAGTCCATACCCAGAATAACATCAAAATCTACCATGTATGGCTCTATCAGATCAGCAAACATAACTCTATGAAAGATAGAAACAGGACACTTTTTGTACACTTTTCGGGCAACAATGGACTTACCCATAGGGGTAGAAACTAGGATGGGCTCAGAGATAATCTCGGGACTCACTTTAAAATTTACAGTAACCAGAGTTATCACATATGAAAAAATGGACCCAGGGTCCAACAACGTATAAACATCAAACTGAAACACACAAAGCATACCAGTAACAACATCGAGGAAGTCCTCCAGCTCCTGATGGGAAGGGAAAGCATAGAATCTGTTCTGGCGATGATCGCCAGCAGTGCTGGAAGAAGCACCATGAGTAGGAGCTGGACGAGCTACAGGAGCTGGAGCACTAGCAATCTGAGCATGGGGGTGAACATCATAGTTCCCCTATCTGGTATGAGGACAATCTCTAAAACTGTGTCCCTCCTGGCCACATCCATAGCAGCCCTTCTGATCCCATAAACACTTACCCCCGTGATCCCTACCACACCTAGTGCATGGTGGACAGTTTGTCTAACAAATCTGATCAATCTATCTATCTATTCTGATAAGCCTCTACTATACTGTATATCCATAAGCTATTGCGACAAACCCTAACTGACTCGAACTAAGGAAATAAGCTGAACAACTCAAAGTAAATGAGGAAATCTGAATAACTAGTCCTCAGACCATGAGGACTCACCACTGCAGAGGATGTAGATCAACGTGCTCGAATAATCATGGTCAAACCTGGGAATGAGCACCTGAACCTACCTTATAGGGAAAATGTAGCCCGCATGCGAACATATGGGTCAGTACCATGGAATATGTACCGAGTACATGAGGGTGCATTAAATAAACATATTTATATGCATATATCTATATCTATATCTATATATATATATATATATATATATATATATATATATATATATATATATATATTTAACGATCATGTCATAAGTTTTCTTTTCAAATCATGCAGGACATTTGTAAATGGCTCATAAAGCTTGAAAGAAATCTAAAATCTAAAATCATACACAATGAATGGTAAAACATTTCAATCTGGATATCATGATCCATTACACTTAATCTGAATATCAAGATTCTTTTCTTATTCTCTCATCAAGAAATCTTAGTGAAATCTGGAATATTGAATACATCATAAATCTGCATTTCAAATCTCTTTTAAATCAGTAAAATCAATCTAAGAATGAGGGACGACTCTTTGGGAGATTCTTCTAACCGACATGTACACTATGTGAGCACCCATGATGTCCCACGACTTTCCCCCATAAGGTTAGGGCTGTCCTACCCTTGCCATCAGTGTAGAACAATTTCATCTCAGTGATCACTGTCTTAATTTTCCACATATAGTGAAAGTCAATGTCTCAAACTACGGTGGCACGTAGTTCTAGGGTACGAAACCGTAGTAACATACCCAACTCGGTGCTAAATACTACTCCCAATACTATGCTCAAAAATCTCAAGAAAAATCCACTTTAAGGGTAATTTCATATTTCTCAAGTTAAATAACTGATAAAATTCGTAGCTCATTTCATAAAGTTGATTTTAACTCTGTTGTGACCAAAAGGTCAAATCTTTCTATACTTCATCAAAAATAGTCTAAACATGGGTGCATGTAGCACATAAATTCTCAAAACAACAATCTCAACGTGGGTTAATGACCCTTATAGCGATACTTAATCAAAACATTTCAACATTTATGCTTTATATCACAAGCATGCATAATTTATACGGAAATCTAAAAAATTCCAGCCTTTAATCATAACAATAATCTCAAACTCACGGAGTTTATTTTCTAAACATTCAAAATAATCATAGTATCTTGAACAACAACATAGGATAAGATTTATCACTTCAAATTCATGATAAAACATGTAAAAATCATGTATCTTTGTAAAATAATGCAAACTTTAGGCACAAGAACGAAAGGGTGTTCTTGTTCATAACCCCACATACCTTTATGGTAACGGATTCGTTGAAAGATTGGACCCTCAATGTTGATTATGTAACCCTAGTTATTTTTCTCCTTTAGTGCTCTTGGATGATGAACTTAGACTGATAATAGGGTTATGATATGTTTAGAATCCATCAAATTCGTAAGGTTAAGTTTAGGGATGTGTAAGGAGTGCCAAAAGACTTAATTGCCCTCAAAATAACCCAAAAATGGAGTGTTTAAGTCACTTGAAACCATAAGATATGCACCGCATATGATATCGCATATATTTACATAGGCGTCGTATATGATATCGCCTATATTTACATAGGCACCGCATATGATATCGCCTATATTTACATAGGCGCCACATATGCTATCGCATATGCTTTCTAGTGGCCATGTATGATTGGTTAGGCTACGCACTCTACTTCGCAAAGCCATAACTCCTAGATAAGGTGTCGGATTTTGGTGAAATTGGTATCGCTGGAAAGCTAATTCCATTCTCTATAATTTTGTGGGTAGAAATATGTAGAAATACCACATATTTATCAAGTTATGCTCATTCAAAGATGACCCTTGTGAATTAAACACTAAAACTTGATGGATTTCGAAACTCTTAGTTTGTACTACCTTAAGTGACTCATATAACCACACTTAACACATCATAAGCTCTCTTATAACTAGGGTACTCTTGGTAATTTAGGTGCCCAAATATGGCTTACAAAATTAGGGTTTTCACATATATGAACAATGGTTCGTTTTTTAGCTTAGGAAAGTGCGGATCATTACAAGTTTCTTACCGATTTGATCTTTCGAGGATCTACTCTAATACCATCACTGGAAATGATATGACCAAGGAATGCTACTGACCTTAGCCAAAACTCGCACTTACTGAATTTGGCAAATAGCTGACGATCTCTGAGAGTTTGAAGTACAATGCTGAGGTGGTCTGCATGATTACGCTCATTGTAGGAATAGACCACAATATCATCTATAAAGACTATGACGAACAGGTCCAAGTACTGTTTGAACACCCGGTTCATCAAGTCCATGAAAGCGGTTGGGGCATTAGTAAGATCGAAGGACATAACTAGAAATTCAAAGTGACCATACTGAGTATGAAAGGCTGTCTTCGAAATGTCACATTCTCTAACTCTGAGCTGATGATAGCCGGATCTGAGGTCTATCTTAGAGAAATAGCTGGCACCCTGAAGTCGATCAAATAAATCATTAATTCTAGGAAGAGAATACTTGTTCTTGACCGTGAATTCATTGAGTTGACGGTAATCAAGGCACATTCTGAGAGAACCATCTTTATTGCGCACGAATAAGACTGGTGCACCCCATGGGGATATGCTAGGTCTTATGAATCCCTTATTCTAGAAATCCTTCAACTGCTCTTTCAATTCCTTGAGTTCGTCTGGTTCCATTCTATATGGCGAAATAGATATAGACTGAGTATCTGGTAGAAGATCAACACCGAAGTCTATTTCCCTTTTGGGAGGAATTCCTGGAAGATCTTCTGAAAAGACATTTGAATATTCATTCATGAATGGGACTGATGCAAGATTTGGATTTTCGTAGCTAGAGTCTTTAACATGAACAAGATGATAGACACATCCTCTAGATATTATTTTCCTTGCTTGGAGGTAGGAAACAAGCTGACCACTGAAAGCTAAAGTACTACCCCTCCATTTTAGGATAGGTTCATTCGAAAACTGGAACTAGACTATTCTATTTCTACAGTCGATTGTGGCATAGCAGGAATGAAGCCAATCCATGCCGAGAATGATATCAAAATCAGTCATCTCTAATTTGACTAAGTCTGCTGAAGTAACTTTCTAAAATATCATAACCGGGTAGTTCTTGTATACCTGTTGGGCTATGATAGTTTTACCCACTGGGTAGAGACTGAAAAGGATTCTGCTATAATTTTAGGACTGGTTCCGAAATCAACTGCTATATAGGGAGTAATACAAGACAAGAAAGCACCTGGATCTAGCAAAGCGTAAACATGCACATAAAAGATCTGTAATATACCAGTAACCACATCAGGACAAGTTTCCTGATTTTGCCAGGACTGGAGAGCATAAAGTCGATTTGGGCTCTACCCACTAGTAGCAATGGAGGTGGCACCCTGCTGGTTTGGGCGACCAGACTAAACTGAGGAACGGTTCTGCTGACCCTAAGGACCTGGCTGAGGACAATCTCTGACTCGGTGGCCTGTCTTTCCACATTCAAAACAAATACCACTTCCAGCTCTACAAATATCCTGATGGCGTTTGCCACAAGTACGGAAACGAGAATAGGTGCGGGCACTGCTAACACTGTCCTGAAACTTAGATCTTGGTCCTTTACCTCTGCTACTGTCTCTGAATCTTGGAGTTGGAGCACTAGCTGAATAAGGAGCTGGAACTGATGACTTAGGATGAAACTGAGAATGCTTTCCTCCTTCTTATTTGGGCTGAGCAAAGTTGAAACTACCTATCTTTGCTCTCTTATTCTGCTTCTCCCTTATCTTAATCTTTTGCTCTTCTATCTGTTGGGCATGAGTCATAAGACTGGCTAAAGTCATATCACTATTCAATATTGTAGACCTACACTCATGACCACACTCTCATTCACTCCCCGAAACAAACTTACTCATCTTGTCCCTGTTGTCTACAACCACATGAGAGACATATCTGGCTAATTGAGTAAACTTAAAAAAATACTCCTTCACCGTGATGTTACCCTGCCTGAGGTTGATAAACTCTAACACCTTAGCCTCTCTTAGCTCTTGGGGAAAGAATCTATCTAAGAATGCAGTGACAAACTCCTCCCACTCAATATGCTCTGCATCATCTGGCCTTTTTGACTTCCACTATTTAAACCAAGTGTGAGCAACGTCCTGCAACTGATATGAAGCTCGATCAGCGCTCTCACTAGAAGTAACCCCCATGATGTTTGTCATCTTCTGAACCTGATCGATGAATTCCTGAGGTTTCTCATCTGACTTAGACCTAGACCTGAGAAAGAATGGAGGATTTATTTGGGTGAAGTCCCGAATCCTGGCTGCAGCTGAACTGGCCACTGGGTTGGCTGAAACGAAAGCTGGTCGTTCATTCTGAGTTGGACCTGACTGAGCAAGAGTAGTGAATGCAGCTTTAACTCTGTATGAGAAACATGTTCGCCTAAAGGATTTTCGAGCTGAGAGGCTGACTGATTCCCGTTTCTTCTTTTGGGAGACATGTTCCGTAGAAGAAAGGGAGAAATAGATCAGACTGAGAGATTAACTTGAGATTATGCTCACTGGCATGGCATGAATACTAAAAGAAGGGAAACTGTTACTAAAATATCTCATAGCCTCTTGTACATAAATGTGGTGCGCAACACACCCATGTACAAGACTCTGCTAGATGCGGCTTTCAGACTTCCTAAGACACTATTAAACCTTAGGCTCTGATACTAAGTTTGTAACGCCCTGAATCTGATGTCCGAAATGCTACATGGTGCCCATGACCCTGAAGGACCACAAGCTAACCCATGACTGATATCTGTACCTGTACACTGCATAATATACATATAAAAATGCGAAAACAAAAGGCTGATAGGCTGTAAGGTTCAATGCTGAACATAACTAATAAAACATAACATCTGGATGGGGTATAAAATACCCAAAACAACTGAAATAACCGTCTGAAAAGCTTCTAACCGTCTGAATAAGGAGTTGATGGGACATGTCCCTAACTAACTCCATCTACTGAAAGCTAAAACTGAATTAATGAAATAACACATAATATCGTCCTCGAATGATGAGGACTCACTGTTAAACCTAGTTGCTATTGATGTTCTGGAGCTCATGCTTCTGAACTAATAGTATAAAAACACCATAGCGCAAATGCGTCAGTACAACTGAATGTACTGGTATACATGTGAGGTAGGCTAAATACAAAGGATTCATATGCATGCACTCTACTGACGGGCTGGATAACATGAACATGAGAATGAATGCATGAATACGTAATAACTGTAATTGAGATCGTGATGACAAGATTACTGACCCTGAGTGCAGATAAAATGAGATACTGATAGTTGTATAACTGAAATAACTGATACTGAGCTACTGTATCTGACAGTCTAGTTTCTTATAGAACTAGCTGAGTTTCGTACTATTCTGAGTTGACTTTATATGTCAGTCCTGAATTCTGAAGAACTATCTAAGTTCTTTTACTGAAATTGTATGACTGTATCTGACAGTCCTGATCGGGTAACTGAAATTATAGGAAGTATTTATCTAACCGATATACCCTAAACAATTGTAATTTAGCTAAGTTGGGGTCCAATATGTAACCCCAATTGGAAGAGTGTCAATACCGTGCCACTGGTAAGGACAATCTGTAAGTAACCCTCATATAACAGGTAACTCTAGTGAGAACGGTGGGAGCTCTCATATAACAGGTTAAGCCACCTCATCTACCCTCATATAATAGGTGAGTTCCCATCCTTGTGTTCGCTCGGTGCTAATTCCTACTCCCATCTGAATAGACACTGAACATAATTAACTGAACTGGACTAAACTGATTTCATAGAGTTCCTTTGACTGACGAAATACTACTGAGATTTCCTGAGTCATATCACTGACTGAGTTATATGGATCATGACTTGACTGAGAATATCGTGAAACATGACACTGGCTCTAGGTACACAGCTATATTGTTCGGGTACAAGTACCCCCAGGACTCGATAGAAGGAAACTATCAAAGCATGACTTTCTTAAATACATGGCCAACATCAACAATTCATACTATAACAGTAGGGGATATTTCATGAAGCACATGGTTATCATAATCTTGTATATAGCTTAGAATGCACATGATCATATCTTAACTTCATCATTTTAATATCATAATTATATCATCACGCAATTGTATTACACAACAATCCTCATGCAAATCATTTTAAACATAGGGAAACACGTACATTCATAACTTGGGTCACAGTTCAACTATCAAGCATAATTTCTATTCTCCTAGGCATTTTATCAAACACTTAGATTGCATGATTTAAGGCTTAGGCATGAGCATGAATTTAATACAACCTTACTTTGCAAATCGACCCAATTTCATGATTTCGATCCACATATTAGCGAAATTTCAGAAAGACATAATAAAAGTTCCATATTGGAATTCATACAATAACAACACATGGACATAATTCAGTTCATAGAATGAATATCATAATTTATAATTTAAAACTTGATTTTTGGGCTTCATGGATGAAAGGAGTCCATGAATGAACACTATGCATACCTTAGATGAAATATTCTTGATGATTCACGAAGAAATTTGCTTGGACTTGGATCCCCAATTGAAAACCCTAATGTGTTCTTGAGAGGATCTTGAGGGAAGTGGCTATATTTTGGTGTAAATGGGGCTTAATCTCGTGTTTTTGACTTATATAGGGGTGGGAGAATTACCCTTTTGCCCTTAAAAACTCAGACATTTAATAACTAAATAACTGGGAACCAATGCTATGGGCGATGCAGCGCGTCGAGGGTTTCGATGCTATACCCGATGCGGTGCACTATAAATGCGTCGAGCCTCAGTTGTTTTGACTCTGGCAGTCTACACAACTGGTCACCAACGCGATTGGCGACGCGGCGCGCCAAGATCGCATTGGTCCACTGTTTTGGACTTCCAAACTTACTTAAAATGAGTTCTGAAAAATTCAAAACTTGTTTGGGAATATCTATTGACCTTCCTGATCATGAATTAATAAGAATATAGACCATTAATGGACGTTAAGGTGGTGAAATGAATTTTCCATCTTTTGAAGGCCAAAATTAAGCTAAGTCTGAGCACCTAGCTAGAATTTTCTAAGTATGTGACCCCCTTGACAAGCTTAAAGGACTGAATTAAAGCTTAAGTATTTTACGGGGTCTTACAATACTGTTCTGTGAATAATTCCTCACGAACGCAATCAATTCTTTATACACGAGGGTTAATGGCGATCAGGTCAATTAAATTGGTCTTCACATTTGCGATTAGTCTTTCGCGTTCATGAAGGATGATGACTCGAACCACTCACATTTGTGATGGTCCAATCGTGTTTGCAAAGAGGTAAAACCCGACCTGATCCTCAATTACTCTTCACAATCACAACACCACCTTGCGTTCATGATGAAGGAGATTTTTGTTCTACGAGTTCGTGGTCAAAGTCCCGTATTCGCAAAGAAGGAATGGTGCACTAGAAAAATTAGTGGTGCACCATCTGAAACTACAGCCTCAAAGTTGTTGAACAGACCCTCGAGATTCATTCAAGATGCCAGAGAAATAAAACAGTTATGCTACAGAAAAATTCGGTTCACTCAAGGAACCGTCACTCTCATCAATACTTATACACACATACTAAGACTCTTATGGTTGCCCATTAGCCATAATCTGCAGGGAATGAGTTCTTGTCCATGTATTAAAATTTCATATATCTAGTGCCTGTCAACCTTATATCACCAATCCCACGAAGATGTCCAAATACTGGTACCTCCCAAAATAATAAATATGAATCTCGTAAAAATGTCCAAATACTAGCACATCCCATAATAATCAATAGACACCACAACAATCACAATCACAATTATAACAATAATCACACTTGTAAAAGTAACAAGTTTTTAATATAATTTCATTGCATGTGATTTACAATTGGATATCAATTAACCATTCACTTTCCTTGAACATGAATTGTAACAATCATACGCAAGATAATTATCTACACATAAATCAATTTCAATTTCAACTATTTTAAATCATCATGTACAATCCATATATGGGGAGAGGCTTAGCCAGAACATGGAATGTCTAAGGTATACTTCCAGACCTATGGCTTGTACCGTAGTACACCCAACCTTCCATCCTAACTCTAAACATCTTCACAAGACTTTCATTCCTCTAATTACCACCATAGATTCTTCAGGATCCACCTACACCAATCACCATAGATTTCTCGAAATCCATCAATACCAACTGATTATACTAGACAATTATTAAGTTCTAAACCATTTTTCAGGCAACATACTATTTATAAACATTCGAGATTAATCAATATTATACAATACACATTAACTAGTTGACAGATTTCCATATCACAAACAATTATCAAGTCAACATTCAAATAACCATATTTTACCCTTTTTATTTTTCCAACACTGTGTCCTTAGACCTAAGCATGAAATCTCCCGTCAATCTAGGTCATGCTTATGCTTTCTACCCTAAGTCTAAACTACTTAGTTAAACCTAGCCTACTTGAGCACCAAGCAACTGCTACGGAGGCATGAACGTGAGCTTTTGACTCTATGCTAGTGATTTTCAACGTGAAATCTAAGAAAAAATAATGAGTTTTACCCTATTCGAGCGTATTTCTCCCTCTCCATTGCTCCAAGTCCATGAGGCAACCCTAGAATTTTTTAGAAGCCTCTTTCGTCTTTTTACAATTGAAGAGGAGAAAGAAAATTAAATAAAATGAGGCCTGGCTTTGCCTTCGGCATCCCACTATAGTGGCCGATCGGCCACTTCCACGACAATGTTATAATGAAATTTTTTTTGTTATAGCGGAATGACGTTATTAGCCCTAGTCAAAATTTTAATTCAAATTTTTTTTGCTAATTGTATAAGTTTGGGACCGTATTTTTAAAATTCTCCATATCCCATGTCCATAGACGAGATGCCTTTAAGTAAGGACGGAACCAGATTAAAGCTATTCAAATTGAACCATTGATTGATTTTTTGGATATCGTCAAAAACTTAGTTGGTTATTTTCAATTATAATAGTACTAACGACTTTGTGATATTATTCATTCCATATCACTGAAGGGTGTAACATTTAACCTTAAAATTGAAACTCAAGCTATTATAGAAAAAGTATATTTTATTTAGCTTAAATCTTATAAGTATATTTTATTTAGCTTAAATTTTATTCTCAATATGCCCCCTAGTAACATGTGACTGTGATTATATTTTCATGAATCAAACATGTAAAAATTATTTTCTCATATTGAGTGGCGATAAGATTTGTTTTCATGACCTTTCATGCTTTAGTACTAGATTAAAGTATATAATCATCTCAAGAAAAAAGTAAGTCATTAGTGTAAGTACACCTTATTAATTAGCTTAATTATATTTTCAACATCTATCATATTCGTTTCTTTATGAATTCTACTAAATTGAGATTATTTTTTCTATTCTCATTATATTATGTATTTCATTTGTTTTGCCATCTTAATGTGAGTTTGTGCTCTATTCATTTTACCCTTCTTATTCAATTATTCATAAACTCTATCAAATTGGCATGACTTTATAAGATCACTTGAGCATATACTTTCATATTGTTGTTCTTTTAATTCGTTTAAAAAAATATCTCTTTTTTTAACCAGTTCTTTTAACTCTAACTTTTCACAAAATATATTTAAAATCGTAAAATTAAAAAATATTTAATACACTTTATGTATCTTTATTTTAAAATTACAAAATTAAAAATCTTCTCTTCTTTTTATACTTCAGGTCAAGTTAAAACATGACAACCAAATTAAAAAGAAAATAAATAAGTAAATAATATGTACTTTCTTCGCTCAACTATATTTATCCACTATTGACTTGACACACATTTTAAGAAATAACAACTAATAGAAGTATTTACTATATCACCATATAAATGAAATAAATTTAATACTTTGAGAAATACATTATTTAATGAATTATATTTAATATCAAGGCTAAAATGTGCACAAATCGGTAAACTATCCATTAATTTTTTTAAAATTGGATGAATACTATTGAATATGTATTTTTAGTGGCATAGACAAGTAAAGATAAATAAAGAAAGTAAGGGCTTATTTGAAAAGTCACTCTGAAAATTGAATTTGGTGTAATTACGCTATCAGACATATTTGATTGGCCAAGTAATTACTTGGTCAGTAGATAATTGAGTGCAATTGGCAGAGGATAATTACACTCTCCAATTTACAGTGAGAGCTGTGAATTGCTAGTAATTACATGACTTAATTACAAGCTGGTTACTTTTTAATTTATTTTCTTTTATTTTTTTATTGTTTTTGTTTTGATCTATTTTTCATTTCTATTATTTTTAATTCTTTTTTATCTAATATTTTAATATTTTAAAAAATATAATTTTTAAATTTATATTATTTATACTTTCTTATCTTCTCATTTCCAGTTCTTGCAATTCTATATAATTGTTCGTATTATATTTTTTTTAAAAAAATATTTTATGTTTATTTTTTCATTTAACATAATTTTGTTAGTATTCTAATTTTTAAATTAAAATAAAATTTATTATTGAATAGGTTTATAGAGTTACATTTTTCTTTTCTTTTGAATCATATTTATGTAAATCATGTTAAAAATTGACATAAGGGTATTATGCTAACTTTTTGTTTTGAATTTTGAATTTCTGTTATATTTTAGTTTAATTTATCTGTTTTACTAGTATTGATTTGATATTTCACATTGCAAGTCATTTATGTTTTCTATAAAAAAAAATCATTTATTTTTTAGTTAGATTTAATAGATTTATCTTTTTATCAAATGTTTTAATAATATTATGACTTTATATTTATAATATTAATTTTTTTGTCAAACTGCATTTCGTGGTGTTCTTAAAATTATGTACTTTTAGTTTTTATTATTAACTCAATTAAAATATATTAATTTACTAAATATAAATTATTATTTTTATAATATTAGTTAAGAACATATGTTTATTAATTAATATATATATATATATATATATATATATTATATCATGTAATTACACTCGTGTAATTACATAGTAGCAAAGAAACATAATATCACAATTATTACACTGATAATTAACATCTTAATAATTACACCAATTCTAATGAATAGATACTCTCTTCGTTCATTTTACTTGTCATTAATTTTCTAATTGTATTTCTACCTTTACTTATCACTTTTGACATATCAAAAAAAAATATTTTTTTTTTTATTTTATCCTTAACATTAATTACTTTTTCTTCAAATTAATTTCAAGAGATATTGTAAAAGATAATATAATAAAATAGCTACATTATTAATTATTATTTTAATAAATACGCCAACTTAAAGCGAACAGAGGAAGTAATTTCCAGAAAGACCCTAAGATTATCATTAAATACTTCCTCCATCATCGATTGGAAAAGACCCTAAGAATTATTATTAAATACTTTGTCCATAATAGTAATATATGAAACGGGGGATATTTTGATTTAAAATGGTGTTGGATAAGGGGCAAATTCAATAAATAAATTTATCAGATTTTTTATAACTAAAATAATGCATATGCATGAATAATGGAGCATTTTTAGTGTGCAACTTTCATATTTAAAAATAAACGATTCGTTAAATATATTTATATTGAAGGAGCTCTATTAATTAGTCATGAGTGCATTGATGCAGATGAGCCTTTAGGCTATAGAAAAATTGCATCGAAAGAAATGAGTTATTCTTCAAAATATAAAAGATTCACTTAAAGTCTATGATTAATAGAGCACCTTTAGAGTAAATACATCAATAGATCATCTCTTTTTAAAGATGAAAGTTGCACACTAAAAATATTTTCTTAACCATATATTTCACTATTTTAATCATAAAAAATTTGACAAATATCTTTGTCCCTTATTCAATACTATTTTAATTCAAAATTCAAAAGAGGGAAAAGTGTGGTACTTTCTCCATTTTATTTTAATTAGCCTTCATTAAATTGACATTTTTTTTTAAAAAAATAATTAATAGAAACTTATTATATTAAAGTAATTCTATTAATTATACATTAAAAATATAAATTTAAATATATATACTTTATATAGTCATTTAAAGATAAAATTAATATTATAAAAATATAATAAATTTCTTTTAATTTTAATATTTAAATAACTAAAATAAAATAAATAATTTTAACAGCGAACTAATATGAAACGGTGCAAGTAATAAAATAACCTTAGGAAAAAGTGAGGAAGGATCTTCCAAAATGTAAGCAGTGCGTAAAAGCTGGCAAAAATCATCTTCATTCCATGCCACGTGGACATCGTATTCTTCCATCTCCTCTTCTTTCAGTTAGCTTAAAAGCACCGTCTTTATCTTCTGTTCGGTCATCGTGGGGCCACCTCTGTCTGATCTGGCACATCTGTCATGAGATATTGTACACCTTTTAGTTTGCATCATCATGCGATATATTCTCTCATCTCGCGGTCAATGAGAAATTGAACAGTAACAGTACTCGTAGTTTACGTCACTTAAATGACGTGTTACTTCCCGCACAGCCATGACTCGTTTGGTAACGGGTAAATACTACTCCTTCTGTTTTATAATAAATGAATTGTTAAATTTTAACACACATATTAAAGAAAAATATTAAAGACATAAATTTCACACAACTTTTTATTTTTACCTTAAAAAAAAAAATTTACCTTATAATATCTTTTTAAAAGTTAATTGACAGTCAATTATAAAGGCAAATTTAAAAAAAAATGAATAATTCACTTATTTTTAAACACTAATAAATACCTCAATAATTCATGTATTTCGAAACGAAGAGAATAGTAGTGTATTATTTGATAAATATTTTTAATAAATAATTTTTTAAATATTAAAAAAAATTAATATTGGGTCAAGTTTCATCATTTAGAAATTTTTAAAAGTAAAATATATTTCTCAAATATTATAACCAATACAACAACAACAAACCCAGTGTATTCCCACATAGTGGGGTCTGGGGGGTAAGATGTACGCAGTCCATACCTCTACCTCTAAAGAAGTAGAAAGACTGTTTCCGATAGACCCCCGGATCGAGACACGAGATACTACACATATACATAGTACAACATAGAACAAGAAAACATAACATAAATCCTACACCCGTAGGTAATAAAAACAGAGGAAAGCAAACAGCAAACAGATTCGTAATAAAACATGGAACAAGGTATCCTAACAAGAATAATACCCCCCCAAGTAATTTCCTACACTAGCGACCCAAACTGGCCCTAGCCGTCTGCCCTAATTTGCATCCTCCAGATCTTCCTATCTAGGGTCATGTCCTCGGTGAGCTGTAACTGCTTCATGTCCCGCCTAATCACCTCACCCCAGTACTTCTTCGGCCTACCCCTACCCCGCCTAAAATCATCCAAAGCTAGCCTCTCACACCTACGAACCGGAGCATCCATTCCCCTCCTCATCACGTGCCCGAACCATCTCAATCGGACTTCCCGCATCTTATACTCCACTGGAGTCACCCCAACCTTCTCCCTGATAGTCTCGTTCCGAACTCTATCCCCTCTAGTCAGCCCACACATCCAACGCAACATCCGCATTTCTGCCACCTTCATTTTCTGGATGTGGGAGTTCTTAACTGGCCAACACTCCGCTCCATACAACATGGCCGGACGGACTACCACTCTATAGAATTTGCCCTTCAGCTTGGGCGGCACCTTCTTATCACACAACACCCCCGACGCGAGCTTCCACTTCATCCATCCCGCCCCAATACGGTGCGAGATATCCTCGTCAATCTCACCGTTACCCTGAATCACGGACCCGAGATACTTGAAACTATCCCTCTTACATACCTCCTGTGATTCCAACTTCACTACCACCTCCTCCTCCAGCCTCACGTCATTAAACTTGCATTTCAAATACTCTGTCTTGCTTCTATTCAACCTGAACCCTTTAGACTCAAGAGTTTGCCTCCACACCTCTAATTTGTCATTCACACTCCCTCGCGTCTCATCAATCAAAACTACATCATCTGCAAAAAGCATACACCAAGGCACCTCCCCTTGAATACGCCGCGTCAACACGTCCATCACCAAAGCAAACAAAAAGGGACTAAGAGTAGATCCCTGATGCAAACCTGTCAAGACAGTGAAATGCTCTGAGTCTCCTCCCGCCGTCCTCACCTGAGTTTTCGCATCATCATACATGTCCTTAATTGCTCTGATATATGCCAGCGGGACTCCACTCACCTCCAAGCATCTCCACAGCACCTCCCTGGGGACTTTGTCGTATGCCTTCTTCAGGTCGATAAACATCATGTGCAGGTCCTTCTTCCTTTCCCTATACTGTTCCACCAACCTCCGTACCAGGTGAATTGCCTCCGTCATCGAGCGGCCAGGCATGAATCCAAACTGGTTTTTCGAGATAGACACTATCCGTCTCAGCCTCACCTCGACCACTCTCTCCCAAATCTTCATAGAGTAACTCAATAACTTAATCCCCTATAGTTATTGCAAAATTTTATTCAAATCTTCATCCAAAAATGATTTGTCAAAATATTTAGAAATTTAAGTTTTACTGTAAATTTGGACAAAATCTTCAATCTTCTTGAAATAAAATTTATATATTTGGATACTATGTAAAAAATATTATAATTCATAATTATTGACAATTTAAAATATTAAAAGATATAAGAAAAAAATTAAATCAAAGATAAATTTATTTGAATTTCAAAATTCGAAAAGAGACACATAAATTAATAAGGAGGGAGTATAACGTATATGAAAAATTATTATTAAGTATATTAATCAAAATTATTCTCATACATCTATATAGTATATTAAAAATGTGCCATTAGCGAACACAAGACCACCTGAAAATGAAAGGAAGACATTAGATTTGAAGACAAAGAAGATGGGCTTACAAGTGCAACAATTTTCACCTGAGAGTGAAACTGATATTAAGAGATGCTACAATCCACCATGGATACAGCTGGAACAATAAACAGAGAAGTCGAAGCTTGGAGATCCGCAGGCAATACTCAGGAAGCATCGTGATTTCAAAGGAAAATGGATTATGGTTAAGGGAAAGGGGGAAATGATGTATAATTTTCCTAAATCATTTCTATATAAGACAAAGCGAGCCTTTTTAGCTCCATTGTCTATTGGACCGGGTATTTGATCCGGCAGTATGTAATGTGGGCATTTGGGCCGTCTTTTAATAATAAAATGGTCTTAACAGACCACCAAAAATTTATTAAAAAATAAAATAATATATATATATATATATATATATATATATATATATATATATATATATATATATATATGTATATTAAAAGTGTGAAAACTCTTAGAAAAGTGATTTGAACTTTTTGTTCTTCATTAAAAAATTCTGCAATAGAAAAAATCATCTCTTTTACTATTTTGCTTAAATTATTATTTAATTATTTTAATAATATTAAATTCTAAAATATATAGAAAGAAAAATTAAGAGTCCTATAATATATGGTAATAAGAAAATGTTCCTGTAAGAATAATTAAAAAAAAACTCCTACGTTTTAATTAGGAATAGTAAGTGTGCGTGATTTTTTTGATTTTATTTTTTTAAATAAGATAATGAAGTCTATTTTATATTAAACAAAAAGTAAAGGTGAAAGTCTATAAATGACTTAAAAAACGTACAACAAACGGGTAAGGAAAAAATATTTGTATATTAACTTAGTGTTTTGAAAATCATATTCTTCTAAAATTGATAGATATTTATGAGGAAAAAATATAAATTTATCATAGTTAAATAATTTTATTTTTTGGAAAAAGAGGAAATTTTTATAAATTGAGAATCCTTCTACAATAATATAATAACATCATCAACGAACATATGAAACAAAATTATTAACTTTTGGTCTTGGGGCCCATTTGGATAAATTGAAAAAAGTGATTTTTAAAAAGTTCTTTTGAAAGTGCTAAACTTATTTTAAAAATAAGTTGTTACGTGTTTAGATAAAAGTGCTGAAACTGAAAAAAAGTTGTTGATGTGTTTGATAAACAGGTGTTGTTAAATACTTTTTTTGATTAAAATATCTGAAATACATTTAAAGATGTTAATAATATGTAGAGTTGATTATTATTAATTTTCATTTCTAAAATGATTCAAATTAAAATTAATATATATTTTTAATTTAGTTTCGATATATATATATATATATATATATATATATATATATATATATATATATATATATATATATATATATATATATATATATATATATATATATATATATATATATATATATATATATATATATATATATATATATAATACAATATTTTCATGAATGATTATTAAATTTTTGCGCTAAAAAAATCTTTTTTCTTGGTTAAAAGAATCTATTTTTCAATGGATGTGGAAAGTTTAGTTACTTAAAATCTTGTAAACCAGAAAAAATTTCGACAAAATTACAAGGAGGGATATGCATGGACTATGGTCATGCACCCTAGTCCCTTCTATGGTAACTCCGAATCTTGTGGTGCAAAGACTATAAATCTCTTTTGTGGTTTAATATTAGTTTACCGATTTTATTTTACGTTTTAACTTGTTTATTATTAATAGAAAAAATTATAATTTGACTAATTTACCTTGTTTTTAAGACATAAAGATTTAAATTTTCAGAAAAAAAAATCCAAAATCCAAAATTTAATCTTAAAATTTTAAACATTGAAAATAAAACTAGAAATCCGAACCAAAAAATTCAATAAAATCTAGATTTTGATTTTTCTCAAAATTAGCTTGGCAGGGTGCATTAGAAAAAATAATATATGCATGTAGTTTTGAATAATATTTATTACTCTCTCCATTTTAAATTAGGGCTACAAGAGGATAATTTTGGAATAACTGAAAATTATAAAGGATACAAAAGTCATTTATTTTGTCAACTTTCAATGGATTATAAGCTAAAAAAAATAAGCAGGGAATGAACAACTTCTTGCTTTTGGCTTAAAAAAAAGTCAAAATTGATTTTTTTAAAACAATTATAAAAATTGCCAAACATTTTCAAAAGAAAAAAATAACTTATAAACTATTTTGACCAAATTATAAGCTTACCCAAACATTCACTTGGATCATTCTTCATTGTTTGCTTTACAATTATTTTTTACGTCAAGAAATATTTTTGTAATATTTAATTTATTTTAAAGTGCATTGATTTGTAGGTATCTTGAAAATGCATGATGATGATAATCTATATAGAGAAAGTTGATGATTCGAATTTTAAAAGTTGATTAATTTTGCGTGAAATTTTTAGTTTTGAATGATATAAATAATTGTATCTATTAATTCTTATTCTTTTCAAGTAATGATATTTTCTTTGTCTTCTTTTATGATATTTAGTTTATCAAACTTTACGAAAAAGAAAAAAATAGTATGAGGAAAGGCCTAACTAAATCTGGCTTCTTGATTTTTCTGAAGATTTCTAATCAATAGTTTGTAGGTTTCTTACCATAAAAAATATAATGATGCAACAAAGAGACACAACAAGAGACAAAGAAGAGAATGAGCGAATGTTTCTCCAAAAGCATTCACAATAAAAAAAAGTTGATAAGTGTTTCTCCAAAAGTATTCATTTCTTCAAAAATATTCATAGTGAGGAAGAGCTGATAAGTGTTTCTCCAAAAGTATTCAAGATATGACATAAAAATTCAACGTTCAGTAGAATTCTTAAATTTATTTGGCTAGACATACAAAGTACGAGGTTTAGCTAAATTAAACCCACCCTTTCAGGTTAGCTCTTTTTGGTAATAATATTTGAAAGGTATGATTGAGAATATTGATTATCATATGAGAATAATTTCTCTTTTGGTTAAATTTTTTCATGTCATATGTATCTAACATTACTTGAATTAAGAAGTAGTAGTTTATAGATGTTGCCACTAAGATAAGTTACAGATGCTAGGCATTATGTTTTAGTTTCTGTTAAATATGTGTTAGCATTAGAACCATACGAAATATGCGTTAGCATTAGAACCATACGAACTACAAGCTCTTGAGACGTTCGTTTTAATTTATGCAGTTTTTTTTGCTGATTTGTATAACTGAGAATTGAATTAATATCTGAATGAAATTAAATTTAAAATTTTGCATGTGAAATTAATCATTTTTTCATAGTATGGAATGTCATCAAAATCCATCTGAAACTCTCCAAAGAATTATTCCCTTCATCTCAAAATAAGTGTAATCTTAGCAAAAATCACATTCATTAAGATATTAATATATAAAATATGTAGTTTATTAACAATTTCTATTTAATAAATGTTTCTTGAAAATTGATCATTATTAAGAAGTGGATTTTACGAGAATAGTTGAAAAAACATACTATAAATTTTTCTCTTAGCTTGAACACTACAAAAAAAAACGCGTTTAGCAACAACCCTATAACGTTGCTAATCAACATATATCCGTCGCTAAAGCAATTTAGAGACGGATCAACAACAAAATTTGTGTCGTGGCTATATCACGCGCTGCTAACGATTTAGTAACGAAAAAAATAAAATCCATTGCAAGATTTGCAACGTCTTAGAGACGACATATATCCGTTGCCATTTTAGTAATGAATAGATTCGTTGTTACATTTATAAATGTCGTTACTAATTTCATGTTGTATTTCATCGTTTTGATTATTTCGTGACCGAATATTTCATTGCTAGTCCGTCGCTAAAAAATTTGTTATTTAGTCTCCAATTTTTGTGACCAAAAATTATATTCCTCAATCCGTTGCAAATATTTTTTCTTTGGTAATGATTAAATTTGTCGCTAAATCTGTCGTCATTACTTTTCTTCCAATACCTTTTTCTTTGTATTTTAAATATTAAAAGCATATTACAAAATTCTTAAAATACCCAACATTCATATAAAAGAAGCCACATATATAAATAGCAAAAATCTAAACATCCTCAATGCCAAACATAGCAACATGTAAAAACATAAGTATGTCCTAAACATCCTCAATACCTACATCCATCAAGTGTAATTTATTGTTGCACAATTTTAAACGTTTCAACAAAATAGATCATCAAAAACCAATGCATTGATCATCAAAAGTATCACAACTGATCAAGTTCATTGCAATCATCATCTAAGAAATCAAGATCGTTCAAAGTAGTAGCTGGAGGTTTCACAACTGATGGTGAAGAAACCAACTTCTGTACCTCCTCAATGACAATAGTAATAAATTAATTTTTAAGTGCGGGAATAAATCGCTTCACAAACTCATCCAAATATGAATCTGCAGCTGGTACCGATTCATGTGAAGCTGAAGATGATGTCTTTCCACAAGAAACACAAAGAGTTTACCCATAATAGCCTTTGACTTTAGATCCAAGACCAAATACTCTTCGCTTCTTTTCTCCTCCGGCAGCTTGGTAATATGCTTCACTTCGATCAATAACAGATTCTGATAATGTTTTTTCTCGTAATATTTCTTCAAATCTTTCCTGTAATAGTGAAAGTGAAATTATAACGGATTGTACTTACAAATGATTAGATACGAAAAATTACTTTAAACTAAAAAATAAGAATTAAGTAAACTACTACAATAAGATTTAGTCTTACATGGACGATCCGGGAAAGTTCATCAACGAAAGATTTTTCATCATGACCATGTGTGTGAACATGCAAATGTAACTCACTTGGTGTAGGATCTCGACCTATTTCAGCAGCCTATCAAAAAGAAATGTTGAGCATTGTACTTCAACAAAACTGCTGGGACATTTTATGTAAGCCAGAAATGTTTCTAAAACCATAATTCAATTAGAACCTAGTTGGTCATCAAGTAAATATTATTAGTTGCATGGTTAGAACTATGTTAGCCAATTTCATATTTCTTACTAAGCAATCACTGGAAAGAGATTGCTTTATTTCATTTCATCAAAATCACTGTGAACATATGTTAATGAATATTTGGGAAATTTTCAGCATCAGATTCTAGTGTCAAGGTTATATGAGATGAACACCAATCACACAAAACAGACAAATAATTTCTTTGAAAAATTCATTTGTAAAAGCACAGTTTACAGTAATTCTACCAAATACATCTCGAAGAACATGTAAATATACACCACTCTGTGACATATAAGCACATTTTACACTGCAGAATTTCAGGTTACAAAACAACAACAAAACACAACATACAAAATACTACACGGAGACAGAAACAGTAAAGAGTGATCACATTTTTTGAACTATTTTAAAGTAAAAAAGTAGAATGCGTACAATAACCACAAAGTCATAAGAAGTAATAGACAGGAAGCGGGAACTACAGTATAGTCACTGAAGCTTAGAACAGTGCAACAATACAACATAGTCATTTTTCAAAAGAGACAAAACCAATACAATATAGTCCCTCGCCATAATTGCAATTAACCATTCACGCACTTGGTTTACAACAAGAAAACGCCACTAGCCCCAAAATAAATAGACGTACACATACACAGATTCACACGCATATTAACACACACAAATGGAAATTTAGAACCTAAATTACATTTATCCGCAGAAACGCAACAACAACATAACCCTGAACTAAGTTTAGACAGTCTCACAACAAATTACATTTTAATGCTCGAAATATGTACTTACAAGTCTCTTTCGGTACTCTCCAATTGAGATAGATCCTCCCGTGTGAGTTCCAGCAGCGACTTCTTTGCCACTACGACGATTCTGCACATTTATTTTTGACTTTTCAACACACTTTGGATCTGCCCAAAGTTGCTGTCATCTTTCCCAGACATCTTCAGGTATAAAATCTTTCCTAATCCCTTTCTCTTTGATTTTAGCAATAAAATTTTTATACACAGTTGCCGCCTTACTCTGCCAATGTTTCTTTACTGCAGCATCACTAATCGAAGAATCCCAATAGAAGTGTTTTTGAAATAAATTTCCAAAATAACACATTAATAACGTATTTATAAAAGTGAATACACTTTAAAAACTCAATTATGATGAGGATATATACCTTGAATTCCCCAAAATAGCCATCTTTTATATCACATGAGACACCTTTCCAATTGACTCTATTGTGATCAAGTTCACTTTTGAAAGACTCGTGTATGCTATTAGAGCATGCTTTAGAAGGTTGCAATCTATATCAATGTGACGACATTATTTAGAGGTCTATTATAAATAAATAATAAAAAATAATAATAATAAATGCAAAATATGGACTAACCCTGCAGAAGTTATAGTAATAAGGGTCCGCATATGGATCCTACTGGAATTACCTTCTCCATTTGTGTTGGTATGAGATACGTCCTCACCTACCTGATTGGTTTGTGAAGACGTACCTACAGCTGTTGGGTTGCTCTAATTTGGAGTAGTAGGAGATGTACTACAATGATTAGAAGTTGGAGCACCTATGCCACCAGGTGTTTGAGGCGCGACTGTAAGAGTGGGAATAGTAGGCATTTTTGAAGTAAGAACGGGAATATTACTTCTAGCTGCTGACTTCCCCGCACGCCCTATACTTCCTCGACATGTACCTCTACCTTGAGTCATGTCTATTAAAAAAAATTATACTTGTTAAAGTGGAAATAAGATGTAAATTTTGCACAAGAAGTCACAACAACATACACCATTATAATTTTAAAATCCTATCCAACAAAATATCTCACAACAACATACCTCACTGTTATTCTGGAATCCCATGTAACACTGAAATACTCACAACAAGAACCAACAATAGATCAAGAACCACCAACATAATAAGAACCACCAAAATACTCACAACAGAACCACCAAAATAATACAAAATACTCCCATTGTAATTCTTCCCACAAGTACTCTTAAATCAAGAACCAACAACAGAACAAGAACCACCAACATAACAAAAACCACCATCAGAATCACCAAAATACAACAACAGCCACCAATAGATCAAGAACTACCAACAGAACCACCAAATGCTATAAAATACTCCCATTGAAATTCTGTCTACAAGAACTCTCAAATCAAGAACCAACAATAGATTATCAACCCCCCAAAAATAAAACACACATATATATATACACAAAAAGCAGACCACAAGTTGATTATATTCATCCATTTTCAAGGATAAAGTAGATTGGTTAAGAACCTCACCTATTTGGTTCCTTAGAGTAGATGTACCTTCATCTATTATGTTGATCTGATTTGAAGCTGTGGGAGATCATTCAGGTGTTGTCTGGTTGCTACCATCACCAGAAGTTTGAACCATTGATGTAATGTGAGGAATCAAGGGTTGAACTTAATTTGTATCATTTTGACCACCTATGCCATCAGCTTGAGGACTAACAATAGTAGGAGTGGTAACAGTAAGTATGTTTGTAGTAACATCATTATTACTCTTAACTGTAGACTTGCCTCCACGCCCTATGCTTTCACGATCTTGACCTCTACCTCTAGCCATATATATATAAAAAATTATATTAGTTAAGTGGCAATAATATGCAAACTGAATAATGCCAAGAGAATAAAACAACAATATATAGATAATGTATCAGAAAATGTAAAAGTAAGTTGTAGCCTAAAAACATGGATGAGAAATGAAATAGTTAAAAATTAACAAGTAGAGCATAAAACCAGTTGAAGCAACAAGTTTTGAGTAGACAACGAGTAAAGACAAAGAAAATGATACTAGTTTGACAAAATGACTACTCCCAGAATAAAATTAAGATACAGTAGCATGTTTTTTCATCAAGCACTAATCACTATCTGTGTCTTCTTTAAAATCTTCCTCTTCATCTTCCTCAGTTTCCTCAGTTTCATACTTTTCTTCTATATCATCCTCTTGGATCTCATTATGCTCTTGAAATAAACCATCATCAATGAATTTATCCATTTCAATTAAGCCACCATTTGGATCATGCAAGTGTATGCTTTCATCCATGGCAACATTTATGTCTATCTCATAGACTTGAACTTCTTCAACTTGGAATGAAATATTTAGTTCTGCAGCTGTCTCAATTTCCTCATCGGGTAATTCAACAACATTTTGAGGTTTGATCTTCAATACAGCTGCCCAATTATCCTTGTCTTTTTTCTTGCTAGGATAAGACACATAACACACTTGAGTTGCTTGTATGGCTAGAATAAAAGGTTCATATTTTTTATATCGGTGACAATGGTTAATATCAACCAATTTATACTGATTATATTTTTTAACATCAACATTCATAATTGGGTCAAACCATTCACATTTGAATAGTACAGTTCGCTTTAAAGGTGCTTCACGGTATTCCACTTCTATAATCTCTTTTATCCGCCCATAGAAATCACCAAAATTTGGATCTAAAATACAAACTCCACTATTCATTAATGATCTTGCGTTACCATGAAAATCGGTATGAAACTTGTATACATTAATAAAATACACCGAATGAGATGTAACGCCGATCCATGGTCCACGAGCAAGACTACAAGGGAATTCATTCTCAATATGATTGAGCCGGACCTATTTACAAGATTATAAAATTTAGTTCACTTTCAAAAGTCAAATTAAGTGCATAATTGTATAAAAGATATTAATTTTTGAAGCCTTACATATTGCTTGAACCATATAGAGAAATTTGCTTCAAGGCTCTCATTTATTTGATCTTGAGAGACATTTGGAAATTCTTCTTGTAAACGTTGCACAAACATACTTCATTTAAAGGAAAAAAAAAAATTTTAAGTCATCATATATGAATATGCTTATAAAATTAAGTTGATACAACTAATTTTCTTACCTCACATATGGCTCAACTTCATCACAATTTAGCAAAATATAAGTTTGGGCAGCCTTGATTTCTTGAAGAGTTAGATTCCTCTTTTTTGATTCTCCACATAATCGACCGGGATAGGTGAATATTGATAGATTTCCTTCAACATCTTCCTCAATACCACCATCATTATTTCGATCCACATTATGATTGCGTGTCATGACATGTGGTTCAAAATAATGAGAAAATAATAGTGTTGACTCTGTCATCAAGTAAGCTTCACATATAGAGCCCTTAACACTTGCTTTATTTCCAATCGTTCTTTTAAGACTTCCAAGATACCTAAATAGAAACATGGATAAACCATCATATTTGAAAAGTTAATAATAACATACTTGTCACAAGTTCAAATTGAATTTTTGCATTACCTTTCAAAAGGATACATCCATCGATATTGTGTAGGTCCAGCAATCTTTGCTTCATATGAAAGGTGCACAGGTAGATATTCCATTGAATCAAAGAACCCAAGAGGAAATATATGTTCTAACTTGCATAAGATTTATGGAATATCTCCCTATAATCTCTCCATGTCATTCACTCGGAGAGTAGTCGATGTAAGATCTTTAAAGAATAATCTCAATTCTCTAAGTGCCTGCCATACATTACTTGGAAGTAGTTCACGAAAATCAATAGGCATCAATCGTTGCATGAAGACATGACAATCATGACTTTTCATGCTAAATAACCTTTTCGCAGTTGTGCCTGGACATTTAACCAAATTTGAAACATACTCATCTGGAAATGTTAAGCCTTTCACCCAATTGAACAAGATAGTGCTTGCTTCCTTGTCTATTGTATATACAACTTTGGGATATTTTCCAGAAGCATCCTTTGCCAACTGAGGTCGATCACAGTACTTAACCATATCTAGACGAGCTTGTAGATTGTCTTTGGTTTTCTTATCAATATTGAGAACCGTATTAAATACATTATTAAAGAAGTTTTTCTCAATATGCATGACATCTAAGTTATGACGAATCATGTTAGAACTCCAATAAGGTAAATCCCAAAAGATGCTTCATTTTTTCCATCCACTAGAACTACATATTCGTTGATTAACTTCTTCTACATCTAACTCTGTTACTTTTCTTATCCCCAAATCACAAATTTGATTCAATATCTCATCTCCAGTTCTGTAAGGTGGTGGTGATATTTTAACAGTTCGGCCTTTAAGAAAATTTTTACGATCTCTCTTAAATGGATGATGTTGGTCAAGGAACATTCTGTGACTGTCAAACCATGATGTTTTCCGACCATGTTGTAATCTAAAGAATTGTGTTTCCTCCATACAATAAGGACAAGCAAACTTACCTGCAGTACTCCATCCTGATAACATAGAATATGCTGGAAAGTAACTAATTGTCCACATCAAAGCTGCCCTCAATTGAAAATTTTATTTTTTGGAGATATCAAATGCTTCTACACCTGTCTCCCATAACAAGGTCAATTTCTTTATTAGAGGCTGCAGATAAACATCAATTTTATGTTTGGGATTGTTTGGTCCAATAACAATGACAGTTAAAAATATATAAGCCTCTTTCATGCACATCCTTGGAGGTAAGTTGTATGGAGTGACAATTACTGGCCAAGAAGAATATTTTCTTCCAGATTAACTGAATGGTTGGAAACCATCAGTACATAACCCCAGCCTAACATTTCTTGGTTCATCGGCAAAAAAAAATGGATTTCATTAAAGTTCTTCCAAGCTTCAAAGTATGATGGATGACGCATTACTCCATCCTCCTTTATATGTTCATGATGCAATGTCATGTCAGCTGCTATAGTATAGGATACATATAATCTCTTTAATCTAGGAATCAAAGGAAAATAATACATCTTTTTGTAAGGGATCAATTTTCTCTTACGAGAGCCAACTCGACGCTTATACCTCTCTTTGCCACAAAATTTACAAGAGGTAAGATGTTCATGGTCTTCCCAATACAACATACATCTCGATTCACAACAATCAATCTTTTCAACCGGTAAACCTAAGCTATGCACTAGCTTTTTAGTCTGATAATAACTATCAACCAGTAGGTTATGTTCTGGTAAAGCCTCTTTAAACAATTGCATCATTTGGTTAAAACCCCTCTGTGACATATTATTTTTCATCTTAATATTTAACATTCGAGAGATTACTACAAGTTGAGATAGGGAAGAACTAGGATACAATTTTTCATCAGCAGAGTGCAATAATTCATAAAATTTTTGGTACTTTAAATTTGGCTCCTCCTCCATCAAAGATACGTGTTCCTCCTAAATTGAAGGTTCATACGGATAAGATGACCCAAATTCAATATTGTTGTTAGGTTGCCAACTAGAACCATGGTTAAAGTTGGGACCAACAACATCCAAAATTATTTATCGATATGGATTATCATATCCCAATTCAAGTTGAGCACCATTGATCAAATCATTACCGAAAGAAATCTCACCTATCACATCTGTTTCTCCTTGATGTTTTCAAACAAAATAGTCCTTAACAAATCCACCATGAAGAAGGTGATATCTAACAATTTCAACATCCTTATATTTAATGTTGCGACATTTTTTACATGGGCATCTAATGTTGTTACCACTAATGCAATTTTGTTGAGAACATGCAAACTGGATAAAGTTATTGACACCAGTAATGAATCTAGAGTTTATAGCCCCTCAGCCATCCAACCTATCATACATCCATCCACGCTCTAGATTATTCATATTTCTATTAATGTCGACATAAAAAACATAGTTAGAGTTTTATATTTTAATACTTCATACATCCAGGATTATCACTAAAGAGAAGAAAAAATTAAAAATCTTAACAAACTAGAATGTCTCTTTCTATTTTTACAAGGAAATAGAATATATCAGCTATTTTTTGCTAAATAAAAAAGAAATAACAACATACAACATATGATTCATTGTTCTTCTTAATAAGTGTTAGCGAAAAATTTTAATTACATACAAATCCAAAACTTCTATCATTACAATCACAAGGCATGAGGCAAAAGCTCCCGACAACAATATTAAAACATCAAATTTCAGCAAAATACATACCTAAAATCTGAACATTAAACAAAACCTAAAAATAAGTTGCAACTTTGTTGGCAAAAATAAACAAATAAAGTTTACAAATTTAACACAAAGTTACATCACAAAAGTTAATAATAAATGAACTCATTGTATTTGAATGGTGAATCAGATTTTAAAAAAAAATCCTCAATTAAAGGTAGAATATTAAGGCATCAGAATGTTCATGGTTGCTCCTTTTCAAGCAATCGATAAGTAAAAGAAAATAGAGACAGTTTCACGAATAATCAATGACACACAAACGACAATAAATAAATATATGAAAAACTAATCGAAAATCATTTAAAAGGGAGAATGTTATAGTACCAGATAGCTGCTAGCTCACTTTCTGGCACTCGCTGGTATCCTTAGTAGATCTATCTGAAAATCAAAAGCATAACATCACAATCACATTAAGAAAAACAAAAACATATACCAAGTATGATCCCACAAATGGAATCTGCGGAATGATAAAGGATAAACAGTCAACACAACAAAACAGAAAACGATTATGATAATTACACAATTTCAAAGGAACATGACATATACTAGATTTTGTTATTATCAACAATAAGAAAAAATGAATCAAACTGCTCTATGTTTTCTATTTTTACAACATGTAATACACCGAGTACAATCTTTCAAAAGCACTGTACATAAAATAGAGAAAATTATACCACACAAATGAAAATTTATTAAAGAAATCTGAGAATAATGAACCAATAGTAGAATATACTGAAAAAATCACAAATACAAGTTAAGAGGAAATATATTGTTCCCATTTCGATTAAATAACCGCTAATACAATTTTTTAACACAATAATCAAACAAAGGAAAGTGAAAGACCTTAAATCAACCACACAACCAAAAAATTTGTTGAAGAAATTTCAAATTAATAAACATGCAATACAAAATATCGAAAACCCCACAAATAGAAAATCTGAGAAAAAAATTCAGTTCTCATTTTGAGTAAATGACAATTTATCAAACTTTTTAACACAAAAATCGAAGAACCCTAAGTGAAGAAGCTCAAAAAGCCCTAAACCTATCATCTACAAGTGACTTCTAACATAGAAATTAAGAAATTAAAAGAGGAGAAACAACTAAAATTACGAGATATAGAATGTTACCTCTAATTTAGATTCAAAATTCACCGATTCACATCCTTTTCAACTGATATTAAGTGATTTCCTTTTCTCAGTTGAGAGAAAAGGGAGAGAAAAAGGAAAGATGACTGTTTTTAAAGAGAGACAGATGATACAATGTTTTGAGAACAAAGTGAAATAAAAGACTTAGCCCTAATATTTATTTGGTCAGGTAACGGATTTAGCAACAGATTTAAATTCGTTGTCCAGTATTTGTTAAAAATATACTATCAATTGGTCGGATAACGGCTTCCGCAACGGATAACAAATCCGTTGCTAATTATTTATTAAAAATATGCCTAACATATTTTCTAAAAATAGTAAAATACTTTCAGTGACAAAACTTTCGTTGCTATTTCCGTTTCCACCATGTCAAAATAAATTTCCCACCATTTATGTCTCTAATTTTGTCACCAAAATAATGGTGCCAATATTTACCGCCAAAATATAGCAATGAATTATGAATTCTGTCGCTAATCCATCACTAATTAGGTTATTACTTTTAATTTCATTTATTTAGTAACAAAATTCCTATTTTGTTGCAATTTCGTCGCTAATTAGCGACGGAACTGACCTTGTTGCTATAAATCCATTGCTAAACGTGGTTTTTTTTTTTGTAGTGAAATTTCTAAGATGGCACTTATTTTAAACTAAATTCTTTGATAAAGTTATATTTATTCTTTATATGAAGAAAATATTCTTAAATTTCTACACGAGAAGTCATGTTCATGATAACCTCGTTATTTACCTTTAATAGTGATTAGGTTAAAAAGAAACTCCAACATTAGTTTTTAATTTTCCTAAAGATCTAAGTCATCACTTCAAATCAATGGATTGAACGTTATCAATAATACTGTATTTTATACCGTACATAATATTTTTTTTAAAATATAAATATTAAAATATATTATTATAGAAAGGTAATTTTATAAAAAGTCTACTACTATAATAACTGTCATTGTTGTTATAGGTAGAATTTCGTTATAGAGAAGTAACATATAATATGAAAAATCTATTTCGAAGAAAATTAGGTCGCTATAGTGAAATACTGTTATAACTAAGAATTGTTATAGAGAGGTCTAGCTGTCTATATATTATTAAGTGAAAAAAGTTTGAAATATACTTAAATTTTGGTGAAATTCGCTGTAACATGCCTCAAATTTGTGACGGTCCTGTGAGCACCCTAGAATATTTATTACCGCAAAGGTCCTATTCAGATCCTGACGTGCTCAATGTGCGTGATTCACACAATGATCCAGCTGACAAATATATGCCACATAAATACGATAATAAATAGTCTGGGGGAGGGGGTCATAGGCCCGACCCTCACAAAGTTGAGGCATGTCAGAACAAATTTCTCCAAAGTTTAGGTATATTTCAGACCTTTTCTCCTATTAGTAAAGTCATTTATTGATTGATTTGAATATAATGAATTTGTTCTTTTTATACAAGTAACTTTCCTATTAAATAAATGTTCAACGCACGTATCCTAAACTAGTATTATCAAAATGTTGAGTTATCTTTGACATTTTCTGGTTCGCTACTGATATAACCGGTGTTACTCGTAAATACATATAAACAAAACTGCATGCAGATATATACATTTTGTTCCTACTTGTCGAACACTACTTCTCCTATGTACTGCAGCCTTCTATGTAACAAAACCACAATGTAGCTCACCATAACATCAGTAAAGTAATTACAAAACAACTAAAGATGGTGAATAGAGTTGAGCAATGCAGGTTCCGTCGCCTACTCAGAATTCTATTGAGAAGGCATGCTCGGCAGGCTAATGGTTCCTCTTCTCCAAATTCAGAATAGAGGCTAGACGAATCCACAAAGGCTCCTCTACTGGAGCCTTGTTTAGAAGAAATGAGGCCGGCCGATTCATCTACTAACACTCCATTACTGCCGCCAGTAGTGGGCTCAATATCTGTAAAGGGAAAACGCCCTGCAATGGAAGATGAGCTCTCCATTCAGCTAAAATTTTTGCGCGCCGTCCCTCAATAGCAACCGGCCAATCCACTTCTTTGCAGTGTTCGATGGTCATGGTGGTCCTCATGTAAATCGCTACTTCTTTTTCACCATGTTGTTTACCTTTGATTTTTTTTCTCAAAAAAACCATTTTATTATTTATGAGATTACAGTCACATGTCAATAACTTTTTTCACGGGACTCTTAGGTTTTCAAAAAACAATTCCTTAGTTCTTCCATCAGATCAAATAATAATTTTTAAAACTAATTGCTAGTGTTTCAATATGTTTGTTTACTTTCCTTTTTAATCTATCAACAAAGTTTTTTTTTTTGGTAACTGTATAATTTCAATTTTAACATAACATATGTTTAAACCACAAAACAAAAATAAATATTTTAATACATTTCACATATCTTTAATTTAAGATTATAAAATTTTTTAAAAAATTTTTACTAGCACAGCCAACATTCGACAACAAATTGATTTGAGCACTAATATTTAACATTGTTATCTGACAAACTCTGAAATTTAAATTTTTTAAGCCAGATTTTTAAATATTAATGTTTGACTCTCGATATCCTAAAATTGACTTAAGCCAGATTTTTAAATATTAATGTTTGACTCTGGATATCCTAAAATTGACTCACTATTGTTTTTAGGATTTCTTCGTCGGTCAGATTTAGGATATCTCATAAATTAAAATAATATCACAAAAATTAGTATTTAATTATTCCATTTTTCATATCAAATAACATATCTCATTATTTATATTAAAATGGAATGCAGGTGTCTTCACTCTGTAACCAAAAACTGCACGTGTTACTAGTAGAAGAGCTGATGCAAAACGCACGCACGAGTGGTAGCAGCAGCAGCAGTTCCAGTGTAAATAGAGAACAGAAAAAATGGAAAGCAACTTGGAGAAGAATATTGCGAAGATGTTTCATGCAGATTAACCAGATGGTCTCAGACTCTCGAACTGCAACTGTGGCAGTTTATACTATAACTGTGGCTGCCCGCCAAATCAGACCTTCGGTCTGATGGGCTCTACTGTGGTCATTGCAATTCTAACCGACGTTACGATTATCGTTACAAATTGTGGTGACTCCCAACGCTGTTCTGAGCCGGGGTAGAATGGTCCTCCTGCTCTCCTATGATCATAAGGTAATAAATTATTATTTCGTTCGTTCCTAAATAAGTGGTGTTTTTAGTTTGCACTCCTATTAAGAAATTAGTCATTTTTAAAAACTAAATAGTGCTTTTACCATCTTGTCCTTCGTAAACATCTTGAAAAAATATTATTCTTTAACAAGTTCTAGGTTGTGTAAAACATTATTTATTTAAAGTAACGTAATATTTTCTTTTTTTTTAAAAAAGCCTTTCTTCAACCCTGAAGTAAAGCAAGGAAAAAAATCGAGTGATGTACAAGATTATCTCAAGACATTATAATTTTCTGTGGACTGCATCATTCTTACAAATGTCTATTTGTATCACCATATGTTGGTATAAGTTTACTTGTTGAAAGATCACTAGTAACTAGTTTGTTAAGATATCGTAAATATTGTAGAGATTTTCTAAATATGGTAGATTATATATTTAGATATTTTAGAGGATCTACTTTATGGTAGATGTTTTCTTTCTTTTTGTTTCTTAATTTGTTGTGTATAATTGGGGTTATAGTCTCTTGTATCCAACAGAGGCGGAGCCAGCCCTCTTTAGGGGTTGGTCCGAACCCCCTTCGACGAAAAAATATACTATTTATATATAATTAAAATTATTTTTTTATGTGGTTATAGTAGGTGTTGAACCCCCTTCGACTTAGTTTTATTTGAATATTGAACGCCCTTATCTGAAATCCTGGCTCTGCCTCTGGTATCCAAGTACGTACAGAAATATCAATTCTCCGGGTTTTCTTGTGTGTCTGTTTCTTTTTGTAACGTGGATGTTAAAAACCTATACAATTCTATTAGGTATTCAGGGAGAAATTGGATTTAATTAACTTCTTATCACGCTTGACCAATTAATTTATTCCCTGCTTGAATTCACCCAGAAGAGAGCTAAAACTGTGCTACTGCAAGTTTTTGTTGTTTACTCTTTCTTTCTTTAGTTAGCATCTTATGTCTTTCGTTTTTGTCTTCTTTCAAGACTTCCATCGAACAGAAGTGTACAGATCTTCGAATTACTTGTTTACTCAGCATCAACTCGGTGTTTATTACTCTCTCTGTCCTAATTTTGTGGCACAATTAAAATTTAGATAGTCAAAATTTTAAATTTTGATCATGAATTCAGATATAACAACATTAAGTTTCTTCAAATAAAATTTATACATTTGGAAATTAAATAAAAGTACAATAATTAATAACCTTCCTCTATAGGTTGGAATAAACAGCACTATATTCTGGAGCAAAAAGTAGATCGTCTACCATAAAGTAGATCTATTTGAGTCTTACGACACCAGGTATTTATTTTACTCCTCTATATGTTTGAATAAACAGCACTATATTCTGGAGCAGTTGAGATACGATATTCCTTAACTAGTTGGCAACATAAAACTTAAGGACATATAACATCTTCTATCATGCCGAGGATGATATTACTGTCAAAACTAATTGTAGAGCACAAAGAAAAACACAATTATGGCATCTGGAAGTGCAAAGTATCACCCTATCTTCTTATGGAAAAAATGGAATAGTTCTAAAATCAAAAGGATAGAGAGATCAAATGAATTTAGAGAAACATAGTCAATCAGGATTGATAATTTGATATTTAGGGTTTTAGCATAGAATTAATCATGGTGTGCATGTTGGAAAACTTTCGATTGTCTAGTAATTTAATACCGTGCATGGGAACGACAAAGAAGACACAAAATTGAGTATACAATTATGACAAATTAGATATTAACAAAATAAAGTAAGTTAGTTGTACGTCATAGAAGTTTGTCGTTTATGCATTAAAGAAAGCGACAACATTCCAATAGCGTTAGAGGAGGTCAAACCGGGTGTTATTGATGATAGTTCAAGGAAAGTAGTTTATGTAGCTAGAAATGATTTTTTTTAACTAACTCTAACCACCTAGGATACAACCTCGCTAGGTGGTGGTGGTGGGGTTTGGCATATATTCCTGCCATGTATATTACTAAACGTTTGAGGGGGAGATTGACCAAGACCCCAAGGGAACAAACAACTTATTGACAAAGATGTGCAACCACACTAGCAAGGGAGAAGGGCTACTTTGAAGATGGAATCATAATCCTCCAGTAGCACCTCCTTTACAATTCTAAGGTGGTCCAAACATCCAGCTTGAATGCTTCTTAGTTTTGATCCTAAAAGGAGGCATTTGGAGTTTGTCTATTCTAAATGCACCTTTTATTTCTTGAGGGAGATCTTCTTCCCGGAGTAACACATCATTGTTGGTGATATTGGAAGCATACTTAGTAAGGGAATCTGTTACCATATTATCTTCTCTATAGCAATGTTGCACTCTGTTACTGAAGAACTGCACAAATACACCACCAGCTTAGGGACCTGGTCCCAACTATTGTATGTAGTTATGAACAAGAATAAATGTAAACGTAAAAGAACAGTGAATACACACAATTTTTACATGGAAACTCCTTTCAAAAGAGTTGAGAAACTGGCATTAGAGTTGATTCTCAAAAGACCAAAGCGGTGAGAAACTGGCCTAGACCCATCTCTCCATCAGATATCAGGAGTTTCTTGGGTTTAGTTGGCTATTACCGTTGGTTTGTTGAAGGGTTATCATCTATTGCATCCCCCATATCTTTATTGACTCAGAAGAAAGTCCAGTTTAAGTAGTCAAATTCCTGTGAGAAGAGTTTTTTAGGTGCTAAAGACTCGACTCTCCTCAGCCCTAGTTTTGACTCTACCAGATGTTCAGATGGGTTTGTTATGTACTGTGATACATCCAGAGTAGGTTTGGATTGTGTCCTCATGCAGAGAGATGTAAGGTCATAGCCTACGCCTCTAGACAGCTTAAGCCCCATGAGAACAATTATCTGACTCATGATCTTGAATTAGCAGCTGTAGTACTTGCCTAAGAGATTTGGAGGCACTATTTGTATAGGGTGCATGTAGATGTGTTCACAGATCACAAGAGCTTGCAGTATTATATTTCTTAGAAAGATTTAAATTTGCATAAGAGAAGGTCATTAGAGTTGTTAAAAGATTATGACATGAGTGTTCTTTATTATCCGGGAAAGGCCAATGTAGTGGCTAATTCTCTCAGTAGAATGTCTATGGGTAGTGTTACTCATGTTGAGGATGATAAGAATAACTTAGTTCAGGAAGTTCATCAGCTTGCCTGACTAGGTGTCCACTTAGTCGATTCAGCAGAAGGTAGTGTATGGGTACAGAAAGTTCCAAATTCTCTTTAGTTTCCGAGGTAAAGGAAAAATAAGACAGAGATCCCAGTCTTGTTAAGATGAAAGAGTCAGTTAGAGATCAGAAAGTAGAGATTTTCTCCCAAGATGGAGATGGTGTTTTGCGTTGCCAGGGTTGGCTAGGTGTGCTAGGTGTAGACGACTTGAGGCAATGAATTCTTCCAGAAGCGCATGATGCACATTACTCTATTCATCCAGGGGCCACTAAGATGTACCGTGATTTGTGGGAGATCTATTGGTGGAGTGGAATGAAGAGGGATATGCACATTACTCTATTCATCCAGAAGGCTAGTGGGTCCATGCAGGAGTTCAGTATTCCCACATGGAAATAGGAAGAGTGAACATGGACTTTGTGATGGGTTTTCCTCATACTCATTATCAACATGATTGTATATGGGTTATCATAGACAGGATGACCAAATTACCTCATTTCTTGCCAGTCCATACCTCCTATTCAGCTGAGGACTACACCAAACTCTATATCAGAGAGTTGGTCAGGTTAAATGGAGTCCCAGTATATATTATCTCAAATAGAGGTACCCAATTTACCTCTCATTTCTGGAAAGCATTCCAAAAGGGTCTTGGTACCCAAGTTCACCTCAGTACAACCTTCCACCCTCAGACAGATGGTTAAGTAGAAAGGACCATTCAAACTCTAGAAGATATGCTAAGAGCATGCGTTGTTGATTTTAAGGGTAGTTAGGATGACCACTTGCCTTTGATCAAGTTCGCATATAATAATCGCTATCATTCCAGTATTCAGATGGCTTCGCTTGAGGCTCTCTATGGTAGGAGATACAAATCTCCAATTAGTTGGTTTGAGGTAGGTGAGGCAGCAGTACTAGGGCCTGACCTAGTGTTTGATGTCTTAGAGAAGGTTTAGTTTATCAGAGAAAGACCTAGGGCTGCCCAGAGCCGACAAAAATTGTATGCAAATGAGAGGAGAAAGGATTTCGAGTTTGAGATCAGTGATTTTGTGTACTTGAAAATATCTCCCATGAAAGTAGTAAGGAGGTTTGGCAATAAGGGAAAGTTTAGTCCTCGATATATTGGTCCTTACAGGATTCTTAGTCATTTCGGGATGCTAAATTTTATTTTTTTGTATCTCAGGAAATTAAGGAAGATCCTAAGAAGTGAACCATTCTTAAGGTACTCTTCCTGTTAACTTGTTAGCCAATATAATCAACATCAACATATCCCACCAGATCAAAATTTTCCCAGCAAGATAAAGGAGACCAGGTCGAGGTTTTTTTTAAGATACCTCAAAATTCTTTTGGCAGCTTTCAAATGATATTTCTTTGAACTTTCTTGGAATTTGGCATACATGCCTACACTGAACACAATGTCAGGTCTGCTGACAGTAAGATATAGCAATGAACCAATGATTACTTTGTACACAATTTTATTTACAAAGGGACCAGGTTCATCAGGGTCTAGTTTTGAGGAAGTCCCAACAGGAGTGTCAATGGATTTTGCATCCTTTATATGAAATCTCTTCAGCAACTCATGAATATACTTTTGTTGGCAAATAGTGGTAGTAGTTGCACTTTGCTTTATATATAACCTAATAAAGAAGTTAAGCTCTCCCATCATGGTCATCTCAAATTCTCTGCTCATTAACTTGTAAAACTCATCATATAGGGAACTAGTTGTGGCTCCAAATATGATGTCATTAACATAGACTTGAACAATGAGTAGGTTTCTCCTCACTGTCTTTAAGAAAAGTGTATTGTCAATCTTTCTCCTTTTGAAACCATTCTTAAGTAAGAATTTGGAAAGATTTTCATACCAAGCTCTAGGAGCTTGGTTCAATCCATAAAGAGCTTTGCCCAGATTGAACATATGATTTGGAAACTCAACATCTTCTTGGAGTCTGCTTCACCTATACTTCTTCTTTTAGAAATCTATTTAATAAGGCACTTTTCACATCCATATGAAACAGTTTGAGCTCCATGTAGGAAGAAAAAGCAATGGGAATTCGAATAGATTCCATTCTAGCTATAGGAGCAAATATTTCATCATAGTCAATGCCATTCTCCTGGTTATAACCTTGCACAACCAACCTATTTTTGCTACAAGAGCAAATGTTTCATCATAGTCAATGCCCTTATCCTGGATATAACCTTACACAACTAGCCTAGCCTTATTACTCTGGTGTTTCCATGCTCATCATCCTTGTTCTTGTATACCCACCTAGTCTCTATAATACCCCATACTAATCTTAGCTCGATTCTACTTTTAGTTGCATGCATAAGGGGCTTAAGACTTAAAATTTTTATTAAGTGTTGTGGACTTAGTCATTTTCAAGACCCCTAAACTTTGATGATCTTATTTTTAAGCTTTCCGACCTTGGGACGTCGATTTTGAATTGATTCATGATTGGGTTTGTTCAAAGTATGTCTTGAGTGAGTTTTGAAATTTTTGGATGAGCATAGAGGGTGTTTGGAAAACCAAACCAGTAGCACCACCGGGATAAGCCCTCCTCCTGAATATAACCATGTACAACTATCCTATCCTTGTTACTATGGTGTTTCCATGCTCATCAGCCTTGTTCTTGTAGACCCACTTAGTCTCTATAATCCCCGTACTAATCTTAGCTCGATTCAACTTTTAGTTGCATGCATAAGGGTCTTAAGGCTTAAAATTTTCACTAAGGGTTGAGGACTTAGTCATTTTCAAGACTCCTAAACTTCGATGATCTTATTTTTAATCTTCCCGACCTCAAGACGTCGATTTTTGAGTTGATTCATGATCGGGGTTGTTCAAAGTATATCTCGGGTGATTTTTAAAATTTTCGGATGAGTGTAGGGGTGTTTGGAAAACCAAACCAGAAGCACCACTGGGATAAGTGGGCACCACCCTCAATAGTCCACCGCTCTAAGGTAGACGCCGAGTTCAGTCCCCCGCTCTAAGGAAGGCGCCGCCTAACCTAGTTCACCACTCCAGAGCCCGTGCCGCCCCCTGCTTATTTTGTCTAACTTTTGTTCTTGGTATTTAAGGGTATTTGAGTCATTTCCTTTCACTTAATCTGTCCATAACATGAATTTGGGGCTTCTAAAGAGCATTATTTGCCCTTTTATTCACAAATTGCTCTCAAGAAACCCTCCATTTCCTGAAGAACTAGTCCAAACTCTTTCACAAGAAATCAAGGAATTCAAGATCCAAGCTCAAGAAATCCTCAAGAAATCTTTAAGAATTCATCTAGTGAGGTTTGTAGGATGTTCATCCGTGGGTCCCTTCCACCAATGGAGCCCAAAAACCCTCTTTTGGTTTAATTTATGAGTTTATACATGTTTTAAGATGAAATAAACCCATGAATCTCTTGTTAATTCAATTACAAGTTATGTTTACAAGTGTTTTCAAGTGGAATAAGTCATATCATATTTTGAGTATTAAAATTCCCATGTCATGATCAATTGATTTCAAGATAAGTCCCCAAATTATGAATTTACCCATGTAATCATAGTGTTTCCTCATGTTTAAGACATTCCCATGTTCAAGTTTATGATCCCCACATGTTTGATCAAATGTCTATGTTTTAGGTTTTTGAACCATGATCCTATATTATTGTTTTAAAAGCTTATTGTCATAAACTATGGTCATTCAGTGCTGGCGGGTTATGAACACCCGATACCTACGTGTTTTACATGACTTCAGATCTTTTAAGTAATAATTCAGTTAAACTATGTATATTTCTATTTATTCAATTGATATGATCATAATGAGCACTATCAGAAATAATGTTCAGTTAACCTTAGTTCAATTCAGTACCTGTATCAGTTCAGTTGGGAGTAGGATTTAACACCGAGCGAACCCAGGGATGGGGGCTCACCTGCCATTAGAGGGTGTGATTGTTAGTAGCAATCCTTGAGTTATATAACTACATAGCTTGCATAGGTTTGAGATGTCTACCTACCGGTTGAGGGTTGACATATATCTCATAAGAGCACCTGCCAGTAGAGGGTGACTTCTTAGTCCTTCGGGACACTAGTTTAGTGGATCCACATAGCCAGTGTTAGTACCCATGACACAGTAGTAAAACCCTTCCAACTGGGGTTACAGGTTGGACCTGATTAGCTTAAATTGAGGCATGTCGGTTACATGATATTTCCCACAGTTTCATTTCAGTTATTCAAACTATGTATAATTTAGTATTACATAATTAGTATTTAGATATCAGTTAATCAGTATACATACATTAGTTAATCAGTATACAGAGACCAGTTAATTAGTAATTAGTATGTCTTAGCTTAGGTTTGCTTGACCAAAGCATACAGATTTTCAGTTATTTATAGATTATCTCATAAACATATTTATGCTTGGTCTTGCATTCTCAGATTTTACACGTTCATGCATTTATGCTCAGTTATCTCATGTATTTCAGTCAGTCCTTATCTCATGTACCAGTACATTTAAAGTATTGATCACATACTTTTCTTTGTGCTATGTTGTCTTATAACCAATGTTCGGACGGTTAGTTTCCTGACCACTCTTAGACATCTTAGCGTACTCAGCAACAATAGATGTGAGTCCTCATCTATCAAGAACGTGATTTATTTATTTCAGTTATTTCAGTACTTCCTCATGTTCAGTTAGTTGGAGTTAGTTGAGGGTCTGTCCCATCAACTCCTCAGTCAGTTTAGAGGCTTTTAGACAATCAGACAGTCAGTCAGGCTTTTAGACGATTAGTTAGTTACCAGTTCTTTTAGTAATTTTTTGTCATTCAGATAGATAGTTAGTTTTCAGTATTTATCAGATGTTTTAGAATTGTGATGTATTCACATCTCAGTATTTAGATTGGCATTACTTCAGCAGTTTATCTATGTGTTTTATTATTATTTTATTCAGTGCTCATAGTAGGTACCAACTTATGGGTTAGTTTGTGGTCACTTGTGACCGTAAGGACTGTCGTCGCGACTAGGGGGTAGCTTCGAGTCATGACAATATCTATGATAGTTCTGTTAGTAAGACGAGGGACCAGGTCCAACACTTTTCTTCTCTCAAACTGATTCAATTCTTCTTGCATGGCATTTATCCAATCAGCATCTTTTAAGGCCTCGTTAACATTCCTGGTCTCAATTTAAGATAAGAATGTTGAGAAAACAGATTGATTTCTTACTCGATTCCTGATCTGCATGCCTGAATCCAGAGGGGTGAATAGATTATTAAGAGGATTTGAGGATTGATGCTTCCAACTAGATCTTTGAGAAATTGGCTGACTTGAACTAGGACCAATTCCCATGGAGGTGTTACCCTCAAGAGATTGGTGATGCACTGAGTTTGAATGAGGAACATATTTTTTACATGAGGGTTGAGATGAATCAGGTTCCTGATGTTCTATTGAATCTCTATCTTTATGAGCTGAACCTAGTCCCTAGGAGTCTGTATCATCCTTGGTTTCTTCTTTTGACTTGTTCTCACCTTTATTTCACTTCTCTGAAGCATTGAAAAGTTCTTCTAAGTCTGCATCATCATGAAGGTGCCCTTCTCTGGTGCCTCCATCTTCATCAACACAACATGAACACTCTCCTCTACACACTTGGACTCTTTTATTATAGATTCTATAGGATTTGCCATTTAAAGAATAACCAATAAATAATCCTTCATTATCACTCCTTGGGTCAAATTTCCCAAGATCATTCTTTCCATTGTTCAAGACAAAACATTTGCATCCAAAGGGCATGAAATAACTTGTGCTTCTTCTTATTCATGAGCTCTTAAGAAGTCTTATTGAGAATAGAACTAATAAGACACCTATTGATCACATGATATGCTATATTAACTGCTTCAGCCCAAAAGTTCTGTGCTATTCCTGCATCAATTAGCATAGTCTTGGAGATGTCCACCAATGTTCTGTTCTTTCTTTCCATAATACCATTTTGTTGAGGTGTCCTAATAGTTAAAAAATTGTGACTGATTGTAAGCTCATTACAAAACTGAGAGAATTTTGCTTTTTTGCACCTATTTTGGAAAGGCTTCAAATATTGGAAGCTCTCTTCCTTAGATCTCAAGAAGAATGTCTAGGTGAACCTAGAATAATCATCAACTATAACCAAGATATACTTCTTTCCCTCTCTTCTTACAACTTTTACAGGACCACAAAAATCCATATGAGGAAGTTACAGGGGTTTGAAGGTGCTCACTTTCTTATTTGACTTGAAAGAGGACCTCGTATGCTTACCCTTCACACATGAATCACATACTTTGGAGTAGGTACATTTTAACTTGGGAATTCCTTGAACCAAGTCCTTACTTACCAACTTGTTCACTATGGAGCAACTAACATAACCTAAGCAGGTCTGTACTGACCAGCTTGTTTAGCAAAGAGCATTTTACATGACCCAATCTTTTGTGCCACAATTTAGCAACATCTTTTTACACACTAAGGCATGTGAGATCCTTGGGGTTGCATGGCCCCAAATTAACAACATATATGTTCTTGTCTCTCCATGCAGTGAGCATAACTTTACCATCCTTGAGACTTGTAACTGTAAAATTGTTAGACACAAACTTTACTTCATTCCCTTTGTCACAACTTTGTGACACACTTAGCAAACTAAATTTGAGTCCATCCACATAATGCACATCATCAATGTCTTGGCTCAAACAATTTCCTACCTTTCCAATGCCTATAATGTACCTTTTTTTGCCATCACCAAAGGATACACTGCCTTCTTCATGGGCTTTGAGTGAGAAAAAGTCTTAAATTCTTTCAGTCATATGCTTAGAACAACCATTATCCATATACCAGTGCTGGCTGCTTTATCTTGATCCACCCTACCAATACGTTAATTATTAGTTTTGGGAACCCATTGTAGGAGACAAAGGAAAAATCAAATTCGTTTTAGTCCAAGTAGGTAGAGTGTAATACCCCGTATTTCTCAAGCTTAATTTAACTCTCAGTTCATGATTATCCAATATAAATTTTTTAAAATGCTCAGTATTTTTTAGTTTAAATCCTGCCATTGCATAGGAAATTGAATTAGCTTTCCAACGATATAAAATTTTCCTAAATCCGATAATCGGGTAAGAAGTTATGACTATTTTAAGTTTCAATCATTAAACACCGCCATTCAGGCTAGTAGCGTGTTGCGTAGTATGTCAAAATGGCAATTGTCAATTTCCAGTGTTTTGTCACGATCCAGATACGTAGCACCGATGTCCCAGTTCCCAGTTGTCAGTTTTCAGTGAGGGACCTTAATTGTACCGCATCACACCGCATGCCAAATTCTCAGATGTCAATATCCAGTGACACGGCGTGATAGCGCCGCGTCGCGCTGGGGGTAATTTCAGAAATTTTTGACGAAAATCCAAAGTTTCGTCCAGGGTTAAATTGGTCCTTTTCCATAATTTTAATCTGTCGAGGTGTGATATTTAAGCCCTAAAAATATTTTGAACTCATTGTTTTGATAGTTTTCCCCAAATCAAAAAGGCATTCTTTCTCAAGAAAATAAACCCTAGCTTCAAGAAATCAAGAACAAGCCTAAGAATTCCTTCAAGTGTCTTCAAGAATTGACAATCCAAGACATTTTAGGTGTTCATCTATGGGTTCCTTTCAACCATAGAGTCCACGAATGCGTTTTTAAACTACAAGATTGCTGACTTATGAACTTCCATACTTGAATTAAATTAAATTCATGTTCATTTTATTGTTGGGTTTTAGTTCATGATTGAATTATAAGTTTTTATGAAATTAATCATTTTATGTGTCGAATTACATGATCTTCATGATAAACCCTTGAATTTGCAAGTTTATTATGTAGCCATTATAACTATATGTGTTGATTATTATATGATCTACGCATGCTCCCCATATGTTTGATAAAATACCTATGTGAATGAAATAGTGTCATTATAACATGATAGCATGTATTCTCCATTTATGTATTAGTAAATGCATTATAAGTGTTTGCTAAAATTTCTTAATGAGTAGATTATGATCAAGTAGCCATTATTGTGTTTTCAAGATTATACTATGCTTTACTTTTTATGCTATCGAGTCCTGGGGGTATTTAATACCCGACAATTTAGCTGTTTACCTAGAGCCAGTGTTAGTTACAAAATAGTATCAGTCATGTCATGATCAGTAGTACTCTCAGTCAGTTACAAAACTCTGTAGAACTTAGTCAGTTACAGAAGTCAAGAAAACTCAGTAAACTCAGTCTCAGTCCAGTCCAGTTTAGAATACTTAGTTCAGTGTCTTTTAGTTGGGAGTAGGATTCAGCACTGAGTGAACCCAAGGATGGGGGCTCACCTTCCAGTAGAGGGTGTGACCCTTAGAAGCAATCTTGGCATTCCATAACTACGTAGCTAGCATTGGTTGAGATATCAACCTGCCAGTTGAGGATTGATGAGGTATTTTAACCTGCCAGATGAGGGTTCCACCATTCTCATTAGAGTACCTGCCAGATGAGGGTAACTCTCAACTTGTCTTTACCCATAGCACGGTACTGAAACCCTTCTAATTAGGGTTACAAATTGGACCCCAACTCAGTTATCTTATCTTATTTGGGGCATGTCAGTTAGATGATTATCTCCCACAGTTTTAGTTTCAGAATAAAACTCAGTTCAATTTCAGAATAAAACTCAGTTCAATTTTATAGAATCAGGACTGTCAGATACAGTCAATCAGTATCAGTAACTCAGTTATTAGAAATCTCAGATTATCAGTACTTAGCTTCATAAAAGCTCAGTTATAGTATATATATATGCATAGTATTGTATTCTCAGTATTTACAATAGTTCAAATTATCGATGTACTCTCATATTTAGTTTCTCTATACCATTCAATCAGTTATTGTTCATGCATATGAACCCTTGCATTCAGCCTTGCCTCATCTAGCATACCAGTACATTCCACGTACTGGCGCATACCTTTTTTTTTAGGTATGATGTCTTATATTATAGGTTCGAATGCTCAGGTTCCTGACCATGCATCGATAGATCCAGATTCAGCCAGCAGGAGATTTAGTAGTGATTCCTTATCTATCGAGGATATTCTTTTATTTCATTATTATAGTTTTGTATTTCAGTAAATGGAGTTAGTTGGGGGATTGTCCCATCAACTCCACTTTTAGACAGTTTTAGATTAGAGACTTTTCAGACTAGTTTTCAGACAGTGTGCAGTTTTACAGGTTGTTATTTCAGTTGATACACTTTATCAGTATTTATAGATTTTGAACCTTATGGTATTTTAGCCTATTTTCTGCATTTATTACAGTATAATGTTTTAGTACTCACAATAGATATTTGTCATGGGTTAGTTTGTGGTCCTTCGGGGTTGTAAGCTCCGTGTAGCATTTGGGGTATAGACTTTCAGCGTTACAAACTTGGTATCAGAGCCTAAGGTTCAATAGTATCCTAGGAAGTCTGAAAGCTGTATTTAGTAGAGTCTTGTGCATGGGTGTATAGCGCGCCACACTTATGGACAAGAGGCTATGAGATGTTTTAGGAAATGTTTTCCTTGTTTCAGTATTCATGACGTGCGAGTAAGCATGTGCTCAATTTAAACTCTCAATCTAATCTATTTCTTCCTTTCTTTTACAGAACATGCCTCCCAAAAAGACTAACAAAAGAAGAACTGAAAATCAGTCAGCACCTTAGCCCGTTCAGGTAGATCCCCTAGACGAGCATGTCTCCCTTACAAAATTTAAAGCTACGTTCACCGCTTTAGCCAATTCTATAGCAGATCAGAATGAATAGCCAGTTGCTGTTCTGGCCAACCAAGTGGCCAATACTGCTGTAGCTAGGATTGGGACTTCACCCGAATGAATCCTCCCCTATTCTCAGGATCTAAGTTAGAAAAGGATCTACAGGAGTTCTCGATCAAGTTCAGAAATTTACAAATATCATGGGAGTGACTTCCAGTGAAAGTGCTGAGTTTTCTGCCTATCAGCTAATAGATGTAGCTTATACGTGGTTTAAGCAGTGAAAGGTAGACAGAGGTATAGATGCAGAGCCCATAGTGTGGGAAGAGTTTGCTACTGTTTTTTTAGATATATTCTTTCCCTTAGAGCTGAGAAAATCCAAGGTGCTAGAGTTAATAAATCTCAGGCATGGTATTATGAGTGTAAAAGAGTATTCCCTCAAGTTTACTCAGTTAGTCAGGTATGTTCCACATGTAGTACCAGACAGTAGGTCCAGAATAAGCAAGTTAGTATCTGGGGTGTTAGATAGTGTGGTTAAGGAGTGAACAACAACAATGTTGATTAAAGAGATAGACATATCCAGGCACTTGGTCCATGCTCAGTAGATAGAAGAGGCTAAGATTAGAAAGAGAGATAGGAAGAATAAGAGAGATAGAATATATAGCTTCAATTTTAATCAGCCTAAGTTAGAGGGCGATAACCGTTCCCAGTTTCACCCAAAGTCTTTAGTTCTAGATATCCTCAGTCAGTGTTCTAGTTCCTAAGTTCAGAAACGGCAATAAAGATAAAGCACCAGGCTCTAAATCTCAGGGTAGTGTCAGCAGTGCTCGAACAAATCATCTGTGTTAGTAATGTGACAGGAACCACCAGGGTGCCTACAGAGCTAATAGTGATGTTTGTTTCAAGTGTGGAAAGCTAGGCCACAGAGTCAGGGATTGTCCTCAGTCAGGTTCTCAGGGTAAATATAATTGCCCTTCAACTCAGTTCGATCGCCCAAATTAGCAAGGTGCCGCTTCTAGTGCCACCAGTGGGCAACACCCAAATAGGCTCTATGCACTTTTGTCCTGACAAGATCAGGAAAGTTCTCCTGACATGGTCACTGGTATGTTATAAATCTTTCATTTACATATTTATGCCTTATTAGATCCAGGAGCTTCTCTGTCTTTCATAACTCCTTACATAGCGGTCGACTTTAAAGTCAAACCAAAAGTATTAATATAACCATTTTCAGTGTCTTCCCAAAAAGTATTATAGTTGATTCTCAAAAGACCAAAGTGGTGAGAAACTGGCCTAGACCTATCTCTCCATCAAATATTAGGAGTTTCTTGGGTTTAGTTGGCTATTACCGTTGGTTTGTTGAAGGGTTCTCATCTATTGCATCCCCCATATCTAGATTGACTCAGAAGAAAGTCCAATTTCAGTAGTCAAATTCCTGTGAGAAGAGTTTTTCAGGTGCTAAAGACTCGACTCTCCTCAGCCCTAGTTTTAACTCTACGAGATGTTCAGATGGGTTTGTTATGTACTGTGATACATCCAGAGTAGGTTTGGGTTGTGTCCTCATACAAAGAGATGTAAGGTCATAGCCTACGCCTCTAGATAGCTTAAGCCCTATGAGAACAATTATCTGACTCATGATCTTGAGTTAGTAGCTGTAGTACTTGCCTAAAAAATTTGGAGGCACTATTTGTATAGGGTGCATGTAGATGTGTTCACAGATCACAAGATCTTGCAGTATTATTTTTCTTAGAAAGATTTAAATTTGCATCAGAGAAGGTTGTTAGAGTTGTTAAAAGATTATGACATGAGTGTTCTTTATTATCCAGGCAAGGCCAATGTAGTAGATGATGCTCTCAGTAGACTGTCTATGGGTAGTGTTACTCATGTTGAGGATGATAAGAAAAACTTAGGTCAGGAAGTTCATCAGCTTGCCCGACTAGGTGTCCACTTAGTCGATTTAGCAGAAGGTAGTATATGGGTACAGGAAGTTCCAAATTCTCTGTAGTTTCCGAGGTAAAGGACAAAATAAGACAGAGATCCCAGTCTTTTTAAGCTGAAAGATTCAGTTAGAGATCAGAAAGTAGATATTTTCTCCCAAGAGGGAGATGGTGTTTTGCGTTGCCAGGGTTGGCTAGGTGTGCTAGGTGTAGACGACTTGAGGCAATAAATTCTTCCAGAAGCGCACGATGCACATTACTCTATTCATCCAGGGGCCACTAAGATGTACCATGATTTGTGGGAGATCTATTGGTGGAGTGGAATGAAAAAGGTACTGTAGAATTTATAGCTAAATGCTCTACATGTCAGCAAATTAAGATTGGCACCAGAAGGCTAGTGGGTCCATGCAGGAGTTCAGTATTCCCACATTGAAATAGGAAGAAGTGAACATGGACTTTGTGATGGGTTTGCCTCGTACTCATCGTCAACTTGATTCTATATGGGTTATCGTAGACAGGATGACCAAATTAGCTCATTTTTTGCTAGTCCATACCTTCTATTCAGCTGAGGACAGAGAGTTGGTCAGGTTAAATGAAGTCCCAGTATATATTATCTCAAATAGAGGTACCCAGTTTACCTTTCATTCCTGGAAAACATTCCAAAAGGGTCTTGGTACCCAAGTTCACCTCAGTACAACCTTCCACCCTCAGGCAGATGGTTAAGTAGAAAGGAACATTCAAACTCTAGAAGATATGCTAAGAGAATGTGTTGTTGATTTTAAGGATAGTTAGGATGACCACTTGTCTTTGATCAAGTTTGCATATAATAACCGCTATCATTCCTGTATTCAGATGGCTTCATTTGAGGCTCTCTATGGTAGGAGATACAGATCTCCAATTAGTTGGTTTGAGGTAGGTGAGGCAGCAGTACTAGGTCCTGACCTAGTATTTAATGTCATAGAGAAGGTTTAGTTTATCAGAGAAAGACTTAGGGCTTTCCAGATCCGACAAAAATCATATGCAAATGAGAGGAGAAAGGATCTCGAGTTTGAGATCGGTGATTTTATGTACTTGAAAATCTCTCCCATGAAAGGAGTAAAGAGGTTTGGCAATAAAGGAAAGTTTAGTCCTCGATATATTGGTCCTTATAAGATTCTTAGTCATTCTCAGATCTAACTTCAGTATATCCAGTATTCTATGTCTCCTTGCTAAAGAAATACATTGGTGACCCAACAGTCATGTCCCTTTAGAAGATGTAAATATTCAGAATAATCTCTCTTTTGAAGAGGTTCCAGTCTAGATTCTCGAGCATCAGATTTGCAGACTGAGGAATGAAAAAGTTCCCTTAGTCAAAGTTCTTTGGAGAAATTAGTCCGTAGAGGGAGCTACTTGGGAAGCAGAAGCAGATACTCCACAACCTCAGATCTAGCTTAAGGTAACAATCTTCCTTAGCTTTACTCAGTTCCATATTCAGTTATAATGATAACTTGGTATCCATTACCATTGCATATTTAGTCATGAATTCATGAATCAGTTCAGTTATGTACTAATGCATCAGATATGCATGTTCAGTATGAAATCCAACTTATTAGTAGCTTCATTCATGTATTCCATGAATCAGATATGTATGTTTAGTGTAAGAGCTCAGTTTGTTAGTAGTTCACTCATGTAGACATGCATCAAATATGTATGTTCAGTGTGTAAAATCAGTCTATCAGTGTCTCAGCTTAATCAATCTCATTTGAGGATGAATGTTCCCAAGGGGGAGATATTGCAATACCCCATATTTCTCAAGCTTATCTTAACTCTCAGTTCATGAGTTATCCAATATAATTTTTTTAAAATACTCTATATTTTTTAGTTTAGAGCTTGCCATTGCGTAGGAAATTAAATATGCTTTTCAACGATATAAAATTTGCCTAAATCCTATAAGCGAGTAAGAAGTTATGGCTATTTTAAGTTTCAATCATTAAACACCATCATTTAGGCCAGTAGTGCGTCGTGGAGTATGTCAAAATGGCAATTCTCAATTTCCATTGTTCCATCGCAATCATGACGTATCGTACCAATGTTCCAGTTTCCAGTTGTCAGTTTCCAGTGATGGACTGCGATTGTACCGCATCGCGCCACAAGCCAAATTCTCAGATGTCAATTTCCAGTGACACGATGTGATAGCATCGCATCGTGCCAGGGGGTAATTTCGAAAATTTTTGATGAAAATCCAATGTTTTGTCCAAAGTTAAATTGGTCCTTTCCCATAATTTAAATCCACCCAGGTGTGATATTTAAGCCCTAAAAACATTTTGAACTCATTGTTTTAATAGTTTTCCCCAAATTAAAAAGGCATTCTCTATCAAGAAAACAAACCCTAGCTTCAAGAAATCAAGAACAAGCCTAAGAATTCCTTCAAGCGTCTTCAAGAATTGACAATCCAAGGTATGTTAGGTGTTCATCTATGGGTTCCTTTCACCCATAGAGTCCTCGAATCCATTTTCAAACTATAAGATTGCTGAATTATGAACTTCTATGCTTGAATTGAATTAAGTTCATGTTTATGTTATTGTTGGATTTTAGTTCAAGATTGAATTACAAGCTTTTATGAAATTAATCATTTTATGTGGCGAATTACATGATCTTCATGATAAACCCTTCAATTTACAAGTTGATTTATGTAGCCATTATAACTATATGTGTTGATTATTATATGATCTAAGCACACTCCCCATGTGTTTGATAAAATGCCTATGTGAATGAAATACTGCCATTATAACATGATAACATGTATTCTCCATTCATGTATGAGTAAATGTATTACAAGTGTTTGCTAAAATGGCTTAATGAGTGGATTGTGATCAAGTAGCCATTATTATGTTTTCAAGATTATGCTATGCTTTACTTTTCATGCTATTGAGTCTTGGGGGTATTTAATACTAGAAAATTTAGCTGTTTACCTAGAACCAGTGTTAGTTACAGACTAGTATCTGTCATGTCACGGTCAGTAGTACTCTCAGTCAGTTACATAACTCAGTAGAACTCGTTCAATTTTAAAACTCAAGAAAACTCAGTAAACTCAATCTCAATCTAGTCCATCTCAGAATACTCAGTTCAGTGTCTTTCAGTTGGGAGTACGATTCAGCACCGAGTGAACCCAAGGATGGAGGATCACCTACCGGTAGAGGGTGTGACTCTTAGAAGAAATCCTAGCATTCTAGAACTACGTAGCTAGCATAGGTTGAGACATCAACTGCCAGTTGAGGGTTGATAAGGTGTTTTAACCTATCAGATGAGAGTTCCACCATTCTCGTCAGAGTACCTGCCAGATAAGGGTAACTCTCAGCTTGTCTTTACCTGTGGCACGATACTGACACCCTTCCAGTGGAGGTTATAGATTGGACCCCAACTCAATTATCTTATCTTATTTGGGGCATATTGGTTAGATGACTACCTCTCATAGTTTTAATTCCAGACTTCAAAATAGAACTCAATTCAATTCTATAGAATCAGGACAATCAGATATAATCAATCAGTATTAGTCACTCAGTTATTAGAAATCTCAGATTATCAGTTACTCTATATCAGAACACAATACTAAGCTTCAAAAAATCTCAGTTACAGTATATATATATGCATAGTATTACATGGTCAGTATTTACAGCAGTTCAGAGTATCCACGCGCTCACAGCAGATATCAGTCATGAGTTAGCTTGTTGTCTTTTGGGGTCGTAAGCACCGTGTAGCATCCGGGGTATAGACTTGGGGCATTACATAGAGAAACATTAGTTTTCTTTGAATCAGGATACTTTATCAGAGTTTTCACTACAACTAATCTTGAAAGACATGAATTCTTTAAGTGCCCACTTTTACCACAGTGAGTGCACAAGAGATTATTATTCATAGACACCTATTTTCTATGTGGGTTGTAGGGTGCACTTTAACTTTGGAAACCAAGAACCTTTCTGTTGTTAAAATTTTAACTTATGAGATTTGCCAAAACTTGAGAGAAGTTTGTCTATTTTAGATCCTTCTCAGTCTCAGCTTTAATCAAAACTGGGTCTCTCTCATGTTCAGAATTCCTCTCCAAAGATCCAGTCAAGTCAGCATTGGTCTTGGCCAACTTCTTTTCTAGTTCACATTGTATCCTGCTTTCTTTACCCTTTCTCTTTTGATGGTATATAGATGTTTCACTGAGTTTTTTATTTAGCAGATCATTTTCCAGGGAAAGGGACTGAAAACTTTCTAGTGGTTTAGACATTTGTTCAACTAATTCCACTTTTTGTACTTCATGTTTATCAATATTTTTACCTAAAGATTCCTTATCCTTTGTAAGCTCACATATAGAATCTATCCACAACAGTAGGAGATCTGAATTACTTAGGAGAGTAATCTTTAAGATTTTCTTTGATGTCAAGAATAGTTACCTTTTCATCTTCATCATCATTTGACTTGGCCATCAGGGCAAAACGGGAATCATAAATTTGAGCATCATATTCCACCACCATCATGAAAACATCTTCTTGATTCTCTAATTCATCAGACTCACTAGAAGATTTTTCCCAAACAACAAGAACTTGTTTTACAGCTTTGTCAGCAACAACTCTTCTGCTGTATCTGTTAGGGACCCGATCCTTAGTCTTTTCTCTTGTCTCCTACATTTTTAATATACTCCTTGTATTTCATCTTGTGAAAAAGGAAGTCTTTAATGAAGTGACCTAGTTTGCCATACTTGTGACATGTCTCATTTGCCTTTTTATCCCTATTATATCTGCTTGATTATCCTCTTCTCAGAAGTGTACCAGTTCTTATCATAAAATCTTGAGTCATCTCTTGGTGATGTATGCAATTTTCTTATCATCAGCACCAGAGTCCTCTTTTGTCGACTTGAGAACCAAGTTCTTCTTTTTCTTCTGCTTACCTTTGGGTTTTTATATTGTTTCTTTAGTTCATATGTATTGATATTTCCTATCAAATCATCCATATTCATGGTCTTTACGTCCTTGGCTTAAGTTATTTCCTTTACTTTGCTTTCCCAAGACTTAGGTAGTATGCTGAGAACTTATGAACCTGTTTGGTGGGTCGGATATCCTTACCCAAGCAGTAAAGCTCATTTGTAATCCCCAGTCCTAACAATTCTTTTAGTCCCTACTTTGCCAATAAAGGGAAAGAAACTATCATCCGTGTTGATTTTTTATCTGTCTGCTTTTGATTTGATCCATATAACCAAAATGTTCCTAAGTCATTGTTTGTAGAATTTAAATACTTGATAAAACTTTGGTCACGATCACCTCTAGCCCATACTACTGAATTTCTGCCCTATTGATATCTTCACTTGGAATTGTACTTGATAGCATATTTTGGAAATATTGAAGTTTTGATACTCGTATTTTTTACTCCACCTTAATTTCCATAATTCCCATCACCCAATAATTGGGGGGGGGGGGTAATTTTACCTCGAAATGAATAAGATAGAACACTGTTAAATAATTGCTAGTGTTGAATATTTGATAGAATTATTTTACTTGAGGGATACCATTGATGTCAAAAGAATTCTATAAGCTTTTCTCAATCATTGTGTTTTGATATTCTTATGATGTAGGTATGTGGATCATTTTAGCACATACCTCGTCTATTACATTAAATGCCTACTACCTCCCACCAATCACCTAATATTTTTTTCCATCGTACTAATTAGAACATGTAACCTTATGTGGATTTATTTCCTTCATTGATAGTAGTCACGCCCTCAAGTCCATGTGTGATCTTCCTAATTAGGATATTGTAACATGTAAGATTGCACTATCCATGCTAAGGAAGATTGTAAATAGAATAAAAATTGTCTTTGACAATGCAACAAACGAGTCTAGTGAAAATCTATCGCCATTTATGTTTTTATTGTTAATATTAGCGATCCCTCAACTATGCTTATTTCAAGATAAGTTTCTATTAAAATAACCTTACTTTATTTATGGAATTGTACAATATTTATAGGAGAACAAGTACTATTGAAATAGACTAACTAAATCCCTAATTGTTAGAAGATCATTGAATCAAAGGATTTCATCTAAATTGTTTTTCTAAAATAATTTTTAGCTTCAAAAACTTGTGGGTGTTTTCAGTTCTTCCAAAAACTCTTGAACCACAACATTTCACAAACTCTGTGTGCCATGTATTGATACTCAAAATCAACACTACTTTGAGTCAATATATTTTCTTTAGCACTTTTTTATGTCACTAAATTTCATCAAAGAAAGGCATAGTATCCAAAATGTTGGCCTTTTATTCACAGATAAGCCTCAACACTTATTTGCTCATTCTTCCTGAAGAATAACCCTTTCCTATGAGAGCTCTTTAGATACCTTAGGATCCTAAAAATAACTTCTTATTGTTCTTCCATAGGGAATGCATGAACTGGTTGTTAGGCCCACAACAAATGCTATAACAAGTCTAGTATGAGATAAATAAATCAACTTATATTCCAATATCTTGTATTGACCTTTGTCAATCAATTTTATTTTCATTACAAATTGTTCCCAACAATCTCAATTTTTTTTATTATAAGTGTTTAAGGGAGATCAAATCCTCCCTAACTAGGACAATAGATCTTAACCATATTCTGTTTCTGCCACAAAATCAAGAACTTACTTTGTTATTGGATTCTCAACAAATAGTTCTTATATATTTTAAAGACTTCAATATAAAGACAATATCTACACGAAAGTTCTTGAGTTCTTGAGAACCTACATCCCAAGCTCTAGATTCACCCCTATCTGTTAGTAACACCATGTTTTCTTTACTCGATCATGCAACTTATATATTGAAAAAAATATCTTAGCAGACCTAAATATTTTATCTCAAGGTTTGAGGTAGGACACTTTGATCTGATATTTCAACCATATCATCTCATATAAGGATGATATCATCTCCATACAATATAAGAATTATTATTTTTTTGGTTTAGTTAATGTCGAGTAAATATTGTGTGATCTGCTTGTCCTCGCACATAATCTTGTTTTTTCACAAATTGAGTAAACCTCTTGAACTAAATCCATAGAGGTTATTTTTGACAATAAAGAAATCTTTTGAGTCTTCATATCTTCAACTTGTAATTCTCTTCAAAAACTGGTAAGAAGATCTAGATAGACTTTTTTCTAGCTGCTCAATAAAGAAATTATCCTTTACATTCAACTATTGATGAGACTGGTCAAGATTTACTTATTGTTAAGGTAACTCTAATTTAGGTTAGCTTTTTTATTGGAGCAAATTTCTCAGATGTTCAAGAAATATACCATTATCTGATTGAATTCCTTTCTCATTAGGAGGGCTTTATGAATTTGATGGTGAGTATCTAATTTTTTCTTTGCTAGATTTATTAACTCTCATGTTGTATATATTTTAAAAGCCCGTATTTTCTTCAAAATACACCCTTTCATTGGGAACTCCTAGAGCATACTGATCTATTGGAAAGTTAATGTGAATTCAAGTAAGATCTTGGATATTTGACTTTTGATAGTTCTGAGTATATGTCGTCGTTTTTGCTTATAAATAGTTCCTTCTTGAATAATTTTTCGTATTTGATTTTTGATAGTGTTGAGTATCTTTTGTCTATACTTTTTATTGCATCAAATATTTTTACACAGTGTTATAAGTTGAAAAATATAAAATATTCATATTTTAATAATAATTCACATGTTATTATTTTTAGGAGAAGTAGCATTGATTATTTTTATATTATTCATTAACAACAATATACATTGGGAAGTATGTTGGATATATGGTTTTTACTTGAATATAATATCAAATCAAATACCAAAGATTAATATGATAAAACTAATAAGTAAATTCTCTATTTAACCATTCTTGCATATGTGAAATATCATGTGTATATAATAGAGCGTGTCAAGCCTTGACTTATAGATTGATCACTTTACCTGTGTGTATATATATTTATATATATATATAAATATTTGTATATTGACATGATTAAGTATAGTTACACTAGAAGTAAAGGTTTTCAAAAGTATTACGTGTTGAATTGTTAAAGATCTCACTCCCTTTATGTATGTGGGATTTTTAAAGTAGTTGATTTTTCTTTATCTTCTAAAATGAATATAAATATTGAAAATTGTATACACTCTTATATAAGTGTGACATAAGTGTGACTTTCCATATTCTTGGTCCTTGAAACTTTATGAAATTTTATCCTCACTGTCCAGACTATGACTCCCCTTACGAGTCGTAGGGAGACTTGACGGGTCCTAGGGATCCAAATCATAGCTTGACCAGTGTGTGTGGCTAAGTTTCTGTTCTAAGTAAGAATGGCTCTGAATGATTCATACGGACTCATTACGAGTCATGATGTCCCAACCTTAGTCAAACCAGTGTGTGTTCCAAATGTTGCTGTCTTGGATACGACTTGGACCCTATGAGTCGTAGGGTCCCGATATGAGTCGTATGATGTAAGTAATAGGGTCAACATTATGGGTTCCCCCTAACATTGTCGTGACTATGAATCTTGGTAAAGAGTCGTAAGGTGTCGCAATGAGTTGCTATGAGACCCGTAACGACTGGCGATAATTTCTTAGCTTTTAAATGGAGGACACTTTGGACGATTCCCTTCTTACCTGATTAAAACCTCACGTCCATAAAGCACTAAAGGGAGTTATTTCTCATTGATAATGTAATCAAAGCACACTTTCTTCTCTCTAAATTCTCTGCAGCAAGTACTTAGGATTTTTAAGAAGTTCATTAATTAGAGCTCTCAAGAGAAACTTCTCTTTATAACTCTTGATATTTCAGGCATGTATCTCTTACCCAAAACTTATTTTGTTAAAAACATGAATTTAAATAGTTGCCTATGTGGTTTAATTGTTAGTTTTGAAACATGGGTTGAGGGTTTTGAGTGATTGTTGTTTATGTGATGTTCCATGTTTATATATGCATTGTTTATGTTTAAATGTTGATTTTGAAATTAATTTGATGCATGGGTATGGTGAATAAACTAGGGGATCATGATTTCCCCAAATTTTGTGAATATTGACAATTTTATTGGTAATAACCCCAACCCAATTTGTGAAAGTGGTTTTGAGTATGAGTAAAATTACATTGAATTATATTTGGAATGATTTCATGATATAAAGAGGTTATTGAAATATGATGGTTTGATTTAATGAACAAAGGGAGTCATTTTCCCCCATCTTATATTAATGAACAAAAGAAGTTGTTTTCTCAAGATAATGGAATTTTGATGACATGTTAATATGATGATACCAATAGCATATGCCTAAATATGTATTATGGTTCAATGAATGAGAGTGTGTAGAATTTTTTTAATGAGGTTTAAAAGAGGGTTGTGTAGCTAAGTCATGAAAGTAGAGGTCCCAAGGGACCAATATTGGAAACCATGGTTGCCAACGCGGGGGTCTTAATGATCGGGTGGTTTGATTCCCCCTTATTATATGTTTGGGAGGTTTGAGTCCTCCATATTATCTTTCACGATTGGGTGCTTAAGTCACGTTGGTATGCTGGGAGGTTTGAGTCCCCCATGGTGCATATTACATCCTCTGGTTCGTGCGGCTATACACACTGGGTTCTTTCAACTCGGGAAGTGCTGGACCCGTATAGCCCATGGATGATTTCTTATGATGATTGAGCTACATAAATGTAGGCTAAAGTTTTAAAGTGCATTGTCAACCTTGATCCCTTTCCCAACATATTATTTATATGTGTATATAATGATGCTCACATGGTTTTAAATTGGATTTAACTTGACTTTATTTTATCCCCTATCCATAAGTTACGTGCTAGTGCTAAATCTCGTCATTGTATCCCTATGCCATGCAGGCACAAGAGATACTTCTATATTTTTTGTGTAGTGTTAGGTGGATCCACTCGGTTCATCGATCATTTATGGTGATATGGTGAGCTTCTATTCTCTAAAAGACTTGGACATTTCATTAGTTTCTATTCATAGATTAGAATTAAGAGTTCACATTATTATTAACATTGTTATTGTCAGGGTCAGGGGCATATCCCGATACTTTATTAATTTTAGTTTTGTTAAAAGGCTTTATGGATTACTGTGTACTTAGGTAATGTTCGTTGGTTGTCTTGGTTGGTTATCGATTATTAGTTATAGTCATGTCTTAAATTCTTTGAGCTTATCTGATGCTATCTTGTTATAGGTTTGGATTTCTTCTGACGTTAGGAGTATGGTATTCTATTTGGTTAGGTGCAGGGGGTGGTCTTTAGTCCTGGTTGGACTTGAGATACTCATCACAGCCAGGCCTTAGTTCGGGTTGTGACAAAGTTGGTATCAAAGTCTAGGTTTGGTGTCATTGGGTGTCCATAAAACCATGTCAAGTAGAGTCTCTTTTATGAGTGTGTAGTGTGCCACACTTATAAGAGAGGGGTATGAGGCATTTATAAATGTTTCTGTTTCTTCTTGTTCTATTTTAAGCTCTAGTGTCTAAGATCTTGAAATCTCCTCTAATTCTCATATGTTTGCTTTTCAGATCATGCCTCCTAGAAGATCTGATGTTTGTGGAAACTCTTTCATCTTGTCTGAGGACAATATCGATGGATCTTGTACTACTTATGGAGTTTAGACCGAGTCTAGAGCTCCAACTCTTGGTTGTATTGCCCACATGGAGTTTCACTAATTTCCCGTAGCCTTCCTCAAATACCTCAAGCTAATGTGTCTAATGCTTAAGTCTCATCAGTCGATCCATTTGCTTAATTACTTGGTGGCCTCTTAGACTGAGAATATTGCTCCTGTTACGTTATTTTTTGAGGTCACTAAAGTTGGCTAATTTATGAGGTTGAGTCCTTCAATCTTCACTGGTTCTAAAGTTGATAAATATCCTCAAATTTTATTGATGAGATGGAAATTTTTTTTTGTATGATGCATGCTACTGATATAGAGGGTGTGGAGTATATTTCTTATCAGTTGAAGGATGTGGTGTATTAGTGGTATGAGCAATGAGACCAGTCTAGGGGTGATAATACTGAGTTCACTTTGTGGGATGACTTCTCTAGTGCTTTTCTTGATCTCTTAGGCTGAGGAATACATGAATCTGAAGCAAGACAGGATGCCAATAAATGAGTATGCCTTGAAGTTTCACCAACTATCATGATATGATCCAAAATTACTGTCTAGCATGAGGGCTATAATGAGGAAGTTTGCTTCTGGGTTGTCCCATGATTTGATCTTGGAAAGTAAGGAAGCTTTGTTGAACAAGGATATGGACATCTATAGATTGGTGGTGTATATGCAACAAGTGAAAGAGGAAAAGAAGGAGTAAACAGAGATGAGTAAAAGGAAGAATAAGAAGTTTCAATATTTGAATCAGGGTGGAGGTCAGTAGTAGATTGGTAGAGATGGTGGAAAATGGCCTAAGAAGAAGTAGGGCAATTTTGGTTCCTACTCTACGGCTAGTGCTTCTTATCCTAAGCCATTCGGTGATCGTCGTTCTCAGAGCAATAATGGATTTAAGGCATAAGGTTCCCAGCCTTAGGCTAGTAGGGCTCAGTCAGCTCCATCATATCCCCCTTGTAGATTTTGTAGTCAGGTGCATCATGGTGTTTGTGAAAAGGGGACAAACAAGTGCTTTAAATATGGTTAGATCGGTCATATTCAGAGGAATTGTCCTTCTAGGGTTGCCTTTGGGGAAAATAAGATCCCTGTTACTACTTTATCAACTCTTACACCAAGGAGTGCTACTTTTGCTGATGGATCTAACACTGGTCGAAATAGTTTGTACGCTCTTGCCGACTTCCAGGATTCTAAGGCGTTCCCTGATATTGTTATTGGTATGCTCAACTTTTCTCTCATGATGTATGTTGTCTACTTGATCATGGGTCTACCCTTTCTTATGTGACCCCTTATGTGGCTATTCATTTTGATTTTATTGCCGAGTATATTCTGGATCCCTTCTCTGTGTCCACCTCAATGGGTGAATCCATTGTGGCAAATATGATCAAAGTGGTTGTGTGATATCGGTATGTGGTAGGGAGACTTTGGTGGATCTAAGAGAGTTTAATATGTTAGACTTTAATATAATTTTGGGGATGGATTGGTTGCATTCGTGCAATGTATTTCTTGATTGTCGGACTCGAAGGTTCAATTTTCACTTCCTTAATGAACCGGTAATTGAGTGGGAAGGTAGTTCCCTAATGCCTAAGGGAATGTTCATTTTGTATCTTAGATTCCAAAAATTGATTTCCAAAAGGTGTCTCTACCATTTAGTGTTCGTTAAGGGTTGTAGATACAAAGGTCCTTCTGTGTAATTTGTTCCTATAATTTGTGACTTTCTCGAGGTATTCTTTGATGATCTTCTTAGTGTTTCTCTCGATAGGGAAATTAATTTTAGGGTTGATCTTCTTCTGAACCCTCATCCTATTTCTATCCCTCCCTCTAGAATGGCTCCAGCTGAGTTGAAAGAACTCAAGGAGTAGTTGAAAGATATTCTACATAAGCGTTTTATTCATCCTAGTGGTTCTCCTTTGGGTGCTCCAATTCTCTTCCTGTGTAAGAAGGATGGTTCCCTTTGGATATGTATAGATTACCACCAGTTGAATAAGGTGACTGTGAAGAATAAGTATCTTCTTCCTAGGATCGATGATCTCTTTGATCAGCTTCAGGGTGCTAAGTACTTTTCAAGATTGATCTTTGGTTAGGTTATTATCAATTGAAGATTAGGGAATTGGATACCCCTAAGACTTCCTTTCAAACTTAGTATGGTCATTTTGAGTTTTTGGTAACGTCCTTTGGGTTGATTAATGCCCAGAAACACTTATGGATCTTATGAACTGGGTATTTCATTAGTTCTTGGATTTTTTACAAGTGTATTTATTGATGATATTTTGGTGTATTCTAAGAGTAAGGTGGATTATGCCGATCACCTCTGCCTCGTATTGCAAACCTTGAAAGATTAGAAGTTGTATGTGAAATTCTAAAAGTGTAAGTTTTGGTTAAATGCTATGACCTACCTGGGTTTCGTTGTTTCTAGTGAAGGGATTATGGTGGATCCACAGAAAGTTGCGGTGGTTAAAAAGTGGCCAAGACCCACGACTCCAACCAACGTTTGGAGCTTCTTGGGTTTAGCCGATTATTATAGAAGGTTTGTGGAAAGCTTCTCTTTTATTGATGCTCTATTGACTAAGTTGACTTAGAAGAAGGTGAAGTTCTTGTGGTTGAATGTTTGTGAGGGTAGCTTCGAGAAGTTGAAAGATAAGTTAACTTTGGCTCTAGTTATTATTCTACTCGAGGGTACCAATAGTTTTGTTGTTTATTGTGAGCTGGCCCAAGTGGGACTAGGTTGTGTATTAATGCAGCATGGCAAGTCGGTTGTATATGCTTTTTGGTAATTAAAGGTACTGATAATGCTCAAACTACAGCTCTCGTAAGAGTTTAAGCGGTCGTTGTCAAATATAGAACCTAACTGGGTTGGGTGTCGAATCCCACAGAGAATACTTGGTCACTAAGTAAGCAAAGATTGTTAGACTTTTGGTGAAAGTTTCGTAAAAGGGGGGATTGTAGCGTGAGTAACAAAATAATAACGTAAGAACAGAAAATAGAAGAGTAAAATGGATTGTTTAGTTGGTTTTGATCAATGAGAATTGAGAGCTAGGGTTATGTCCACCTTTTAAGTTGTACGTATCTATTGACTATGAGTTATGCAGAATTCAGACATGAATGTCCTTATAGAAAATTGTATTCTATGGTAAATCCAGGCGTCTATCGACCATCAAGGATTATTTCACTTTAACTCTTTCGAGCTTATAGTGTATCTAATGGTACAGATTCTCCAAGAGGTTAATCCAGTTACGGCACTAACTTTTTAATAGGGGTTGGTGCCCTATTACCTTGACATTATCTCTTTTCCAGACATATAACTTTTCTTTCGAACAAGTTAATGCTATACTGGCGCATTCTATGTGTTTGCAACCACAAGAATTTGCATTAAGATGAAGAGAGTAATGATATAAGTAGCATACGTGTCAAGAATTCACAAACTCATAGCAATAGATAGTATCTCATAAGGCTTTCATAACCCCAACAGAGAAGTTTAGCTACTCATGAGTGCAATGGAAATCACAATAGACATTATCATTATACCAAAATAAAGATCTCACGTGTAGTATATGTTGGTAGGGCTTGTGGCGTGAATTCCTTTAAGAATAGCGTTTCTCTTGTTGTGAAAATTAAGATTTGAATAGATGAAGAGAATAAGAATTTAGAGTGTTGAATAAAAAGTAGAAGTATGAGAATTCGAAGTAATGGAAGAATTAGAATGATTCGGAATAATAAAAACTTCAGCAAAATAGGGTATTTATAACACCCATATCTTATTCCTACTAAGATACTGCATTACTTAACCTAATCCTACTAGGTTACTGCATCATTATCCTAATCCTAATAAGTTACTGCTGATCCCCAAAGTCTTTAGAATTGCTGTTTTTGCCCGGGACAGGTTTTCCTTGCATCACTTTTAGTCCTTGGCATCCAAGCTCTCCTTTCCTTCTTTCGTGAAGCTTCCTTTGGCGTCAACTTATCCATAAAATGCTGAAATCTGCATCATTTATCCCTGAAAACTTGCTAATCACATTTGTTAGCTCACTTATAGGAAAAAGGACTAAAAGTGCATGAATTATATATTTTGTCCTCAAAACTTAGCTAAAATATGGGTAAATTATAGAACTTTAGGCGTGTAAATACGCCTATCGTCAACACCCCACACTTAAAGCTTTGTTCATCCTCGAACAAAATATCATGTCCATATAAACATCTACTTAGGGTTTCACAGTAACAACACAAAATATTCATCCAGACAGGCACGACAATTATTAACAAAGAGTAGTTTTCTGATCACTTCTAGAAACTATTCAACCTCTAATATAGACTCGTGATAATGGTTAATTCGTATTCAAAAGTTATGGCACAAAGATTCATGTACGACTACCCAAAACTCATCAACCATGTGTGTCTCTCAATATGTCACCCATAATCACTCACAAGTATTGTATATATCTCGAACATGGGTATAAGATTATCCTTGCTCTCACTCTCACAAAGAATTCGTATGTTGCAACTGATGACCATAGGCTTGACCTTAGTGTAATGCTCCACTAAATATCAGAACGCTAAGCTTAGGATCAAATAGGTCTTTACAGGTTGTAATGTAGGCTAAGGGACGGGTAGGACTATTTTGGCCAGAAATAGTGACTATGTTCCTAAGCTCTTTAATAAATCACATTATGCCATTTATGCTTTCTTTCAAACAACCTTTATACTTTCTTTTAATCTACCACCCTTTCTCACCTCTTTTGTTTTTCAATTTTGAACAGAATTAACTTTTTATTTTTCGTTTCCTTTTTCTTTTCATAACACACCTCTTATGATAGAAATTATTTTTTTCATAACAAATTCAAGTACCAATACATTCTAAGGCACTATTCTCACCCAACTTTCTCTTATTTTTTCACATTACTTTACACTTTAAAGCACTTAGGACTTTGGATCAAATTATGGTCTTGAAAAAAATGGATTGGGCTTACATATTAGGCTGTCAAAGAAAATAGGCTAAAGGCTCAAAGGAGGTTATATAGGATGATGTCCATGGGTAGATAAAATAAAGGTAAACAATCATAGGTTGCCAAAGAAATGCCTAAATCATCTCCTAAACTCACACTCTTTATTTCGCTTTACATACATACCAGGCAAGTTCTAGCATCAGCCACAAACATAGAATATACTATCATCTCACACACACAAGGCACATGGTCGACTTTATTGGAAGCAGTATAGACTCTTGACCCAACAGATGAAGGAATTGAACCACACAATTATCACATAATGAGTCACTATTAGAGCCTAACCATCTCAATAGTAATGATTTTATCACAGACTCTTGTCGTAATACCATGCTGCCTATCAGAACAATTTCATGCAAAGTTAAAAATTTTTTTAAAAAATTTAACTACTAAAGTAAAACAAAAAAACAAACATAAATGAATGCAAATGCAGATAAAGAAGGTTAGCATGCAAATAGCAGCACCCCACACTTAGTCGGGACACACTGCCCTCAGTGGAAAATAAATAAGAAGAACCTGGTTAGTCGGACTCCTCCTCTATGTCTTGGGTCATACCCCCTTCGTCGGAATCATTATTAGAGTCGTCGCCATCAGATTTCTCCTCCACGTCGGAGTCTGGCATTTGACGATCATCATCGGTTGGCACATCATCATCAAGAGGTTCCTCAAAGTACACACCTACTCCACACATTTTCCTTGCATGATCATTCATTGGGTAGTCATAATCCAACTGTTGGAGCTCTGCAGCAGTTGGAACAGGACCTCCCCTCATCATGGTAAACCGAGTCATGCCATAAAGATGGTGAAAGAAACTCTCATCCCGAGCATGCCTTTTCGCAGTGGTAAGGTTGACGCCATGCGTGGTTTCAGCATCTTTAACCTTTGTGAGGTCAACCCTCTTTGGGTTGTGTGGAAGTTTATGATCAGCCGGTTCCTCTTCGATGTCCTCCTTCCTCAATATTGCGGTCAATAGATTACCAAAGCTGAAGTGGGACCTCTTGTGTAGCCTGGCCTTTTGCATTGTAGATCGAATAATTGCCCCAATGTTGATAGGAACATTCGTCATCAACGCATACACCAAGCACACTCTATCTCGTGTAATCTTCATGTACTGGGTCCCTGAAATCAGACAGGAGTTGACTATTCGCATCCATATCCGAGCTTCTCTATTCAAGGAAGCATATGGGAAGGTGTTGTGCCGATCGGTGTCCTTGTGTCTGCTCCATTGTGCCATAGATCTTGTTCCGTACAATGTATGTTTAATTTTCCTGTACGGAGGCCTGTTATATAGCTCTTTGAGTGGTGATGGATCAACAAATGGCAAACCCAGAAAGAAGTTGAAGAACTCCGCATTTAGTTGTAGGACTTGGCCTCAAATCTTTACTTCACTCCCTGTAGTTTTCGGTGACCAGTTGGCATAGAATTCTCGTGTTAGATCGAGATTGCATTCTCCCATATCTTGGAAGATGAAATCAAGATGTAACACCATGATCTTGGCCAACATGCGAGGTTCTTTCTTTGCTAGGCTTTCTTTGTGTATCAACTCCACATGAACATATTTTTTCTCCTTATTGTTCCTATACCACTCCTTTCCTTGCTCCTCTAGGACCCATTTGATTCCAAACATGCGGCGAGGTATTTGTAGCGAAGAGGATTCTCCTTGCTCTTTTCGTCCCCTTTTCTGGCCTTTTCGTGAAGTGGTTGCTTTATCCTTTCCTTGTCGTGCTTTTGGTGCCATTTGTACCTGAGATTAAAATGATAGTCATGTTAGCTTCATCTCGGTAGATACAATCGACAAGCAATCAGTAGTGGCACCACCCCACACTTAGTTTGTTGTCACAAACTAGCCAAGTGAACGTTGTCAATTACTCAAACTTCATCGATATACGTTTAGGTGGTACGTTCCAACAATATAATTAGGGCAAAATTTGATAACGCTGAAACTACAACTCTCGTAAGAGTGTAAGCGATCGTTGTCAAATATAGAACCCAACTGGATTGGGTTTTGAATCCCATAGAGAATACTTGGTCACTAAGTAAGCAAAGATTATTAGACTTTTGGTGAAAGTTTCGTAAAAGGGGGGATTGTAGCGTGAGTAACAAAATAATAACGTTAAGAATAGAAAATAGAAGAGTAAAATGGATTGTTTGGTTGGTTTTGATCAATGAGAATTGAAAGCTGGGGTTATGTCCACCTTTTGAGTTGTACGTATCTATTGACTATGAGATATGTGGAATTCAGACATGCATGTGCTTATAGAGAATTGTATTCTATGGTAAATCCAGGCGTCTTTCGACCATTAAGGATTATTTCACTTTAACTCTTTCGAGCTTAAAGCGTATCTAATGGTACAGATTCTCCAAGAGGTTAATCCAGTTACGACACTAACTTTTTAACAGGGGTTGGTGCCCTATTACCTTGACATTATCTCTTTTCAAGACATATAACTTTTCTTTCGAACAAGTTAATGCTATACTGGCGTATTCTATTTGTTTGCAACCACAAGAATTTGCATTAAGATGAAGAGAGTAATGATATAAGCAGCATACGTGTCAAGAATTCACAAACTCATAGCAATAGATAGTATCTCATAAGGCTTTCATAACCCCAACAGAGAAGTTTAGCTACTCATGAGTGCAATGGAAATCACAATAGACATTATCATTATACCAAAATAAAGATCTCACGTGTAGTATATGTTGGTAGGGCTTGTGGCGTGAATTCCTTTAAGAATAGCGTTTCTCTTGTTGTGAAAATTAAGAGTTGAATAGATGAAGAGAATAAGAATGTAGAGTGTTGAATAAAAAGTAGAAGTATGAGAATTCGAAGTAATGGAAGAATTAGAATGATTCGGAATAATAAAAACTTCAGCAAAATAGGGTATTTATAACACCCATATCCTATTCCTACTAAGCTACTGCATTACTTAACCTAATCCTACTAGGTTACTGCATCATTATCCTAATCTTAATAAGTTACTGCTGATCCCCAAAGTCTTTAGAATTGCTGTTTTTGCCTGGGACAGGTTTTCCATGCGTCACTTTTAGTCCTTGGCGTCCAAGCTCTCCTTTCCTTCTTTCGTGAAGCTTCCTTTGGCGTCAAGTTATCCATAAAATTTTGAAATCTACATCATTTATCCCTGAAAACTTGCTAATCACGTTTGTTAGCTCACTTACAGGAAAAAGGACTAAAAGTGCATGAATTATATATTTTGTCCTCAAAACTTAGCTAAAATATGGGTAAATTATAGCACTTTAGGCGTGTAAATATGCCTATCATCAGGTACATGAGAAGAGCTATCCGACTCATGATTTGGAGTTATTGGCTGTGGTATTTACTTTAAAGATTTCGCATCACTATTTTATGGAGGCCATGTTGACATCCTCTCAGACCATAAGAGTTTGTAGTATGTGTTCGCCCAGAAGGTGTTGAATCTCAGGCAAAAGAGATGGCTTGAGTTGCTCAAGGACTATGACATAAGTCTTCACTATCACCCAAGTAAAGCTAACTTAGTTGTTGATACTGTTAACAGGTTGTCTATAGGGAGCTTGTCTTATGTAGAGGAGAAAAGGCGAGAATTGGTGTAGGATATTCACCGTTTTGCTAAGCTTGGAGCCAGTCTCTTGGACCCTGAGGATAGTGATGCGATGGTGCAAGAGGTGATAAAGTCATCTCTTTGTGATGAGGTGAACGAGAAACCTGTCTTGGATCCAATATTTATATTGATCAAGGATAATATGGGTCACCAGAAGATAATGGCTTTTGAGATTAGTGGTGATAATATCTTGAGGAACCAAGGTAGGTTGTGTGTTCCCGATATTGATGGGGTGCGTGAGAGGATTTTGGCTGATGCTCATGAGTGGAGGTTCACTGTTCGTCCTGGTTCTATGAACATGTATCATGACTTATGAGAAATTTATTGGTGGAATAACTTGATGAGGGATGTTGCCAATTTTGTGGCCAATTGCCAGCAAGTGAATATTGAGCACTTGAGGCCTGGTGGTTTGTCTCAAGAGATTGAATTTCCCTTATGGAAATGGGAAGTGATTAATATGGATTTCGTTACAGGTCTCCCACAGTCTTTTCATCAGTTTATTCCATTTGGGTCATCATGGATAGGATGACCAAGCCCACTCACTTCTTGCCAATGAGGACTAATTATTTGATTGAGGATTACACTAAGATCTTTAGTGAGGAGATCGTGAAGTTGTATGGTGCTCCAATTTCCATCATATCTGATCAAGGTACTTAGTTCTTATCTCACTTTTGGTGTTCCTTTCAGTGAGATTTGGGGGCTAAGGTTAACCTTTGCACAACTTTTCACCCTCAGATAGATGGACAAGCAGAGAGGATGATACATATTTTGGATGATATACTAAGGTCTTGTATGATCGATTTTGGTGGTAGTTGGGTTGACTAAAATTGGGTCTCTTATTAGGTGGTTTGAGGTTGGTGAGAATAGTTTATTTGGTCTCGATTTGGTTTACCAGGCTATAAAAAAGGTAAAGGCGATTCGGGATAGTCTTAAGACTTTCCAAAGTCGGCAAAAGTCCTATGCAGATGTAAGGCAAAGGGACTTGGACTTTGACATGGATGATTTGGTATTCTTGAAGGTATATCCCTTGAAGGGAGTAATGCGATTAGGAAAGAAGGGGAAGTTTAGTCCTCGCTATGTTGGTCCATATCACATTTTAAGGCGAGTGTACAATGTGGCTTATGAGTTGGAATTACCTTTGAGTTTGGGTTCTATGCATTCGGTCTTCCATGTGTCGATGTTGAGAAAATATGTGGGTGATCCTTTCTTTGTTGTTTCTTTGGATGGTGTAGGTGTCTCGGATTCCTTATTCTATAAGGAAGTCCCAATTGAGATCTTAGATGGGCAAGTTCGACAGTTGTGCACTAAGGATGTGGCTTTGGTATAGGTTCTGTGGAGGAACCATAAGGTTGAAGAGGCCACTTGGGAAGCTAAAGAAGACATAAAGTCCAAATACCCATTCTTTTTTCTCGCTCTGAATAATTGTGCTTGAGGTATGTGTATTCCTTAGTGTCTTTGTTTTCTGACTTTGTTAAAGAAAATTGTGAATTCCTAGATATCTTTGTTAAAGGTAAGTGTGGTTATGTTTGGAGTCAAATCGTGCTAATAAATGCCTTATCTCATCATTTGAGAATGAATGATCCTAAGGGAGGGAGAATGTGACACCCCAAATTCTTGATCCTTGACACTTTATGAAATTTTATCCTCACTGTCCAGACTATGAATACCCTTACGAGTCGTAGGGAGTCTTGACTGGTCTTAGGGACCCTAATCATAGCCTAACCAGTGTGTGTGGCTAAGTTCTTATTCTAAGTACAAGTGGCTCCTAATGAGTCGTATAGACTCATTACGAGTTGTGATTCCCAACCATAGTCAAACCAGTGTGTGAATTAAGTGTTGCTATCTTGGATATGACTTGGACCCTATGAGTCATAGGGTCAAGATATGAGTCATATGATGTAAGTCATAGGGTAAATAGTATGGGTGCTCCATGACACTGTCATGGCTACACGAGTCGTAAGGTGTCACAATGAGTCACTATAAGACTCGTAACAACTGGCGACAATTTCCCAGCTTTTAAGTGGAGGGCACTTTGGACAATTCCTTTCTTACTCAATTAAAACCTCACGTCCCTAAAGCACTAAAGGGATTATTTCTCATTGATAACATAATCAAAACATATCTCTTCTCTCTAAATTCTCTAAAGTAAAATACTTAGGATTTCCAAGAAGTTCATCAATTAGATCTCTCAAGGACAAATTCTCTCTGCAACTCTTGATAGTTTAGGCATGTATCTTTTCCCCAAAACTTATTTTGTTAAAAGCATGTTCTTAAAAGGTTACCCATGTCGTTTAATAATTAGATTTTGGAACATGGGTTGAGGGTTTGAGTGATTGTTGTTTATGTGATGTTCCATGTTTACATATGCATTGTTTGTGTTTAAATGGTGGTTTTGAAATCAATTTGATGCATGGGTATGGTGAATAAACTAGGGGATTGTGATTCCCCTAATTTTGTGAATATTGACAATTGAATTGGTAATAACCCCAACCCTATTTTGTGAAAGTGGTTTTGAGTATGTGTAAAATTGCGTTGAACTATTTTCAAAATGATTGCATGATGTAAAGAGGTTATTGAAACATGATGGTTTGATTTAATGAACAAAGAGAGTTGATTTCCCCCATCTTATATTAATGGAAAAAGGGAGTTGTTTTCTTAAGATAATGGAATTGTGATGGCATGTTGATGTTGCCTTGTAAGTATAGTTGGTATGACGATACCAACAATATATGCCTAAATGTGTATTATGGTTCAATGAATGAGAATGTTTGAAAAATATTTTAATGGGATTAAAAGAGGGTTGTGTAGCTGAGTAGTAAAAGTGGAGGTCCCGAGGGACCAATACTGGGAACTGCGGTTGATGATGTGAGGGTCTAAATGACCGAGTTGTTTGAGTCCCCCTATTATATTTCATGATTGGGTGCTTAAGTCACCTTGGTATGCCGGGATGTTCGAGTCCCCTATGGTGCCTATATATATTCTCTGGTTTGTGCGGCTACATGCATTGGGCCCTTCCAGCTGGGGAAGAGCTGGACCCATATAGACTATGGGTACCTTCTTATGACGGTCGAGCTACACAAATCTAGGTTAAAGTTTTAAAGTGCATACCAAGCCTTGATCCCTTTCCTAACATATTATTTATGCATGTATATGATGATGCTCAGGTGGGTTTGAATTGGATTTGACTTGGCTTTATTTTATCCCCTATACCTGAGTTACGTGCTAGTGCCCAGCCCACTAACCATCTCCGAATACTGTATCCCTACGCGATGCAGGTGCCAGAGATACTTCTACTTTTTCTGCTCAATATTTGGTGGATAGGCTCGGTTCATCGATCGTTTGTAGTGAAGTAGTGAGCTTCCATTCTCCAGAAGACTTGGACATTTCATTTGTTTCTATTTATAGATTATAATTGAGAGTTCACATTATTATTAACATTGTCATTATCATTGTTAGGGTTATGGGTATGTCCCAATACTTTATTGATTCCGATTTTGTTAGAAGTCTTTGTGGATTACTGTGGACTTGGGTGATGTTAGTTGATTATTTTGGTTGGTTAGAGGTTACCGTTTATCGGTTATAGACATGTCTTAAAGTTCTTGAGCTTATCTTATATTATATTGTTATATCTTTGAAATTCATCTAACGTTGGGGGTATGGTGTTCTATTTGGTTAGGTGTAGGGGGTGGTATTTGGTCCTGGTTGGACTTGAGATACCCGTCACGCCCAGGCCCTGGTTTGGGTCATGACAATATGTTTATAAGATTATGAATTATGTTACTTTGTACTCTTGATAGTTTTCTATTAGTTATGCTAACATGTCCTTTATTCAAGTACTTTTGCATAGTCTGTTTCCTTTTGTAAGTTGATTGTGTTACCAAGATTAAGATATTAGTAATATTTATGTTCTTTTTTCTTACTACAAACAGGAGACAATAATCTAAAGCCCTATGTTATATTCGAGCCTGAGATTACCTTCATGAAGAGGCAAGTGGAGGATGAGTGTTTGATTCTTACGAGTAATGTTTTATGGAATTTCGTATCAAGTGAACAGCGTGTCAAGTAACTAGAGCGTGTCTTCAGGAAGAAGCAATATTTTCTTCCCATAGTGCATCAACAACAGAGATTCTTACTCGGCTTGCTATGGGATGAGAGAGTCATGATAACATCAGTGTTATTGTGGTTGATTTGAAGAGAGATCATGTCGAAGGATAATTTTAGAAGAAGGTAATTTCTTAAAATGAACTATCTTTGATATCTAGCTTAAAGGAGAAATCTGAAGAGGATTTTAACTATATATCATATTATAGTATAACCAAGATGGCTTGATCTCAATTTCTAATTTGGCTTATTAGAAAATTGTAATTTGTTAGTAATACATATATTATTATAATTTTTTCCTTTTTGTATTATTTATTGTTTTTTTATTATGGCTTGTATGTAACGTGTGAGGTGGGTAGAGAGTGTCCTTCAGAAGGACATTGGGCTGGGGACACAAGTTCCATGCCTTTGGTATAATGTTCTCTTCACGAAGTGCATGCTTAACAGCAACGCTGCTCAAACGACTTGCTTTGGGGTGGAATAGTTGTGACAACATTAGTGTAATTTTGGTAGACTTAAAAAGAAACCACACTATTGTTTATTTTCTAGAATATAACATATGAGGTTCGTTCAAGTTTTTCACCTAATCAGGTTTGCTAGCTTATGTTACATGTCTAATTATCTGGAGGGGTACTAGAGTTATTACCATAAAGATTGTCAGGCAGTTAAGTAATTATACTCCATTTGTTAGTTGAATTTAGTGAAATGAAATGTAGCTGGAGTAAGTAGAAGCTATTAATTGAGTTGTAACAATTCATTGAGACTTATTAATTGAATAATATCTTATAAATTCTCTCTTATTCTCTCTGTTTATATATTTTTGCAACTCTGTTCAAGAACTTTTCATTCTTAAGTTCTTTTGGCATTTCTTAGCTAATATTTGCCTAATCCCAAGGCATCAAAAGGTTGTTACAAGTGATATCAAAGCATTCGAATCCTTGGAATTTTATAGTCCTGGGGGACGCAGTGAGAAGTGGTGAAATCAGATGCGAAGTAGAGAAATCAATGGGGGAATTTCTACAAATGTCTTTTCACGATCTAGGACTAGATCCAGGACGTAAGGGACATCCCAAACCAGCGAAGGCTCGAAAAGACCCCTTAGTATTAAATTAATAATACTAAATACTAAAATACGACATCAATATACATAAATCTATGAAGCCTTTAACATCATAATTAAAAATTCTAAGTCAGAATATGGATCATTAATACCATAAAACCAGATAGTCAATGTCTTAAAAAAAAGAAATCATATGCCTCCCAAAAGATGGAGGGCTCCCCACTTGCTACCAGTTGTCCCAAATAATTTCTAGTGCTTCACAAAACCATCCAAACCTATATCATGATATAATGTAGCATCCGAGAAAGGTCAGTGCGATAAGTACTTGCATGCGACCAGGGAAAGGGAGAAGCATTTTATAAATCAATTCATAACATAATTCATTATAGAGAAAGTACAGGGAAGAGAATTCAAAATATAAAGATATAAGCAGTTGAAAACTTTAATTTTGAACCATGTATTTTCCATCGACATTAAGTAACTCACGGGCTATATGTGTCCGATATTCTTCCAACTAGTGGGGCTCTAAATCCATGTTTGCTGCAAGAATAACGATAAACATAATTTGTCCATAATAATATCCTTATAGAGGAAAACATCATAAGGTTGTCCTATTAAGAAGCAAACCATCTCTACATCAGTGAAACATAGGTTTCAAGTGTTGGGTCACAAGGACTTTCACCTTCTTGGTAAACTACACAATTCTTGTTAAGTCTAATTAAAACATTATTCATAGTACTTATCCATAAAGTCATTCATAAATGAATTTATATTTTGGTATTGACATACTTATACTTGCAAGTCATTCATTTCATGCCAAATCATTATCATAAAACATTTAGACTCTTAATCAACACTTTGAAATTGTAAGCTTAACTATAATTGAGTTTTCACATAACTATACCTCATTATTCCGATCATCTCAAAGATTTGAACACATTTAACATGCCCATTAAAGGTTAAAGCCTTCAAATTTAACTAAAAAATAATTTCAAAAGAAAGGGATTAGGTATTTCTTCATTCTTAGCAAAAATCAAGATTTGGGAAAATAAAAGTGAGTCGCAAGAGAAATACAACTTTTCAAATTCAATAAACCTCAACAAGCTTTCATATTTATAAAGTTTCATGGATCAAACAATTATCCCCAATTCTGAAGTTCTATTAACAATTCAAGCTTTAGTTTGTCAAAAAGGAGTTTGCAACTTTAAATAATTCTTCCTATTCAGAATCAATAAAAAGCTCACATTTTAAACTAACATAAACTACTTCTATAATTGTAGAAGACACTCAAAATTATATTTAGTTGAAAGAAGGTCGTTCAACATACCTTTTGACAGAAATATTTTTGAGAAAGCTTGAGATTTGAGCCTTGAATCTTGAACTCTAGTTGATTTTTCTTCTACGAGTTTTGGGGAATAGTGGGATATGCTTTTGACTGATGGAATTTGTATTTAGGGGTTTTACATCATTTGGTGTAGGTGGGGTGCATGTTTAACCAAGGAAAGGACCAAAAGCCCTTACAATTATAAAATAAAACAAAATCTATTCAAGCACAGGGGTGCTGAACAACACGCCCCCATAACGCCCAACTTCCTTATGCGGAAGGGAACTATAGGGTCCTCCCAAATACCTATGCAGTGTGTACCCCGAGTCTCGAGTCCCTTTCATGCAACGCTTGAGCTTAGAATCACGTCTAAAACTTACTTAACATGATCTAACTCTCCCCAAATTTATACTCACTCTAAGGGTCGTATAGGCATAATTTCTCTCTAAAGGGCATACAAACATATGAGGTGATACATTATTCCCCCTTCAGATAATTCATCCTCTTATAATGATTATGGATATATTTAGCATGATATAAGGATTCACATAAAATATTAAGGCATGAATACAAAGATATTGAAGGTGAGCATAGGATTGGTACCTTAAACAACTTCGTCCATGGATGAGGAAAATAAGAGATATTTAACCTTCAGGTCCTCCATTGATTTCCAAGTAGCTTCTTCTATTTTTTAATTACTCCCCAATACTTTAACTAAAATATTTTATTTGGTCTTCAATTTTTGAACTTGCCGATCAAAAATTATGATAGAAACTTCTTCATCAGACAAGGAATCTTTCACACCAATATTATCTACGGGAACTACAAGAGAATGGTCACCCATACTTCTTGAGCATAGATACGTGAAATACTAGATGACCGATGCCAAACTTACGGGCAAGTCCAGCTCATAAGCAACACTCTCAAGCTTTCTTAGAATCGAATAAGGACTAATGTAGAGAGGGATTAGCTTACCTTTTCTCCCAAACCTAATCACTCCTTTCACGAGAGAGACTTTCAGAAACACCCAATTGCTAATATAGATTTTTCTTCCTTCATCTTATATCGATATAGGACTTTTGATGACTTTGGACAGTCTTTAGTCTCTCTCAAATAATTTTAACCTTTTCCATGGCTTTTGCACAAGGTCTATCCCCATTAATCTAGTTTCACCACCTCATACCACCTAATAGGTGGCCTACACCTCCTACTATAAAGGGTTTTAAAAGGATCCATCTAGAAGCTAGAGTGGTAGCTATTATTGTAGGTGAATTCTTTAAGAATAAAGTGATGTAGCCAACTACCTTTAAGTCAATGAAATAACCCCTTAACATATCCTCTAAAGTCTAAATAGTATGTTACTCTTGCCCATCCATTTAAGGATAAAAAGCAATGCTAAGGGTCACCGACATATCTGAACCTCTTTGAAAAGCTCTCCAAAATTGAAAAGTAAATTGTGCACCTCTGTCAGATATTATGGAAATAGGGGCTCCATAAAACCTAACAATCTTCTGAATATATAGCTTTACATAATACTCTCCAGAATAGGATAATCCTCATAGGCTAAAAATGAGTAGATGTTACGTTCAAACATAATCGCAAATGTACATGATCGTACACTATAATATAGTGACTTTGACCGTCGAATATCATTCCCACGAGGACTAATTAACTAGCACTTTAACCAACTTTAGTTTTAGACAAGGAAGTATTAAGTGTTGTAAGGTATCAAGATGATTTTCAAATTTTGAATAAAGCAAATGTATATAAATAAGAAATAGTAATTTGTGACAATAGTGAAGCAGGCAACAATTGTAAACAGTAGTGATGAGAATTCCAAGATTGACGCATATCTAACAATCATACAATTCTCTATTCTTATCACATTGTAGTTGGTTATCGGGTTATTGATTATCAAGGTTTATGGTACTGTCTTGGTATCTCAACCTCAAATATTCTATCTATCTGAATATTGAAACTACATCGACTAAAAGATATGCAACAATTCATCTAGATGCATACAACTATCTTCTTGAAATTGAACCAAACAAGGCTCCTAGGTATATTCCTATCCTAGACGCTAATTCAAACCCCTTAGTTTATAAAAGAGTAAGAACTATGCTCCTTAATTTCTTAATTCTATCCCATGATTCTCCTCTCGTATTCGCATAGAAATAAAGATTTATTCTAATGGTGTTCACTCATCAAAATAGTAAGCTCAAGAAATTAAGAATAACCCATATAATAATCCAACAAGAAACTACGATAAAAAATATCAAAGAGTAATCATGTTCTTGGCCTTAACCCTAGAACAAGAGTGTTTAGCAACTCATGTCTGAATTTATCATCCAAAATAAGTAATTAATCATACCAAGAATTAATCTTGAAGTGAAGAATTTCAAAAGAAATTCTAAGAACCCTGAAATAGAGATTTTGCTTTTTTTTCACCGTTTCTATGCTTTCCAAAGTGTTTCCAATTATAGTGAATTGTTCCTTTTATAGTTGGTGAAACTAATTCTGCTTCAGCCTCTCATCGCATTACAAAAGCCTCCCCATCGCTATTGTCGCCGTGAAGCGGTGCAATCGCAGTGGGACTCTATTTTGTGACAAATATGGATTGAACCCTACATCGACATGGTGGAATCGCGGTGAGGTACTGGATTGTGATAATTCCCCATTTTTCCTTCACTATGATATGGTGGGTTTCCAAACTCAAGCACTGGTGATTCCCCTTTCACCGCGATGCGGTGACTTACTTAAATAGACTTCTGGAGCCTTTTTCTTCCATATTTGCTTCCCAAATCATGTTCTGATGCCTTCATTGCTCCTTTAATTGTCATACCTCTTTAATGCGTCCAATCACGTTCAATTCCATCAAAATTTAGTCCTGTATACACTAATCATACCCATTAGATAAGGAACACACTTATAGCTCAATTATGATCAAAATAACACCTTTTCAATCTCAGAACAAGTCCAAGGTGAATTTGGTGATTAGACGTATAAATACGCCCAAGATCAACACCCCACACTTAGAACCTTGTTCGTTCTCAAACAATCTAAATCAACAACACAATCACTCAAGTTCCACATCACAACCTAAGAGTCATTCTTGTATTGGGAACTTACAATTCTAACAATGACTTTTTTTATCCCAAAACATACCAATTTATTTTTATGTACATGGACAATTTGTTTCAAATTTCATTATCTCAACAGTGACATTCAATTCGTTGGCAAACTTAATCAAATCACTTAATATAAAAACATAATAAGTAATCCCGACTTTTATCCACATGCACCCTCACAACAAGAAAGTTTCCCCATTCAACTCACAATTGTCCAGCATATCACATGAGGGGTGTATCAAAATTCAATCACTCACTCTCAATAAAGAATTCATACATGATAGATAATGATCCATAAGCTTGCCCTTCGCATACCATTCCACTAATAGTCGGATGTTTAAATGTAGGATCAACTAGGTCTTTTATGGTTGCAATGTAGGCTATGGGATGGGTAGGAACTATTTAGGAAATAGTGGCTAATCTCCCTAAGCGCTTTAATATACTCAAACTACAATCAAAATCATATTATATCACCCTAATTCCTACTTTATTACCTTCACACATCATTTGTTTCACCCCAATCTCATTAAGCACATTAATATAACCTATGGTGGGAGTATTTTTCTTTTTACCTCATGAATCAATTTCTAAATCTTCTTCACACCCATTTAATTTACGCACCCCTATAATAGCCACCCTTAAATAAAGCTATTCGCCTTGGTGGAGGTGCACAGTGTTCGAAATGGACCAGGGCCAAAATAGGTTCATTGTAACCCAACTAGGCAATAAAATAAAAAAACACCAGACTTCTTTTAGAACAATTTTTTTTAACTCCTAACCACCAAAATTTGCACACCAATAACTTACAGTTTTAAGGCTTTACTTTCACCATTTTTCTACTTCAATTTCACACTCCTTACTCACTTACTTTTCAATACTAAAATACTTTGGAGCTTTGGATCAAATTAAGGTTTATCAAACAAGGGATTAGGCTAAGTACAAGGCTACTAACAAATTACGCTATAGGCTCAAAAGGTCTAACTAGAGATATGCTTAAGGGTAGGTAAATACAGTCTTAACAATTCGACTATCAACGAAATGCCTAAATCACTTCATACCCCCAACACCCTTTATTTTACTATGTAAACATACCGGGCAAGTTATAGACATTCTTATACATGCAGAATATTAAAAATACTCACACTCACGGTGTATGCACAGAATCAAGTCGGATCCTTAAAGTTCCCGATTTTGTTCTTTGTCAAATTCAAAATTAAGCCAACAACTTGTATGACACCTACTGAGATTATGCATCCAAAATCGTTACCTTTTTAGTTTGAGACATTTGTTTTAAAGTTAAGGTGTTCAAAGTCACTGCAAAAAGTCCCAACATAACACACTTCTCTAAAAGTCGTGATTGGGTTCTTATCAATTATCAGCTTCTAAAGACTAGCTCCTCTTAAGACGGTCGTCATCCATCCATCATAGGGGAGGGCAACTAACTATGACTGTTTGTTTCAAATTACCTCGAGGGACTCAAAAAATAAAAAATTGCCTTTAGGGTAAAAGAAAACACTGTAAACTAAAAGCAATATGTGAAAATTGCCTTGAGGAAAAATTGCACCAATGCATACTTTGAACTTACTAACTATTACAGACATAGTGTTCCGAATAGTTAGAAATAACAAAATAAAAATAAAAACTTACCAAAACAGAAAAAATAAAAATTGTCCAACCAACACAAACTGAAATACCAAGATAAAGAAAAGAAGAGAATAATATACGAGACAACACAACCACCCCACACTTAAACAAAGCGCTGTCCTAGTGCTTATAAATAAGCTCAAATAGTGAGATGGTTGAATACTTCCTGCCTAGGAATCAACCATATCATCATGTGCGGTATTAGCATTATCACCGTCATCATCTGCCTCATCATCATCATCTGCATAGCCATTATCAGGTTGCTCATCATCATCTAACTCAATATCATAGTCATACCATTTTCGCTCCTTATCAGTTGGGACACATCATTAACTAACTCCACGAAATCTAGTCCTATCCTTAGTAATTTCCTAGAATGATGGCCCAAGGGGTAATATATTCCATAACATGAATCTCTTCATTTGTGGCTGGTCTTCCCCCAAAAGCAACCGTAACATCTATAATCTATACATTCTTGTAGTAATTTCATCAGTACGAGCTTGACTCTCAGCCATAGTAAGAATTGGGCCCTGAGCCCCAACTGTGCTCCTAGCTGTGGTGACATCAATAGGGTGAGCATATACAACTGATTTATAGTCTAACTCCTCCCTTTTTACTCGGTGCCTCCTAAAAAATCGAGTCAACAAACCTCCAAAGCTGTATCTGTGCCCCTCAATGTAATGCGTCTTCTTCATAGCAGAAAATATCACTTGGACTACATTAATTTCAATATCATCACACATTAGAGCATAAATCAAGTAGACCCAATCACGTGTAACCTTTACCATATGTTTTCCTTGAATAAGGCAGTGGTATATAATTTATCCCCACATACATGCCTCTTTGTTCATTTGTGCATATGGGAAGGAGGAATGAAAAATCGTGCCTCTATGTATAGTCCATCTAGAAGCTGGACGAGAACCATATAGCAAATGTATAATATGAGCATAGTTTAGGGTGATGATCATCTACCTCAACTGGTTTGCATTTGCCGTGGGTATCTCCAAAAAGCCATTCATGTCTTCAACTATAAATCTCACCACTTTGTTGTGAACTTTCACCTTATGATGTGGGTCCTGTGGGTCCCAATTGGCATAAAATTCATGTACAAGGTGCAAATTGCACTCAGTCGGCTGGTGAAATCGAAAGTCATGTCCAGTTGCTCTAGATGACATACTATACTTGGGTGTTTCTGTTGCAACCTCGCTCTATCAATAAACACCGCAGGTATGTATTTTGTGTTGAGGTGTTTGGTGTACCACTTCTTGCCTACTTGTTTGACTGCCTTAAACCTAAATCTCCTTGTCTGACCACGCGAAACTGGTGGGGCACGTTGCACCCTATCTATTTGCCTTTTGGGCTGCCTGCTGCATTTCCTAGCTGGATCAGAAGTGCTAGTTTTCCCCTTTCCTATTAGTTGTCTCCTATCCATAGTTCTTTTCATTCAAAATATACAACAAACAAATAAGCAACAGAGTCCTAGATTGTGCTAGCCTAAACTATGTGTGGACAAGAGACCCCATACTTAGTTGCTAGCGATAGTGCTCACATATAAGAACAGGGTACTTAGATTTTTACTATTCACCACATTTTTCCAAATATAGCTGGTTCACAATTCAACAAAGGACAAATTTCACCATATGGTTTTATCATATAACAATGGCAAGTCACGTCACAATTCAAAATGCATCATCGAGTCTAACTTCAGACAAACCAAACCAAACACGCACTCATTCTTATGCCAACTTTGCATCTTCACAAAATTTCAAGTACAATAACAAGTGTAGGATCAATTTAATTGCAAATACACCATAACTTATAGCACTACTAAGGGTTACGAGTAACAAGTCACCCCATAATCTATTGTTCATATAGCAGTCCATCTTTACCATGCTAGGTACTCAGTCTTCCTTTCATGGTGATTCAAATCTCCCCGTGCTTAACACGTTCAAATAGTGAGTACACTCAACATAGTGTAAAATTTCGCCCGTAAGATTGCTACCCCAATACATGTACATACCCCACAATTCCCCCAAGAGTTGAATCAAATGGATACACACATATTTTAAGCCATACATGTCCTACCTTACACATTAACGTGAATCGACATACCACACATTAGTAAAAGCACACATCACAATACAACTAATATACCACACTTTAATTCAACATTCATCTACTCACCATGACTCACTTACTTAATAATTTAATGTATGATTATGAAATCCGTGATTAACAATTCATAACAATTATAAGAAAAATATAGCATATGGTACTGTAACTTAAAATAAATCATTCACAACACAACCTATACTTTCCAATAAGGTCAAAATTCCCATCAAGTTAAAGAGAAAAATGAAAAAAATTAGAACTTACCTTAGGTGTGATGAATACGAGAAAAGAAATTTTAGGGCTAGCTCTTATGTTCAATGAAAATAGAGAGAACATTTTGTTGCTAGGAGGCTTTGGGCAGCTGCTAGGGTGAAAGAATAAAAGGATTTAGGGTTTTAAGAGGTATTTATAGAGGGTTGTTTGAATTCAAGTCAGGTCGAGTCGAGTTCAACCCATCAAAATTAAAAAAATTAGTTCCACATTTGACCCTCACTGCAACGCGGTGGAATCGCGGTGAGGTTCTTGATTGCAACAATTGTCTTTTATTCCCTCACAGTGATGCGATGGCCTTTAAATTGACAATATTTTATGTTTCAACTCATCACCACGATGCGGTGATATCGCGATGACTTACTGGAACCTGACAATTGTGAATTGTAACCTCACTGCGATGCGATGACCTTTAAATTTGCAATTCCATTGCATTTTTCAACCTCCTTTGTTACTTGTTGTTGTACCAACTTAATCACTTTATTTTGCAAACCTAATTCCATCCTTGGATGTGTTATTAACCTCATTTAAGTTCGCATATGTTTTCCTCAAAGTATTTCAACCTGCATACTAAATACAATAAAACATCATAAGAAAAAGTGGGTTGCCTCCCACTCAGCACCTTAGTTTTAGTCGTGGCACAATTTATCTTGTTGTATTTTCACATTCCTTTTCTTTCTAAAAATCTAAAACAGAAAAAAACTACCCAATTACATCACATTCATGGGTTGCCTCCTACGCAATGCCTTAGTTAACGTCGTGGCACAACTCAGCTCATTGTTATTCATCAGCAAAGGTGATGGACATATTGTGCTTATCTCCATAATTTGCCATATAATGATTCACACATTGTCCATTCACAAAGAACTTCTCAGTCTTTTCCTTGTTCCACAACTTCACCGTACTATGAGATGTCATATGCACTACCTAAAAAGGCCCAGACCACTTAGACCACAACTTACCCAAAAATAATTTAAACCTTGCATTGCACAACAAAATGAGCTATCCTAATTCAAAAACTCTGTCAATGAAATGCTTGTCATGCCACTTCTTGGTCTTATCTTTGTATAGTTTTGCATTCTCGTAAGCATGGAGATGAAACTCATTAAGTTCAATAAGCTGTAACATTATCTTCTAACTAGTTACCTACATTTCAAGATTCAACCTTTTAACTGCCAAATAAGCTTGATATTCCAACTCTACAGGAAAATGGCAAGCTATCTCATAAACCAAATGATGTGGTGAGGTACCTATGGGTGTCTTATAAGTCGTTCTATAAGCCAATAATACATAATCTAACTTTTCAGCCCAATTTTTCTGCCGACCATTGACAGCCTTCTGTAATATCTACTTTATCTCCTGGTTGGATATTGTAAGACCCCGCAAAATCCTAAGCTTAACTCAGTCCTTTAAAGCTTGTTAAGGGTCCCAGACTTAGAAAATTTTACCTAAGTATTCAGTCTTAGTGTTATTTTAGCCTTCGTAGATTGGCGACTCTATTTCACGACCCGCATGACCTTAAAGTAATGATTTTTAGGTTGAATCATGATCAGGAATGTCAGTGGGTATTCCCAGAAAAGTTTTGGATTTTTTGGACTTTATTTGAAACATATTTGAAGTCTTAAACTAGTGGATCTATGCGATCTCGATGTGCCACGTCGCCCATCACATCGATGAATATTTTCCTCTATCTCCAAGTGCAAATTCTAGTGAACCGATGTGGACTCAACACAGCGCATTGGCCATTGCATTGATGCCAACGATGTGGTATGTTGGTCTGCGCGTTGCTAGATCAGTTTTCAATCATTAAAAAGTCGCATCGTCGGTGGTATTTGGGTCTTTTTCCCACGAAATTGAACCCTTCTAAGAGCAAAATTCATTGACTTTCACAAGTTGATCTCAAGAAAAAACCCTAGGAGGTTCAAATTCAAATTTAAAACTCAAGAGCTTACCATCAAACTTTTTAGAATTTAATTATTAAGGTATGTCAAGTGTTCATCCAAGGGTTTCCTTTTACCCTTGGAGTTCAAGAAACCTTTTATTTTAAATTACATGTTAATAGATTTGATGAATTTCATGGTTGGATTTGAATGTGTTCATGAATACCATGTTAATGGGGTTCCTAATCCATGATTAGTTGCAAGATTATTATGAGATTATTTATTTTATGTGTTGTATTGTGTGGATTCATGCTAAAACCCTTAAATTATGAATCTGATATTTGAAATTGTAATGGACATATGTTGTTTAGTATTATGTTCATATACTATGCCCTCCAAATGTTTGATGGATTGTTCATGTGATTTGAATTGTGAAATCTTCATCATATTAGCATGTATACAAGTTCATGTTATGCAAGTGATTATCAAAATACCTCAATGAATGAATGGTGATTAAGTAATTAGTTATCATGTGTCATGTTTGTGCTGTGCCCTCTAATCTATTCTATCGAGTCCTGGGGGTATTTAATACCTGACAATCTAGATATTTACCTAGAGCTATATTAGTTATAGAATAGACTCGGTGGAATAATGATCAGTCAGTAATCTATTCAGAACTCAGTCAGTAATTACTTCAGGACTTAGTTAGTTATTAGTTCAGAACCCAGCAAACTCAGTTCAGTTCAGTCAGATAACAAAATTAATAATGATTCAGTCTAGCCTAGAACAACTTTGATATCAGTCCAGTGTCTGTTTAGTTGGGAGTAGGATTCAGCACTGAGTGAACCCAAGGATGGGGACTTACCTGCCAGCAGAGGGTGTGATTCTTATAAGCAGTCTTTGCATTCAAAAACTACATAGCTAGCATAGGTTGAGACATCAACCTGCCAGTTGAGGGTTGATGAGGTGTTTTAACCTACCAGTTGAGGGTACCACTGTTCTCATTTAGAGCACCTGCCAGATGAGGGTGACTCAGCTTGTCTTTACCCGTGGCATGGTACTGACACCATTCCAGCTGGGGTTATAGGTTGGACCCTAATCATATCAGAGAGGGGCATGTCGGTTAGATGATTACCTCCCACATTCTCAGTTTTAGTCTTCAGAACAGAACTCAGTTTATTTCAACAAAAATTAGGACTGTTAGACATAGTCACTCAATTCAGTATGGAACTCAGACTAGTTCCACAAAATTAGGACTGTCAGATACAGTCACTCAGTTAACAACAATAAATTATCAGTAAACTCTAATATCAGTAAACCGGTGATTCAGAACTCAGTATTCAATGTTATCACGACCTCAGTTTTAGTTTATGTATTCATGCATGTACTCTCATTCAGTTATACTGATTCTATTCAGTCAGTATTGTTTATGTATATGAACTCATGCTTCTCAGCCTACCTCACTTAGCATACCAGTACATTCAAAGTACTGATGCATACCTTTCTTTTATGCTATGATTTCTTATATCATAAGTTCAGACATACGGGCTACCGATTATACTTAGCAACCCGATCCATTAGTAGCAGACTAGTGGTGAGTCCTTATTGTTCGAGGATAGATTTATTATTCTAGTATTTCAATACTCAGTTTATTTCAGTAGTCAGAGTTAGTTGGGGACTTGTCCTATTAACTCTTTGTTCAGACAATAGAGGCTTTTCAGACTAGAGTATTTATAGACAAATGATCAGTTTTGGTATTGATGTACCGTACTTAGTATTTATTTCAGATTTGAACCTTATGTCAGATTTTTACTTAATTTCTACATAATTATAGTATTGTTATTTAGTTAATACAACAGGTACCAGTCATGGGTTAGCTTATGGTCCTTCAATATTATGAGCACCGTGTAGCATCCGGGGTATAGACTCGGGGTATTACAAACTTGGTATCGGAGCCTAAGGTTCAACAGAGTCCTAGGAAGTCTGAAAACCACATCTAGTAAAGTCTTATGCATGGGTGTGTAGCGCGCCACACTTATGGACAAGAGGCTATTAGGTGTTTTAGGAAAAGTTTCCCTTTTTTCAGTAATCAAGTCCTGTGGGTGAGCACAAGATCAAGTTAAACTCTCTGTCTAATACCAGTTCTTCTTCCATTTATAGAATATGCCTCTAAAGAGGACTAAGGAAAGAGGAACGGGAGACCAGCCAGCACCTCAGCCCATCCAGCCAGATCCCCTGGACGAACATGTCTCCCACGCTGAATTCAGAGAAACTTTCACCACCCTAGCTCATTCTATGGTAGCCTATAATTAATGCCCAGTTGTTGTTCTGGCCAACCCTATGGAAAATAATTCTACATTCAGGATTTGGGACTTCACCCGAATGAGCCCTTCATCTTTTATTGGGTCTAAGTCATATAAGGACCCTCAGGAATTTCTTGATCAGGTGCAGAAAGTTATAGATATTATCAGGGTGACTGCTATTGAGAGTGCTGAGTTGGCCGTATATCAGTTGCAGAATGTGTCTCACTCATGGTTTAAATAGTGAAAAACAGAAAGGGCCACAGATGCAGGGCCCATAGAGTGGAAGGAGTTTTCCACTACTTTTCCAGATAGGTTCTTCCCGTTGGAGTTGAGGAAAGTGAAGGTTCTTGAATTTATTAGCCTAAAGTAGGGCAACATGACAATGAAGAGTATTCTCTCAAGTTTACTTCATTATCTAGATATACTTCTCATGTGGTAGTAGATAGCAGATCTAAGATGAGTAAGTTTGTGTCTGGCGTGTCTAATAGTGTGGTCAAGGAGTGTAGAACTGCAATTTTGATTAAAGAAATGGACATATCTAGGATCATGGTCTATGATCAACAGATAGAAAAGGCTAAGAATAGGAAGAAGAAGAGGGAGAACAAGAAGAAAAGATAGTTTCAACTTTGTTCTGCCTATGTCAGAGGGTGGGAATCGTTCTTAGTTCTATCCGAAATCCTCAGTTGAAGCTCTATCCCCCGTCAGTGCTCCATTGCCAAAATTCATAGATAGAAATAGAGATAGGGAACCAGGCCCTAAGCCTCAGAGTATTGTTAGCAGTGCCTAAACAAATTCTCTTTGCTAGAAATATGGCAGAAACCACTAGGGTATCTATAGGGCTGGAAGTGATGTGTGTTTTGGGTGTGGAAAACTAGATCATAGAGTCAAAGATTGTCCCAGTCAGGTTCCCAGGGTCTGCGTAACCATCTGTCTGCTCAGTTTGGTCGCCCGAATTAGCAGGTTTCCACTTCCAGTGCTACCATCAGACAACGCCCAAATAGACTCTATGCCCTTCAGTCCCGACAGGATCAAGAAAATTCTCCTGATGTGGTCACTGGTACATTACAAGTTTATCATTTGCATGTTTATGCTTTGATAGATCCAGGAGCTTCTTTATCTTTTGTAACTCCCTATATAGCTGTTGACTTTGGAGTTAGTACCAAAATTTTAGCAGAGCCTTTCTCAGTCACTAACCTAGTGGGTAAATCTATCATAGCTCAGTGAATATACAAGAACTTTCTGATTATGGTATCTCAGAAAGTCACTTCAGTAGGCTTAGTTAAGTTAGAAATGACTAATTTTGATATCATTCTTGGCATTGATTGGCTTCATTCCTGCTATGCCTCAGTCGACTGCAGAAACAGAATTATCTAGTTTTAATTTCCGAATAAGCCCATCCTAGAGTGAAGGGGTAGTACTTCAGCACTTAGGGGTCAACTTATTTCCTACCTTAGGAAAAGGAAAATGATATCTAAGAGATGTGTCTACCATCTCATTTGAGTCCAGGACTCTATTTCAGAAACCCCTACTCTTGAGTCAGTATTAGTAGCATGGGAATTCCCAAACGTGTTTCCCAAAAATCTTCCCGGAGTTTCTCCCAAAAGTAAAATTGACTTTGGAATAGACCTTCTTCCAAATACTCAACCTATCTCTATTCTACTATACAAAATGGATCTAGTAGAACTTAAAGAATTTAAAAAATAGTTGAAAGATCTCCTAGATAAGGAATTCAACAGACTCAATGTGTCCCCATAGGGTGCACCAGTTCTATTCGTGCGTAAGAAAGATGATTCTCTCAAAATTTGTATAGACTACTATCAGCTAAACAAATTCATGATCAATAACAAGTATCCACTTTCTAGAATTGATTACTTATTTGACCAACTATAGGGTTCTAGTTACTTTTCTAAGATAGACCTCAGATCAGGTTATCATCATCTTAGAGTCAGAGAATGTGACATTCCAAAAATAGCTTTTAGAACTCAGTATGGTTACTTCAAATTCTTAGTCATGTCATTTGGTCTTACCAACGCCCCAAAAACTTTCATGGACTTGATGAACCGTGTTTTCTAGCAGTACTTGGACATATTATCATAGTCTTCATCGATGACATCCTTGTCAACTCCCTCAGTGAGCATGATCATGCAGACCATCTCAGAATAGTAGTACAGACTCTTAGAAACCATCAGCTATTTGCCAAATTTAGTAAGTTCAAATTTTGGCTAAGATCAGTCTCCTTCCTCGGCCATATCATTTTCGGTGATGGTATTAGAGTTGATCCCCAAAAGATCAAAGAAGTGAAAACTGGCTTAGACCCATCTCTTCATCAGATATTTAGAGTTTCTTAGGTTTGGTGGCTATTACCAATGGTTTGTTGAGGGATTTTTATTTATTGCATCCCCTATGTCCAGATTGATTCAGAAGAAGGTCAAATTTTAGTGGTTAGGTTTTTGCGATAAGAGTTTTCAAGAGTTGAAGAATCGACTCACTACAACCCTACTTTTGACTCTACCAGATGGTTCAGATAGATTTATGGTGTATTATGATGCTTCCAGGGTTAGTTTGGGGAGTGTTTTGATGCTGAGAGGTAAGATCATAGCCTACGTCCCTAGACAACTCAAACCCCATGAAAAGAACTATCTTAATCATAATCTTGAGTTTGCAGCAGTAGTATTTTCCTTAAAGATTTGGAGGCATTCCTTGTATAGAGTGCACGTTTATGTGTTAACTGATCGTAAAATCCTACAGTATGTATTCTCTCAGAAAGACCTAAACCTTCATCAGAGAAGGTAGTTGGAGTTGTTGAAGGACTATGACATGAGTGTTCTGTATCATCTGGGCAAGGCTAATGTAGTGGATTATACTATTAGTAGGATGTCTACAGGTAGTGTTGCTCATGTGGAGGATGGTAAGAAGAAGTTAGCTCAAGAAGTTCATCAGCTTTCCCGACTGGGTGTCTGCTTAGTTGATTCAGCAGAAGGTAATGTATGGGTGTAGAGTAGTTTAGAATAATCTCTAGTTTTTGAGGTAATGAAAAAATAGGATAGGGATCCTAGCCTAGTTAAGTTAAAAGAATCAGTCAGAGATTAAAAGATAGAGGTTTAATCCCAAGGGGTAGATGGTGTATTGCATTGTCAGAGTCGGCTTTATGCTAGATATAGATTATTTGAGATAGTAGATTCTTACAGAAGCAAATGGTGCGCATCACTCTATTTATCCATGGGCCACTAAAATGTACTGTGATTTGTGGGAGATCTACTGGTGGAGTGGGATAAAGAGAGACATTGTAGAGTTTGTAGCCAAGTGCTTAACATGTCAGTAGGTTAAGATTGAGCATCAGAAGCCTAGTGGGGCTATGCAAGAGTTCAATATTCCTACTTGGAAGTGGGAAGAGGTGAACATAGATTTTGTGATGGGTTTGCCTTGTACTCGTCGTTAGCGCAATTCATTTTAGGTCATTGTAGATAGGATGACCAAATTAGCTCATTTCCTTCCAGTCCATACATCTTATTCAATTGAGGACTATGCCAAGATCTATGTCAGAGATTTGGTTAGATTGCATGGAGTTCTATTATCTATAATCTTAGAAAGAGGTACGCAGTTTACCTCTTATTTTTGGAAGTCATTCCAAAAGGGTCTTGGTACCCAAGGACACCTTAATACAACCTTTAACCCTCAGAATGATGGTCAAGCAGAATTACCCATTCAGACTTTAGACAATATGCTTCGAGCATATGCGATGGACTTTAAAGGTGGCTTACGAGCTTGAGTTGCCTTCACTCTTAGCTTCTGTCCATCTAGTGTTTCATGTCTCCTTACTTAAGAAGTGCATAGGTGACCCATCAATTTTTGTCCCTATAGAGGGCCTAGATATTTAGAACAGTCTCTCCTACGAATAGGTCCTAGTCAAAATCCTTGATTATTAGATTCGCAGACTAAGGAACAAAGAAGTCCCTCTAGTCAAAGTTCTTTGGAGGAACCATTCAGTTGAGGGAGCTACTTGGAAAGTAGAGGAAGATATGCGGACCAAGTATCCTTGCCTCTTCTTCGTAAACTCAGACTTATCCCAAGGTAACTGTTTTCCCTTGAACTTACTCAGTTACATGCTTAGATTTTCCTTTATAGACTTGGTATCAGTTACCATTGTATTTTTCAGTTATGAATTCATGCATCAGATATGCATGTTCTGCATGAGAAACTCAGCTTATCAGCAATTCCAGACATGTTTTTATTAATTATGTTCAGCTATGTACTCATGCATCAGATATGCATGTTCGGTGTGAAACTTCAGCATATCAGTAATGTCAGTCATGAAATCATGTTACAATTGTGCATGTCCTATATCTAAATTACATATATAAGTATTCTCAGCTCAACCAACCTCATTCGAGGATGAATGTTCTCAAGTGGAAGATATTATAAGACCCTATAAAATCCTAAGCTTAACTCAGTCCTCTAAAGCTTGTTAAACGGTCCCAGACTTAGAAAATTTTAGCTAAGTATTCAGACTTAGTGTTATTTTAGCCTTCATAGGTTGGCAACTTTATTTCACGACCCTCATGACCTTAAAGTAATGATGTTTAGGTTGATTATGATCAGGAATTTTAGTGGGTGTTCTTGGACAAGTTTCAGATTTTTTAGACATCGTTTGAAACTTATTTGAAAGTTCAAACCAGTGGATCGACACAATCTCGATGTGCCGTATCACCCATCACGTTGATAAATATTTTCCTCTAGATTCTAGTGCAAATTCCAATGAACCAATGCAGACTCTATACAACGCGTTGGCCATCGTGTCGATGCCAACGATGCGGTGTGTCGGTCTACGCATTACTAGGTCAGTTTTTAGTCATTAAAAAGTCGCATCCTAAGGGGTATTTGGGTCTTTTTCCCACTTTTATCATCCCCAAAACATGGAATTAAGCCCTTCTAAAAGAAAAATTCATTCATTTTTCACAAGTTCAGTTCAGTCATTTAACTTAATTAATAATGATTCAATCTAGCCTAGAACAAGTTAGAAATCAGTCTAGTGTCTGTTCAGTTGGGAGTAGAATTCAGCATCGAGTGAACCCAAGGCTAGTGACTCACCTGCCAGCAGAGGGTGTGATTCTTAGAAGTAGTCTTTGCATTCCAGAACTACATAGCCAGCGTAGGTTGAGACATCAACCTTCCAGTTGAGGGTTCATGAGGTGTTTTAACTTGCCAGTTGAGGGTACCACCATTCTCATTCAGAGTACCTGCCAGATGAGGCTGACTCAGCTTGTCTTTCCCCCTGGCACAGTACTGACACCCTTCCACTTGGGGTTATAGGTTGGACCCTAATCAGATTAGAGAGGGGCATATCGGTTAGATGATTACCTCCCACAGTCTCATTTTCAGTCTTCAGAATAGAACTCAATTTAGTTCTGCAAAAATTAGGACTATCAGACGTAATCACTCAGTTCAATACGGAACTCAGAATAGTTCCACAAATTAGGACTATCAGATACAGTCACTCAGTTAATAGTAACAAAGTATCACTAAACTTAGATATCAGTAAACTAGTGACTCATAACTCAGTATTCAGTGTTATCACGACCTCAGTTATAGTTTACGTATTCATGTATGTACTCTCATTCAATTATACTCATGTTATTCTGTCAGTATTGTTCATGCATAAGAAACCATGCATCTTATATTACCTCACTTAGCATACCAGTACATTCAAAGTACTGACACATACCTTTCTTTTGCACTATGATGTCTTATATCATAGGTTTAGACGCACGGGCTCTCGATCATACTTAGAAGCCCGATCCATCAATAACAGACTAGTGGTCAGTCCTTATTGTTCAAGGACATATTTATCATTCTAGTATTTTAGTACTCAGTTTATTTCAGTAGTCGGAGTTAGTTAGGGACTTGTTCCATCAACTCCTTGTCCAGACAGTAGAGACGTTTTAGACTATAGTATTTATAGATAGATGATCAGTTTTTTTTATTGATGTACCGTACTCAGTATTTATTTTAGATTTCAACCTTATGGAAGATTTCTGCTTAATTTTCACATAATTACAGTATTGTTATTCACTTAATACAGCAGGTACCGGTCATGGGTTAGCTTATGGTCCTTTGGTATTATGAGCACCATTATCATCCTGGGTACAGACTCAGGGTATTACAGATACCTCTACTTGATCACTTATTTGTGGATGGCACACAGTGGCCACCTAGTGTCTAACACTATATTTAGCTAGACGATTTTTAAACCAAGCATTAATAAAATGCATACCTCCATTATTGACTATAGCTCTGCGAGTGCCAAATCGGGAGAAGATGTGCTTCTTCACTAATTTTAATACCACTCTAGCATTATTAGGGCAACAAAACTGCAGGTTCCACACACTTTGATATGTAATCAACTGCCACTAGGATATACAAGTTTCTATTAGATGGTAGGAATAGTCCCATAAAATCTATCCCCCAAATATCAAATACCTCAACTTCAAGAATGTTGTTCAGGGGCATCTTGTGATGCCTTGAAATTGTACATAACCTATGACACTGATTACAACCCTTCATAAAAGTCATTGCATCTATGAATAATGTTGGCCACAAGAAACCAGATTGCAACACTTTTTTGGCTGTTCTTTCACCCCCATAATATCCACCATAAGGAGATAAATGGCACTTTTATAGAACTTGTGTAGACTCAGTTTCTGAAACACATCTGAGTACAATTCCACTAAGGAACTACTAGAAGAGATAAGTCTCATCCTATATGTATGCATGAGAATTATATAGCAGTTTCTTTCTCTGTTGAGTGGTAGTTTCAGGAGGATAAAACCCACACACTAACAAGTTTACTATATCCGCGTACCAAGGGACTTTACCCACATCAAGACATAATAATTTCTCATTCAGAAAATCTTCTCAAATGCAAAGTATATCATCAACAAAATAATCATGATTTTCTAACCCGGACAAATGGTCTGCAACTCGATTCTCAGTTTCTTTTTAATCACTCACCTCTAGGTCAAATTCTTAAAGTAGTGGAATCCACCTGATCAAACATGGGTTTGCATCTTGTTTTTTGAACAAGTACTTGATGGTTGCATGGTCTATGTGAACAATAACATTGGTGCTAACCAAGTATGATCTAAATTTGTTGAATGCATAAACCAGTGCTAATATCTCCTTTTCTATGACTGTGTGATTTATCTGGGCATAATTCAAAACTTTACTTGCATAATAAATTGAACTAAATACTTGTATTTTCTCTTCCCCAAAACTGCTCCCACAGCCACATCACTTCATCACACATTGGCTCAAACGACAACTTCTAATCTAGAGAAATCAAGATGGATGCTTCTGTCAGTTTCTTCTTCAGCTTCTCAAAAACATCTTGGCAATCATCCCCAAAATCAAACATAGCTTGTTTTTCTAACAATTTACTTATCGATATTGCAATCTTAGAAAAATCCTAAGTAAACCACCTGTAGAAGCCCGCATGACCTAAGAAACTTCACACTCCCTTCACTGTTATCGAATGTGGCAATTGTGTAATCACTTTAATTTTTGATATCTACTTCCAATCCTCTACATGACACCTAATGTAAGACTCCGCAAAATCCTAAGCTTAATTCAGTCCATTTATGCTTGTTAAGGGGGTCCCATACTTAGAAGGTTCTAGCTAAGTTTCCAGACTTAGTTTATTTTAGCCTTTGAAAGTTCACAATCTTATTTTGTGACTTTAATGTCCTTTAATGGTTTGTATTATTGCTAATTCATGACCAGGAAGGTCAATAGGTATTTACGGACAAGTTTCAAATTTGTCGAAACTCATTTACACCACGTTTGGAAGCCCAAAATAATGGACCAATGCGATCTTGGTGCATCGTGTCACCAATTGTGTTGGTTGATATTGTTGCAGGTTGACTGGGTTAAAGTACTAAGACTCGATGCGATGATGGCGCGACGTGTTGACTATCGCATTGATGCCATCGACCCTCCGCATCGATAATAGCATCGATGCCTAGTTTTAGTCATTAAATGTCCACAATTTTAAAGGAAAAAGGGTCAATTTCCCACCCCTATATAAGTCTAAAACATGGGATTTAGCCCTAATTCAACAAAAATATAGTGTCTCTCTTAAGTTTCTCTCAAGAACAAGTTAGGATTTTTAATTAAGGATTCAAACTCAATACTCAAATTCAAAAATCTATCCATCAACTTTGTATAATCAAGAACTAAGGTATGCATAGTGCTCATTCATGGATTCCTTTTGTCCATGAAGCCTAAGAATTAAGTTTTAAACTATGAATTCTGATATTCATGTTATGGATTGATTATGTACATGTGGTTGTTGTTGTGTGATTCTCAAGTTGGAATCTTTATTTATTTTTTGAAACTATATTAGCATGCAAGTCGAAAACTATGAACTTAGTTGGTTATGGTTTGTTAATTTGATGATTATGCCTATGCCCTAAGTGGTGCATTTAAGTTGCTTGATAAAATGCCTAAGAGAATATAAATTGTGCATTATAGCTTAATTGTGACCCAAACGATAAATACATGTTTTACCGTTATGTTCAAATGACTCCCATGCTACTGATGTGCATTGTAGATGTTTGTTGGAATGCTTATGATGTTAGAGTATCAAATTATGACATGATTATATGCATTCCTACCCACGTACAACATTATAATAACCATGTGCTTCATGAAATCCCCAACTTATTGTATGATAAATATTTGATATTGGGTATATGTTCAAGAAGTGTCAAGTCTTGTCAGTTTCATGCTATTGAGTTCTGGGGGTACTTGTACCCAATAATTTAGCTGTGCCCCTAGAGCCAGTATCAATTTTCATGATACTCTCAGTCAAGCCATGATCATTAGAATTCAGCCAGTCTTATGACTCAGGAAAATTCAGTGAATTTAGTATCAGTCTAGTCCTACTCAGTAACCTCAGTAATATCAGTAACCTTAGTGATCTCAATAATATCAGTAATCTCTATAATCTTCGTAATCTCAAAAATCCCAATTAGTTATAAAATCTCATTTGTATTCCGTTAGTCCTCGAAATTTAGTGAACTCATTTCAAATCAGTTATACAATACGATCAGTAATAGTTCAGTTCAATTAAATCAGTTCAGTGTCTTTTCAGTTGGGAGTAGGATTCAGCACCAAGTGAACCCAAGGATGAGGGCTCACCTGTCAGTTAGTAGAGGGTGTGATTCTTAAAAGCAATCCTTGCATTCCTGAATTACATATCCAGCATAGGTCGAGATGTACCCCTACGAGTCTGGGGACTATACATCTCCTTAGAGTTTTTCCTTATAGGAGGGGTTGATGGAAGAGATCCCTGTTAAAGAGGTTTTACTCATAGTTTATCTTTACCCATGGAATGGTACTGACACCCTTCTAGCTAGGGTTATAGGTTGGACCCCACCAGTTCAGATTTGGGGCATGTTTGTTTGATGATTTCCTACCACAGTCTTAGTTTCAGATTTAGTCTTAGTAATAGAACTCAGTTTAGTTCTACAGATATCAAGATTGTCAGATATAGTTGTTCAGTTCCGTACAAAACTCAGTTGGTTCCATCAGAATCAGGACTGTCAGATATAGTCATGTAGCTCAGTCTAGAACTCAGATAGTTCTTCAGATTCAGGACTGTCAGATACAGCCACCTAGTCTAGTAAAGAACTCAAATAATTTTTTTAGTATCAATACTCTTTTATCAGTTATCAATAATATAGTACCAGTAACCTCAGATATTGGTTACCTGTAAACTCCATAATTCATATCATCAATAGACTCAGTTGTTCAGTAGCCCAATATTAGTAAACTTAGATGTCAGTATATCATTATTCAGTATTGTCATGAACCCAGTCCTAGTTTATGTATTCATATATATATTTATCTTGTGTTCAAGTTCATGTCATCAGTTAGTTATAATTGTTCATGCATATGAATACTTGCATTCAACCTACCTCGCTTACATACCAGTACATTAAATCATATTGATGCATTTGAGCTATGGTGTTTTATACCATAGGTTTAGAAGAACGAACTCCCGAGCATCCTTAGTAGATTAGGAGTTCAGCAGCCAGACTAGTAGTGAGTACTCATCATTTGAGGATACCATGGTTATTTTATTACTTTATTATTTTAGTAGTTCAGAGTTAGTTAGGGACATGTCCCATCAACTCCACTAATTTCAGACAGTTTAGAGGCTTTCAGACTACAATATGTTTCAGACAATTTAATTTAGTTTTTGGTATTTTTATACCCCATTATAGATATTATTTTATATTCAGTAGTAGTTCAGTTTTGAACCTTGTGGCCTTACAACTTATATTCTGCATATTTATAGTATATTATTCAGTGCTCAGTTACAAATATTAGTCATGGGTTAGCTTGTGCTCATTCGATGTCATGAGCATCGTGTAGCATTCTGGGTACCAGATTCGAGGTGTTACAAAATTGTATCAGAGCCTAAGGTTCAACAGTGTCCTAGGAAGTCTAGTAGAGTATTGTACATGGGTGTGTTGTGTACCACACTTATGTGCAGGAGGCTATGAGATATTTTAGGAATGGTTTCCCTTCTTTCAGTATTCATGTTGTGGAAGTGAGCATAATCTCTAATTAATTTCTTAGTCTAATCCATTTCTTCCTCTCGCCTATAGAATATGCCTTCCAAAAGGGCTAGCAAAAGGAGAATCGGTGACCAGTCAGCACCTCAACCCGTCCAAGCAGATCCCCTGTACGAATATGTTTCCCATGTAGAATTTACGACTACATTTACTACTCTAGCCAATTTAGTCACAACACAGAATGAAAGGCCAGCTGTTGTTCTGGCTAACCCAGTTGCTAATTCATCTGCAGCCAGGATTTGGGACTTTACCCGAATGAATTCTCCTCTATTCTCAGGTTTAAAGTCGGAAGAGAATCCACAAAAATTTCTTGACCAGGTTCAAAAAGTCACAGACATCATGGGAGTGACTTCCAATAAGAGTGGAGAGTTAGCCACATATCAACTACAAGATATAACCTATACGTGGTTGAAACAGTGGAAGGTACATAGGGGTACAAATGCAGAGCCCATAGAATGGGACGAGTTTGGTACGACCTTTTTAGACAGATTCTTTCCCCTAGAGTAGAAAGAAGCCAAAGTCTTAGAGTTCATCAATCTTAGACAAGGTAGCATGAGCATAAAACAATACTCTCTCAAGTTCAACCAGTTAGCCAGGTACGCTTCCCATGTAGTAGCAGACAGTAGATTTAGAATGAGTAAGTTTATGTCTGGGATATCAGGTAGAGTGGTTAAGGAATGCAAGACTGCGATGTTGATTAAGAATATGGACATATCTAGGCTTATGGTCCATGCTCAACAGATTGATGGGCAGAAACTTAATAAGAAGGAGAGGAAAAACAAGATATCTAGAACTGGTAGTTATAGTTTTTCTCAGCCAGGGTCACAGAGTGGTATTCGTAATCAGCATAGATAGAAGTTTCCAACCCTAGTTCCATCTTCATCTAGTAAACCAGCACCAAAGTTCAGAAATGACTGTAAAGATGGGGTACCAGGTTCCAAGGCCCATAGTAGTGAGGGGGCAGGGTTTTTACTTATCCGCTTTGCGAAGAGTGTGGTAAGCATCATAAGGGTATATGTAGAGCCAACAGTGATTTGTGTTTCGGATGTGGAGAGTCAGGTCATAAGGTCTGATATTATACTAGGCCTAGCCTTAGAAGCAAGCACGATCATCCTTCACCTCAGTCCGATCACCCAAATCAGTAGGGTGCCATTTTAGGTGCTATCAGTGGGCAGTGCCCAAACAGACTCTATGCACTTCAGTCCCGACAAGATTAGGAAAGTCCTCCTGGTGCAGCCACTGGTATGTTGCAGATCCATCATTTACATGTTCATGTTTCTTAAGATTCAGGAGCTTCTTTTTCTTTTGTAACTCTTTTCATAGCAGTCAACTTTAAGGTCAGACCAAATGTTAACAGGACCTTTTCCAGTCTTTACCCCAGTGAGACAGTCTAACACAACCCGATAGGTATTTAGAAACTGTCCGATTATGATATCTCAGAAAGTCAGGCCTTTAGATTCTAATAGTAATGCCAGTAGGTGTAGAAAATCAATAAGGGAAGATGATTACCGACCCATTCCTACATCTGTGCAAAGTTTTGTATTTCAACCCTCTCGATACTTGTGCATGCTTTACATTTTAGTCCTACAAATACAACTTATATCCATTCTCTTTTCATAGAATAACATGTATTTTAAGTTCCTCGTATGAGAAGTCCAAGTTCATCCAATATTGCGAATCATGTCCTATGAAAACAGAAATTCCAAACTCAAGTCATACAACTTATTACTCATGCACTTATGTCATGCTTTATAGTATGCTTAGCCCACATGATTCCTGACTGCACTCCTAGTGTTCATTCAAACATAGATTATGCCATGTATACCCTCAATTTAGATCCCTCGGTGAATCCATAGTGTTAATGTTCTATCCCGCAGGCCTCAGTTACAGTGTTAGTTCAGTAATCAATATTCAGTAAAGGACTCAGATAGTCCCACAGAACCATAGCTTCAGCTATCAGTTACTTAGCCATCAGGATTCAGTACTACCATACCAGTCTAAACCTCAAATATAGAAAACCAATATTCAGTCTCAGTTATAGTCTTAGTTACGGTTACAATATTAATTGCCATCTTCTCTACAATCTCAATCCCAGTCCTAGTCCATTCAGATCATAAACTCCGTTCACTTTCAAGATTACCCAACCATAGCATATGGCCATCAGTTATTCAATCATTGGTATTTTAGTACCTTATTTTACAGAATATTTTCGAATTATGTTGGACACTTGGTATTGCATTCTTAAGGTAATACAGTTTTTCACTTATTCATGCTCAGTTACCTCACATTACCCAGTTAGTCATTACCTTTTATGTATAATACTCTATAGTCTAAGTCCAGCCTTATAGACCCAGTAGTCAGCTATCAATCGTTCAGTTAATTAGATAAGCTAGTATATTTATGCATTCATGCTCAGCACCTACGTGAATCTTTTCAGTAGTCTCAGTTGTAGTGCCTAAGGCTTAGTCACTTTATCTTAGATGATTTTTCATAGGCCTTGTCTCCTAATACAAGAATCCCAGCCATGTAGCAATCTCCTATTCTTATTCCTGCTCATATCAAGCCAAGATTCGCTGTCTCCCTTCAGTCACTAGAACTCTACAGAAAGAGTGTCATAGAAACTCTCCAGTTGAGTAGAAGTTTCTAGTATGAGTTAGTTAAGCAGCCAATAATTCAGTTTAGCAGCCAGCCAGACAAGGCAAGATGGTGCAGTTTCCATCTTTCCATCTAGTCGCACTATCTAGAGTCTTATTAATGTGATCATTCAAAGATAGAATAACCAGGTAGTTACGTGTTTAGCCCAATTCATGTATCATGTCTTAGTTTTAGATCTCAGATATTTAGATAGAAGGTGCCTCATGCATCGCCACAATTTTTCTCATAGCTCAGCAAAGTCAACCTAGTATTTTTCATGGGACATACTACCCCAAGGGGGAGATACACTATAATTCCCTAAACCTTCATGACATAAACGTGCCACTCTCTCTTTTCGTAATTAATCCAGTTCGGGGTAAGGGGTACTCATGAGTTGATCCTCAAACTTTGATCTTATCTGTAAGTCATGTATTCAAGATACTTAGTTAAAATCACGATATCCATCTCATGTATCACGTTCTAGACTCTGTTACTTTCACGAGTTTTCGTTTATGCATATCTAGTAATTAATTTCAGCCTCATTAGAATTTTTAGTTTAAGGAAATAGTCTCCCTTGAACTTATCCAGTTTCATGCTTAGATTTCCATGATAATCTTGGTATCAATTACCGTTACATATCCAGTCATCCATTCATGAGTCAGATCAGTCATGTATTCATGCATCAGATATGCATGTTTAGTATAATACATTCAGCTTATCAGTCATGCCAATCATGAAATCATGCATCAGATATGCATGCTCAGAACAAATCTCAATAAATCAGTGATGTCAGTCATGTACTCATGTTTCAGTTGTTCATGTTTAGCATGTACTTCAGCTTATCATTTCCCCCATCTCAGTCAGTCTCATTTGAGGAAGAATATTTCCAGGGGGAAATATTATAAGACCCCATAAAATTCTAAGCTTAATTCATTCTGTTTATGCTTGTTAAGGGGGTCCCATACTTAGAAGGGTCTAGCTAGGTTTCCAGACTTAGTTTATTTTAGCCTTTGAAAGTTTGTAGTCTCATTTAGTGACTTTAATGTCCTTTAATAATCTGTATTCTTGATAATTCTTGATCAGGAAGGTCAATAGGTGTTTTCGAATAAGTTTCAAATTTTTTGGAACTCGTTTAGACCATTTTTGAAAGCCTAAAATAGTGGAACAACGCGATCTTAGCATGCCGCATCGCCAATCGCGTTGGTTGATATTGTTTCAGGTTGCTAGGGTCAAAGTATTGAGACTCGACATGATGATGGCACGATGTGTTGACTATCACATCGATGCCATCGACGCATTGCGTCGATAATAGCGCCGATGCCCAATTTCAGTAATTAAATATCCGCATTTTTAAGGGCAAAAGTGTTAATTTCCCATCCCTATTTATGTCTAAAACACGGGATTTAGCCCCAATTCAACCTAAATATAGTGTCTCTCTCAAGTTTCTCTCAAGAATAAGTTAGGATTTTAAATTAAGGATTCAAATTCAATACTCAAATTCAAGAATCTCTCCGTCAATCTTCGTATAATAAAGAACTAAGGTATGCCTAGTGTTCATTCATGGATTCCTTTCATCCATGAAGTCCAAGAATCATGTTTTAAACTATGAATTTTAACACTCATAGTTTCCAAGTTGTTGTACGATTTCCAAGTTGGAATCTTTATTTATTTTATGAAACTATGTTAGCATGCAAGTCAAAAACTATGAACTTAATTTGTTATGGTGTGTTAATTTTATGATTATGACTATGCCCTAAGTGGTGCATGTCAGGTGTTTGATAAAATTCCTAAGAGAATAGAAATTATGCATTATAGCTTAATTGTGACCCAAATGATAAATACATGTTTTACCCTTATGTTCAAATGACTCCTATTCTATTGATGTGTATTGTAGATGTTTGTTGGAATGCTGATGTTGTTAGAGTATGAAATTATGACATGCTTATATGCATTCCTATCCACGTAAAACATTATGATAACTACGTGCTTCATGAAATCCCCAACTTATTGTATGATGAATTATTGATATTGGTCATGTGTTCAAGAAGTGTTAAGTCTTGTCAGTTTCATGCTATTGAGTCCTGGGGGTAATTGTACCAAAAAATTTAGCTGTGTACCTAGATCTAGTGTCAGTTTTAACGATACTCTCAGTCAATCTATGATCATTAGAATTCAGTCAGTCTCATGACTCAGGAAAATTCAGTGAATTCAGTATCAGTGTAGTCCTATTCAATAACCTCAGTAATCTCACTAACCTCAGTGATCTCAGTAATATCAGTAATCTTTGTAATCTTCATAATCTCAGTAATACCATTCAGTTATCAGATCTCAGTAGTTGTCCGTTAGTCCATAGATTTTAGTGAACCCAGTTTAAATCAGTTATACAATACGATCAATAACAATTTATTTCAGTTAAAGTAGTTTAGTGTCTTTTTCAGTTGGGAGTAGGATTCATCACCGAGTGAACCCAAGGATGAGGGATCACCTGTCAGTAATTAGAGGGCATGATCCTTAGAAGAAATCCTTACATTCCAAAACTACGTAGCTAGTGTAGGTCAAGAAGTACCCCTACGAGTCTATGAACTATACATCTTCTTTGAGTTTTTTCTTACAGGAGGGGTTGACGGAAGAGCTCCTTGTCAGAGAGGGTTTACTCACTACTTTTCCTTATTCGTGGAATGGTACTGACACCATTCCATCTATAGTTATAGGTTGGACCCCACCAGTTCAGATTCGGGGTATGTCGGTTAGATAATTACCTCCCACAGTCTCAGTTTTAGATTCAGTCTTAGTAATTGAAATCTTTTCAGTTCTATAGATATCAGTACTATTAGATATAGTCACTCATTTCAGTATGGAACTCAAATGATTCCATCAGAATCAGTACTGTTAGAAATAATCATCCAGCTCAGTCTAGAACTCAGATAGTTCTTCAGATTCAGGACCGTCAGATATAGTCACCCAGTCTAGAAAAGAACTCAGATAGTTTTTTTAGTATTAGTATACTCAGTTATCAGTTATCAGTAATATAGTACTAGTAACCTGAGATATCGGTTACCTTTAAACTCTATAATTCATATCATCAATAGACTCAGTTATTCAGTATCCCAGTATTAGTAAACTCAGATGTCAGTACATCAGTATTCAGTATTATCACGACCCCAGTCCCAGTTTATGCATTCATGCATGTATTTTGTCATGCATTCATGTTCATGTCATCAGTCAGTTATTATTGTTCTTACATATAAACCCTTACATTCAGCCTACCTCACTTGCATACCAGTATATTTAATCGTACTGACGTATTTGCGCTATGGTGTTTTATACCATAGGTTTAAAAGTACGATCTCCCAAGCATCGTTAGTAGATCAGACATTCAACAGCTAGACTAGCAGTGAGTCCTCATTATTCAAGGATAGTATAATTATTTTATTACTTTATTATTTCAGTAGTTCAGAGTTAGTTGGGGATATGTCCCATCAACTCCACAGATTTCAGATAGTTTAGAGGCTTTCAGACTACAACATGTTTTAGAAAGTTTATTTTAGTTTTGTGTATTGTTATACCTTACTACATACATTGTTTTATATTCAGTAGTAGTTCAGTTCTGAACCTTATGGCCTTACAACTTATATTCTACGTATTTATAGTATGTTATTTAGTGCTCAATTATAGATATCAGTCATGGGTGTTAGCTTGTGGTTATTCAAGGTCATGAGCACCGTGTAGCGTTCTGGGTACCAGATTCGGGGCGTTACACCTAATGGCTAAGTACTATTCCTTCCTTGACTATAAAGTGGCACTTATCCCAATTCAGCACCAGATTTGTCTCTTTACAATGAGCTAAGACTCTCTCTAGATTTTGCAAGCATACATCAAAAGAATTACCATAAACAGAGAAGTTATCCATGAATACCTCGATAAATTCTTCACTCATGTCAAATAAAATTGCCATCATGCATCTCTGAAACATTGTAGGTGATTTGTAGAGAACAAAATGCATGTTTCTCAATGCATAAGTGCCATATGGGTAAGTAAAAATAGTCTTTTCTTAGTCCTCTTATGCAATGGTGATATGATTATATCTCGAGTAACCATTAAGAAAACAGTATTACTCTTGCCCTGCCAACCTATCCAATATTTGATCAATGAACGGGATAGGATGTGATCCTTTCTTGTGGCTTCATTAAGCATTCGATAGTCGATACCAATTCTCCATCCAATGAGAGTGGGAATCAATTCATTAGCTTCATTGGTAACTAAATTTATCCTACTTATTTTGGGATGCAAAGTACTGGGCTTACCCACTTGTTGTTGGAAATTAGGAAAATAATCCCACTATTAAGCCACTTGATGAATTCTTTACATACCACTTTTTTCATCACTGGATTCAATCTTCGATGTTCCTGCACCCTTGGTTTGTAAACTTCTTCCATGTATATGTTGTGCATGCAAAAATCTGGATTTATCCCAGTAATGTCAGCCATCTTCCACCCAATTGCCTTTTCTTTCCTTTCCAAAACTGCCATAGCTTCCCTTACCTATACATCAGATAAACCTACAAAAAAAATAATAGGTAATGTATCATTGTTACCAAGATAAACATATTTTAAGTGAGCAGGAATAACCTTAAGCTCTAATTTTGGAGCTTCATCAATTGAAGCTTTGGGAGATAGGCTAATTAGCCTGTTCAACGGCTCAAAAGGTAGCTTTCTTATTTCAACAACTGCCTAATTCATGTCTTGAACCAATTCAAGTGCCTCTAAATCTCCATAAAGATTGTGACCATTAAATCTCTCTCAAGTGGATCATCTAAAAATAAAAGCCGAAGATCAGACTCAAGGTTTATAACAGATATAGTAGACAACTCCTTATATATAGCAGGCAGTTTTAGCGCCTTGTATACATAAAAAACCTCCCCCTTATCATGCGCTCTTATAGTCATCTTCCCTTCTGCTACATCAATAAGTGACTACCCTATTTCTAAGAATGGTCGCCCCAAAATAAATAGAACAGCCGGATCAACTTCAAAATCAAGAATCACAAAGTCTACTAGAAAGATCAATGATCCCACTTGCACTAAGACATCTTCAATAATTTCATTTAGCCTAGCGAGAGACCTGTCAGCCAACTACAAAACAATGGGCGAGGGTTTAGGACTCCCAAAACCCATCTTTCGGTACCAAGATGTTGGCATGAGATTGATGCTTGCTCCCAAGTCACATAATCCATGGGCACTAATGGCCTTCCTAATAGTGATCTGCAAAGGAAAAATACCTGGATCCTTAAGCTTCATGGGAAGTTTGTTTTGTATCTTGGATGTGCACTCGTAAGTAAGTACAACTATAGCATACTCTGTCTATCGGTTCTTGTTTGCCACTATGTCTTTTAGGTCTTTTGCATATCTTGGAACACTCTGTAGAATATCAACAAGAGGAAGATTTATATGAACTTGATTTAGAAGGTCCAAAAACTACTTGTAACCTATCTCTACTTGGATCTTCCTTTGCCTTTGAGGGAACGGTAAAGGTAGAGACTTCTTCTCCACATGAGTTTCATCCCTTGTAGTTTTTTATTTGACTCTTTTTTCCTTATTATCTTTAGGATCATCATCATCAATGGCTGTAGGACTAACCTTCTTAGGTACCACCTCCTTTAACTACAATCCACTCCTTATTATAACTGCATTTATCTAATTTGGATTTGCCTCGGTATCGCTAGGTAATCCTCCTTGAGGTCTTGTGTTTTATGCTCCCGTAATCTGACTGAGTTGGAACTCTAAATTCCTAGTAATCAACTACTGACTCTTTAAGTCTATTGCAAACTGTGCTTGATTAGCTAAAAGATGCTTCAACATCTTCTCTATATTTCTTGTTTGAGTAGTAGCTTGATTATTCTGAACCTGCTATTGATTCTGTTGCACTGGCCCCTTATACTGACTATTATTCTGTGCCTGATTTATACCCCATGAGAAATTGGGCTGATTCCTCTAGTTTGGGTTGTAAGTGTTACCAAAGTTCTATTGTTCCTGATGGCTCGAATTCCCCACATAATTAACAGAATCTGGATAAATCGCACAAGCATTAGCTGTGTGCTCACTACTTCCACAAACCTCACTCAAAGAATTTACCTGTTGGACTGCATTATCTATAGCTACTACTTATGGAACCCCCAACTTCATGTTGTTAAGCTGAGTAAGCATCTGATTTCGCATTTCTGCAAGTTGAGCTGATAAATCAGTGAACTGGTCTATCTCTAATACACCTTCAACCTTCTTAGGAGCACTCTTCGAGTCAGCATACCATTCAGGATTCCCTTATGAAATCTGATTAGCTTTGTGTACAATTCATCATAAATCATCTCAAGAGCTTACCCACCTACTGTTGAATCCAAGAAAATCTTGGTATTTGGCTGTAGCCCCTCAATGAAAGTATGAACAAGAACATCATTAGACTGATGATGATGAGGGAAATTTTTTGGCATAATTTTAAATCTCTCCGAGGCTTGGTAGAGATTCTCCTCTTCTTTTTGTCTGAAACTAAGAATCTAGCTTCTCAAACTTACAATCTTCCTATATAGAAAGAATCGAATAAGGAACTTCCGACGTAGATCTTCCCAATAATTGATGGAGAGTGGTGGTTCAGGATGTAACCTCCTCTTTGTTTCCCCGATTAAAGAAAAGGGGAAGAGAGTTAGTCTGACATAATCAGTATTCACCCCTACAGGAATGTAAGTATTGCTTATTTCCAGGAAGGTCTGTATGTGTTGCCGTGGGTCTTTATATGAAAATCCTTCAAATTGCCCAGCCGATTTTAGCAACTGCACCATATTCTATTTTAATTCAAATCGACCATCTGGCTTGAGCTTATGAATAATGTTAGTCATATGGTTTGTGAGTGGGATTGCCACCTTATGAATAGGTTTAGCAGCTGGCATAACTGAAGCTGGAACATGTCCAAAATCTAGATCAACTGGATCATTTCTTTGTTCATCTATTTAAAACTGTTTAATTGGATAATGAGCTCTTCGCCTCTATTGAAATACCAATTTTGGTTCCAGAAAAGGCTCTAACAACTCTCTATCTCTCACCAGTCCTATATTCAACTAAACCTGCAAAAAGTCAGCCACTAAGATCAAGTTGTTAACACTTAAACTTACTATAAAAAACCAAAAATTTAATAAATTACTAATTCTACTAGTCCTCGGCAACGGTGCGAAAAACTTGTTGTGTACAAACGCACATGCAAGTGTACGTGATCATACACTGTAATATAATGACTTAGACAATTGAATATCATTCCCATGAGGACTAAGCAACTAGCAATTTAACCAAGTTTAGTTTTAGACAAGGAGGTATTAAGTATTGTAAGGTATCAAGATGATTTTGAAATTTTGAATAAAACAAATGTAAATAAATAAGAAATAGTAATTTGTGACAATAGCAAAGCAGGCAACATTTGTAAACAGTAGTGATGAGAATTCCAGGGTTGAGACACATCTAACAATCATACAATACTCTATTTTTATCACATTCTAGTTGGTTATCGGGTTATTGATTCGCAAGGTTTTGGTACGATCTTGGTCTCCCGACCTTAAATATTCTATCCATCTAAATATTACAACTGCATCGACTAACAAAGATGCAACAATTCATCTAGATGCATACAACTATCTTCTTGCAATTGAACCAAACCTGGCTCCTAGGTTTATCCCTATCCTAGACGCTAATTCAAACCCCTTATTTTATAAAAGAGTAAGAACCATGATCCTTAATATCTTAATTCTATCTGATATTCTCCTCTCGGATTCACATACAAATAAAGATTTATTCTAATGGTGGCCACTCATCAAAATAGATGAAATTAAGAACAACCCATACGATAATCCAACAAGAAACTACGATAGAAAATATCAAAGAGTAATCATGTTCTTGGTCTCAACCCCATAAAAAAGGTTTTTAGCCATTCATGTTTGAATTTATCATCCAAAATAAGTAATTAATCCTACCAAGAATTAATCTTGAAGTGAAAAAGTTCAAAAGAAATTCTAAGAACGCTAAAAGAGAGATTTTGTTGTTTTTTCCGCCGCTGCTATGCTTTACAAAATGTTTCCAATTGTAGTGAATTGTTCCTTTTATAGTTGGTGAAAATAATCCCAATTTATCCTCTCACCGCGTCGTGGAAACCTCCCCATTGCTATTGTTACTACGATGCGGTGAAATTACGATAGGACTCTATTTTGTGACAAATATGGATTGAACCTTCATTGTGATGCGGTGGAATCGTGATGAGATACTGTATTATGACAATTACCCATTTGGAATTCACCGTGATGCGGTGGGTTTCCAAACTTGAGCACTAGTTATTTCCTTTTTACCGCGATATGATGACTTGCTTAAAGAGACTTCTAGAGCATTTTTTTTCTTATTCACCTTCCAAATTATTTTTTGATGCCTTAATTGCTCCTTTTATCATTATACCTCATTAATGCATCCAATCACATTCAATTCTATCAAAATTTAGTCCTGCATACACTAATCATATCCATTAGATAAGAAACATATTTATAGCTTAATTATGAGCGAAATGACACCTTTTCGATCTTAGAACGAGTCTAAATATGGGTGAATATTGGTGATTGGACAAAATACGACCAAGATCAGTAGACTTAGTCATTCTATAAAAAATAACCCAAATAGAATCATATTAGATGTGAGAATCAGAAAGACAGCTAATGAAGTCCATATTTAACATGTCTTATTTCCACATGGGATAGCTATGTTTTGTGATGTGCCATCAGGCCTTAAATGATCAACCTTAACTTGCTAATAATTGGATCACTTGGAAATTAAATTTGCAATATCTCTCTTCATATTTCTCCACCAATATAGCTCTTTCAAATAATGGTACATCATAGTAGCACCATGGTGAACAGTATACCCAACACGAGCCTTGGTCAGAATTCTCTCTGGCAAATTATCAACATTCGGCACACATAATATCACTTGGTATCACAATATACCATCTCCCCTAATCTTAAAATCCAAAACCTTCTTCTGTCTAACATCCCTCTTAATCTGCATAAATACATGGCCATTAATTTGCTTTTCCTTTACTTCAACACCTAAAAAAGATGTAGCCATCTCACGAACAATCAACCCTCCATCCTTAGAGTCCAAAAGTGGAACTCTAATATTGGCAAGTTAGTGAATGTTCTTCACTAACCCTCTCTTCTCCTCCTCTGCATGAGACAAACTCTTTATGGATAACCTACTAAGAGCATCAAAAACTATGTTAGAATTACCTGGTTGATAATGCAAACTCACGTGTAGTCTTTTAGTAGTTCAAGACACCTCATTTTCCTGAGATTCAAATCTTTCTATGTGAAAACATATTGGAAAATCTTATGATAAGGGAAAATGTCTACATACACTCCATATAAATAATGACAATAAATCTTAAGTGCAAAAATGGTTGCCGCATTTTAGATCGTGGGTTTGGTAGTTTTTCTCATTGTCCTTAATTTTCTAAAAGCATATTCCACGACCATGTAATTCTATATAAGGAAACAACCATGTTTCACTCAGGACGCATCAAAATATACCACAAATGCTTCAGTACTCTCAGACAGGGTAAAAAAAGAAGCAGAAGTTGGTTGATCTATCAACTTCACAAAATTGACTTCACAAGCATCATACCACCTGAACATCAACTTAGATTCAAATTTGTTAGTGGGGAAGCTATAGTGTCGAAACATTCCACAAACCTTCTGTAATAGCTTGCCCAACCTAAGAAACTTCTAATATCGATTCTATTCGTAGGTTTGGGCTATTTTTTTACCGCCTCGACCTTTTGAGAATCCACCATAATTCCTTACTAGAAATAATATGTCTAACAAAAGCCACTAATCTTAGTCAGAATTCACACTCAGACAACTTTTCATATAACTTGTGATCCTTAAGAATCTAGAGTACAATTTAGAGGTAACTAGCATTCTTATCTTCACTCCAAGAATAAACCAAGATGTCATCAACAAACACAATAACAAACATATCTAAATACAACTTAAAAACCATGTTCATAAGGACCATAAAGGCCACAGGATCATTAGTGAAACCAAAGGATAAAATAAAAAATTTAAAGTAGCCGTGCTGGGTTCAAAAAGTAGTCTCGAGAATATCAACTTCTCTAGCCTTTAACTAATTGTAACCTAAAATTAGATCTATTTTGGAAAAACACTTAGCACCCTGATGTTGGTTGAAAAGAGTATTAGTTCTGGGAAGAGGGTACTTATTTTCCACTGTGACCTTATTCAACTGACGATAATCTATACACATACGAAGGGAACCATCTTTCTTATATATAAAAATTACCGAAGCACTCCAAGAAGAGACACTAGAATAGATAAAATTTTTATCAAGGATGTCCTTCAACTGTTCTTTTAACTCTTTAAAACTCTATAGGATCCATCCTATATGGTCGAACAAAAATTCGTCAAGTATCGAGAAAGAGGTCAATCCCAAAGTCTATTTCCTTATCGAGAGGAATTCCAGAAAGATCTTTGGGAAAAAATTTAGGAAATTCATTAACTATAAGAATGGACTAAAATGGAGGAATTTCAGTGCTAGAATCCTTGACCCCGACTAAATGGTACAAACAACCTTTAGATATCATTTTTGGGCTTTATGATAAGAGATGAATCTTGCATTTGGTACTATTGGGATATCCTCACATTTAAGGACCTATTTATTTGGAAAATGGAAGGTGACTTTTCTGGTTCTTTAATCCATAGAATTATAACAAGAGTAGAGTCAATCTATCCCTAGAATAACATAAAAATCTACCATATCAGGATCTACCAAATCCACCAAAGTATCCCGATAAAAATTAGTCACAACATAGTTTTATAGAACTTCTAGCAATAATGGACTTCCCAATAAGGTAAGAATTTGAAAAGGGTTCATCGATGTTTTTAGGATTTAAACTAAAATTCATAAACAGATAAGAAGATACATAAGATAGAGATAAATTAGGATCATCATGGTAAAAAATATGTAACATACCAGTGGCAACATTTGGCAAAGCGTCGAACTCCTGGCGAGTAATTAAGGTATATAGGTAATTGTAACCCCACCTATCCATAAAGTAGTGCCTTTTATAGTTGGGGATGAAGAAGTAGAAATTAGTGCTTAATTTCCCATAGATACATCTCTTGTCAAGTGGTATTCGCAATGAAAATGACCAGGCTTTCCACATACATAACATACACCCCTACCCATATAACAAATTTCATGGTGAAACTTTTTACAAGTATGGAAAGAAGAAAAGAATAGAGCCAATGTGGCCACATTATCCTGAGACTGTGTACCCTGTATTCTGGGCTATTTCTGGGGTGGGAACACTAATACTTCATAGGCCTAGGTACAGGTGCACTAGAGAATGACTAACCATTCCCCTAAAATTTCTTCCTAAAAGACTATTTTTCTCCCTTACCACTACTTTGGTGGCCCAGTTCCTGATTTATAGGTTTATCCCTCTTACTTTGATGCTCTTTAGTTTCTACTTTCTTTATTTTATCATCCTTTACCTTCTGAGCATAAACCACTAGCCTGGATATGTCCATGTCATTATTCAACATTTCCCTTTTATACTCCAGTTTCACATCATCAGATATACCAAACACAAACTTCCTTATTTTAATTCTCATAGTAGACACTAACTTTGGAGCATAGCAAGACAACTGAGTAAAATTCAGAGCATACTCTGTTATATTGATATTACCCTACTTTAGGTTCACAAATTCCTCTGCCTTAGATTTTCTCAACTCCTAAAGGAAGAAATGGTAAAAAAATCCTCAACAAAGTCTTCTCAAAAAGTTGGTTCAATATCTTCACCCCTATCTTGTCCCACTCATCATACTATTGGTAAGATACTTCTTTAAATTAGAAGGCTGCAAATTAAACTCCCTTGGTATCAGTGACATTCATAGCTCAAAATTTTTCTCCAACTTATTAATAAAATCTTGAGGATATTTCTTAACTTTGTATCTCATGAAAATTGGTAGGTTCAGTCGCATAAATTGACCAACTACGGTAGTATTCGGGGAACCGATGGAAGAATCAACATTACCTGACCAATAAAAATGAGATGAAATATTCTGATTAAGCATCTGAATGGTCATTTTGAACTTAACATTAGGAACTTCACCCCATGAGTACTTAGTTTCACATAGTACTAGTTTTGAGAGCTTAAGTAGGACTAGACTAGATTAGTGAGATTCCAATAGAAGCAACTAGATTAGAAGTGTGGATTCCATAACAAGTCTATATCCCATGAGTTGGATGGACCTCTTTAGCATTTATCCCGATAGGGACAGATGTTCCAGTTGAAGTTCTTTGGTTATTAGTCATTTTTAGAGGTATGATCTAAAATATGGGAAAAATTAAGAGTTGGAAGAATTTTATTAGAACTAGACTTTCTAGCACAAACTAGATCATGAATAAGGAAAACATTCCTAAATGCCTTGCAACCTCCCATTTATAAGTGTGGCAAGCAACACACCTATAAAAAGAACTCTACTCAATAAAATTTTATAAATACCCTAGGACACTTTATACCAAGTTTGTCAGGTTCAGGACTAGGCCTCAGATGTAACCGACAGCCCAGACCAACAAAGGACTGAGAAGACCCCTTAGAATTACCATAAGTATATTCATTATTAATGTGCAAATCAAAACAAATGATAAGAAGCTCAACTTTAAAAGTAATTAATAATATCAAACTCTAAAATACAACATCAGTTTATATCAGTCTACAAATCCTCTAACATCATGAATGAAAATTCTAAGCCAGAATATGGCCTCAACAGTACCATGAAACCAGATTGTCAAAGTCTAAATGAAAGAAACTATGTGCCTCCCAAAAGACGGAGGGCTCATCACTTGCTACTAGCTATCCCAAAAAAATCCTAGTGTTGCAAAAATCAATAGAAAAATTCCTCCAAACCTATATTATGAAATAATGTAGCATCTGAAGACGGTTAGTATGACGAGTACTAGCAAGCGACCTAGGAGAATAGACAAGCAATTTATAAAGAAATTCATAAAATTCATAACATAATTCATAATTGAGAAAGTATGTGGCCGGGAATTCAAAGCATAAAGATATAATCATTTGAAAATTTAATTCTTAACTATATAGTCTGCACTGACATTAAGTAACCCATGAGCTATATGGATTAGGTACTCATCCAATTGATGCCCCCCAATCCATGCTTGTAAATGAATTAAGATAAACATAATTTAGGCATCATAATATCTTTATAGAGAAAAACATCATAAGGTAGTCCTGTTAAAAATCAAACCACCCCTACATTGGCAAAAAAATAGGTTTTAGGCATATGTTCATCAAGCCTTACATCTTCTCAGTGAAATATAAAATTTCCTTTAATCCCAATTAAACCATTATTCATAGCATTTATCCATAGAGTGATTCATAAAGTCATTTATATTTTGGTATCGTCATATCAAGACTTGAAAGTCATCCATATAATGCTAAATCATTATCTAAAAACACTATAGACTCTTAATCTCCTCTTTGAAATCATATACATAATCATAATTGAGTTTTTAGATAACAAAACTTTATTAATCCCATTATTTCAAAGATTTGAACACATTTAACATGCACCTTAAAGGTTAAAGACTTAACATTCAACTAACAATACTTTCAAAAGCAAGGGATTAGGTATGTTTTCCTTCTTTCCAAAACTCAAGAATTGGGAAAACAAAGTGAGTTGTAAGAGGGATATAACTTTTCAACTTCAATAAACCCCAATAAGATATCACATTCATATATTCTCATATATCAAATAATAAGCCCCAGTTCTCAAATTCTATTAACAATTCAAACTTTTGTTCTTCAAAAAGGGGTTTTCAACTTTTAATAATTCTTCCTTTCAAAAATCAATCAACAATCCTCATTTAAAACATACATAAACTATTTTAATAATTAGGAAAAATACTCAAAAATATATTTAGTTGAAAGAGGGTGGTTCAACATACCTTTTGACGAAAAGAGTTTTGAGAAAGTTTGAGATTTTAGACTTGAATCTTAAACCCTAGTTGAGTTTGCTTCTAAGAGTTTTGGGGAAGTGTAGGATATATTGACTGATGAAATTTGTATTTAGGGGTTTTGGATTATTAATTATAGTTGAGGATGGTTTTTAATAAACGAAATGACAAAACATCCCTTAAAATTATGAAATAAAATAATATCCCATCAGGTAGAGGGGAGTTGTACGACGAACCCCGATAATGACTTTCTTCATTTTGTGGTACGCATCCCAACATAAAAAGGAACCAAAATGTCCTCTCAATGATATGTGCAGTGCGGACCCCAAGTCTTAAGGTCCTTTGACATGATGCTCAGGTATAGAATCACATCTAAAACTTTCTTAATTTCATCTAACTTGCCCCAAATGATTTCTACACACACCAAGGGTTGTATAGGCTAAATTTCAAGATAAAAAGAGGCATACAAATGTATGAGGTGTTGCACATTTGGAGATAAGATTTAGCCATATGTGAAAAACATGAGTAAAATATAAAGGAGGTTCAACATATGTTCTTATCAATTAAGGAGACTCGTAAGGCTCTATAAAAGAAGAAATAAAGTTAAATAAATTAGGTGGTTTGAGTGGATCGTTCCATAGGAACGATACTAGGTAATCATACATCAATTTTCCAAAATTAAATGGTGATGTGAGGGGATTGATCTATATATGTGAAGAACATTTTAAGTACGATGGTACAAACAAGAATCAAAGGAGAAAGTGGATGAATTACATCTGGAGGTAAGGAATTAAAGTTTCACTAAATGTATTTGAAAATTTAATTGTCTTATGATGTTGAAAAGTGAGAGGAGTACGTTTGATCCCTGTGGCATAGATTAGGAACATTTTCCCACTTGGATCCCTTATTGGAGTTGCTATCTGTAACACCCTACATTTTTTGAGCTAGAAATTGAACCATCATTCCTACGTGTTTAAAATCTAATCTCATGATTTGTACTTTTAATAAATGTGTCATGATCATTATCCTAGTGTGAAGAGCTCTTATTAGGTGAAAAATATTCATCAAATATGATTTAGATTCTACAAGGGTCAACTTTAAACATGTATAAGTTATGAAATATTTTGAATTTGAAAGCTAAATACCCATCAAATGGTATATAATTGATTTCGATTTTTGGCAAAACTAATTTTGCCTTAATCCGATACCCAAGCAAAAAGTTATGACCTTTTTCGTGAGAGATAGTAAGGGGTAGCGATAGCCCTGTGCCACGGGGATATTCCACCCAAATAGGGGTCACATCATGAGGGATGATTCACCCTACTAAGGTTTACACCACGAGGCCTATTCCCACGGGAAAAAAAGGCTAAGGGGCTATTTAGTATTTTCCCTCTACCCCAGCCATCCAAATATGATTTATAAAACAAAAAGGGGTATTATTTGCCCATCTTCCTAAAAACGACTCACGTAAAAACCCTCCCCTATCCCAAGAACAATAATTCAAGCTTCTTCTTTTAAGAACACAAGGATTTAAGTTTTGAATTCAAGATTTCTTCCAGAATCCTAGTGTTCAAGCTTTCTAGTTCAAGAAATCTTCAAGAAATATCAAGAAGAGAGTTTCTTTCACAAGTTAATCATTCAAGTCCCAAGATTCTAACTTTCTTCACAACTCAATAAACTTAAGGTATGTGGGGTTTAAGAACAAGGGTAACCTTTCACCTTTATGCCCTAAGTGCATGATTTTAAGATTTAATTTACTTGTTTTTGAATTAGGGTTCATACCTAAATTGCTATATTCTTGAAGTATGTTATCACCATGACATTGAATGTTTTAATTATATCATGAATTGCTCAGGCTCATGTTTTAACTTATAAGATTCATATTGTGATTTTAGTTTCATTATTTTGACTTAGATTGTTGAAAGATTTCAAGATGATTGTTGAGCATGAAGTTTAGTAATGAATTTCCATGAATTTAAAGTATGAATTTTAAGTCCTAAGTTTAAGTATTGATTTTACAATAAGATTATGCTATTAATCTCCATTTATAAATTTATATCATGATTTAAAGCAAAGATTGATCTTTTGATCCTATGATAAGATATGAAATCCACATTTGTTTATCCTGATTATGATTTAACAAAGAGAATCATAACTGGTTTTCATTCTATAAACCCTTATGCTATTTTAAGGTAGATTTCCTAAAGTATGAGTATATAAGTAACATGTGAGTAGTATTTAGCACCGAGTTGGGTATGAATTCAAGGTCACATGCCCTGAACTATGTGCCATCATAGTATTAAGTCCTAATATAGGCTAAGATAAGTGATCATTAAGATTAAGGTTCTATTCTAATGAAAAGGGTAGGACAACTCTCCCTAACCTAAGTAAGATATTGGACTCCATAATAGCTCAAATGATTTATGTCGGTTAGAAGAACCTCCCTAATTAAGAATAAAAGTAAAGCTTTTAGAACTAAGTGTTATGGCTCACAAAGTTTATACTTATACTTCATTACTCATGTTTATAATTTTGCAGTCTCTTTTTTATTAAAGCTCAAGGTGAGTCATTTAAACTTAGCATGCATCATTTAAAAGTTTATATAAATATTCAGTTATTATTTTATGATGCATTCACCCCTACATACTCAATACATTCCAGAAGTACTGACCCACATATATGTCGATGTACCATTTTATCTTATACTGTAGGTACCAGTTGTTGTACATCATAATTAGACAACTCACAGTGTCTTGTTAGCATCTTCCAGTTAGCAGGTGAAGAGTTCTTTTAATTCGAGGAATCGAGTTAACTCTAGTTCTAGTAGCATTTTTTATTCAGTCGTATTGATTAGGGATAGTTGGGGGTCATGCCCCGGCTACCTATAGTCAGTGTTAGTAGAGGCTATATAGATGGTCATTAAGAGTTAATGTAATATTTTCAATTTTGTTTTGTATAACCAAAGTATGTTTGGAACAATCTTGTATTGAATATATTTAGAAATGTCATTTATTGATATTTTTTTTTGATTTATGTCACACATTTAGTTCCTCACGAGTTATGCAAGTATCATGGGTTAGCTTAGGATTATCTATGGTTCTACGCACCGTGTGACATCCAGAGAGTAGTCTTGGGGTATTACAAACTTTGTATTAGAGCACAACTTCAAGTGTTCTAGAATGTCTATGAAGTCGTGTCTAGTAAAGTGTTGCGGAATGGTACAGAGACATCTATACTTTTCTTTGAGAGGCTACAGGGTATTTAGGAAATGTTTCCCATCTTTTATTTCTAAGATCATGCAGTAGAAGTGTTCTCTAAGAAACTTATACAAATTCTTATCATGCTCAATTCATGCCAACTCTGCCTAGTTTTAAGGTAATAGAAATAGTCAAGCTCAAATTCCTATAGATAGAGCTTTCTCAGATAGTCCCCACAGACATTTATGGGATTGCATATTGGCTCAAAAAGTATTCCATTAGTTCCTTTATGTTCTAAAGTTATAAATATTTCATTCATAATCATAAAAGATCCTGCATTGAGCCAAAGTTAGATGTGTTTTTCGATCCCTTCTTAGAATCTTATGATAGCATGTGACCTAGAGTTAGAAGCATGAACCTAGAAGTTTAGCATTAGTAAATTGGGGATAATTTTTTTTCTAGATTTGGTAGACTACGTATCCATGGGGCTAGTTGTATGAAAGGTGAATTAGTAGGGTTAGAATAGTGTATGCAAGAATTTAAGTATGTTGATTCAATATTATATGATGTTGATGTTGGGTATACTGGTATAATGGTAATTCTCATGATTTAGGGAAAAATATAAGTTTAAAGATATGATATTAGTAGTTTATGAAGTAAGTTAGTATGGTTCATTAATGGTTTGGGGATGTCCATGTTAAGTGTTAGAATCTAAGTTTGAATCTTTAAAGATTGAGCTAATAAAAAGAATAGTTGAAGCTCTAGATAGTGTGAACTCAGGGTATGGTGAAGCTCATGAAGATTCTAAGTTAGTAAGTGTTCAAGTTATTATATGATGACCATTTGGGCTATAGAAAGTTGAGAGTTGTATCTCAGAAATAAGTATTAAAAATGGGTTTTACATTTTCAAGTGTAGTCTTTCAGGGTGAGTTTATTATTTATGTGTACTGTTATATCTTGGACTATAGAGTAGAATGGTTGCAGTTAAGTTTAGAGTTGATCAAAGAGGTCCACAGACTTAGACTGATGGGTTAAAGTTTAATACCCCATACTTTTTCCTAGGTTATTTCATCTCAAGAATGTTTAGTATTAGATTATAAATTGAATAATGGTTATTACATGAGAAATTTTCAGAATTTTCAATTTTTGCCATGTGGAAAATTCAATAAACTTTCCTTGATATAAGATTTGCCCAAATCTGATAACCGAGTCAGAAGTGACGAATATTTTAAGTTCTCATCATAAAACAGTGCCATATTAGTCAGTGGTGCGCCACTCCACAAGAGGAAATGGCATTTGAAAAATTCCAGTATAGGTGTGCGATTATGGCGCATGCGCCAGGGTCCAAATTTAGAATTATCCTTTTCCAGTGTCTTGGCGCGATTTCCTCTGCGTTGCGCCAAAGTTCTAGGTCAGAAAAGAAGGGGCAACGCGATGGCTCCGCGTCGTGCCATCCCTCAGTTTCCCAATTGTCAAATTCTAGTGATACAGCGCGATAGCGCCGCGTCACGCCAGGGGTCCAGTTTGGGAAAATTTTACTTCAATTAAATGATGCTTCTAGGGTTAAAAGGGTCAATTTCCTATCTCTTTTTAAACCCAATAACACGTGATTTAGCCATTCTTCACCCAAAATATACTATTTTCTCTCAAGTTTCTCTCAATAACAAGCTAGGGTTTCTATTAGGCATTCATATTTAAGAAGGTTTCACCATCAATCTTCACGAAATCACGAACTACGGTATATATAGTGTTTATTCATGGACTTCTTTCGTCCATGAAGCCCAAGAATATCTTTTCTAAATTCAAGTTATGGATTTAAATTCCATATGGGTTGATTTTTATCGGTATAGATTCATGAAACCCTAGGACTAAACCCTTGAATGATTAAATTGGAATTGAATCACGATAGTTAATTGTTGTATGATGTTGTTTACATATTGTATGCCTACTATGTGTTTGGTTGAATGCCAAGATAAAGGGAAAGTGTCTAATTAGCATGATATCATGAAATCCCAATATACATACAAGCTTTTGCCTATCACATATTTGATGAAATGCTTTAGTAAATGTATTATGATGATTATTATGTATTCAAGTAAGTCATGCTTTGTCAGTTTCCTTCCATCGAGTTCTGAGGGTACTCATACCCAAAACATTAGCTGTATGCCTAGAGCCATGTGATGTTTTCACGATACTCTCAGTCAAGCTATGAATCCTTAAACTTTAGACATTTTTATGACTCACGAAATCTCCATGATATCATGAATTCAGTCAGTTGTTAGATATCGGTAGTATTCTGTCAGTCAACGGAATTCAGTAAATGGGAGTAGAAATTAGCACCGACTGAACACAAGGATGGGGACACACACTATCAGATGAGGGTGTGATCCTTAGAAGTCATCCTTGCATTCCAGAACTATGTATCCAGCATAGGTTGAGACATCAACGCTATCCAATGAGGGTTGATGAGGTGGATAAGCACTGTCAGATAAGGGCCCCACTATTCCTTTTTGGGGACACTATCAGATAAGGGTCACCCACAGTTTGTCCTTGCCAGTGGTGCGGTATTGACACCCTTCTAATTAGGGTTACAGATTGGACCCCAACTCAGCTATAGTGGCATATCAGGGGCATGTCAGTTTAATACTACCTCCCACAGTTTCAGTACCAGTCTCAGTAAAAGAACTCAGATAGTTCTTCTGATTCAAGACTATCAGATACAGTCGACTTAGATACAGTAAGGAACTCAGATAGTTCCATCAAATTTAGGACTATTATATACATTCAACCATGTTATCAGTTACATTCAGGTACAACTATTTATTCTATCATTTATATCAGTTATTAGTATGTCATGTCATCTGTATTTAGATTCAGTAATCATGATATCACAGTGTTAGTTACATTTACATATTTATGTATGCATTCTTGCATTTATGTTAGATAGTCAGCTAGCATTATTCATGCATGTTAAACCTTGCATTAGCCTACCTCACATGTATACTTAGTAAATTCCATTTTACTGACGTATTTGCGCTATGGTGCTTTCTTTTTATGTTACATCATAGGTTCAAAGACACAAATTCCATATCAACAGTAGACTCCAGTCTCAGCAGTCAGAATAAAAGTAAGTCCTCATCCTTCGAGGACTTAATTATTTATCCACTATTTCATTGATTAGTTTTTAGTTGGAGTTAGTTGGGGACATATCCCATGAACTCATTATTAAGATTATTCAGATAGTAGAGGCTTTTAAACTAGATACAAATTATCATATTTCAGACTTCAGTATGTTCAGCTTTGTTTTGGGTATTTTATTTCCCCACATAGATGTTATATTATTTGGATTATGTTTTGTTTTGAAACTTACTGTCTTTCAGTTCATGTTTCCACATTATTTAGTAGTTTATGTAGTATATAGGTATAGATATCAGTCTTGGGTTAGATTATGGTCCTTCAAGGTCATGATCACCATGTAACATTCCTTTTCAGCAAATCGGGGTATTACTAACTTGGTATTAGATCCAGGTTTAATAGTGTCCTAGGAAGTCTGAAAGCCGCATCTAGTAGAGTTTTGTGCATGAGTGTGTTGCGTGCCACATTTATGTACAAGAGGCTATAAGAAATTTTAGGAACCGTTTCCCCTCTTTCAGTATTCATGTCATGCCAGTTAGCATAATCTCAAGTCAATCTCTCAGTCTAATCCATTGCACCCTTTCTTCTATAGAACATGCCTCCTAAAAAAAGAAACATAAATCAGTCAACCCCTCAGCCAGAAGATCCTTTTGCGATCATGTTTCTCATGCAGAGTTTTGAGATAAATTCACTACTCTTGCTAACTCAGTTGCTTCTTAGAATGAATGACTATTTATCATTCTTGCCAATCCAGTGGCCAATTTAGTTGCATCCAAGTTTCAAGATTTCACCCAAATGAATCCTTCATCCTTTCTTAGGTCTAAGATAGATGAAGACTCTCAGGAATTCCTAGATCAGGTGCAGAAGGTGACATACATTATGGGGGTGACTACTGTTAAGAGTGCTGAGCTAGCTGCATATTATTTGCAAGATGTTACTCATACTTCTTTCAAGAAGTAGAAGTCAGAGAGGGCAGATGATGTAGGGCCAGTTAAGTGGGAGGATTTTGCGTCTTCTTTCCTCGATAGATTCTTTCCCCTAGATCTTAGGGAAGCTAAGGTGTTAGAATTCATCAACCTCAAGCAGGGAAATATGACGGTGAAAGATTATTCTCTTAAGTTTACTCAATTATCTAGATATGCCCCTTATATGGTTATAGACAGCCGAGCTAAGATGGGTAAGTTCGCTTTAGGGGTGAATGATAGCGTGGTTAATGAGTGCAGATCTTCCATGCTAAATAGTGAAATAACTTTAGCCAGGCTTATGACCCATGCTCAGCAGATAGAGGAGCAGAAGATTAAGAAGAGGGAGAAGCAGAAGAAGAGAGAGAAGACAGGTAGTTTCAACTCCGCTCAGCCTAAGTCAGAAGGAGGAAACCATTCTCAATTTCGTCCTAAGTCATCAGTTCCATCTCCTTTAGCTAGTACTCTAGTTCCTAAGTTCAGAGAGGGTAACAAAGATAGAGCGCCAGGCTCTAAGTCACAGGGTAGTATTAGTAGTGCCCACACCTATCCTTTTTGCCAGACTTGTGGCAAGCACCATCAGGGTATTTGTAGAGCTGACAGTGGTATTTTTTTTGGATATGGCAAGCCAGAATACAGAGTTAGAGACTTCCCTCAGTTAGGTTATTAGAGTCATCTCTAATCCTTAGCTCAGTCTGATCATCCAAATCAGTAGGGTGCCACCACCAGTGGTACTAGCAGGCAACACCCAAATAGACTATATGCTCTTCAGACCTGACAAGATCAAGAAAATTCTCCTGATGTAGTTACTGGTACATTACAGATCTTTCATATGCATGTTTACGATTTTCTAGATCTATGAGCTTCTTTGTCTTTTGTTACTCCCTATATAGCAGGCAATTTTGGAATCAGCCCCAAAATCCTAGCAAGGCCCTTTTCAGTCTCTACCTCAGTGGGTGAAACCATGAAGCCCGACGGGTATACAGGAACTGCCCGATTATGATATTTTAGAAAGTCACTTCAGCAGACTTAGTTGAATTAGAGATGACTGATTTTGACATCATTCTCGACATGGATTGGATTCATTCCTGCTATGCCACAGTCAACTGCAAAAATAGAATAGTCCAGTTTCAGCTTCTTAATGTACCCATCCTTGAATGGAAGGGTAGTGTATCCGCTTTCAGGGGTCAGCTTATTTGCTACCTTTAGGCAATGAAAATGATATCTAAAGGATGTGTCTATCATTTTTTCAAATTAAGGAAACTAGTTCCAAAACTACCAGCCTTGAATCAGTCCCAATAGTGAATGAATGTTCTGATGCCTTTCCCAAAGATCTTCTTTGAATTCCTCCCGAAAGGGAAATAGACTTCGGCATTGATCTTCTTCCAAATACTCAGCCTATATCTATGTCGCCATATAGAATGACACTAGCAGAAATCAGAGAACTAAAATAACAATTGAAGGATCTCTTAGATAAGGGATTCATCAGGACCAATATTTCCCCATGGGGTGCTTCAGTATTATTTATGCGCAAGAAAGATGGTTCCCTCAAAATGTATATAGAATACCGTCAACTTAATAAGCTCACGGTCAAGAACAAGTATCCTCTTCCCAGAATTGATGACTTGTTTGACCAACTTTAGGGCGCCAATTATTTCTCAAAGATAAACCTCAGATCCTACTATTATCAGCTCAGAGTTAGAGAATATGACATTCTAAAAATAGCTTTTTGTACTTGGTATGGTCACTTTAAATTCTTAGTCATGCCATTTGGTCTTACTAATACCCCAACATCTTTTATAGACTTGATGAACCGCATGTTCACGCAGTACTTGGACATGTTTGCCATAGTCTTCATAGATGATATTCTGGTATATTCCCATACCGAGCGCGATCATGCAGACCATCTCAAAATAGTACTTCAGACTCTCAGAGATTATCAACTATTTGCCAAATTCAGTAAGTGAAAATTTTGGCTAAGGTTAGTAGCATTCCTTGGTTACATTATTTTCGAAGATGGCATTAGAGTTGATCCTCAGAAGACTGAAGCAGTATGAAACTGGCCAAGACCTATCTCTTCATCAGATATTAGGAGTTTCTTAGGTTTGACTGGCTATTACAGATGGTTTGTTAAGGAATTTTCATCTATTTCATCCCCTATTTCTAGATTGTCTCAGAAGAAAGTTAAGTTTCAGTGGTCAAACACTTCCGAGAAGAGTTTTTAGGAGTTGAATACTTGACTTAGACCAGCCCCAGTCTTAGCTCTTCTAGATAGTTTAGATGGGTTCGTGGTGTATTGTGATGCATCCAGAGTAGGTTTGGGTTGTGTCCTCATATAGCATGGTAAGGTCATAGCCTACGCCTCCAGACAGCTCAAACCCCATGAGAGGAATTATCCTACTCATGATCTTGAGTTAGCAGCCATAGTCTTTGCATTGAAGATTTGGAGGCATTATCTCTATGGAGTTCATGTAGATGTCTTCATAGATCACAATAGTCTTTAGTATGTCTTTTCTCAAAAAGATCTCAATCTTCATCAAAGAAGGTGGTTAGAGATCTTGAACGACTTCGACACGAGTGTGCTCTATCATCCGGGCAAGGCCAACGTAGTGGCGGACACTCTCAGTAGGCTATCCATGGCTAGTGTTTATGATGTTGAGGACAGTAAAAAGAAGTTTGCTCAGGAAGTCCATCAGCTTGCCAGACTAGACGTTCGCTTAGTCGATACATATGAAGGTGATATATTGGTTCTAAGTAGTTCAAAATCATCTCTAGTTTCCAAGCTAAAAGAAAAGCAAGATAGAGATCCCAGCCTTGTCAAGTTAAAAGAGTCAGTTCAGGATCAGAAATTAGAGGTTTTCTCCCAAGGAGGAGATGGCTAAGTGCTCTATATGTTAGCAAGTTAAGTGCTCTATATGTTAGCAAGTTAAGATAGAGCATCAGAATCCTAGTGGGTCCATACAGGAGTTCAGTATTCCTACTTTGAAGTGGGTAGTTGTGAACCTGGAATTTGTGATGGGTTTGCTTTAAACTCATCATTAGTATGATTTAGTCTGGGTTATTGTAGACAAAATAACCAAATCAGCTCATTTCCTTCCAGTTCATACCTCTTATTTGGCCAAGGATTACGCCAATATCTACATTAAGGAGTTGGTTAGATTATACAGTATTCCATTATCTATTATCTCAGATAGAGGTACCCAGTTCACCTCTAATTTTTGGAAAGTGTTCTGAAAGGGTCTTAGTACCCAAGTTCATCTCAGTTCAGCCTTTTATCCTTAGACAGATAGTCAATCAAGAAGGACCATTCAGATGTTAGAAGATATTCTAAGGGCATGTGCAATCGATTTCAAGGGAATTTGGGATGACGACTTACCTTTGATTGAGTTTACATACAATAAAAGCTATCATTCCAGTATTTAGATAGCTCCATTCAAAGCTCTCTATGGTAGGAGATGTAGATCTCCAATTAGTTGGTTTGAAGTTAGTGAGGGCTCATTTATAGGGCTTGACTTAGTATTCGATGCCTCAGAAAAAGTCTAGTTGATAAGAAAAAGACTATGGGCTACTCAAAGCCAATAGAAGTTTTATGTAGATGTTCGTAGAAAGATTTCGAGTTTGATATTGGTGACTATGTCTATCTAAATATCTATTCTATGAATGGACTGAAGAGATTCGGCAAGAAGGGAAAGCTCAGTCCCCTATATGTCCGTCCCTTCAAGATTCACAGTCGCTTTGGCAAGGTAGCCTATGAGCTTGAATTGCCTTCATATATAGCCTTAGTTCATCCAGTATTTCATGTCTCTTTTCTCAAGAAGTGCATAGGTGACCCCTCAGTTGTAGTCCCTATTCAGAGCATTGATGTTCAGAACACTCTCTTATTAAGAGATTCCAGTCAAAATCTTAGACTATTAGACTCGTAGATTGAGGAACGAAAAAGTCCCTCACGGTTCTTTGGAAAAATCTATTCGTTGAGGGAGCTATTTGGGAAGCAGAGGTAGACATGCGTACCAAGTATCCTTACCTCTTCTTCGCCAACTCAGATCAAGCTCAAGGTAACAGTTCTCCTTAAGCTAACTCAGTGTCATGTTCAGTGTTCATCATAAACTTGGTATTCAGTTTTATGTTCATATTCCCAATATAAACTTGCTATCAAGTACCATTACATATTCATCCATGCATTTATGTATTAGCTCTTTTATGTAATTATGCATCAGACATGCATTCTCATTGTGAGAAACTTAGTCTTCAGAACCCTCAGTCATGCATTCATAAATTAGTAATACGTTCATCTTGTCAGTCATGTCAGTCATGAGATCATGTTCCAGTTATTCATGTTCAGTATGTACGTCAGTTGTCTTTTCTTCCCTCTCAGTCAGTCTTATTCAAGGATAAATATTTCTATCTAATTTTATCTCAAGAATGTCTAGTATTAGCTTCTAAATTGAATGATGGTTATTCCATGAGGAGTTTTGAATATTTTCCTTTTTTGTCACGTGGCAAATTCAATAATCTTTCCATCAATATAATATTCGCCCAAATCCGATAACCGAGTCAGAAGTTATGACTATTTTAAATTCCCATCATAAAACAGTACCACATTAGTCAGTGGCGCGCCGCGCCATAAGAGGAAATGGCATTTGGCAAATTCCAGTGTGTGTCCACAATAATGGCGTATCACACTAGGGCCCAAATTCATAATTGTCCTTTTCCAGTGTCTTAGCGCATTTTCCTCTATGTCGCACCAAAGTTTCAGGTCACAAAAGAAGGGGCAATGTGATGGCTCCACATCGCGCCATCCCTCAGTTTCCCAATTGTCAAATTCCATTGGCACAATGCGATAGTGCCACATCGAGCCAGGGGTTCTGGTTGGTAAAATTTTACTGAAATTAAATGATGTGTCTAGGGTTAAAAGAGTCAATTTCATACCCCTATTTAAACCCAATAACAAGTGATTTAGCCATTCTTTACCCAAAATATACTATTTTCTCTCAAGAACAAGCTAGGGTTTCTATTGGGGATTTAAATTCAAGAAAGTTTCACCATCCATCTTTACGAAATCACGAACTAAAGTATGCATAGTGTTTATTCATGGACTCCTTTCGTCCATGAAGCCCAAGAATCTCTTTTCTAAATTCAAGTTATGGATTTTCTTATGAATTTCATGATTGGGCTACTTTTGTTCATGTTGATAATGAGTAATTGAATTGTATTCCATAAATGAGTGTTAAATTTCATATGGGTTGATTTGTATTGGTATAAATTTATGAAACCCTAGGACTAAACCCTTGAATTATTAAATTGGAATTGAATCAGGACAGTTAATTGTTGTATGATGTTGTTTACACATTCTATGCCTACTATGTGTTTGGTTGAATTCCTAGATGAAGGGAAAGTGTCTAATTAGCATGATATCATGAAATCCCCATGTATGTAAAAGCTTATTCCTATCACATGTTTGATGAAAAGCTTCAGTAAATGTATTATGATTATTATTATGTATTCAAGTAAGTCATGCTTTGTTAGTTTCTTTCCATCGAGTCCTGGGGGTACTCGTACCCAAAATATTAGTTGTGTGCCTAGAGCCATGTTATATTTTCATGATACTCTCAGTCAAGCTATTAATCCTTAGACTTCAGACCAGTATTATGACTCAGGAAATCTCCATGATCTCATGAACTCAGTCAGTTGTTAGATATCAGTAGTATTCCATCAGTCAACGAAATTTAGTAACTCAGCCCATGTTTAGTTCAGTAAATCATGTTCAGTGTCCATTCATATGAAAGTAGAAATTAGCACTGAGTGAACTCAAGGATAGGGAAACACACTATCAGATGAGGGTGTGATCCTTAGAAGTCATTCTTGCATTCCAGAACTATGCAGCCAGCATCGGTTGAGACATCAACACTGTCTGATGAGGGTTAGTGCGGTATTGACACCCATCCAATTGGGGTTACATATTGGACCCCAACTTAGCCATAATGGCATATCAGGGGCATATCAATTAAATACTACCTCCCGCAGTTTCAGTACCAATCTTAGTAAAAGAACTTAGATAGTTCTTCAAATTCAAGATTGTCAGATACAGTAAGAAACTTAGATAGTTCCATCAGATTCAAGACTGTCAGATATAGTCACCCATGTTATCAGTTACATTCAGATACAACTATTTATTCTATGAGTTATATCAGTTATTAGTATGTTATGTTATCAGTATTTAAATTCAGTAATCACGATATCACAGTGTCAGTTACATTTACGTATTTATGTATGCATTCTCGTATTCATGTTAGATAGTCAGTTAGCATTATTCATGCATGCTAACCCTTGAATTAGCCTACCTCACATATATACTCAGTATATTCCATTATACTGACGTATTTGCACTATGGTGCTTTCTTTTTATGTTACACCATAGGTTCAAAGACACGAGTTCCAGATCAGTAGTAGATTCTAGTTTGAGTAGTCAGAATAGAAGTGAGTCCTCATCCTTCGAGGATATGATTATTTCTCCACTATTTCATTGATTTGTTATTAGTTAGAGTTAGTTGGGGACATGTCCCATCAATTTCTTATTCAGATTATTCAGACAATAAGGCTTTCAGACTAGATGCAGACTATCATATTTCAGACTTTAGTATGTTCAGCTTTGTTTTGGGTATTCTATTACCCCACACAGATGTTACATTATTCGGATTATGTTTAGTTTTGAACCTTACTGCCTTTCAGTTCATGTTTTCACATTATTCAGTATTTTATGTAGTATATAGGTACAAATATCAGTCATAGGTTAGCTTGTGGTCCTTCGGGGTCATGATCACTGTGTAGCCTTGAGGTTCAACAAATCGGGATATTACATATAGCTAAGGAGGAGAGATAGAATAAGTAACCAAGTCAGACTCTCAGATTGTAGTAGTGATGCAGTATGTTATAGAATAACAGTAAGGAATGATGATGCCCAAACCATTCTTATCTTAGTGCGAAATTTTGTACTTCAGTCATCATGATATCTACTCTTGCCTTACAAGTCAGCTTCATGATCATAGCTCATATTCGTGAATTTTTCATAAAATCATGTACGCTTCTAGTTCCTAGTATATGAAGTTCCAGTTTACTCAACAATACGAATCATAATTCATGATATCGTGAACTCCAAGCTCAGGTCATACCACTCATGACTCATGTACTCATTCATTACAGTATATCCAGTTCCCATAACTCATGGTTCACTCTTAATGATCAGCAAAATTAAGATTATGTCATGTATGTCCTCAGATTAGATCTTTGTGATGAATTTATTATGTTCATATTCTATTCCTCAAGTCTTATTTAAGTGTCAAAGTTACGTAAGGTATCCTTCAATGCTTTTGGATCTTATGTTCAAGCCTCTTTAGTGACCTATCCTTATGAAAACATAGCGGTGATAAAAAACTAATGAACAATTTTTTAGATGGGAGAGAGTAAATGTTTCTTGTAGGGGAAATTTATCTAAGATTATAAGTGTGAAGGAAGATTGAGGCAAAGCTTTTGGTATATGTCATAGTTAGTTAAGAATTCCATATGTGTCTTCTGAAGAATAGTGTAAGAAGTTTTTTATTGATTGGGGTTTAGAGAATATAAGAAAGATGCTTTTATAGGGTGTTTTTCCTAGAAGTACATATGTGGTTATAATGATAGGCTTCAATGTCATGTTGGTATATAAGTGGATGGGTGAATTGTGCGCTAGTGAATTCCTAGTAAAAGGTTGAATTTAGTTGTTGAAATAGTAAGAAGAATTATTCTTGAGATGAGAAGTTGTGAAAACGTATGGGGTATTGAATTCATGGTTCATACTAGTGTTATGGTGTTATGTGTAGTACCTTCTAATTTTGAGTTAGGTTTGAACATGGCAAGAGCAGGTAGTTCAACTTAGAATTTGGCTAGAGTAGTTATATGTACCCGTGTGAGAAGTGTAAGTTGAATCAAATAAGCAAGGTATTTAAGGAGAAACGTATAGTTTAGGGAGTATTGTAGAAGTGTGGCTAAGCTTGAAAGTTAGCAATTGCATTGCCTAAGGCTTAGTAATTCTATCCTAGCTTATATTTCATAGGTCTATATTCCATGTTACAAATTATTTCCATATTAAGATTTCTTACTCATATATCTTATTCCGATCATGCCCAAAATTCTTTTCTCCCTAATGTTATTAGAACTTCTTGCAAAGAGTATTGAAGAAATACTCCAGTTAAGTATGAACTTTCAGTATGAGTTAGTCCTTATAGCCAACAATTCAATTTAACAATCAAATAGATAAACTCCTATGGTTTTCCATCTCTCCATCTAGTCTTACTATCCAAAGTTACTGAGTATGGCTATTCCATGAGGTAAATTATTCATGTCCATGAAAAGTGCAAATTCAGTTCAATCTATGCATCATGTCACCAAATCAGATATTTAATCATGATTCAGTTCATAAATATTCAGTGAATGATCTTAGTTTCCCAAGTATTTCAGCTAAGACAGTGTAATACCCCTTATACGATCTTAGTCTTGTTGTCTCATGATTCGCGCTTACATAATGTACTTGGAGATGCCATGAAGCCCTTTTCTTTTGATTCCTATACATGTTTTGTTGAGGGTCAATTCCTAATGAGAAGTTACATACTTTATTCCATACTTAGTAACTCTTGGAATTTTATTGCATTAGTTATCACTCCTCCATTTTATATGTATGATTGTATAATGAAAATTTCAAGTGAGTTTAAAACTCTCAGCATGAATCTGCTCCTTACAGTCAATAGAGTCAAGTCAGCTCAGAAAATAGTTTCATGATAAAGTTATAATGTTTTAGCTCATCTATATCCTTCATTACCAGACATATCATGTGGACATATTTTATATTTCTATGGCTTCAACAAGATCTTATTCATCATTCCAGGATGAATGATTCCAAAGGGGAGATAATATAACACCCCACATTTTTTGAGCTAGAAATTGAACCATCATTCCTACGTGTGTAAACTCTAATCCCATGATTTTTATTTTGAATACATATGTCATGATCATTATCTGTAACGTCCTGAGACTAGTACCCCGGATGCTACATGGTACTCATAATCTTGAAGGACAACTGCTGCAATAATTGTAAAATAATACTAAAATATGTGGAATAATTGGCTGAACTGCCATAAGGTTCAATATTATAGTAAATCTGAAATAGGGTATAACAATACCAAAACTGAAATAATTGTTTGAACATACTATAGTCTGAAAAAAACCCTCTAAACTATCTGAATAAGGAGTTGATGGGACATATCCCTAAATAACTCCAACTGCTGAAATAAGATAAGTACAGAAGCATTGAAATAATAAAATAATACGTCCTCAAACTATGAGGACTCACCACTGACTCTGACTGCTGAAATCTGAACTGCTAAGTGCGATCGGGAACCTGAGCATCCAAACCTATGGTATAAAACACTATAGTGCAAGATAAAAGTATGCGTCAGTACGTGAGAATGTACTAGTATACAAAGTGAGGTAGGATGAATGCAAGGGTTCATACGGATGAACTATAACTGACTGAATAACATGAACATGACTGCGTGAGAATATATGCATGAATATATGGACTGTAACTGAGGTCGTGATAATGCTGAATACTAAATCTGAATACTGATTAATAGATATTTAAGTCTATAGATACTGTATAACTGGTAACTGAACTATTGTATCTGACAGTTCTGAATGTGTGGAACTATACTGAGTTTATTGATAACATGGATTACTAATAACTAATGTACTATTAATTGAATGACTATTTCTGATAGTCCTGATTTTGATGGAACTAGCTGAGTTTTGTACTGAGCTGAGTGGCTATATCTGACCATCTTGAAATCTAAAAAACTATCTGAGTTCCTTACTGAAGACTAAGACTGAGACTGTGGGAGGTAATCATCTAACTGAAATGCCCCATAACTGGACTAGTAGGATCCAACCTGTGACCCCAATTAGAAGGGTATCAATACTGTGCTACGGGTAATGACAAGCTGTGAGTTAAACCTCTGCTGATAGGGAGCTCTTCCATCAACCCCTCGCTGGTAGGAGAAATCGAATGATATGTATTAACCCTAGACTCGTAGGTATATATCTCAACCTATGCTGGCTACGTAGTTCTGAAACACAAGGATTGCTTCTAAGGATCACACCGTCTATTGACTGATAGGTAATCCCTCATCCCTGGGTTCACTCGGTGCTTAATCCTACTCCTAAGTGAATAGACACTGAACTAATTTCCTAGTTCACACTAGTCTTGACTAAGTTATTACTGATTGTACTATTTAACAGAACTGAGTTTACTGAGTTCTGTTGACTAATGAAATACTGCTAATTCCTATTAACTGACTGAGTTTACTGAGAACTGAATTGAATACTGAATAGTACTGAACTGATACTGGATCTACTGAGCATTCCTGAGTCATGTAACTGACTGAGTTCTACTGAGTTTTGAAACTTGATTGAGAGTACTACTGATCATGGGTTGACTGAGGGTATCTTGAAAACTGACACTAGCTCTAGGCACACAGCAGGTATTAAATACCCCCAGGACTTGATAGCATGAATATAAATAGGACATGACACTTCTTGAACACATGAACATAGTCAACAATTCACAATACAACCAATGAGGGATTCCATGAAGCATTTGCATGTCATAAGCTTACACATGAATAGGAATGCATGCTAACATAACATAATTTCACAAATCCATACTTATGAGAAATTTGCCAAATCATTACAAGACATATCTTAAGCATGGGAGTCATTTTGAGCATGTGGGTACATCATGAGTTCATCATTTAGATCACAAATGGGTCATAATGCACAATTCTTATTCACTTAGGAATTTTAACAAACACATGGAAGGCATAACCTTTTCTAGGGAATAAATCAACAACTAATAAATCATGGCTATATATAGCACTTTAAATTTAAGGATTTCAATCCACATACTAAGATAAAGTCATGAAAATTTAATAAATATTCAATCTTGGAAGTCATATCACAACATTAACATGTGTACAATTAATTCCACAACATGAAATTCAAAATTCATATTTTGAAAATGGTTTCTTGAACTCCAAGGGTGGAGGGGACCCTTGGATGAACACTTTACATATATTGGTTGATGATTTCTTGTAGATTAGTGGAGGAAAGCTTGAGTTCTTGATTTTGAATTAATCACCTAGGGTTTTGTTGTTTTTGAGAAATTGTGAAATAGTGCATGTATTTAGCCAAAAAGGGGATAATTTTCATGTTATGAGGGCTGAAGGTTGGGGGAAAAAGACCTAATTACCCGTAAGGATGCGGTCATTTAATGACTAAAAATTGGGCACCGATGCAGTTGTCGATGCAGCGCGTCGATGGCATCAACGTGATACTCGATGCGTCGAGCCATGATTGCTCCGTGTCTTAGGAGTTTGACTTTGTCAACCTGCAATAATATTAACCAATGTGATAGGCGACGCGGTGCACTAAGATCTCATTGTTCCATTGTTTTGGGATTCTAAACGTGGTCTAAACGCGGTCTGAAAAATCTAAAACCTATCTGAAAACACCTATTGGCCTTCCTGATCATGAATTTACAAAAATATAGACCACTAAAGGACATTAAGGTTGTGAAATGAGATTGCCAACTTTCGAAGGTGAAAAATAAACTAAGTCTGGAAACTTATCTAGAATCTTCTAAGTCTGGGACCCCTTGACAAGCTTAAAGTAGTGAATTAAGCTAGAAATTTTGCGGGTTCTTACATTATCCTAGTATGAAGAGTTCTTATTAGGTGAAAAATGTTCATAGGAATCATTTAGAGCAAAGTTGAGCTAAAAGCCTTTGATTCGATCAAATTTTTGGTATTCTATTCTACAAAGGTCAACTTTGAACGTGTATAACTTATGAAATATATGGAATTTTGCATCTCAAAACCCACCAAATGATAGACATTTGAGTTAGCTTTCCAACGATACCAATTTTTCTTACTCTGATACCCGATTAAAAATTTATGATTTTTTTCATGAGAGACAGTAAAGGGTCGTGATAGCCCCACACTGCGAGGGCTATTCCACCCAACTAAGGGTCGCACCGCGAGGGCTGCTTCACCCAACTAGGCATCATGCCATGAGGTCTATTCCCATAGGAAAAATAGGCCAAGGGACGGTTTAGTCCTTTTCCCTCAACCCAGTTGTCCAACACGATTAATAATACAAAAAGGGGAATTATTTGCCCATCTTTCTCAAAATAACACACGTAACCCCCCTCCCAAGAATAATAATTCAAGATTTTTCTCTCAGGAATATAAAGATTTAAGTTTTGAATTCAAGAATTCTTCAAGAATCCAAGAGTTCAAGCTTCCAAGTTCAAGAAATCTTCAAGAAATCTCAAGAATAGAGTTTCTTTTATAATTTTATCATTCAAGTCCCAAGTGTCAATGGGGATTCATGGTTAAAATCATAATAACTTGTAGAAAATCATAACTTTGAATTTTAAATTGGATTCTTGAACTCCATGGGTGAAAAGGGCCCATGGATAAACATATAACATACCTAGGTTAAAGAATTTGTGAAGGTTCTTGGAGGATTTCTTGAGAATTGAACTTGAATGTTGAAGGGGCTAGGGTTTTTTCTTGAGAGAGAATTTGTTTCTATGAGAGAAATTATGGCTAATGAGGCATATCATGCATATTTAGGGATTTAATCCTATGTTTTGGACAAATTTGGGTGATGGAAAAAGACCGAACTTCCCTTTGGGGATATAATCCTATAAATGGATTGTAGATTAGAGCTTTACCACGACAGGGTGACGGTCTCACTGCTATACCCACCGCAACATGGTGCAATAGTGGTGGGTTGCTGGAATTAACAATTGTGGATTTGGCCTCCACCGCGATGTGGTGAGGCTTCCACCGCTATTTCCAATGCGATGCAGTTGAATTATAGTGACTTGCTTGAATGAAAATCTAAACGCTATCTAAAACTCATTTGAAAAATTTGAAACTTACCCGAGACATGCTACCTACACGCCTAAACATGAATCAACTCAAAACCCATTATCTCAGAGCCCAGAAGGTCAACTTAAAATCCCCAAAGTTATAAGGAGCTAAAAGTGACTAAGTCCCTCAATACTTAGTTATATTTTCAGGTTCTAAGTGTCGTAAGAAAGTACTAGGGGATTAGCTAAACATAGAAATATATGGGGTATTACAATTTCTCCCCCCTGGGAACATTCGTCCTCGAATAAGACTGATTAAGCTGAGGATACTGAGGGACTGAGATTACGTGCTGATTATGCATAACTAAAAATATGATTACATGATTGAGCCTAAACATGGTGACTGACTGAACTGATTCTTGAATGCATTCAATGACATAAAGGTGAGTATATGACTGAGATAGAAATAATAGAGTCAATTTATGAGTAACCACTACCTCAGGTTGGATATGGTTTTGTGAAAAAAAGTAGAGGGATTTAGTACATAAAAACTTGAGGGTGTTTCAACATCTCCCCTTTAGGATAGTTCATCTCCCGAATGATACTGGGTTGACTAAAATACTAATGAAAGACTGAGATGATGCACAGTACTTTTATGAACTGAATCATGACTGAATATCTAGAATCTAAAACTGATGCATGAACTGAACTGAGCTGAATTTATAATTTGTAGGGGTGTGAATATTTTACCCCATGGAATAGCCCTATTCATGAGACTTCAGATAGTATGACTAAATGGAAAGATGGAAAACCATAAGGACTTATCTATCTGATTGCTAAGCTAAATTACTTGCTATACAAACTAACTTATACCAAAATCTTATACTTAACTGGAGTATTTCTTCGATACTCTTCCTATGAAGTTCTAATGACTTTAGGGAGAAAAGAATCTTAGGCATGGTCTGAGTAAGGCATCTAAATAAGAAATCACAACATGACTAAAATTGTACAATATGGAACACAAGCCTACAAAATATTAGCTAGGATAAAGTTACAAAGCCTTATGCAATGTAACAAATAACTTTAAAGCTTAGCCACACTTTTCAAGAACTCCCTCAACTAAACTTTCTACTTCAACACCACACTTCACTTAGGGATACTGAAAATATTTACATGAGCACTGATAAATCTACCTACTGAAGTCTGAGCTAGACTGAATTCTCCCACTATATTCAAGCCTACTTGAATTGATGTTGGGTGTATTTATGCATTCTAGCGTTACTATTCTAGCCTTTTTAATCTTGTTTTGAGGATTATTATTATGCTATATGTGTTTATAATAATATAAATGAGAATTTATATGTCTATGTATGTGTTTACAATGTTTAATGGTGTTTCCAAACAAGTTTTGATTCAAATTGATCATTTAGAGTTCAACTGAGAAAACTAGTGTTACTAGCTTGAGCTAGGTGCTTATCTAGTTTATCATGTTGGGTTCTAATGTATTTTAATGATTTAATAAGGTTTTTATTATGTATTTATACGTGAAAATTTTTTTTGGTAATTTTCAAGGGTCAATTGGATCAAGACAAGAGTAAAAACAATAAGTTAGAAATCAATGTGAATGAACCCTATGCTTAGCTCGTGTTTCTAGTTCTTCATCTTGGATGTTGTGTTGTTTTGAGATCTAAATTGTTGTGTTTAATTCTATAGTATTTTTGTGAATGGATTATGATGATATATTAAGGATATACAGGCTTAAAAAAAAGTGGAAACAAGTCAAAAAGGCTTGGAATGGATCACAGAAACACAATATGCAACTTGACACAAATTTGGATACGTGAACTGTCTTGAGAAAGTGAGGGCACGTGGGAAAGTGTCTGGGAATGTGATACACACCAAAAGACTCAAAAGGGACCCAACATAGTGCGTACATATGATATACATGCGTCGCATGGTCCATCCCTATGGAATACAGCGTGTGATGCACGCTCACTCCACACATGGGCGTTTTCAAGCGAATTTGATTTCTATTGGGACTTGGCATACCCGTATGCTATAAATAAATGTTGTATCACGTTTTTACTTACTTTTGGACGTCTTTGACTAGTTTTGGCGATTCTCAACACTTCTTTTAGGGTTTATATATCCTTACTTTAGTTTCTTTCATGGTTTGTATCATCAATCCAAGGGAATGGATGATGATATGTCCATTAAAGGCTAAAACTCATATTCGGGGTTATGTCTACGATCATTATTACTTTTATTTTAAATTAAGTTTTTTGATTTTCTTATAAATATTGGTTGTTTGATTATTGTTATTTTAACTATTGTAAGGCTTAGCTACCTTTAACGCCCCCAAAACTAGTCTCGAGACATCACACGGTGCTCAATACTATGAGTAGCCTTAAGCTAACCCTGTCTGGCTATTACTAAGTTTGAATCTCATAATAAGGGAAGTGTAGACATAAAATTCATACTAAATGCAAAAAACTATCTGAAATAGCTGAGAACAATCTAAATGTAATGTCTGAAAATCAATACTATAAGTCTGAATAATATCTAGCAGTCTGACAAGATTCCATTACTAATAACTAGAGAGTCACTGGGACAAAGCCAAGCTAACTTAAACTGTCTGAAAAGAAATACTGAATCATATAAAATAATAAGCTACAAAATGTGAATGAATAATTCTTCAAACTATGAGAACTCACCAATTGTCGGATGTAGATAAACATGCTCGAACTACTCACGCTGCTGATACTGAGCACCTAAACCTACATTATGAGACAATGTAGCACATAGACATATATATAGAACAGTACTTTGAGGATGTTTTGAGTATATGGGGGTGAAATTCATAAGTAAAACATCATCTCATCATCATAATTTATCAAACAATGCATGTTAAATGTAAATGAGTCACATAAGCTGGAATATCTGAAATACTAAAATCTGGAATCATGAATAGAAAATCATACTTTGTAAATCTAGTGAGTCGTAACATTTAGTTCTAAATGTTGTGCTAATACTCTGTTGTTAAATCATACTGCCTAAGTGTAGAAAGGACTCACTTCTATGTCTAAAATCTGAAAGTTGAAATCTATAGCTAATATCTTTTTGTAAAGCATAATCTGAATAAATTTGTGAGCCTTTACACTTAGCTTTCTAAAAGCTTTTCTGTTATTCATTTCTGAAAGCCTTTACTGTTAGGGAAAAATACTTAATCTGAAGCTTACCTATAAGAGAGGTTCTTCTATCTGACATAAATCATGTGAGGTAACATAGAGTCCAACGTCTCATCCTCCTAAGAAGGAAATCTCACATTGGGGAGAGGTGTCATACTCTTGCCAGGGAGTATAACCTACTGTCTATGTGATCGATCACAAGCTAAGTTTGTTGTCCATATTTGAATAGGAGTAATTTGATAATCTGTACCTATGTTCGCTATGTAATTCTGTGGAAGATAGGGCACGTTAATCCCACACTTCTCGCTCAGTGCTAAATACTACTCCCTTTAAATCTATATGCTCATTCTATTGGAAATCTACTTTAAAAACTAGCAGAAGGGTTTATCTGAAACCAATTATGCATTTATCGGATTAAATCTGTAAATAAATTTGCTTTGAATTTTGTAATTTGTAACAAATCTGTAAAGTGGATTCTATAACTACAATGAGGATCAAAAGATCAAAGCTTTGCTGTAAATCTAAAATAAATCTGATCATAAGATGCTTAAAGCATCATATTTCTTGAAATATCAAAATATCAATTTGGGCTTGATAATTCATGCATCAAATATATGTTAAAATATCATAATAATCATGCTTGATAATGAAATCAATGATAATTCATCTCAAAATTCAGAAATTACTGCAATAGGCATGAAAATATGAAAATAGACATGCTATTCATTTTCTAAAATACTTGAAATCTAATAATCTTGCAAATAGCAATAATGGGTGTGAACCCTAATTTAAATCTCATGAGTATTCATTCAAAATCATAAGAATTTATAATTAAAACTTTGTTTTGGGCACATGGATGGAAGAAGATCCTTGTTCATAAACCCCACATACCTTGGTAGATGATTAGGTGAAGGAATCTCTTATTATTGATTCATATTAAAGTTTTTGAAGATGAGTTCTTGATTATCTTGTCTTGGGAATCCTAAATTTTGAGATTTCTTGGAGAAATAATGGTGTAATTGATTTCTTAAAGTAGAAGCTTTTCAACAATTCTAACCATCTTCTCTGATGAAGCTTCAACTCCCTCTGAGTAAACACATACTGCAAGCTTTTATGATCCATAAATACATCAACATACACCCCCTAAAAATAATGTCTCCATATTTTCAAAGCAAACACAACTGTAGCTAACTCAAGATCATGGGTAGAGTAATTCTTTTTGTGAAGCATAAGCTGTCTAGAGGAATAGGCTTTGACCTTAACTCTCTGCATCAAAACACAACCCAAACCAACTTTAGAGGCATCACAATACACCAAAAAACCATCTGTACCATCAGGTAATGCTGAAATCGAAGCTGAAGTTAGTCGAGTCTTCAACTCCTGAAAACTCTTCTCACAGGAATCTGACCACTGAAACTTTAACTTTTTTTTGGGTCAATTTAGACATAGGAGATGCAATAGACGAGAAACCCTCGACAAAACGTTTGTAATAACCAGCTAAACCCAAGAAACTCCTAATGTCTGACGGAGAGATAGGTCTAGGCCAATTTCTTAAGGCTTTTGTCTTTTGGGGATCAACCCTAATACCCTCACTGGAAATAATATGACCAAGGAAAGCTACTAACCTTAGCCAAAATTCACATTTGCTGAATTTGGTGAACAAGTGGTGATCTCTAAGATTTTGCAACATAATTCTAAGATGGTCTGCATGATCTTCCTCACTACGAGAGTAGACAAGGATATCATCGATAAAGACTATGACAAACATGTCCAAATACTGTTTGAACACTCTGTTCATCAAGTACATGAAAGCTACTGGGGCATTGGTTAGTCCGAAGGACATGACTAAAAACTCAAAATGCCCATAACGATTTCTGAACGCTATCTTTGGAATATCATATTCCCTTACTCTAAGAAGATGATAGCCAAATCTAAGGTCTATCTTTGAGAAATAACTTTCACCATGGAGTTGGTCAAATAAGTCATTAGATCTAGGAAGAGGATATAAATTTTTTGAATGTAAATTTATTCAGCTGGCGATAGGCAATGCACATATGCAAAGAACCATCTTTCTTTCACACGAATAGGATGGGAATGCCCCATGGAGAAATACTAGGCCTTATAAAATCTTTGTCTAAAAGATCTTTGAGCTACTCTTTCAACTTTTTAAGCTCGGCAGGATTCATACGATATGGGGGAATAGAAATAGGCTGAGTATCTGGGAGATGGTCAATACTGAATTCTATTTCTCTATCACAAGGTACCCCTGAAAAATATTTGAGTAAAACATTAGGAAACTCATTAACTACACTGACTGACTGAACTATTCGAGTCTCAGACTTAGTGTCTTTGACTAGAACTAGATGATAGATACGCCCTTTAGAGATCAACTTTTTGGCTTTAAGATAGAGTATTAAATGACTCGTGGGAGATACTGAATTACCTTTCTACTCAAAGACTGGCTCATCTGGGAACTGGAAATTCACCACACGGGTGCGACAATCTAAGAAGGCATAACAAGAATAGAGCCAATCCATACCAAGAATAGGATTAAAGTCAAGCATATCTAAATAATCTAAGTCTGCTAACATAATTTTATGAAGAACAGTGATAGGACACTTTCTATAGATCTGTTTAGCAACAACTAATTTACTTACTGGGCAGAAACCAAAAAAGGCTCAGGGATATTTTCAGGACTTATTTCAAAATTCACTACAACTAATGGGGTCACATACGAGAAACTTGAACCAGGGTCTAACAACACATAAACATTAATATTAAAGAAATGAATCATACCAGTAACAACATCTGGTGAATCCACCTACTCCTGATGGGATGGTAAAACATAAAATCAATTTTGGCGCTGACCGACATTGGTACTGGATGATGCACCCTGAGGAGGGACTAGGCGACCTAAAGAAGCTGGTACACTTGTAGCCTGAGTCTGAGGATGAACATCTCTATTTCCCTTCGTATCATACAGACAATCTCTAATTCCATGACCCAACTTACCACATCAATAAAAACTTTTCTATCCATCTAAACACTTATCAGGATGACTTTTACCACACCTAGCACATGGAGGATAACTGGGCCTACCACTCACACTATTCTAAGATTTGGAAATAGAACACTTACCGTACTACTCCTTCCTACCTCTGGGATCGGGAGCACTAACTGAAGATGGTGCTAGCATAGACGAACGATTCTGCAACTACAAATAATTTCCCTCTTGAGACCTAGCCTGGCCATACTCAAACTGCCCTATTCTAGCCTTCTTGTTTCTTCTCTCTCTTCCCTTCAACTTCTTTGCTTCAATCTACTGAGCATGAATCATCAATCTAGAAAGATCCATATCTCCAATAAGCATAGCAGTCCCACACTCTTTGACTACAAAGCTAGACACTTCAGTGACAAACTTACTCATACTTACCCTAGGATCAACTATCGTATCAGTGGCATAGTTAGACAACTAATAACTAAAGGCAGTACATCTTCACTATCATCGAGCCCTACCTTAGGTTCAGCTACTCCTCTATCTTAGCTTCCCTCATCTCATGTGGGAAGAACCTATCTAAAAAATCATCCTGAAATACCTGCCAACTCATAAGAGCGACATTCTTACCTCTACCATTCTTCCACATCACTACCCAATCATACACTACATCCTTCAATCTATAAGATGCTAAATCTACACTCTCTTCTTCATAAACATGCATAATCTGGGTGATCTTCTTTACCTTATCTAAATAAAGTTGTGGGTCCTCACCTGCTTTCGACTCAAAGAACTCTAGCGGATTCATTGTCATAAAATCTCTGATCCTGGATGTTGCTAAATCTCCATTCTGCTGAAGTAGGACTGCAACCTAATGTTGCCCTGATTGTTAGAAGTCACTACCCTGGGCACCGCCTGAAAGGCAGCCCTAAACTCAACATGGGATACATTTTCATTTAGAAGATCATCGGGCTGGGGTAGCTGGTTATCATTTCTGTGGGCATTAACTCAATGAGGAGGCATATTCAACCATAACATAAGAGCATGAGTTAGAAGCAGATAGAGATATTGTAAGCACGATAGATTATGAAATAAAGAGATGATTTCCTAAGAATGTCCCATAGCCTCTTGCCCATAAATGTGGCACGCTTCACACCCATGATCAAGACTCTATGTAACGCGGCTTGTCTGACTCCCTAGGAATCTTATAAACCTTAGGCATTGATACCAAGTTTGTAGTGCCCCAAAACTTAGTCTTGAGATGTCACAGGTGCTCAAGACTAAGAGTAGCCTTAAGCTAACCCTGTCTGCCTGTTACTAAGTCTGAATTTCATAATAAGGGAAACATAGACATAAAAGTCATACTAAATTCAAAAAACTGTCTGAAATAGCTGAGAACAATTTGAATGTAATTTCTGAAAATCAATACTATAAGTTTAAATTATATCTAGCAGTCTAACAATCCCCTACTACTAATAACTAAAGAGTCACTAGGATAAACTCCTAACTAACTCGAACTGTCTGAAAAGAAATACTGAATCATATAAACTATTAAGCTGTAAAATTTGAATGAATAAGTTCTCAAATTATGAGCACTCACCAATGGTTGAATGTAGATAAAGATGTTCGAACTACTCACGCTGCAGATATTGAGCACCTGAACCTACATTATGAGAATATGTAGCACATAGACAAACATCATCTCATCATCATAATTTATAAAATAATGCATGCTAAATGTAAATGACTCACATAAGCTAGAATATTTGAAATACTAAAATTTGGAATCATGAATAGAAAATCATACTTTGTAAATGTAGTGAGTCATAACATTTAGTTCTAAAGGTTGTGCTAATACTCTGCCATTAAATCATAATATCTAAGTGTAGAAAGGATACACTTCTACGTCTGAAAACTAAAAGATGAAATCTGTAGCTAATATCTTTCTGTGAAGCATAATATGAATAGATTTGTAAGCCTTTACACTTTGTTTTCTAAAAGCTTTTCTATTATTCTTTTCTGAAGGCCTTTACTATTAGGGAAAAACACTTTATTTGAAGCCTATCTGTAAGGGAGGTTTTTCTAATTGACATAAACCATGTAAGCTAATATGGAGTACAATGTCTCATCCTTCTAAGAAGAAAACCTCACATTGGAGAGAGGTGTCATACTCTTTCCAGGGAGTATAACCTACTGCCCATGTGATCGATCACAAACTAAGTTTGCCATCTGTATTTGAATGGGAATAATTTTATAATCTGTACCTATATTTGCCATGTAGTTCTGCGAAAGATAGGGCACGCTAATCCCATACTTCTCGCTCGGTGCTAAATACTACTCCCTTTAAATATATATGCTCATTCTGTTGGAAATCCACTTTAAAAACTAACAGAAGGGTTTATCTGAAACCAATAATGGATTTATCTAATTAAATCTGTAAATAAAGATGATATGAATTTTATAATTTGTAATAAATCTATAAAGTGGATTGCATAACTATACTGAGGTTCAAAGGATCAAAGCTTTGCTGTAAATATAAAATAAATCTGATCAAAAAATGCTTAAAGCATCATCTTTCTTGAAATATCAACATATAAATTTGGGCTTGATAACCCGTGCATCTAATACATGTTAAAACATCATAATAATCATACTTGATAATGAAAATAATGATAATTCATCTTAAAATATGGAAATTACTGCAATAAACATGAAATTATGAAAATAGACATGCAATTCATCTTCTAAAACACTTGAAATCTCATAATCTTGCAAATAATAATAATGGCTATGAACCCTAATTCAAATCTCATGAGTATTCATTCAAAATCATATGAATTTATAATTAAAACTTGGTTTTGGGCACTAGGATGGAAGAAGATCCTTGTTCATAAACCCCATATACCTTGGTAGATGATTAGATAAAGAAATTTCAAATTTTTTATTCCTATTTAAGTTCTTGAAGAAGTGTTCTAGATTATCTTATCTTGTGAATCCTTAATTTTCAGCTTTCTTGGAGAAACAATGGTGGAATTGATTTCTTGGAGAAGAATCTTGAGTTCTAAGGTTTTTTTTTAGAGAAAATTGATGAATATTGAGCATAATAAGCTTAGAATGTGTTTAATCTCATGTTTTGGATGGATTGGGTCTTAGGAATTGACCAAAATACACCATTTAAATTTCTAAATGGAACTAGAAAAGAGAACAAAAATCCCAATTTAATAGGCCACCGCTATGTGCCACTATCGCAGTGGCTCATTGGATAACAGATACATGGGAACTGGAAACTCTCCGCGACGCGGAGCTAACGCGATTCCCCTTTGGAATGCCATTTTGACTATCATTGCGAAGCGGTGAAATCGCGTAGGCTTACTGGAAATTGAAAAATGGAAAATTGGACCTCTCTGAGATGCACCAATATCGTAGAGGTCTACTGAAAAATGACAATTATGAAATTGTCCTTTACCGCGATGCGGTGATTTCCCAGTTGACACACTGCTTACTAAAAATGTGCTAACTTCTCCATCGAGTGTCGAATTCGAGAGAATTTGGTGTCGATGGAAAGCTTATACAATTCCCCACACAACGGAAGGTCTGAAATTGGAAAATTCTATATAAAGTAAAAAAGGTATTTATTTTATAAGCTAATCCTTGACATTTTAGGGATGAAATTAAGCTAGAAAAGGTACAGAGTATTACAATATCTCTCTATTAAAAACATTCATCCTCGAATGTTGATAATTAAGCTACAAATACTGAGCAATCTAAGGCTATAAGCTATCATGCATAATTGACATAAAATGAATGACTGAATCTAAAACATACTGAGCTTCTGAACTGAACTGTGAGTGCATGAGGTGACATGGAAACAACTATATAGCTGAATTTGAGACTGGAAAAGAACTGAATAAAGGAACACTAATACCTTTGGCTAAATTTGAGTTCATGGAGAAGAGATGAGGATACTTGGTATGCATGTCTGCTTCTGCTTCCCAAGTAGCATCCTCAGCGGACTAATTTTGCCACAGAACTTTGACCAAGGAAACTTCTTTGTTCCTTAGTTTACGGATCTGATGATCAAGAATCTCTACTGGAAGCTCTTTGTAAGAATGGCTATTCTGAATATCTGTACTTTCTAGAGGAACTATAATGGCTGAATCGTCCATGCACTTCTTTAACAAGTACATATGGAATACTGGATGAACTGAGGATAAATCTGCGGGTAGCTCAAGATCATACACTACCTTCCCAACAAGGCTTAAGATCTGGTAGGGAACTACTTACCGAGGACTAAGCTTCCCCTTCTTTCAAAATTTCTTTACCCCCTTTGATACAAAATCAAACCAACAACACCAAGATCTTCTAGTAGGCTCGGATTTCAGCCCAACAAAACAAGAAACAACAAGTTTTAGTTTCGGTTTTTCAGCCCACAACACAAGAACAACAAGATAGATAACAAATGCTAGTGAATCGAAAAGAGCCCCACACGGCTTCACTAGACTTTCAAGATAACAAAATCAACACAACAACAACAAGATAAAGAAAGATAGATAACTTGACATATAACATTCAAGAAACTAAGAACCCTAACATCAAGAGAGGACCCTAAGTCTAATGAATATAAACACCAAGTTCTTACGAGGACCAAGAGGCACTCAACAACCTCAAAACCCTTGTTTCTAGCCAAAGAGACAACATAAGTATCCCTCTACTTGTGAGAATATAGTGGCGGCTTCTAGGAGTGGAAGAGAGAGGAAATGTTTTGTGTTTTTAGGTTACAAAAATCAGCATTCAAAACTACCTCTAACTCTCTCTAACATGTTCTATTTATATTACAAACAAAGGGGTAAAATGACCCATCCGCCCTTGCTTCTTGTGCCAACCTTGGAGAGTAGTTTATTACACATTAGGACCTATCTTCACACATAAAAACGTTTAGGTCCTTGGTTGGTTCGATCACCAACTCACACGCGGCCATTTGCATGAACAAAGCTTGGAGTTTTTGTAATTCCCGAGCTTGGCTTCGTGTGAAAGGCCGTGTACCTGTGGAGGCTGCCCTAACCGTATCATCCTCTCCATCTTGAGAGGAATTTGACCTCAAATTCGGCATTTGGTCATCTTCAACCACATCCACGAGGGAGAGATCACCAACGTTGAAAGTGTTGTGCACTTGATATTCCGGTGGAAGGTCAATCTTGTAGGCGTTGTCATTGATTCTCTCAAGTACTTGGAAAGGACCATCACCCCTTGGCTGCAATTTGGACTTCCTTTGAGCTGGAAACCGATCCTTTCGAAGATGCACCCACACCCAATCTCCGGGTTCAAGCACAAGCCTCCTTCTCCCTTTGTTTACCCCTTTTGCAATCTCTTGGTTCTTCTTTTCAAGCTTGATCCGCACCGTCTCATGCATTTTCTTCATTGCCTCGGCTCTTTTATTTCCATCTAAGCTGGTCATGAGATCACTAGACAAGCCGTAAACACATTCAAAGGGAGTCATTCCCGTGCTCGAATGTATTACCCGGTTGTATGCAAATTCCACCAAGGGAAGGTGATCTTCCCATGAAGTCAGTTTACCTTTAACCATAGAACGTAGCATAGACCCTAAGGTTCTATTTACTACCTCCGTTTGGCCATCGGTTTGTGGGTGACAAGACGTGGAGAAAAGCAACTTCGTCCCAAGCCTACCCCACATGGACTTCCAAAAGAGACTTAGGAACTTGGAGTCCCTATCGCTCACAATAGTCCTCGGTACCCCGTGAATCTTTACAACATGTTCAACAAATAATGAAGCTACACTAGGAGCATCCTCGGTTTTAGAACATGGAATAAAATGAGCCATTTTAGAGAATCTATCAACAATAACAAAAATGCTATCTCGACCCTTTCTAGTCCTTGGCAGCCCCAAAACAAAGTCCATCGAAATGTCCAACCAAGGCCTAAGGGGAGTAGGGAGTGGGGTGTATAACCCTTGAGGTTGGAGACGTGATTTCGCACTCCGGCAGGCCACGCATTGACTACAAATTTTAGTGACGTCCTTGCGCATTTTGGGCTAATAGAAGTTCTCCTCTAAGATGCCGAGGGTCTTGTCTACCCCAAAGTGACCCATGAGGCCTCCGTCATGAGCCTCCCTCACAAATAATTCCCTCCAAGAACCAGAAGGAACACACAACCTCCTCCCTTTGAACAAATACCCATCGAACCGAGAGTAGGAGGAATGGTCATTCTCCTTAAGCCAACGGTCCCTTCCCCACTCTTCGCATTCCCTAAAAATAGGAGCAAAGGTAGGATCCTCAGGATACAACATCCGCAAGCTCTCAAAACCCATCAACTTCGAAGACAAGGTAGCAACAAGCACATGCTTCCTAGACAAGGCATCGGCAATAACATTTTCTTTTCCCCTTTTGTAATGAATTACATAAGGGAAAGTCTCGATGAACTCAATCCACTTAGCATGACGCCTATTCAGCTTGTCTTGGCTCTTAAGGTGTTTCAACGACTCATGATCCATTCGTATCACAAACTCCTTAGGCCACAAATAATGTTGCCAATTTCCCAAGGCTCTAACAAGGGCGTACAACTCCAAATCATAAGTTGAGTAATTAAGAGTTGCCCCTTTGAGCTTTTCACTGAAATAAGCAACGGGCTTACCTTCTTGCATCAAAACGGACCCGATGCCAAACTTACTAGCATCACACTCTACTTCAAACATCTTATCAAAATCGGGCAATTGCAATAGAGGCGCCGAGATGAGCGTAGCTTTCAAGGCCTCAAAAGCCCTAGCTTGCTCATCACCCCATTTAAAGGGTCCGTCCTTTCTAATTACCTCGGTCAAGGGGGCTGCTATGGAGCTAAATCCTTTGACAAACCACCTATAAAAGCTTGCCAACCCATGGAAACTTCGGATTTCTCCAATAGTTTTAGGGGTCGGCCAACTTCGAATAGAGTCTATCTTGGAATCGTCCACTTCCACACCCCTTGAGCTCACGACAAAACCCAAGAATATAACTTTATCAACACCAAAAGAACACTTCTCCATGTTGGCATACAGCTTCTCCTTTCGGAGCACATCAAACACACATCTCAAATGCATTACATGATCATCAATAGACTTACTATACACCAACACATCATCAAAGTAAACCACCACAAACTTGCCAATATAAGGCTTCATTACATGATTCATTAGCCTCATAAACGTGCTAGGAGCATTGGTAAGGCCGAAGGGCATGACCAGCCACTCATATAGACCGAATTTGGTCTTGAATGCGGTCTTCCACTCATCACCGGGTTGCATGCGAATTTGGTGATAGCCGCTCCTAAGGTCCACTTTAGAAAACAAACAAGACTCGTGGAGCTCATCTAACATATCATCTAGTCTAGGGATTGGATGACGATACCTTATAGTGATTTTGTTGATGGCTCTACAATCGACGCACATGCGCCAAGTTCCGTCCTTCTTTGGTACTAAAAGCACCGGAACAGCACACAGACTCATGCTTTCCTTGATGTATCCCTTATTGAGAAGCTCCTCAACTTGTCTTTCAAGCCCCTTAGTGTCCATAGGATTGCTCCTATAGGCCGGTTTGTTTGGAAGTTGTGAACCCGGCACCAAATCAATTTGATGCTCAATTCCCCGAAGTGGGGGCAATCCTTGCGGAAGTTCTTGAGGAAATACATCTTCATACTCCTGCAACACACAAGAAATCAAAGGGGAAATGGATGAATTAGTGGGGTTAGTATTAAAACAATGGGCCAAAAGTAGCATCGGTTTGTTTTCATCATGGTCCACGAAGAGTTCTTTTCTTCTAGCCAACATCACTACGTTTTCCATCTCCCTTGGTGTTGGGACAGCCTCGGATGCCCCTACCTCCTCACCTATGGCATCCCCCCCTTTTCTCCCTTCTCGGGTTCCTTCCCCTTTCCCTTTAACTCTCTCATCTTTTGATGCCACTCATTTACTTGGGAGGGTGAAAGAGGGTGAAGTGTGACCTTTCGGCCATCCTTCTCAAGCGTATACCAGTTGGACCTCCCATCGTGTTTAGTAGACCTATCATATTGCCATGGTCTACCTAACAACAAGTGACATGCTTGCATTGGGATCACGTCACAAAGCACTTCATCATGGTTGTTTCCCACCTTAAACCGAATCACACATTGCCTTGTGACCTTCAATTCACCACAATCGTTCAACCATTGTAGCTTGTAAGGACTAGTGTGTAGTGTAGTAGGTAGCTTCAAGAAATTTACCATAGCATGGCTCGCAACATTTGTACAACTACCACTATCAATCACCAAAGTGAACACACTCCCCTTTACGAGACACTTAGTATGGAATAGATTTTCCCTTTGACTCGGGTCATCCACCGCCTTACTAATCATGACACGTGTAACCACAAAGTTTGGTACCACACACTCCCCTTCTTGTGGATAGACATCTTCACTACCCTCTAATTCATCATCATTCGGCCCATTTTTAGCCCCCTCTCCATCTTGAGGCTCGGCCTCATCCTCCCCCCTTTCGGAAACCACCTCCTCACTAAGGTAGTACACTTTCCCTTCTCATAGGATCACATTGCGCCGGTTCGGACATTCATTGGCCTTATGCCCCCAACCTTGGCACTTGAATCATTGGAACCCCTTTGGGTTGGGATATTTGTGAGCCTCCGGTTTCGGAGGAAACTTAGGGACTGTTTTGAACTCGGGCAGCTTCGTAGGGCCGGGTTGGTCCTTGTTTTTGGGCCAACCCGAGGGGGTTTGTACCCTTGCCTTGAAGGTTGATCTCTCCTTAAGTTCCCTTTAAATCTCTAGGGCCGCTTGGAATATACCATCAATGGTTTCAAACCGGTGAAGGGTCAAGTGAGTGGAGATCTCTTTGTTCAATCCACACTTGAACCGAATGATGTCGTGACTGATTTGCTCCCCACGATGATCAAGTTTCAACATGAGTTGTTGGAACTCGTCAAAATAGGCCATCACACTCTTGCCTCCTTGCCGCAAGCCATACAATCTAGCGAGCAACTCATGACGATATCTCTCGGGAAGGTACCGTTGTCTCATCAAATACCTCAACCGATACCAAGGTGGTGGCTGCCCATCCACTAATTCATTACCAAATCATTTAACATACTCCCACCAAGTGTTAGCATAGCCCTCGAGGTGAGCTATAGCGTAGCAACTCTTCTTTTCTTCCGAGATGTCATTAACTTGGAAAACTTTGTCACAAGCCGATTCCCAAGTTAAGTAGGTCTCGGGGTCACTTTCACCCTTAAAGATAGGTAGGCTCAACTTGATGGTGTTGATGCCTACGTCTCTCTCTTGGTGTCGGTTTCCCCTATCTCCATACCCCCGGTATCTCCTAGGTTCTCCTCGACCCCCTCTTAACTCCTCCTCCCTCATATAAGCATCATCAAAGGTTCCATCTCCTTCATACTCCTCTCTACCGTATCCTTCAAAGTGGACTGGTCGGCCTTGGCCGTTTTGATTCGGAGGATTTGGAATTTACGGTCTTTGGTTTAATGGAGCTTGGAATGGAGGGTTCGGATTTAGTGGAGGTACTTGGCGTCCAAATCCCTCTTGTGGAATTGGAGGGGCTTGAAAATGTAGTGGTCTAGTGGAGTCTCGGTTTGGAGGAAAATAGGTAGTTTGGCTCGCGGTATTTGGTGGAGCTTGGGGTGCATTTAGCATTTGGTGGACTGTTTTGGGGGTGATGGTTGCGGAGGAGGTCCTATCATGAACATTGGTAGATACATGTAGAGGAGTAGAAGGACGAGAGTTCCTTTGGCTCTCCACTTGTTCTAATCTCCCACTAATAGTCGACACCTCCCCCCTTATTTCTGCCAAGTCTCCTATCACGGCCCCAAATTTCGAATTCAATCTTTCAAGTGTCCGGGTAACGGCCTCAAGAGTGACCCTCATAGAATCAAGGGCATTAGTATCCGCATTATGAGACGTAGCTCCTTCCATTGTCAAGGTATTATTCGCTTTATTTCACCACAAGTTCGTGTTCCACAAGTGTTGTATAATTGGCTAGTAACCGTGAGATTTCTAAGGTATGAGCAAGCTCTTATCTGGAATGGATTCTTGTTTGAAGACTCAAAGAATTCTTGCCGGACTAGAGTCAAAAATCAGCAATTCGTTCAAACGAATAAAAGCACTCAAATAATCGTTGACACGAACAAACGGTTCAAGGAACTAGTTGACAACCTAGTAGGAAGGTACTAGTTTGTTAATTAGTTCTAGGACCAAGTAAGGGAAACCAAGGATCAACAATTAGCAACCAAAGAATACCCTAAGTTGAGCTTATAGTGACTTGGCAGCATGCAATGGTTCCACACGTTCTTCTTCTTTTTTTTTTTTTTTGCTTTATGTTAATATTCACACAACTTGTTGTAGTTTGAAAGGTGTTTTTGGTGGGAAAAATAAAATCTTGTAGTCTTTCACCCTTTTCAAACTCAAGAAAGTGGGGTTTGGTTGACAAATCCCACAAAACAAGGCTCCTTGAATTAGGGAAAGTGATTGACAAGACTAAAAGGTGATGGGTGCAAGTCTTTCACAACACTTTATAGCTTGTCTTCCACTTGAACACAACAAGATGAACAAGATGAACAAGTTCAAAAGATGAACACTTCAACAAACTTCATCAACTTCTTTAGCACATAAACACACAACCACCGATTTTCTTTTGGTTATCAACAACATACAACTTTCGGCCACTTCAAGTCACCACACAATGTTCAAGTTTTCAAGCTCAACTTTCGGATCTAGACACCTTAGTGTGGGTGAGAAAGAAACCAACACTAGAAACTCACAAAACAAGCAAAATAACACCTAGATCTAAACATACAACATCATTCTCGGTTTCAACTTTTAGTGGACAGATTTCAGAATTTCTTTGGTGTAGTTTGTTTAAGCCGTGAGCTAGCCCAAGATGGGTTATGTTGGAACACAACCGGTCTTGCTTTGATACCAAATGATACAAAATCAAACCAACAACACCAAGAGCTTCTAGTAGGCTCGGATTTCAGCCCAACAAAACAAGAAACAACAAGTTTTAGTTTCGGTTTTTCAGCCCACAACACAAGAACAACAAGATAGATAACAAATGCTAGTGAATCGAAAAGAGCCCCACACGGCTTCACTAGACTTTCAAGATAACAAAATCAACACAACAACAACAAGATAAAGAAAGATAGATAACTTGACATATAACATTCAAGAAACTAAGAACCCTAACATCAAGAGAGGACCGTAAGTCTAATGAATATAAACACCAAGTTCTTACGAGGACCAAGAGGCACTCAACAACCTCAAAACCCTTGTTTCTAGCCAAAGAGACAACACAAGTATCCCTCTACTTGTGAGAATATACTGGCGGCTTCTAGGAGTGGAAGAGAGAGGAAATGTTTTGTGTTTTTAGGTTACAAAAATCAGCATTCAAAACTACCTCTAACTCTCTCTAACATGTTCTATTTATATTACAAACAAAGGGGTAAAATGACCCATCCGCCCTTGCTTCTTGTGCCAACCTTGGAGAGTAGTTTATTACACATTACGACCTCTCTTCACACATAAAAACGTTTAGGTCCTTGGTTGGTTCGATCACCAACTCACACACGGCCATTTGCATGAACAAAGCTTGGAGTTTTTGTAATTCCCGAGCTTGGCTTCGTGTGAAAGGCCGTGTACCTGTGGAGGCTGCCCTAACTGTATCACCCTTTATGGGTGAAACTTTTAAATACACAAGATCATCAACCTCAAACTCAAGATCTCTTCTTCTTATGTCTGCATGAGATATTTGATGACTCTGAACTATTTTTAATCTCTCTCTAATTAGCCGAACTTTCTCTATGGCCTCAAACACCATGTCTGGCCCAATCAAAATGGCCTCACCCACTTCAAACCAACCAACTGGCGATCTACGTCTCCACCTATAAAGAGTTTCAAATGGATCTATCCAAATACTAGCATGGTAACGGTTATTATAAGGTAACTCATTCAACGATAAATGGTTAACACAACTACCTTTGAAATCAAGAACACATGCCCTCAACATATTCTCTAGTGTTTGAATGGTCCTTTCTGCCTGACCATCTGTCTTTGAATGAAAAGCTAAACTAAAGTAAACTTGGGTACCAAGACCCTTCTGAAAGGCTCTCTAAAACTGAGAGGTAAACTGAGTACCTCTATCTGTGATGATGGACAAAGGAACTCCATCCAATCTGACTAACTCCCTAATATACAGCGTAGCATAATCCTCAGTTGTGTAAGACATGTGAACTGGCAAGAGATGCGCTGACTTAGTTAATATGTCTACAATAACCCAAATCGAATCATGCTAATAACGCGAATAGGATAAACCAGTCATAAAATCCATATTCACCTCTTCCCACTTCTAAGTGGGGATACCAAACTCTTATAACATACCACCGAGTATTTGGTGCTCTACCTTAACCTATTGATAAATTGCACACTTGGCTATAAACCCTGCTATATCTCTCTTTATACCACTGCACCAATAGATTTCCTACAAGTTGCGGTACATCTTGGTGGCACCCAGATGAATGAAATAATGTGCACCATGCGCTTCCACCATAATCTGCTGTCTCAAATCATCAACACATAGCACACACAATCTACTCTGGTATTTCAACACACCATCTCTCCCTTTGGAAAAAACCTCTATCTTTTGGTCTTTAACTGACTCCTTCAGTTTGACCAAACTAGAATCCTCATCTTGCTTCTCTTTCACTTTTGAAACTAGAGAAGATTCAGAACTACTCTGAACCCAAACATTCCTTTCAGCTGAATCAACCAATCTCACGCCCAATCTAGATAACCGATGAACTTCCCAAACTAAATCCTTCTTATCATTCTCCATATAAGAAACACTGCTCATAGACAATCTACTAAGGGCTTCTTCCACTATATTGGCCTTGCCCGGATGATACAACATGCTTATATCATAACCTTTCAATAATTCTAACTATCTTCTCTAGTGAAGATTCAACTCCCTTTGATTACTGCAAGCTTTTGTGATCCATAAACACATCAACATGCACCCCATACAAATAATGTCTCCAGATTTACAAAGCAAACACAACTATAGCTAACTCAAGATCACGGGTCGGGTAATTCTTTTCGTGAGGCTTAAGCTGTCTAGAGGAATAAGCAATTACCTTACCTCTCTGCATCAAAACACAACCGAAACGAACTCTAGAGGCATCACAATACACCACAAAACTATTTGTACCATCAGGGAATGCTAAAACCTAGGCTAAATTGAGTCGAGTCTTCAACTCCTAAAAACTCTTCTCACAGGAATTTGACCACTGAAACTTAACTTTCTTCTAGGTCAATCTAGATATAGGATATGCAATAGATGAGAAAACCTAAAAAAACATCTGTAATAACCAGCTAGACCCAAGAAACTCCTAATATCTGATGGAGAGATAGGTCTAGGCTAATTTTTTAAGGCTTCTGTCTTTTGGGGATCAACCCTAATACCCTCACTAGAAATAATATAACCAAGGAAAGCTACGGACCTTAGCCAAAATTCTTATTTGCTAAATTTAGTGAACAACTGGTGATCTCTATGAGTTTGCAATACAATTCTAAGATGGTCTTCATGATCATACTCACTACGAGAGTAGACAAGAATATCATCGATAAAGTCTATGACAAACATGTCTAAATACTGTTTGAACACTTTTTTCATCAGGTCCATGAAAGTTACTGGGGCATTGGTTAGTTCAAAGAACATAACTAGTAATTCAAAATGACTATAACGACTTCTGAAAGTTGTCTTTGGAATATCATATTCCCTAACTCTAAGATGATAATAGCTGGATCTAATGTCTATCTTTGAGAAATAAGTTGCACCTTGGAGTTGGTCAAATAAGTCATTAATTCTAGGAAGTGGATATTTGTTTTTTACTGTAACTTTATTCAGTAATAGGATGGGAGTTCCCCATGGAGAGACACTAGGCCTTATAAAACCTTTGTCTTAAAGATCTTTGAGTTGATATTTCAACTTTCTAAGCTCGAAAGGAGCCATACGATATGGGGGAATAGAAATAGGCTGAGTATCTGTAAAAAGGTCAATACCAAATTCTATTTTCCTATCAAGAGGTACCCCTGGCAAATCTTTGGGAAACACATCAGGAAACTCATTAACTATACTGACTGACTGAACTATTCGAGTCTCATACATAGTGTCTTTGACTTGAACTAGATGATAGATACACCCTTTGGAGATCAACTTTCTGGCCTTAAGATAGGATATAAAATGACTCTTGGGAGATATTAAATTCCCTTTCAACTCAAAGATAGGCTTATCTAGGAACTTGTACTTTACCACTCGAGTATGACAATCTTTGAAGGCATAACAAGAATGGAGTGAATCCATACCTTAAGTAAGATCAAAGTCAAGCATATCTAACTCTATTAAGTATGCTAACATGATTTTATGAAGGATAGTAATAGGACACTTTCTATAGATCTATTTACCACAATTGATTCACCCACTGGGGTAAAAACCAAGAAAGGCTTAGGGATCTTTTAGGACTTATTTTAAAATTCACCGCAACTAAGGGGGTCACATATGAGAAACTTAACCTAGGGTCTAAAAACATATAAAAACCAAGATGAAAGACATGAAGCATACCAATAACAATATCTGGTGAATCCTCTTTCTCCCGAAAGGATGGTAAAGCATAAAATCAATTCTGGCATTGACTGCCATTGGTACTGGATGATGTGCCCTAAGGAGGGACTCGGTGACCTAAAAGAGCTGGTGCATTAGTATCCTGAGTTTGAGGACGACCATCTTTAATTCCCTTCTTAGTATGCGGATAATCTTTAATTCCATGAGCCAACTTACCACAACCATAACAACCTTTTTGTCCATCTAAACACTCACCAAGATAACTTTTACCATATGAAGGATAATTGGGCCTACCACTCACACTATTCTGGGATCTGGACACAGAAGACTTACCCCCACTCTTATTTCCTACTTCTAGGACCGAGAGCACTAGCTGAAGATGGTGCTGGCATAGATAAATAATTCTGAAATAGTGAATGATTTACCCTTTGAAACCTACCTTGGCCATACACAAACTGCCCAGTTTTAGCATTCTTGTTTCCTCTCTCTCTTACCTTCAACTTCTCTACTTTAATCTGTTGAGCATGAATCATCAATCTAGTAAGATCTATGTCTCCAATGAGTATGGCAGTCCTACACTTCTTGACTACCAAGATAGATACTCTAGTGATAAACTTACTCATACTTGCCCTATGATCAGCCATCATATCAGGGGCATACTTAGACAACTGATTGAACTTAAGGAAATATTCTTTCACTATCATCAAGCCCTGTCTCAGGTTCATAAACTCCTTTATCTTAGCTTTCCTCGACTCATGTAGGAAGAACCTATCTAGAAAAGTATCCTAAAATAATTGCTAACTTATAGGAGTGGCATTCTCACCTCTACCATTCTTCCACATCACTACCTAATCGTATACTACATCCTTTAATCTATAGGATGCTAACACTACACTCTTACTTTCAGAATAATACATAATCTAGGTGATCATCTTTACCTCATCTAAATAAAGTTGTGGGTCCTCACCTTCTTTCGACCCAATAAACTTTAGCGATTTCATTCATATGAAATCTCTGATCCTAGATGCTGCTAAATGCCCATTCTATTAAAGTGGGATTAAAGCCTAATGGTTTCCCTAAATGTTAGCAGTCAGTACAGCTCTAAACTCATCATGGGATACATTTTTATTCAGAGAATCGGCGGGTTAGGGTGGCTGGTTATCATTTATATGGGTGTTAGCTTAATGAGGAAGCATATTCAACTATGACTTAAGAGCACAGGTTAAAAAATTGATAGAGATACTCTAAGCATAATAGATTAGGAAAGAAAGAGGTGATTTTCTAAGAATGTCCCATAGCCTCTTGCTCATAAATATGACACACTTTATACCCATGATCAAGACTTCATGTAATATGGCTTGTCTGACACCCTATGACTCTTATAAACTTTAGGCTCTGATACCAAGCTTGTAATACCCCAAAACCTGGTCCCGAAATATCACAGGTGCTCAAGACTACAAGTAGCCTTAAGCTTACCTTGTTTGCTTATTACTAAGTCTGAATCTCATAATAAGAGAAACATAGACATAAAAGTCATACTATATATGGAAAACTATCTAAAATAGCTGATAACAATCTAAATGTAATGTATGAAAAAAAATACTATAAGACTAAATAATATCTAGCAATTTGACAAGCCTCTACTATTAATAACTAGAGAGTCACTGGGATAAACCCCCAGCTAACTCAAACTATCTGAAAAGAAATATTGAATCATATAAACTATTAAGATACAAAATCTAAATGAATAAATCCCTAAACTATAAGGAATCACCAACTATCGGATGTAGATGAAGATGCTCGAACTACTCACGCTGCTGATACTGAGCGCCTAAACCTACATTATGAGACAATGTAGCACATAGAAATATATGTAGATCTGTACTTTGAGGATATACTGAGTATATGGGGGTGAAATGCATAAGTAAAACATCATCTCATTATCATAATTTATAAAACAATGCATTTTAAATATAAATGACTCTTATAAGCTGGAATAACTGAAATACTAAAATCTATAATCATGAATAGAAAATCATACTTTGTAAATATAGTGAGTCATAACATTTAGTTCAAAAGGTTGTGCTAATACTCTGTTGTTAAATTATACTATCGAAGTGTAGAAAGGACTCATTTCTATGTCTAAAATCTAAAAGCTAAAATCTGCAGCTAAAATCTTTTTGTAAAGCATAATCTGAATAAATTTGTGAGCCTTTACACTTAGTTTTCTAAACGATTTTATGTTATTCTTTTCTGAAAACCTTTCCTATTAAGGAAAATACTTTATCTGAAGCTTATCTGTAAGGAAGGTTCTTCTAACTGACATAAACCATGTGAGATAACATGGAGTCCAACGTCTCGTCCTCTTAAAGAGGAAACCTCACATTAGGAAGAGCTATCATACTATTATTAGGGAGTATAATCTACTGCCCATGTGAACGATCACAAGCTAAGTATGTCATCCATATTGGAATGGGAATAATATGATAATCTGTACCTACCTTGGCTATGTAGTTCTGTGAAAGATAGGTCACGCTAATCCCACATTTCTTGCTCGATGCTAAACTCTACTCCCTTTAAATTTGTATGCTCATTCTATTGGAAAGCCACTCTAAAAAGTAGCATAAGGGTTTATCTGAAACCAATTAAGCATTTATCTGATTAAATCTATAAATAAAGATGATCTAAATTCTATAATTTGTAACAAATCTATAAAGTAGATTCCATAACTATACTGAGGATCCAAAGATCAAAGTTTTGCTGTAAATCTGAAATAAGTCTGATCATAAGATACTTAAAGCATCATATTTCTTGAAATATCAATATATAAATTTGGGCTTGAGAACCCATTAATCAAATACATGTTAAAACATCATAATAATCATGATTGATAATGGAAACAATGATAATTCATCTCAAAATCTAGAAATTACTGCAGTAGGCATGTAAATATGAAAATAGACATGCAATTCATCTTCTAAAACACTTGAAATCTCATAATCTTGCAAATAGCAATAGCAGGTATGAACCCTAATTCTAATCTCATGAGTATTCATTTAAAATCATATGAATTTATAATTAAAAATTGGTTTTTGGCACAAGGATGGAAGAAGATCGTTGTTTATAAGCCCTCCATACCTTGGTAGATGATTATATGAAGAAATCTCGAATTATTGATTCCTATTTGAATTCTTGAAGATGCGTTCTTGATTATCTTGTCTTAGGTATCCTTAATTTTGAGATTTCTTGGAGAAACAATGGTGGAATTGATTTCATGGAGAAGAATCTTGAGTTCTAAGGGTTTTTTTTGAGAGAAAATTGATGAATAATGAGCATAATAGGCTTAGAATGTGTTTAATCTCATGTTTTGGATGGATTGGGGGGTTGGAAATTGACCAAAATACCTTATTTAAATTTCTAAATGGAACTAGAAAAGAGTACAAAAATTCTAATTTAATAGGCTACCGCGACGCACCACATCACGGTGGCTTGCTGGATAAGGGACAATTGAAAACTCGAAACTCTACATGACGCGGAGCTGTTGTGGTGCCCCTTTGGAATGCCATTTTGACCATCGTAGAGATGTGGTTAAATTTCATATGCTTATTGGAATTTGACAAATAGAAAATTAGACCTCTTCACGATGCACCAATATCACGAAGGTGTAACGCCCCGTATTTTGAACTAGAATGAAAACTATCATTTCTATACGTAGATGATCCAAAAGCCATAAATCATATGAAAATTTTTCATGTCAATCAATTATGTAGTGTGGTAACCATTTAAGCATGAATTGAGATCATAACGGTCCCTTAACTCAAGGTCAAGTTGAAAGCTTCTCTGTCGTTCGAGTTTTAGTGATCATCAAGACTTAAGTCAACTTCAATCGACCATAGATCCTTGTATATATCAAACTGAGTGGCCTACTATATATCAACTGAAAGATATTTGAATTAGCTTTCCAGAGATACCAAATTCGCCTAAATCAGATACTCGGTGAAAAAGTTAGAGCATTTTTAGTGCCTGTCCCAGCGCTTACCACAATTTCCAGCGCGGCGCGGTGAAGTCTTTTACGGTGTTCCAGTCCCAGATTTTAAATTCAAAGGCCAAATTAGACATTTCCCATGGCCCCAAACCCATCCAAACACGGTATTCAATCCCAAATACACCTAAATACTTAGACTTTCATCAAAATTCATCAAGAACTCTCTCTAGGGTTTCAAACAAGAAACCCGAGCATCTCAAGATTCAACCATGGGTTTTTAAAAATGATTGAAGATTTGGAATCCCCAATCTGTAAGCTTTAAGAATTACCTATTATCTTTCAGAATTAAGGTACGTGGGGTTTTCCTAAAATCTCATGGGCATAGAAATCATGTTTTAAGAATGAGGTTTTAAAGTTAATGATTATAATCATGTTTTAGAATTTTTGACGGTATTGTTTTAGTCTTTAGGCCTTTCCCCCAAATTGATTTGAAATTATGTATATATATGTACGTGTGTGTTCAAGAATGGTTATTCAATTGAGAGTATGAATTATAATGAATCCCTCTTTCCCATCTTCGTATGATATAAATTGTTTGGAACGCATTTGAAGAGCATGATATGAAATACTTTGGCTTTTGATATGTTTTGAATATGATTTTTGAATACGAAAGAGAGGGTAGTGAATGTTGAATATACATATAATAAAAAAGTGCATGGTTTTTCTAAAATTACATGACCACCACATCTTTGAAGTATTGTTGCATAGTATTGACTTGTGTTTTCGGAACATGAAATCTTTTATATTGTTTGCATGATTGGGTGGTCTGAACTGTGTTTTAATGAAAGAATTAGGCATGATGCATTATGGCTCAGAAATAGGACTTTCAAGTCTTGGTGTGACAACACCAATACAGAAAATGCCATGATAAATTTAGAATAGAGTAGAATGCATGTTTGAAATCATATTTATAGATTTCGTGATTAGAATATTGCATGATTTGAAATGGTTAAAAATTAGGCAGAAAGAGATGTTAGGTGGTTCCTCGAAGAAGGCATGAGTCCAGATACTCATTGCCCAAAATCATGATTTGCAGTTCTGGGTATATCTTATATTACGTTGGCCTATTGTTGCGTGGCATATCAGAATCAGAGACTACAACCCTTGCGGCACACTCGGGTTGGAGGCTTCCCCGCTGAGTCAATGGAGGATTCCATATAGCCCGTGGAATATAAAAAAATATAAGGGAGTGCTACCTAACTCAGAAGTAATATAAAGATCAGAATTTGCACTGACAGAAAAGGTTACATGTTTTCAGAAAATGCCCATGGTTTTGAAAATCACTTGATGTATAATGTTTTGACAAGTTGCTCTCAACTATTTTATTTATATAAAAGTTTTATTTTGGAATACTTTGCGTACCAGTACATCTATATTGACCCCTCCTCCTCCCTCCATGTTTTGAGGCTCAATCTAGGGGTCTAGAAAGGCAGTAGATTCGTCAGACAGAGTTGCAGTGTTCAGTTGGTGAGCCTTCTCTATTTTAGAAGTATCATCTTTTAGATTATGTCTCTTATTATTGTTTTGGTCTACTGGGGGCCTTGTCCCAGTTTTCAGACGGTTGTTAGATTTTCATATAGTAGAGATTTCGCAGACTGAGTCAGATGTTATTTAGATGTAGTTGCACTACAATTTCCATACTTATGTTGAAATTAGAATTTGACCATGTTTCCATAGCTGGTTATGTTTTCGCATCTTCTTTATTTATATGAATGTTGTGCATGATTACCAAATATAAAAGGGCATTTTGGGCCTTCATGGTTCGGGAAGTCCATCACGGCCAGGCCCTAGTTAGGGTCATGATAAAGTTGGTATCAGAGCACGGTTCATGGTCCCAGGGTATCTGGGAAATTGCATCAGGTAGAGTCTTATTTATGGGTGTGTAGTGAGCCATACTTATAAGTAAGAGGCTACTAAGAGTTTAGGAATGTTTTCTTTTTTTTCATACTTTAGTTCGTGCTATTAAGCCAGAATGTTCCTCTTCCATACTCTAATTCATGATATGGTGTCACCCATATGGAAGTAAAGTTATCCCAATTCTTTTCTTACTTTAATATGCCCAAATATGTCTCATTATTGGGGTGATTCAAGTGCAGAAGTTTACAGTCTAAATGGTATTGTCCTTTCTGGTTGAGCCACATAAGAGTTTAAAATTTGTGCAAGAACTTGTAACGAGTCTGTTAGTGCCTCAAAGTGTATTTATTTTGGTGTGAACTTTGATTCTAATGAAATCGTGCTTTTTGTCCTACGGTATTAAGAGTATTCCGTCTCTTTTCAGAATTTATATAGCAAATATCATGCTTAAGAGGGAACAATTTGTAGTAGAATGATGAAACTATATTTCCACCCGAGTAGTAGTATAAGTTAAGTATCAGTGTCATAACCTATTAGTAGTGATGTTGGACCAAGAAGTTGGTTATGTAAAGTCACAAGTTAGAAGTTAGAGTGAGGGTGACTTGTGTGTAAATAAATATTTTAGTTGAATAACCAATGTTTGAAGATGATTTACCACTTTATAGTGATAGGCTAAGGTGGTAGCTAGTAGCATGTGTGGATTGTATGGTAGTCTGTGGGGGAAGTGTTTGACTCAGATTTTATTTATATAGAGTGAGATGTGTATTCTTAGATCATTAATATTGTATGTCAATTTTCTATCTCTTGTAATATGTAATCTTGTTATCATAGTGTTTTTGAAAAAAAAATCAAAGTCTAGTAAAGTCGTGTGGGGCTCTTTCGATTCACTAGCATAGTTAATTTGTTATTCATTTCATTTTCTGGTTCAAAACACAAAAAAAATCAAAGTCTAGTGAAGTCGTGTGAGGCCTATTTTTGATTCACTAGCAACTTGTTGTTCAATTTGATGTTCTTGTGTAGTTTAATATTTGTATAGCTGAATTTATTTGCATGAGATTGAGTTGGTAAAGAGGTGATACATCCTTGTGTGTTAGTTTAGTAAAAGGTAAAGAAGGAGTTATTAGTCAAGGTGAATTATTGTTTGATTGAAGTATGAAAATGGCTAGATTAGCCAGTAAGTTAGGATTATAGACTCATGGTTGTTTGTGGAAATTGAAAGTAGTCTAAATATATGCTTGGGTAAGTAGAAAAATCATATAAGTAGATAAGATTGTATGGGGTTATGATATAAGATTAAGGTTGACCATGTCTATTATATGACTTTACCCCCCTTGACCTTCTTTTTGTTGGTAGTTGTAAACTAGTACTACTTGTGAGAAGGTATGTAGTAGATTTTTGAGGTATTTGGATAGAATGACCCAATTCGACGGACTAGTATATTATGTTGCCTTCTTCATTGACGGTAGATGATTGATGCTAGACTATTGGCTTGAATTTAATGTAGGATATGGATGTAAGAATAATGGCTTAAGATTAAGGATGAATGTTTTGTGAGAATTGTGTGTAAGGTTGGGTTGTAAATTATACTTACCACTAGACATTATGTTTGAACAGTTGATAGCCATGAAGGCGGATGTGATGATTTTTTGGCTAATGATACTAGTTTTATGGAAGTGATCTAATAGTCTTGAACAATGTATGCCAGAGCCTAAGTTTGTTTGATTCGTAATGAAGTATGATGTAGAAGTATGCCCAAGGTGATATGAGGTTGCGGCAATTTTTCTAAGGATATTACATCTTGTGTGTGGATAGTAGTACCGTTTAGTTGCTAGATGGTATATGGTGTTCTAAATAGCCAAGCTAAGGAGTTCTAATTGAGAGTGTTGAGCCTTTTGATATGATCTTGAATTTTCATAGTAGAGAGATATAAGTTAGTGTTGCGATATTGATATACTATGATGGAAGTAGTATGGTTCATCAAAGGCTTGGTGATATCCATGTTAAGTATTATAATCTAAGTTTGAATTTTTGAAGGTTGAGCTAACAGAAATAAGAGTTGAAGAGCTAGAGGGTGTGCACTCCAACTATAGGGATACTCATGAAGATTCAAAGTTAGTAAGTGTTCAAGTATTATATGATGACTATTGGGTCTATAGAATAATAAAGTGTGTCTCAGAAGGTGGTATTAGCATGGGTTTTCCACTTCCAGATATAGTTATTCAGGTTAAGTTCTATTAATTAAGTATTGTCGTATCCCAGATCCCAGAGTGTAGTGAGTGTAGTTCAGTTTAGAGTCTAGTAAGGGGACTCTCGAATTTAAGATAATGGATTAAAGCTAAGGGGAAGATGATAGAAAAAGTGACCAAGACAGGCTCTCAGATTCTAGTAGTGATTTCAGTATGATATAGAACATCACGATGTGAGAGTAAGGCTCAACCCATTCTTATCTCAGTATTTTTCAGTTATCCCAATACCTACTCATGCCTTACGTTCTAGTTCCATGATCATAGTTTATATTCATGTATATGAGAGAGAATCACATTCTCTTCCAGTTCTAAAATGAGGAGTTCCAGTTCATTCAGTAGTCGGAATCACATTCCATATGTTATGAACTTCAAATTGAGGTCATGCAACTCATGACTCATGTACTCACGCTTTATAGTGTGCTTAGTTCCCATAATTCATTCTATACTCTTTATGATTGACGAGATTCAGCTTATAGTTATGTATGCCCCAATTTAGATCATTTGGATGAATCCCTGATGTTGATTTGCTAATCCTTTGGCCTCAGTTAAGTGTAAGGTCCCGTATAATATCCTCCCATGATTTAGGGTCTTATCTTCTAACCTTTTAGTGACTCCTCCTTATGTGATGATAGTGGTGATGAGTAAATGTTTCTTGTTAATGAAAGATCATAATATGCTTGTTTTAGATAAATCCATTAGTGTGAAGTAAGATCTGGGGCTAAGTCTTTGATATATGTGATGGTTAGTGGAAATTTATGTGTGTATGTTCTTGGGGTAGCGCGTGGGAGTTATATTTATAGTGGATTAGAGAATATGTAAAGTATGTCTTTATGGGTGTTTTCCTTAGAGTTCATATATGGTTACAGAGATAGGATTGAATGATATGTTGGGATTTAAGTGGAGAAACGCAATATGCACTAGTGAATCCATAGAAAGAGTTCAGAGTTGGTCATTGAAGTGATAAGGCACGTTATGCTTAGGTTGTGATCTCTAAAGAGGATATAGAAGATTGAATCATATGATTTAGACTATTATCGTGGTGTGGCATGTTGTATTTTGTGATTTGAAGTTAGGCTTGATCATGGTGAGAGGACTTATGTTACTTTAGGCATTAGTAGAAAGATTTATCAATGCCCGTATGAGGATTACAATTTGAATCAATGAGTATGGTATTTAAAGGGAATAATATAGTTAATGGAGTATTTGAGAAAGTAAGAAGTTGCATTGCCTAAGGCCTGGTAGTTTTATCCTAGTTTATAAGTTATATATCTATATTCCATGCTATAGAGTAGTGTCACTGTTGTGATTCCTTAGTTGGATGTCTTGTGTAACTAGTGCCCAAGATTCTTTGCTCCCTAACGCTACTATGACTTCTTTAGAAAGAGTGTTGAATGAGATACTCTAGTTAAGTATGAGGTTCCAGCATAATTTAGTCTGTATAGCTAGTAATTCATTTTAACAGTCATATAGACAAGTTACTGTGGTTTTCCACCTTTTCACCCAGTCCTACTATTCGAAGCCTCAAGCGTATGACCATCCCAAGAGATAATCTACTTTATCCATGTAAGTTGCAAATTCAGTTCACTCAAAGCATCATGTTTTAGATTCAGCTACTTAGTCATGGCTCGGTTTATAAGATTGCAGAGCATAATTTCAAATGTTTCCAAGTATTTTAGCTCAGGCAATACAGTAACCTAGTGCGATCTTAGACATGTTACCTCATGATTTGTACTTGCATAAGTTATCAATTCACAATTCAACATGTATGATTTGATCATGAACACCTCAAGGGGATCATAAACTCTTAGCATGAATCAACCCCTTGAAGTAAGTGAAGTCAAGTCAGTTCAGAATTCAGTTTCATAATAGAAGTTTAAATGTTTCAGATTTGTTATATCCTTTCTTAGAAGACACATCAGGTCCACGTTATTCCATACCTTTAAGATTCAACGTTCCTACCCATCATTTGTGGACGAATGATCCCAAAGGGGAGATATTGTAACGCCCTGTATTTCGGACTAGAATGAAAACTATCATTTCTATGCATAGATGATCCAAAAGCCATAAATCCTATGCAAATTTTTCATGCTAATCAAGTATGTAGTATGGTAACCATTTAAGCATGAATTGAGATCATAAAGGTCCTCTAACTAAAGGTCAAGTTGAAAGCTTTCCTATCGTTCGAGTTTTAGTAAGCTTCAAAACTTGAGTCAACTTCAATCGACCATATCTCCTTAGATATATCGAAATAGGTGGCCTACTGTATATCAAATGAAATGTCTTCGAATTAGCTTTCCATCAATACCAAATTTGCCTAAAACGGACACTCAGTGAAGAATTTAGAGCATTTTTAGTGTCAGCATTCCTGATTGACTGGCCACCGCATCGTGATGAGCCTTAAAATGACAATTGTCAATTCCAGTAGCTCACCGCGATTTCCAGCGCGTCGCGGTGAAGTCTTTTACGGCGTTTCAGTCCTGGATTTTAAATTCTAAGGCCAAATTAGACATTTCTCACGGCTCCAAACCAATCCAAACATGGGATTTAATCCCAAATACACCTAAATACATACACTTTCACCAAAATTCATCAAGAACGCTCTCTAGGGTTTCAAACAATAAACGAAACCCGAATATCTTAAGATTCAACCGTGGGTTTTCAAAAGCGATTGAAGATTTGGAATCCCCAATCCATAAGCTTCAAAAATTACCTATTATCTTTCGGAATTAACGTATGCGGGGTTTTCCTAAAATCTCATGGGCATAGAAATCATGTTTTAAGAATGGGGTTTTAAAGTATATGAATATAATCATGTTTTAGAAGTTTTGACGGTATTTTTTTGGTCTTTAGGCCTTTCCCCAAATTGATTTGAAATTATGTATATATATTTACGTATGTGTTCAAGAATGGCTATTCAATTGACAATATGAATTATAATGAATCCCTCTCTTGTTATGAGTTTTCCCATCTTCGTATGATATAAATTATTTGGAATGCGTTTGAAGAGCATGATATGAAATACTTTGGATTTTGCTATGTTGGGAATATGATTTTTGAATACGAAAGAGAGGGCTGTGAATGTTGAATATACATATAATGAAAGAGTGAATGGTTTTGCCAAAAGTACATGGCCACCATACGTTTGAAGTATTCTTGCATAGTATTAACTTGTGTTTTTAGAACATGAAATCTTTTATATTGTTTGCATGATTGGGTGGTTTGAACTGTATTTTAATGAAAGAATTAGGCATGATGCATTATGGCTGAGAAATAGGACTTGCAAGTCTTGGTGTGACGACACCAACGCAGAAAATATCATGATAAATTCAGAACAGAATAGAATGCATGTTTGAAATCAGATTTACAGATTTCGTGATTAGAATGTTACATGATTTGAAATGGTCAAAAATTGGGCAAAAAGAGATGTTAGGTGGTTCCCCGAAGAAGGCATGAGTCCAGATACTCATTTCCCAAAACCATGATTTGCCGATTTGGATATATCTTATATTACGCTGGCCTATTTCCATGTGGCGTAGCAGAATCAGAGACTCCAACCCTTACGGCTCACTTGGGTTGGAGGCTTCCCCTCCGAGTCAATGGCGGATTCCATATAGCCCGTGGAATATCAAAAAATGTAAGGGACTGCCACCTAACTCAGAAGTAATATAAAGATCAGAATTTCCTTTGACAGAAAATGTTACATGTTTTCAGAAAGTGCCTATGGTTTTGAAAACCACTTGATGTATAATGTTTTGCCAAGTTTCTCTCAACTATTTTATTTATATAAAATCTTTATTTTGGAATACTTTGCGTACCAGTACATCTGTATTGACCCCCTTCCTCTCTCCAGGTTCTGAGGCTCAGTCTAGGGGTCCATAAAGGCAGTAGATTCGTCAGACAGAGTTGTAGTGTTCAGATTATGTCTCTTATTATCGTTTTGGTCTACTGGGTCTTATCCCAGTTTTCAGACAGTTGTAAGATTGTTATGTAGTAGAGATTTCAAAGACTGAGTCAGATGTTATTTAGATGTAGTTGCACTACAGTTTTCGTAATTATGTTGAAATTAGAATTTGACCATGTTTTTGTAGCTGATTATGTTTTCGCATCTTCTTTATTTATATGAATGTTTTTCATGATTACCAGATAGAAAAGGGAGTTTCAGGCCTTCATGGTTAGGAAAGTTCGTCATGGCAAAGCCCTAGTTCGGGTCGTGATAGGAGGTCCACTGAAAAATGAAAATTATGAAATTGTCCTTCACCGCGATGCAATGACTGCCCAATTGGCATACTGCTTACTAAAAATGCACTAACTTCTCCACCGAGTGTCGGATTTGGGCTAATTTGGTATCGATAGAAAGCTTATTCAATTTTCCACACCGTGGAAGGTCTGAATCTGAAAAATTCTATATGTAGTACAAATTTATTCATTTTAAAAGCTAATCCTTGACATTCTAGGTATGAAATTAAGCTAGGAAAAGTACAGGGTATTACACTACCCTTATAATACAAATGCTAATGAACTATCACAATCCAAATAGTCATGATTGGCACTGACCCTAACCTATGTCAGGAGAATCATACTATGCTTACCTTTACTCATTCAAGTGTTATTATCACTTTCATAATAATTATTAACTCATGCTTTATAATAATACTAAAATGGTCTCATTCAATTACTAATATTCATTTGATGGTGTTATTATCCATAAAATGAATAGAGTGTGGAAAAATTTATTTATTACAATCCACAGGACCTCTAGTCATCATACAAGAATAAACAACTAAGTTAGCAAATAGATAAAACATCCAAAACCATAAGCAAGGAAATCGTTAAAGTCCTAAAACAAGGGACGTCAATATCATAAGAGGATCTGAAGGTTGCTCGAACATAGTGATCACCCTTATAACTTAGCTAAACTGCTAACTAGAGACGAGGTTGAATTTCAACCGCTAGAAGATATTCCACACTCAACAAAAAAAGACTACAGGTAGCATCAATATATCAATAACTACTGGTAAGTATCATAAGTCGACTAACTTAACAATGTACAAATAAGAAAGCCAAACAAGTATAAAAGATATTATAACAAAATTCATAACCAATGATGTCATTCAACTAAATGCATCATGTATCATCATATCATTAAAACTCACAAGTTTACTTTCACAGACTTTCACTCTTAGCAAGTTTTATCAAAAACTCATCAACATGTAAATTCATAATAAGGCACTCAATGCATATATATGTGTCCATTTATGAAAGATGTTCACAACATATCTTACCTTTCTCAACCTTATTATCAATATCACATCGTACCTGCGTGGTGCCAGACTTATCATCACAATATATCATACTTTTACTGGCATAGAACCAAACCCATTACCACAATGCAATCCATTTATTAAGTCACAAATTATTCTAGAAGATCATCATAGATTTCAAGTTCATAAATAACCACAAATCCAAGAAAGTCTAAGTGCTACAACAAAATCATAGCCTGCCTCAAATCCTTGTTCGAAGTCACCTTTAAGCCGCACCTTTGCCCTTCTATTCTCATTCAATTTATTCTTGATCTATACAATACAAGAATATACACATGTTTCGATACATCATTCTATTTTAATCTATATGGATTAGAACCCATCAATTTTAGTTAGTCGCTAACCTTATTTTATCATCTTAGTATTTTTTATGATCTAGAATTCATGAACCCTAACTTGAATTAGCATAAACAATCATAAATCTAATCCCATTAGTATTTTCTAAAACCCTAGGATCTTATTAATTTAATTTAAAGACAAACCCATCATCTTTCATCAATTTCTATAAACTCGGGTAAAACCCCAAAAATTCACCATTAATCCATTCTCTGGTGATTTTATATGGTTAACCAAAGTAAATTCAAGTATTAAATGAAACTACTTATTGTTGTTGCCCAAATTATACCTCCAAGAAAGTATAATGTAGTCATTGTTAAACAAAGAACCCAACAAAAATTGGGGTCAAACCCATAGGGAATAGGCCGAACATCTGTCAAGAACTTGCTAATGTAGTCAAAAAATGTAGAAAGTAAATGGTGAGATTTTTTAAGAACAGTAGTAGTAGTAGTAGTAAAAATCTTGGACACTTTAGGTTGAAATCATTATGATACAAACACTAGGATCGCATTCCCCTGACTTTCTAACTCCGTAGACTTAACATGCTAGTAAAACCTTCTTGGTGCTTTGCATGCAGAATTTAAGAATTTGTGCATCACCAACCGTCTCTCGACACCTTTTGATGAATTTCACTTATCTCCTTTAAGTATCAGAGTATTGCATTACTGTCCCTTGTCCTAGACTCTATATTAATTATTTCCTCTCGATCTCATGTAAATTAGATGAAGGTTGGTAGCTTATATAACTGTTATGATCTTCTTTTCCTAATCTCAATCTCTCTCTCAAGTTGATATAAAATATAGAGGGGTTCTTAATGTTTGAAGTCTCTAAAATAGAAATTAATACGAAGAAAACCATAGTACACACAAGAATACCTATCAAAAAAGACTTTACACTTCCTCTACTTCATTATTTCATTAAGGTTCCGACAACCCTAGTTAAGAGGTTTTGATGATCATGTTTTCAAGAACACCCTTAGTATCATAATAGAAAACATATGAATAGTTTCACAACAATTAAGAATGAAAAACAGAATCTAAAATTAATATCAAACCCTAAAAGTCAAGAACGAAAATTCCAAGATCAAAAGTGTATCTTAGAACTCAATATAATGTTGTAAGTATGTAAAGTGTGTAAGAGTACATAAACTAATAACAAAACATCAATAGGTTATTTATAGTTTACATCAGACAGCCTAAAAGTCCTAACCAAAATAAAATAGGAAAACTTTGTTGGCACCCATCTATGACCCCACTCATGGTGCATAGGTACTACCTATGGGCCCTAAGTGGGTTCATAGGTATCAGAGAAAATCAACTGGCTTCTTAACATTACCTATGAAGGCTACCTAAAAAGGCTGTAGGTACCACCTACACCTCATAAATAGGTCTTCGTATGTCTTAGAGCAAAGTTCAACCTTCAGAACTTTCTTCTGCTACTTATAACCCAACCTATAGGGGCGTAAGTACCACTTATGGCCCGTAGGTGGGTTTCTAAGTAGACTTTCAGCTACACTTCCATTTTATATTTTTCTATTCTACTCAAAAACCTATTTTCCTACAAAACCAACATAAAAAAATATCACATCTACAAAAAAGGACCTAAGTACTTGCATAATTTCTGGTTTTAAGCTTAAAAAGTTCCATGAAACCATGACACATCTTCACCATCAACTTAGAACGTTTGCATGTCCTTGGGGAACTTACATATAACAAAGAACCCATAATGCTTAAATAAGAGAAACCTAAGGCACCTATGACAGTCAACTCAACTTTAGCTCAAAACTCTTACCATCTTTTATTTCAAACTTTTAAAAACCAATATATGGATACATGTAGCACAACAGTATTGCTTAAAGGAATCAAGTAATAATGTTACATTAGCAATAAATAATCAAGCGTATATGCAACTTTCACTACCCGAACAAATAAGAAGTTAACAACACAACCAATGCACCCTCACAGAAGAAGAAGTCCCGACCCTCACAATAATATCATGCATATAAATTCAAGGGACTATGTAAAGACACTCACTCTTACAAAAGATGTTCTAATCAATGTGCATAGAATACCATCTGTTTTCCCTTATTATCTTTACCTTTGTTTTTTTAACAGTTGACTAGAATCACTATAGGACTTTGCTTAACTTGTAATGTAGGCTTTGGGGCAGGTATGGTACGTTTGGGATATACTAAAGACACTCACTCTTACAAAAGAAGTTCTAATCAATATGCATAGAATACCATATGCTTGCCCTTATTTTCTATACCTTAGTTTTTTGAACAGTTGACTAGGATCACTATAGGACTTTGGTTGACTTGTAATGTAGGCTCCGGGGCAGGTATGGTACGTTTGGGATATAGTGACTCACCCTCCTTTACATTACACTTATATTTTGGCTCCACTTCTCAATCATTCTTTGTTTATTTCTCCCTTTTCTCTTTTATTGATTTTTTGGATTGGATGTGGTTTTCTTCTTGCTTTTTATTTATTCATTTTTTTCTTTTTTTTTTCTTTTCAAGTTTTCCTCTTTTTTCATTCTTTTCTTTTGTTCTACCATACCCAACCTTACTTTTTTTTCTTTCTTTACATTAAACACCCTTCTACATACCCAATTTTAACTATGCACCCCTATAATAGCCAACTTCAACTTAGGCGATTTCCCTAAATTGAGGTGCATAGTGTCCAAGGAAGGACTAAGGCCAAAACAGGTTCATTATAATCAATTGGGAAGGTGAAGTGATAAAAATAAGAAAATAGGTCAATGTAGGCTCAAATCAGGTATCAAGGGATACTTATTCTTTTTTGGATGGTTATTTAGGCTAAGAGTGGACTAAGTCAAAAATGGCCTAGGATCATGTCCTAACCAACTATCCTACAACCTAGACAAGACTAACCGGGCAAGTTCTAGATTAAATCCACAAAGGGAACTAGGTAGTTGTCTCAAACACACATGTTTAAGGGTTATATCATTAATTACTACCTATCCAGTTCATGCAATTCTAAGCTAAAATTATTTTATCCATAATCCTAATGACATGAAAAGATTCACACAATGATCACATAGATATTCACACTCACAGTTTATAAAAATTTTAGAGGGGTGTCATTTTTTCCAAAACACTTAAGAACAAACAAAACATGTTAACTGCCCCTTTAGGTTCCTTATTTATCTCCTAATTAAACACAAAAAAAACATAACACATAATAACATAAACATAATCTAAACATGCCGGTTCTACTAAGATAATGCAGTCGATAGGAAAAGAAACATGGAAAAAAAACCTCGATTATGGTACACCCTTATCCCAACTAAAGGTTGATGCACTATCCCTAGTGGATGCTAGAAAATAAACAAAATTGGGTGTAGGGACATACCTGGGGTGCTCTAGGCATCCAAAGTTGACTCACCCATATCTGTGACATCTCATGGCTCCACTAGAGGAGGTAGTGGTGAGGTGTGACTAGAGGAGGCACCCACTACCATCTCGGAACACCTTCGCTTATCAACTGAATACTGTACACTTGAAACATAAGTGGCCCTTTTCAAGGCCTGCTGATAATCCATTGTTGGATCCTATAACTCCTCCTCACGACTCTCTTGGCCCTAATAGTTGAGGTTGCATCATCCTCTTTAAATAAACTAAGTACAACAGTAAAAGGTTGGGGTAATAGATCCATAAAAGATGGAATGATTAGAGAAAGACCGGAATATAGCTCTCAGCTAATGATCTTACCTTTAAGCGTAATGTATCCATCTCCTTGCATAAGCCCAAGAAGTCAAGCACCTTGACCTTGCATAGCCATGCACTCATTTGAGTCTCAAAATTATCTATATAGGAATGCAATTCTCAAGTGTACTCCTCCATGGATTCCATCATCCTCTCCTCGAATCTAGCCTTAGAAGCCTCTATTGTGGGCTGGACCCAAGGTCGGATCTAACCGAATAGCGTGGCTAACTGAGTTTTTGTCTAGGTGAGGAGCTCAGTCACCTTTTACTATAAATCAACCATCTGTTGTAAAAACTCATGTAGCATATTAACAAATCTAATAGTTTTTGGGTGAGGGGCAAAGTGGATGCCTCTACCGGTATTGAAGTAGAAGTGGGTGCTGATGTGGATGTGCCCGTGGCCCTGCCACCGCCTATAGTAGTCATGGGATATACTCTCTGACTGCCTATCTCAACATCAATACTCTTACCCTGCCTCTTAACAAGCTCAGCTAGAATAGAAGGTCCATCAAAATAGGCTATACTAGAAGAATAAGATTGATGTGCTCGCTATCGTGGGATTTGGTTAGCCATATCCCTAATCATGCAAACGTATGTTATACGGGTCACCTCGATCTGCTGATCCACCTCTCGAATAGGCGTTACTCTGGACACATCACATATGAAAGAAAAAGGTAGTGAACATATTGAAAGCTCTCTCACGGATCTAAGTTTGGATCCATCTAGGAAAAATCTATATCATACCTAGCTATCAAGCTGGAAATCAATATTGCTTTATTCCAGGTAAGAATGTTGCCCGCAGATATTGGCCTCAGATGATGTCTCACCACTGTCTACTAAAAACTTTGCTGCGAAGTGCAGCGACGCCTTCTTGATCTCACATTTCCCCTGAACCCAAGGGGCATTAGTGCCTAGCTCTGCTATCTACATGGCTACCCATCTCGAAAAGTCCACTCTTGGTGCTCTATGCTCAGTATCCCTTATAGTGTGCCTACTCTGTGCTATCCTCATTTGTTAGTCAAACTCAAATGTGGTGGCCATACATACATACTCTGGCCTAAATGGCACCCGCTTGACTGCCTCCACCAAAATATAAACCTTAACCCTTCTAACTAATGTGTGGGTTAGCTGGGACTGATCAACTGTTCTACCCTTGGTTGGGGTAATCAAGTATACTGATGATGTATAGATGGCATAGAACTCCCAAACAATCATTGGGTTTCATGAACTGGAAGGCTGGGTCATCCACCCAAGCTGGTATCTATCAAATGAAACCTACAAGTCTAGAGCTCCTGCTAAACCGACCAAATTTATCCTGACCTCCCTTATAATACTGCATCATGGTCAATCGTGCTCAGTGATAAAGTTATCTCTATCATGAAGCTATTACATGCCCTCCACATACCATCTCAGATTAATCTGGGATAAGGGCACTACAGAGAAATGTATAAAGTCTAACTCCTGAGCAACATACCCTAAGTAGTGGACTGAGTACCCAAGGCTGGAGATAAAGAGATCCCCTGTGAAGCCTTAGCACATTAGCACCCTCCTCAGACTAAGATGTAGCTGAGCCTGATATAGACTCACTCTCGGTTGATCCATATACTGACTCGACCGCTTCACAGACTGGGAGCCAGCTATATCCACCCCCCTATAAAACCTGAACCTGACCTTGAATTAACCTCCTTCTCTGAACAAACATCTAACTCATCCTCTCCCTTATCTGATTGAGAAAAGTGCAGCGATAAAGTATAGCTGACTTCATCCAGGGCCCAGTCCAAATGAAGCTTCCTGGTAAGTTTGTACCTCAGCATGTGGTACCTATGGTAGTACGACTGAGATCCAACTCAGCAACAACTATTGTAGCTACAACCTACCTCTCTGACTAGCCTCAAGTCTTTCGTAGAGGCAATGGTGTCTTGTTTGGGCTCACGGGGTACTACTCAATGGAACCACTCTGCGTAAGGGACTCATCACGTAACCTGGACTGAACTCCCTTCTTTAGAGAAGCTTTGGGTGCCATCACACCTAAAAAAGTAGTTATTAGTGACTGAAACACAATACTAGAACAAAAAATTGAAAATAAATTGATTGCCCAAGGTAAGGGATACCTACGGTTTGTAGGTAGTTACCAGACAAAGCCTGAAGCTTCAAAGCTTCAAATCTGATACCTACGAGTCCACTTACAGGATCCATAGGTACTACTTACGAGTCTCATAAGTAGATTCTTAAGGACCCCCTTAGAGTAAGTCAGATCTTCCTAAACAATTTTACCCCACACAAATATAATTTTAATATTTAGACCAAGTTCAAACACTACAACATGTAATAAGTCCATTTCCATAAGTATTTCACCTACTATTCACATTATTTAATTTCTACTTCCACTTATATTATGATTACAAGTTTCCCAAACACAAATCATGCAACAAATTAAATTTTGCCTGGTTTAGGCTCCATAAATTTCAAGAATCATGAGATTTTAACAATTTTAGGGCTATATCAAGCACTATCTCAAGTTCAGTGATAAAGAACATGTTTTTAACCAAGTTGGATCCAAGAAATTTTACCTGAATTATAGAATTTTGGAAGTAAAAGATGAACAATGTAAATTTAGCCCTACTTTTTGTGAGAATGCAAGTGATGTGCTTATGAGATGAGTTTTTCTTTTATAATAGGAGAAGAAAGTTGGAGAGTTCTAAGGGAAAAGGGAGTTTAGAATTTGAAGGGTTTGGGGTCGGGTAGGATCTACATAGGCCCAACATAAATTTTGAAAATAGGCCCAAAATATTTTTGACCCACTTATGGCCTTACTTACGGCCCCCGTAAGTAGTGTCGTAAGTTGGTCCTACATCTCTTTTTTTTTGTTTGATTTCTACGACCCACTTATGGGGACGTAGGGTGTACTTAAGTTCCCCCAAGTAGGCTCTATTTTTAACTTTAGAGATCTAAAAATTCTTTAAACTCCCACTACTTTAACTTACCGATTATGGGTTAGACCTATGATCACCGTAACAGGGTTATAGGTCCACATACATAGACTTGGTTGAAATTTTGCAATTTTTTTCATTCTCCAGGCGTTTCTCCATGCTTTTAACCTACAAAATAGAAACAAAGTGAACACTAACACCTTGGGTTGCCTCCCAAACATTTCTTGATCCAAGGTCGTGGCATATGTGACTATGTTGGATACTCATACTTTACAAAAAAGGCCATGGGTTGCCTCCGATGAAGTTCCTAATTTAAAATCGACACAACTTAGTTTTTGCTTATACTTAGACTTAACCAAGGGTTACACCCTCACAAACCTTTAACTCCTCTATACTCCCAATCTAATGCTTAACGCAATGCTCATTCACCTTGAATGGGGCATCTCCATCTCGTCTCAGCTCTATTACACCATGCTAAAATTCCCTAACCACAGTGAATGGTCTAGAATACCTCGACTTCAACTTGCTAGGGAACAAGAGAAGCCTTGAATTATACAATAAAGCCATTACACCGGGATGGAATACTTTTTCTCAATCTTTTTATCGTGGTACAACTTCATCTTCTCCTTATACAATGCTAAATTCTCATATGTACAGAGGAGGAATTCATCAAGCTCATTCATCTTGTCCAACCTCAAGTGTGCAATATCACTCCACTAAAAATTTAGCTTCTTCAATGCTCATAGTGTCGTATGCTTAAGTTCAACCGTCAAGTGGAATGTCTTGCCGTACATAAGCTGATTAGGAGAAACACTTATGAGGGTTTTAAAAGTTGTACGGTAGACCTAAAGTTCATCATCTAGCTTTCTCAACCAATCAGTTCGATTGAAATTCACAGTCTTCACCAGTATGGACTTGATCTCATGATTAGAGACCTCAACCTGCCCACTTGTCTGCAGATGTAAGGTGTTACCACTTTATGTTTCACACTAAAATTTTCAAGTATGGATTTAAATAGACGATTGCATAAGTGGGACCCACTATCACTAATAATAGCATGGGAGTGCTAAACAGGGAGAAGATGTTCTTCTTAAGAATGCAGTGACATTTTGACCCTTATTATTAGGAAACACAACCACCTCTACCCACTTAGAAACATAGTCGACTACCATCAATATATACTTCATGCCATACGAACTCACAAATGAACCCATGAACCCAATGCCCCATACATAAGACAACTCCAGCTCAAGAATAGGTGTCATAGGGAGCTCATGTTTCTGTGAGATATTTCCTTATCGATGGCATTGATCATAGGCCCGAGCATAATCATGTGTATCTTTATAAATCATTGGCCAATAATAACAACACTATAGAATTGTTTTGGCCGTATGAGTACCACCATAGTGACCCCCAACTAGATACTATTGACAGGCCTCAAGAATGCTCATCACCTCAACTTCGAGAGTACACTTCCAAATCACACCATACACACATACCCAAAATAAGTAAGGCTTATCCTAGAAAATCTTTCTTACCTCATGAATAAATCATTTTTGCTGTAGAAATGACATATCTTCTGAAATGAGATCACTTGCCAAATAATTGGTAAAATCAACAAACCAGGGGATTAAGTCTTGTAATTTTTCCAAGACCCGCTCATCTAGAAAAGTATCATCAATCTCAATCTCATCCCCAAATTTAAGCATCACCTCCTCTTCTAGGTAGGATAGATAGTCTGAAACCTGGTTTACTATGCCCTTTCGATCCTTCACCTCAAAGTCAAACTCTTGCAGCAATAGTACCCACCGAAACAAACTTGGCTTAATATCTTTATTTGTCATAAGATACCTCACTGTTGTATGGTCAGTATAAATAATGACTTTGGCACCAATCAAATAGGACCAAAAATTCTCAAAAGACAATACCATCGCAAGTAACTCCCACTCAGTAACTGTGTAATTTTCTATGCAAGGTTGAACGATTTGATGCCTAATAAATTGGTAGAAGAATCTTCTTACATCATTAGCCTAGGATAGCTTATAAGGCCACACCACTAGAATGACACATCACCTTAAAAAAAAGGTGAAATCTGTAGATACAATAGTTAGAGACGATATCAATTATTTCTTAAGTCACTCAAAAGCCTTGAGACAAGCATCATCAAACACAAACTCCACCCCCTTCTCTAAAAGCTTGCATAATGGATTAGAAATCTTAGAGAAGTCCTTGATGAACTATCTATAAAAACCTACATGCAACAAAAAAACTCCTAATACCCTTAACAGAAATTGATGGAGATAATTTTTCAATCGTTTCTATCTTTGCATTGTCAACCTCTATTCCCTTCTTTAAAATTTTGTGTTTGAGAATGATTCCCTCTTTCACCATGAACTGACACTTCTTCCAATTCAAAACCAGGTTGCACTCCTCACATCTTTAAAGTGCATTAGCCAAATGGGACAAAGAATTATCAAATTAATCTCCAACAATTGAGAAATCATCCAAGAATACCTCTATAGTATCCTCCACCATATCAAAAAATATATTCATATATCCCTAAAAGGTGGTGGAAGCATTACAAAGTCCAAAAGGCATACTCTTGAACATGAACGTACCATATGGATATGTTAACGTGGTCTTATCTTGGTCTTCGGAGGCAATAGAAATTTGATTATATCTCAAATAACTGTTGAGAAAATAATACCTTTCTTTGCCTACAAGTCGGTCTAAAATATTGTCCATGAATGGTATAACAAAGTGATTCTTTTGCATTCAAGTGTTCAGCTTCTAATAATCCATGCACTTTCTCTATCCCATAACTGGTCTCATGGGAACTAACTCATTCTTATCATTAGGGACCACAGTGATCCCACCCTTCCTTGGCAAATACTAAACCGGGCTGACCTACTTACTGTCAGTAATAGAATAAATCACACCCGTATCTAACCGCTTTACAATCCCTTTCTTTACTACCTCTTGCATAGATGGGTTTAAATGATATTGATGCTTGATACTAGGAACAGACTCTAGTTTAAGCTGAATCTTATGAGTTTAAAGTCTGGGTGAAATATTAATAATACCTTTAATAGTCTAATTGATGGCTTATTTAAACCTATGAAATATAGAAAGTAGGGCCTCAACTAGTGTATCCAACAAATCTACCACAATAATAACCGACAAGGTATTGCTGGGCTCCATAAATGCATAATGCAAGTAAAAAGGGATAGTCTTTAATTCCAAGGCCGGTGGCTCGTCAATAGATGGTCAAACTGGTGAGGTTTCTCTATTATTCAAATCAATATCTAAATTCTTTGGTGTATAAGATCTAGAACCTCTACCCACAAGGGTGCTCACCATCTCATCATACTCCTTGATACTATCACTATTAAAATTTATGATCACTACTGATAATACTTCAACCCGAAGTCTCTCCTTGATCGATACAGTCAGTGTATCATCATCTATGGTGTCTATCATAGAAACTACCTGCATATCTTTTGGCTACCGCATTGACTGGCACATATTAAAAGTAACCTGTTTATCATTGAGCCAAAGTTTTATCTACCCTATCTCCATGTCAATCAATGCCCTACCCATGGCTAAAAAAGGCCTTCCCAAGATGATAGGGACATCAAAATCCAACTCACAGTCACGAATAATAAAATTAGTAGGGAATATATAATAAGCTACCTTCATAATCTACCTTCACCAATACATCACATAATATACCAATTTACTTCTTCACTAAACAATCACCATCAATAATTTCATAGATGTTATCTTGGGTGATCTTAACCCTAACTACTTATACAAAACCAATGCCATTAAATTTATGATAGCTCCCAAATCACATAATGCTCGTGTGAAGTTGAAGGACACAATAGCACAAGGAATAGTAAAAGCTTCAGGATCCTTCTTCTTCTCAACTAAAGAACAAAAAAGAACAACATTACAATGGTGAATATTATCAGCGGGATCATAACTCACCATTTTCTTCTTAGTAACAAAATATTTTATGAACTTCGCATAGCTAGGAATCTACTCTAATACATCTATAAGAGAGATATTCACAGATAATTTCTTAAACATCAATATGAATTTATGATACTTTCATTATTGTTACTTCTTCTTCAATATCTAAGGAAAAGGTGGGAGAGGTCATGGAATAAACTTCAATACTGGTTCGACCTCCTTACCCTTTCCCTTATTAGTATCAGCTCATTTCTCTACACCTGCCGATTCTATGATGTCTCACCATTAGTCACCAAATTTTTAGTTTTTTCCTTCGGTGTATCATCAATATCAACAACATCATTCCTTATGATGGTGGGTGAATTTATACATTTTAGTATTGCTATTCTAGCCTTTTTAGCTTGTTTTGAGGATGATTCATGTGCTTAAAATGGTGATAATGATACAAATATGCATATAAGTGTCCATTTATGTGTTTACAATGTTTAATAGTTTTTTCACACAAGTTTTGATTCAAATTGATCATTTAGAAGTCAACTAAGAAAACTAGTATGACTAGCTTGAGCTAGATGTTTGTCTAGTCTATAGTATTGGGTTCTAACATTTTTAATGAGTTTCTAAGGTTGTTATTGTGTATTTATATGTTAACAAACTTGTTGGTAATGTTAAAGGGTCAATTGGATCATGACAAGAGTCAAAACAATAAGTTAGAAATCCAAGTAAATGAAGCATACGCTTAGCTCGTGTTTCTAGTTCTCCATCTTGGATATTGTGTTGTTTTGAGTTATAAGTTATTGTGTTTAATTATATAAGATACTTTTTAATGGATTATTATATAATATAGAGGATTTAAAAGCTTCAAATCAAGTGAAAACAACTCAAAAAGGCTTGGAATGGATCACGGAAGCACGAAAAACAGCTTGACGTAAATTCGGACACCAAAAATTTATTGGGAGAGTGAGGGCGTGTGAGAAGGGATATGTTCACGTGCTACACATCAATATACTCAAAGGGAATGTAAAATAGTGTGTACATATGATATCCATACGTCGCATGCTCCATTCCTATGGAATACAGCGTGCGATGCATGGTCCTTTTTACCCCTAGACTACTCGTTGATTCCTTGGCCAACATGGCTTGGGCTTACCCTATTTCTATAAATACAACTTTGTAAACGTTTTTAATCACTTTTGGATGTCCTTAGAAGATATTGGAGGCTACTACTACTTCTTTTTAGGTTTTATCACTCTTTAATTTGGTTTTCTTTATGGTTTGTATCATTAATTCAAGAGATTGGATGATGAATATTTCCATTGAGGGCTAAATTCCATTACAATCCATGATCATGATTACTTTCATTTTGAATTAAGTTTGTTTTAACTTCTTATCAGTATTGGTTTTTTGTTTGTTCTTGTTATAACTATTTTAAGGATTCGCGATCCTTAGAATACATCAATTGTCAACCTTTTGATCTCGGGAGAGGGAATAGGGGGATAGAACAAGGGAATAAGCAAAGTATGGTTCTTTTTTATTTATAAAATAAGAGACTTAAATTAGCATCTAGGATAGGGATGTACTTAGATTCCTTACTTGATTCACATGTAGGATGACAGATTACATAACTTAACGGGATTGTTACATCCCCGCTCAACAATATAGGTGTAAGGTCCAGCTTAGGTAAAAGATTAGAGGTTGGGAAACCATGATCATGCAATTAACACTACGAATCAACAGCCACGATAAGTAATTTAATGAATGAAGTTCAATAATATACTATGATTATTCGTAAGCCTTAACCCTGGGCTTCTATCCATTGATTATTCTTAGTCATTAATTTTCTGCATTAGTTTAGTTTAGTTTTAATTTACAATTTTAAAACTCTATTTTCTACTCTTCTCAATTGGTTAAACTAGAATTGGATAGGTGTTGAATGCAAGTCCCAGAGAGATCGATACATGGGCTTCCTTGAAGCCACTTTACTACTTGATAAGACCACATATACTTGCATGTGCGCTTGGGCACTGTCACCTTACCTCTTCAACTACTGATATAGGAGGGTAAATAGTAGACTTACCACTCTGAGTGGCGATGGCTAGGCAATGAATGTCATTCTTTGGATTCTGAATGGTGTTGCTTAGAAAAGTTTCAGGTTGACGCTGATTCAAGGTAATTGACATATGACCAAATAATTGCTCAAGCCGCTTAACTGCGGTAGCATGCATTTTTACTTTCTGTCACAATCCCGTTATATCTGCCTTAACTCCTTAAAATAACTTTCTTGATTTTCAAAACCCTTGCCCAGCTTAGCAAGCAATGCTTCCATCCTTGAGTCAGAATCACAATTCCCAAGTGAAACATACACACCATCCCTCTCTCTGCTCCGGTCCCTATACCAATTCCCATAATAGTTGCGACCTTGATTCCATTACCTTAAGTTCCAAGTGTCTTGACCAGACCCTTTTCCCTTGTCTTGGAAACCCATCATTTATTTGTCCAAGTACTTTGCTTTCTCTTCAGTGTCAGATCCATACTATATAGAAGATTAACTTTGTTCTTACAAAACATTCACTTTTTTCCTCTCTAAGAGCTACAAACTGCTAAGTAAGTACCCCAATCTCAGTTCTAAGTTTTTCTACCTTTTGAGCTACTATCTTATCTAGGGCTCTCTTCTCATTGGAAGCACCAATAGCATAAGTTTTGACTCCTCTTTGTACCTCCTATGTATGTCACCCTCGATTGTTTATAGAGATCCGATCTAGGATTTCCTTATCTAGCTTCCAATGAAGACTCTTGAAAGCCCCACCTATAATAGTGTCAATAGGTGTTTGCGTTCAAGGATATATAAAATATCTTGAGAAAATTCCTTCCTGAAATTTTGTGATTAGGCATATTCATCAACTTCTTCTTGAACCTCAACCAAGTCTCGTATAATTTCTCTGAATGCAATTGTTTGAATTTGTAAATCTCATCTTTCAAATACAGAATTCTAGAAGATAGGAAAAACTAATCCAAGAACTGGGTCCTTAACTCATTCTAAGTGGTGATAGAGCCATGAGGTAATGTCACTATACTTGTAAGAGAGAATGGGAACAACCTGAGTCACAATGCTTCCTAACTCACCCCCAATAGATTATACAAAGTGTAGATCCCCATAAAATTCATAATATTCATGTTTGCACCATCAGTCAGCAAATAAGTAAACACACCCTTCAGATTGAGCAACTGAATTATTAAACACGTAATATCAAACTTCACTCCTAGGGAAAACTCAGGAGGAATGATGCTCCTAAGTCAATTGGTTTAACATACCTCAAATCTTCATCTGGATCATCATAAACTGGTAAGTTCTGATAAGTGGGTGGTTGTTGAACTCTATTTCTTCTAAGTTTGTCTCGCTCGAGTGTTGCTCGACACTCTTTATTTTATCTTACTTTTTCCTATTAAGCCTCATGAAGGTCATTGATGAACCTCACATTCTCTTAAGATAATAACCGAGCAGTAGTTTGCACGGCTATCTTTTGAACACTATGTGTAGATGGAAGATTCAAGGCACTAGGTCCATCTTGAACCCCCTTATGACGAGCTTCATGCTCATGTTCTTCCATCCTATGATTCTATTGTAAGGTTCTTTCAAGCTCAGGATCAAGTGGTATCAAGGGATTCCCTCAACTCCGAGTACTTTGCATACACTGACTTATACCCCAAAATAGCAGAAAACTAAAAACCAACAAACTCGATCGACCAATCCATAACCATATTCTTCGACAACAACGCCAAAATTTTATATCTCCTAAATTACACCTCCAAGAAAGTATAACACAACCATTGTCAAATAAAAAAACTAACAAAGTATGGGGTCAAAACCATAGAGAATAGAATGAATCTCTATAAAGAATTTGCTGATGTAGTCAGAAATTGTAGAAAGTAAATGGGGGGATTTTTTTAAGAACAACAGTATTAGTAACAAAGTTTGAATACTTTAGGTTGAAATCAATATGAGACGAATACTAGGATCATGTCCACCTGACTTCCTAACTCTACAAACTTATCATTCTAGTCAAACTATCTCAGTGCTTTACATGCATAATCTAACAAGTTGTGTATCACCAATCGTATATCAACACTTTTTAGTTAATTTCACTCATCTCCTCTCGGTCTCAGAGTGTTGCATTACTAAACCTTGTCCTAGATCCCAGATTAAATATCTCCTCTCGATCTCAAGTTAATTAGATGAAGATTGGTAGTTTTAACTTACAGTTGTGATCTTTTTTTTCCTAATCTCAACCTCTCTTTCGAGTTAATATCAAATAAAAGGGTTTCTTAGTGTTTGCAGTCTCTAAGAATGCAATCAATACAAAGAAAATCGTAATACATGTAAGAATACCAATCAAGAAAGATTTTGCACTTCCTCTACTTCGTTATTCCATCAGGGTTCCCATAACCCTAGTTAAGATGTTTTGCTGCTCATGCTTGAAAAAACAGCCTTAGAATTCATAATATAAAGCATATGAATAATCTCACAATAACTTAAGAATGAAAACCAGAATCTCAAATTATTATTAAACCCTAAAAGTCAAGAACAATAATTCCAAGATCAAAAGTATATCTTAGAACTCAATATAATGTTGTAAGTATGTAAAGTGGGTAAGAGTGCGTAAACCAATAACAAAACATCAATGAGGTATTTATAGTTTACATCAGAAAGCCTAAAAGTCCTAATCAAAATAAAATAGAAAAACTATGTCGGCACCCATCTATGAACCCATTTATGGGTTGTAGGTACTACCTACGACCCCACTTTCAGTTTTAGTAGTTTATTTCAAATAAAAGGATTTCCCCTTCATTGTTTCTACTCCAATTTTCTATTGACTTTCATTCCAAAAATTCTTCTCCATTTTTTATCCATTGTAAGCCATTGTTCATACATTGTGTATGAAATTTATACCACTCTTTTTTTTATAAGATACAAACTTTGCAATGACAAATTTTTAAAAACTTGCAAAGATCTTATCTTTCGTATCCTACATTTCATTTCACTAGAAAAAATAGATGATTGGGAGGATACCATAAAGATGTATAGAAGCAAGAAGTTCAAGCTTTTTTGAGTTGTGAACCTACATTTGAACTCATTTTATAGAGTCAGATTTTTCTACTCTTTTAATTGCTCTTTTTTTTTTAAACAATCGAATACAATTTTTTAGTGTTTTTTATTTTTCTCGTAATATAATGAAGATACATAAGGATAAGGATGAATAATATATTTTACTTCCCCTATCCAATTTCTTTCTCAGTAATTGGAGAAATGAAGGTCATATAGGATGTGTATAGAAATTGTATAAATATTGTATAAAATATGTATATGTATAAGATTTCTATAGAAATTAATACAAAATGTATAACAATTATAAAATTATTGTATATAATATGTAAGATTTCTATAGAAACTGTGTAGAATGTATATAGTAAACATATAATTGTTGTATAGAATATGTATATGAATAACTATTGCAGCTAAAAGTTATATAGAATATGCATAGAAAATGTATAGTTATTGTATAGAATATGTATCAAAACTGTATCATTGTTGAACAAAAATATATTTGTCATAATTGTATTGTATTGTATATATGTATCAGATAAATATTGTATTGTACAAATATCTATCAATACATATGAAGCTTGTATACATACAATATAGGGCTGTGCAAAAACCGAACCGATCGATAAACCAAACCGATAAAAGTGTTATTGGATTATTGGTATTGGGTTATCGGGTTAATGATTTTTATTGGTTTTATAAAAGAATTTATTGAGTAAACGGTTCGATATCGCTTTTAGCTTATTGGGTTATCGGTTAAACCGATAGCCCAATAAGGATACACTAAGTTATTGTTTTATCCATATTTATGTTATATAGTTAAATCTCTATCTCTCTCTCTCTTTATCTATCTATCTATCTATCTATCTATCTATCTATCTATCTATCTATCTATCTATCTACCATAACCGATAACCCAATAAGGATACATTAAGTTATTCTTTATCCCTATTTAGAGAAAATGGTCTATTACCCCCGAACCTTTACCTCAAATCCCAACTACACACTCAACCTTTAAAGGTGACCTATTACCTCCCTGAATTATTTTAAAGTGGAATTATTATCTCCCTAAAATCTTTTAAAGTGGAATTATTATACCCCCCAAAACTGACAACCAATCATTACAAATATGGTGTGATGCACGCTCCGCCATGTCATGCCATGTCATTGCCACGTCATTTTTTATTTTTTTTACTCTAAAAAAATAATAATTAAACATTATTATTTCCCAATTATTATTTTTCTTTCTTATTCTTCTTTATTTCTTTTCTTCTCCAATTCTTCTTCTTCTTCAATGACACCCAAGAACCCATCAATGACAATTATTATTTTTCTTTCTTCTTATTCAATTCTTCTTCTTCTTCAATGACACCCAAGAACCCATCAATGACAATTATTATTTTTCTTTCTTCTTATTCAATTCTTCTTCTACATTTCTCCTTTTTCAGTTCTTCTTCTTCAATTCTTTTTCTTCTTCTTCTTCTTCTTCTTCTTCTTCTTCTTCTTCTTCTTCTTCTTCTTCTTCTTCTTCTTCTTCTTCTTCTTTAATTCTTCTTCTTCTTCTTCTTCAATGGCATCCAATAACCCATCAATGGCATTTCTTCATTAATAGCATCCAAGAACTCATCAATGGCATTCAAAATTAATTTATCATATTCATCATCTCCTCATTCAAGAATTCAAGTTCTTAAATTTTTTCAAGTTAATTCGGGTTCAATGGCATTTCTTCCTCAATAGCATCCAAGAACTAATCAATGGCGTTCAAGATTAATTTACCATCTTCCTCATCTCCTCATTCAAGAATTCAAGTTCTTTATATTTTTCAAGTTTTTTGAATCGAAGTTCTTAGTTCAAGTGAGAACTCATTAATCGCATTCCTTCTTCTTCTTTTTCAATGGCATCCAAGAACTCAAATTATGTAAGAATGTTGAATCAAAAAAGTCGAATGCCATTGATTACGAGAAGATGAATCAAATGTTGAATCAATGTGTTGAATCAAAATGTTGAATCTAATTACGTGAAATTCATCAAAAAAAAAGTCGATGGAATTTTAAATTTTCCGGCGTCATCACTGTTCATTGCCATTTCACCATTGAAGGCATTGAAGAAGAAGAAGAAGAAGAAGAAGAAGAAGAAGAAGAAGAAGAAGAAGGAGAAGGAGGAGGAGGAGGAGGAGGAGGAGGAGGAAGAGGAGAAGGAGGAGGAGGAGAAGGAGAAGAAGAAGAAGAAGAAGAAGAAGAAGAAGAAGAAGAAGAAGGAGGAGGAGGAGGAGCCATTGAAGAAGAAGAATAGAAGAAAAAGCCAATATTTATTAAGAAAAAATAATAATTATTAAAAATAATGATGTGGCAATAAAAAATAATAATTTTAAAGCAAAAAACAGTCAACTGACACGCCTATGGGCGCGTGTAGTCACATCCAATGACACGTCAGCAACTGGGGGGTAATAAATTCAATAAAAATAAGTTCAGGGGGGTAATAGGTCACATTAAAAGTTTGAGTGTATATTTGGGATTTCGACTAAAGGTTGGGGGGGTAACAGACCATTTTCTTACCTATTTATGTTATATATTTAAATCTGTCTCTCTCTTTATTATCTATCTATATATATATATATATAGAGAGAGAGAGAGAGAGAGAGATTATATATGCACTTCTAATTCATTATTCAGTGATTCACAAAATATTAACCTATTCAGGGAAACAAAGGTACAATATAAAGTTCGGCTATTATCGTAATAAAAAGCTTGAAGCATTTATAGCTTCCAACAATTAGGATTTAATTTTTTTCCTAACTAACATTCAGTTCAAGTTTGAAGATTCTTGTAAACTAAAATGCATTGCGTAGGTTTTGGCGGTAATTAAGATTTCATTTTTTATGTTATTTGTTACTATTTCTATTTTTTAAGTATTTTCTTATTGGTTAAACCAAAAATCGAACCACGAAGGACCAAAAATCGATAAACCAAAACCGATAAGAAAATATCTTATTGGTTGGTTATTGGTTTTACATATTTAAAAAATAAAAATCGATAAATCAAACCAATAACACGTAAAATCAAACCGAACCGACCGACGCACCCCTAATACAATAGAATGAGAAAAATATACAGTTATTAAGATACGTGTATATGGTATCAAATGTGTGTTGATTCATTCTTTTTTCCTTTTTTAATTGTCTTTGAAAAATAACAAGTGACAAAATTATATTTTTGACTATTAAAAAAATTATATAAAAATAAAATATTTTAAAAAAAAATAGTAGAAAAAAAAAAGAGAACAAAACTAGCTAAAAAAATAAAGAAAGAATGACCAAAAAAAACAAAAAAGGAACAACGACCAAAAATGGCTACAAATATGGGAATTCTAATTCTAAGGTCATTCCATTGGAATTTGTTTTATCGGAATGATCATTTTTGTCCTTCGCTCTAAAAAAATTGTACAAAAAAAGGACCAATTCATATTGACTAAGTCCAAATAAAATAAAAAATCAAATCCAACAAAACAAAATCAAGGTTAAGATAACTTTTTTCTTAATAAAAGAAAAGCGGAAGAAGTGATGGACACTTCTGGAAGGTGGAGTCTCTTCATCTTCATTGGATCCAACAGAGCCTCGGATATGTCTGCAACTACCATTAGATGATCTAATATATGGAGATCCTCAGGGTGGTCTTCAATGTCTGAAACACTGTTAACCCTACCAAAGTAAGCTCCATTATTAATCTTCACAACATGCAGATTTGCTCTCCTTAAAATCTCCCTAGATTAGTACTTTCAACATCTGCTTTTAATTATTAACTAACGTCTTAGGCTAGTCCAATTTGGATACCTAAATAGACTTAATATTACAAATGTTTGAACAAATGAAGTTATTACAAGAATGAGTTATCACATTAACTACTGAAGTTATAGATGTAAAAGTGCAGGTTGAGAACTATAAAAATAAAAAAAAGCTATTAGTAAAGATAATGTGCAGGAAGAGAACATTAAAAAACTAGACCCAAAGAAGAAGCTCTACATTATTTCACATACTCCGAATAATGTTGTTAGTACTTTTATAGCCATTTTTCTTTTGAAATATTTTAATTTCAACTTCTTACATGGCATGTTTAGAATGATATGATTAAAAGATATTTTAATACATTTAACATAACTTGAATTTAGAGCACAAGATTCAATTTTTTTTTTAACTCGGTGATAAATCAGAATAAATCATTTTTTTTTAAAACAGAACAAGTTAATGTTAAAGTCTACTCCAAGACAATTGCTCTAAGCAGTTGCCTAGATCGCCGCAGTTCTCAGTCGACAAAGCTCAGGAGGAGGTTGCTAGGGTTTCTGCAACTGTAGCATAATGGGTAAGGGAACATGAAGTTTTGGTAAGAGGAGGGAAAAGACCCGCACACTATGTGTGAGGTGTGGAAGACAGAGTTTTCATCTCCAGAAGAGTCGTTGCTCTGCTTGTCCTTGCCCTGTTGCATGTAAAAGGACATACAACTGGAGGGTGAAGGCAATTTGTAGAAAGACAACTAGAAGTGGACTCATGAGATATCTTGGTAATGTTCCTCGCAGGTTTAAGGCCAGTTTCAGAGAAGGTACTGAAGCAGCTCCAAGGAAGAAAGCACAACTTCTCCTTGAAAAGAAAATAAAGCACAGTTGCACCTGTCAAGGTTCGAACCCGGGTTGTTAATGCGGAAATGCACACTCTTGACTACTGGACTATGCTTCTCTAGCTTGTCAAGGGTGTGCAAAAACATGTATATAACCATAAATATCTATATTTAACCTATATACTCGAAAAAATTTTCCAATGAAGGGTGTTCATCTAACTACCCTTCATCGGTTGTGGCTCCGTCTCTGCCTGAGAGATGAGAGACTATTAGTTGTAGATTCATTTTTATATTTCAAGTGTTAGAGAAATTTTGGGGAACCTTCTATCTTGGGTTTATTGCCCTTTGAAAGACTAATGTGCTTAAAATTCTTGAAGTATGTATTCCAACTTGACATTTTTATAAAAAAGTATCTTGGGACTCCTATCACTTAATTGGATTTGTGCTGCCTGTCCAGTTATTATGTTTACCTTGAAGTTGTTCAAATTGCTCATTTTGAATATGTTGCCGTGTGAAAGGATAACATTTATTTTGTTGTTGCAAAAAAAAAGACTCTAAGACAATCAAAAATTGGACAAAAAGCTAATGAAAATGATGAAAAAACTACCCGAATATTAAAGTAGATGTGTAGCTAATAAGTACTAGTACTTAATTACTAGTATTTCTTTAAAAAAAATAATGATTACATAAATTGATTATGCAGGTAGTGGGACTACGTTGACATAGGATGCACCTTCTACTACAACAAGAGCTTATAATGGTAAGGATTGAGGACCATCATAAGTTATAGCTGAAGTAGCAGTAGCTCCTGCCAAGGACGAGAAAAATTGGAATCGCAGAGTTAAGGAGGCATAGGAAAGGGCGCTGAAGAGATGCTTTGAAAGGATTGATCAGATGGCCTTTGTAATGTACAATAGGAAAGGGCGTTGAAGAGATGCTTTAAAAGGATTGATCAGATGGCCTTTGTAATGTGCAATGAGTGTGGTATATGTACCATATGTGGCTGCCTACAACATATTTTGGGATTGAGGGCTCCACTAATGTACTGGAAATACTGACATAGGAGACTATCATTCAAGTTAGGGGTCGACTTTCAGTTTGCTCGATTTGGTTGTTCAATATCGATTTGATTTCTTGATTTTTGAATTGACGAAAATAACAATTGTAATCAAACCAAAATAAATTTGTGTTGGTTCAGTTTCTACAAACTCAATTCGGTTATTTTGGATTTTTATTTCGATTTTAATGATTAAAATAGTGAGTCTTTCTTTGACATGACTGAGCATTTAAAATTGGTGATTTTTTTAGAAAAATATTTTTTTTTCAAATTAATTTTTCATTCTCAAATATAAATAATTCAACATAGATGAAATAAAATGAAAAAACAAAAATACATTACTTAGACTGAATATATATATATATATATATATAAAATAAAAATATATATTATTTATATAATTTTGATTTTTCGGTTTGATCGATTTTTGTTGGAAAAATCAAAAATCAAACCGTTTAATCGAATTTCTAAAATTTGAAATCGAAATCGATCCGAAAAAAAAAATCGAAACCAAAATTAAATTTTAGTTTGGTTTTACGGTTTGAAGTTAAATATGCCCAGACCTAATTGTAGCTAATTATAGCTATTCATGTGTCGTTCTTTCAATGGTGTGTTGGTGAGATAGTTTATCCATATACGTCGATACAGAAGGAATACATTATAATTTTTGTTTAAAATCGAAGGTAGGGGAAGGAGAAATAGGGAGAGAATTATTATGACGGGAATCAAATCCTCGCGAACAAAGTAGAAAATCATATAGCCAACTAACTGAGCTACTAAGATTGTCCGGTTGAAACACAATTTAAAATTTCTTTAATTAGAGAAAATCAAAAGCGAGACATAAGATCGAAAAAGTATAGCCTTAACCTTATTTACACCGATGCACTATTAAATCTAAGGGGTAAAAATATTTAGCTCACATAATTTGTGACTTTTATAAAATAAAAATCACTACTAAAAGAAGAAGAAAACCTACCATAAAAATCGATAACATGTGGTCGGTTTTTCGGAAAAACCGACCAAATTTTATGGTCGGTAAAGTAGTGGTAGGTTTTTAAAAACAGACCACAAGTGGTAGATTTTTAAAAACTGACCACAAGTGGTCGATTTTTTTAAAATTATATATATATATATTTAAAATTCATTATTATTTTATTAAAATTAAAAAAAAAATTTAGGTAAACAAAACCGACCACTTGTGGTCAGTTTTTTATTAAATTAATTAATTAATTTAATAAAAGACAGACCACTGGTTGTCGGTTTTTTGCAAAAAATAAATTCAAAAACCTACCACTTGTGGTCGGTTTTTCTGAGAATTTTTTTTAAAAATCAAAATCAAAATCTAAATATAGCATGCAACAACAACAATGCAATACAACAGTATCAAATCAAATACAGCAGCAATAACAACAAAAAACCAAATGTAAATACTTTCAAAAATGTACAACACATACAAAATGTCCAACAAAAGTGAGTATGAAAATACTACAACAATAGTTTCAAACAACAAAATGTCTAAATTCAAAGTACAACACATACAAAAAAAAAACTAAAAGTCATCATCATCGAATTCGTCATCGTCTTCCATATCATCATCCATGCTGAAATCATCCAGGGGGCCTAGATCCTTTGCAGCCCAAACTGCATCACCAGGAAAAGGAGGAATAACCTCCGCAATCTGAATGAAAGAGCTCAACTACTACTGTAGCTTCTTGAATTGTGATGATGTTGCCTTCTCTTTCTTCTTCTGCCTCTCTCTCTGTTTAGCAAGCTCTTCGGTGAGTTGAGAAATCATATTTTGTAGTCTTTCAATGGTTTCTCTATCAACTGAAGAGCTAGAGTATGTAGTTCCGGACAAACACCAAATATTATCGCTAAAAAAATTTTGTGTGGTATCCGTAGAAATGACCTCTATTTGCAGGACCCGCAGCTTTTGTCCATAACTCCTTCTATACATACTGTAGTATTGGGTCACCCTGACTTTCAGGAGGCTGACTACTACGATACTCACCAACAAGACGCATATATACGTCCTATATTCAAAGTAAAGTTAATACTAAAAGTCAAAAAATATTAAAGTAGTTATAATTGAATAATATCAACTTTGAGAAAAAGATTCATAAATTCAAAATTTGTTTCTTACGTGGACAGTTTTTGCACGTGCTTCAATCCATACATCTTCATTAGTCGGGTTCTTTTTCTTTTTCAGATGAGTCTCCTCGAATAGCTCATCAGTTGGTATTTCCCTACCCTTTTCTTTTTCCTACCTATGAAAAAATTATCAATGTTCAAATAATAAAAAAATTTAGATAGAAACAAACAATTAAAACTGTAAAAGTTACATACCATTTTTTCTTCACAGCAAGAGTACTTCAAGCACCCGCAATATGTAGGGATCCACCTTTGGATGATGCCCGAGCTTTTTTTTTCTTTTTTTCTCAACAATTGGTATACTGCGCTACTCCAATGGCGAAGGTACAATTGTCATGCGGCTTCAGGAATCCACTTAGGTTTTACTAATTTCTTTCGAGCATAACCAAGAGATTGTTAAATCTGGCTCTACATCTTATTAAAAGTTCTTCTTTATAAGAAATGTATTTGCATCATCCCACCAGTAAAATTTCTATAAAAAAAAATATAATATTCAATCTTTTGTTCTAACAAAGTGTTAATAAGTAGTCGATAAGTTAAATTCTTACCTTAAATTCTTCTAATATTCTATCCCTGTCAAAATCTGAAACCTTTTGTCAGCTGGTCCAATAGCCGTTGAAGTGTCGAGTAATGCATATTCGCTCCTTTTGTCTAACTCCAGCATCCGGCCTAAACCTACAACACAAGATCAAACAGTAATTTCATAGAGCATAATAATATAGTAATGAAAAAATGAGTAACGCTATTATATTTAGAAATCTTACCCTCTCGCAATTGGAACAAGATAAATCCTTCCAGAATTATCTCTGTCTCCTGGCTTCCTAGTAAGTAATAGTGGATGCACTGGCGTGGGCGAATCTAAAACACCAGATGGAGTGCCTTCAATCTAAAGATCCGACAACCCAATAGATCCAGCTGAATCACTATGCGAAGCTGCATGACTGCATCATGAGGGGTATCGATGATGGTAGATGTCTGAGGGGCCAGCGACCGCCCGATAGTATTGTGCTGGTGGTGGCACAGTCATAGGAGAAGAATGAGTCGGTGTAGACCCATGTAGTGGCCTCACATACGTAGGAGTAGGTATCGAATCCTCGGATGACCTAGATTATGAGGGTCGTGCTGTCACGTCAGCAAACCGACCCTCAGATATATGAATACCTGTCGGTCGTCTATAAGACCAAGGTTGTCTATTCTTTTTTGGTTTCGTAGTATCAATTTTTCCTTTACCTTTGTCACCTCTACCTGATATCTAAATTATGTTAAGTTAACAAATAATTAGTTCCTATAAAATAAATGTATAAGAAAACATTCCAAGTAAATAATTTCAAGTTACTAATTCACATTTCAAATCGCTCCAACAACACGAGATATAGACAAAAAAAATTTATTACTATATAAATCATGGAAAAGTGGAAACAACAAACTTAAACAGTATATTACATATCAATCTTAAACAATAAACATAAAGGTAAATATATAGTACAAAGCATAAAGACATCAATACATAATAAATACAACCTACACAACTAATCATCCTCTTCTGAAGACTCTCCACTAAACAATTCACCCTCTTCGGAGGTTTTTTTCATCTCCTACCTACTCAACCTTTTCTTCTGCAATATTAACTTCTTCAAATATATTTTCTGGGAGATTCAAACCATTCACTAGCTGGTGATCAATCTGCATTTTATTTTGATACACAGTCTCCAGCACATTCTCAATTTCCACCAAGCCTATAGGCTTTGTTTTAATTACAAACCACCAATCAGACTTATCATTGTGCAAAAAATAAGGAGCATAATACACTTGTTTAGCATTTTGCGCTAGAACAAATGGATCGTAAATAGGATATGAGTTATTATGCTTAACTTTAATGATGTTATGCTCCCTATGTACTCTTGTTCCTCTTGTGCTTAGATCAAACCACTTACATCGAAAGAGGACAATTTTTTTTATTAGGAAACAAGCATACTCCACTTCTAAGATCTCGTGTATGATGCCAAAGTACTCAACATCATCATCACCCTTAACTCAAAAACCACTATTGTTTGTTTTTCTTATTTTGGAGTGTTGTTCGGTGAAAAATTTAAATCCATTTACTTTGTATGGGGACATTGCATTAGCTTCAACTAGATCCAAAGAAATATCTCCCAAGGTATATGGCTGCATTTGGTGAATGGTGTACCTAAAAATATTATACATATATATATTTTAGTTGAGGAAGGTGTAAATGTTTAAACTTTGTAGAAATATTAATACACTTACGAACCTCATTTTTAAACCATGTTGCAAATGATGCATACACTTGATTTTTGTGGAATTGAGTCTTAAATGAACTAAACATCCAACATGAAAAACACAATTAGTTTCTTTAAGGAAATGAGTAAACAAATAAGATATGTTAAAATTTTAATCTCCTTACTTCAAAAAGGGCTCAATTTTCGGGTAATTCAGCATGACGTATAAAGTTGTTAATTTGTGCTCTGTGGGAGTGAGCCGGCGAGGTATGGTCTTTTTAGCCTTACAATCAAATTGATTGAAAATTGATATTGGTTGCAAATGAGGCTCATTCACATCATCCTGATGATGATTCAGTCGATTTCTTGAACAAGAAACTTCATCACAAAAGTAGTATGAACAAAATTAAGAAGTTTCGCTTGCAAGATATGCCTCAACTATAGAGCCTTCAACCCTATGTTTATTTTTGGGACCCCTTTTCAAATTTCCACTTGCCCTGTATAATATTAAGGTTAGATGTTTACTATATTTAAAAAAGATATGTATGAATTTAAATATGCTGCAAATTCTTACCGTTTGAATGGATACATCCACCTAGTTTGAACTGGACCGCGTAGCCGAGCTTCGTGCACAAGGTGAATGGGAAGATGTTCCATCACATCGGAGAACGCTATTGGTAAAATTTTCTCCAGTTTGTTGGTGATAACAATAATATTACTTTCCATTCGCGCCAGATTTTCTTCTATTAATGTGGTGGCACATAAGTTTTTGAAGAACAAACTGATCTCTGCTATTGGTTTCCATATGTTTTCAGGTAAACCAATAAAAACAATTGGAAGTAATTGTTCCATGAAAACATGGCAATCATGGCTTTTCATTCCATGCAAGATTCCTTATGTCATATCAACCCTCTTTTCCAAATTTGAAACATATCCATCGGGAATGTTCAAACTTTGAATCCACTCACATATTTGACGTTTTTGGTTCAACTTAAATGTAAAAATAGCCTTAGGCTGAAGAACATTTTCGTTGGACCTCTGCTGTAAGTCTAATTCTCTGCGTTTGCAATATTTTGGTAAGTCAAGTCTGGCCTTAAGATTATCCTTTGTTTTGCCAGTGACATCCATAACTGTGTTGAACAAGTTGTCAAAATAGTTCTTCTCAGTATGCATGACATCAACATTATTTCTAAGTAAATTATCTGGCCAAAATTCTAACTCCCAAAATATACTTTGCTTAGTCCAGTTATGCAAAACGTCATATCCATCAAGCCTATACATCGTTCCTCGCTGTCTTTAAGCAAATCCTGAACTATTTCCCAAACGTCATAACTAGACAGCCTTGGAGGTGGACCATCATGTTCCCTTCTATTCCTTCTGAATGCATTCTTGAGTCTCCTAAATTCATGATCAGGTGGCAAGAAACAACGATGACAATCAAACCATGAATTTTTCCTACCATCTCTCAATGTGAAAGATTTTGTTTTTTTCCATGCAATATGGACAAGCTAGCTTTCCAGCTGCCATCCAACAGACAACATTCCATAGGCAGAAAAATCATTAACAATCGACATTAGATATGCACACAGATTGAAATTCTATTTAAGAGAGATGTCCCAAGTTTCAACCCTCTCATGCTATAAAATTTAAAGTTCATTAATCAAAGATTGCAAGTAGACATCTATTCTGCCTTTTGGCTTACGTGGACCAGGAATAACACAATTCAGAAATATATAGGGACTAGTCATCAACAGTTCAGGAGGAAGATTATAAGAAGTGATAAATACAGGCCAACATGGATATGGCGAACCACCAACTGAAAAGGGAGAGAACCCATCCGCACATAATCCTAATCGAATATTTCGTGGCTCAGTTGCAAAATATGGATAAGTCTAATCAAAATGCTTCCAAGCCTATCCATCAGATGGATGACACATAATACCAGTGGGCTTTCTATTTTCACTGTGGCATCTCATATAAGGAGCTGAGCTGTTTGAAGCATACAACCTCTTCAACCTTGGTATAAGAGGTAAATAATGCATCGCCTTAATAACAATTTTATTTCCATTAGAACCAAGCTTATATCGAGAGTGCTGACAAAACTTACAAAACTCTAGCTTAGCATCTTCCTTAAAGTATAACATGCAGTCATTTTCACAACAATCAATTCTAACCAAGGAGAGACCTAACTTTGACACCAATCATTTTGCCTTATAGAAAGAATCAGGAACCTCCAAGTCGGGGTCAACTAACTCTTTAATAAGGTCTATCATTGAGTCCATTCCTCCTTCAGCAATATTCCAATAAGATTTAATACTTAATAATCTAACAGAAACAGACAAACGAGAGTGCGAACACCATTCAAACAAAGGATGACTAGTAGCATGCAACTCTTTGTAGAAATTGCCTACTTCGCTATTAGGAACATCTTCAACATTTTCCCTAAAGTCAACCCCATGTTGCATCCCAAAAGCATCATGCACCATTTCTATCATCCTAGTATCTTGATATTCATTATGCCCTACAAACCTACTACTTTCTCCAACAACAAAGTTATTTTATGCAACATCCTCATGAATACCACACAATCTTAAAAAGTCATCGTGAAACCCCTTTCTATAAAGATATTCCTTTATATCTTCTTCACTTACAAGATTTATACCATCACATCTAACACAAGGATAAAGAATAACCCGATAATATGTCCACATATCAAGTGCCTTAGCATGTTCAACAAATCTTTTGACACCTTCAACAAATTCCTCCCTAATATCCATTCTATTATCATTGTTCCATTGATACATCCAGCTATATTCAGGTTCCATCTACGCAATCAATCAGATTTAACTAATTAGATCAAGTAACAAAAATATAACCTTTTTCAAACAACTAAGTCACCTAACAAACCACATTCAAAATAAAAAAAATATCGTTTAAAGTCCCTAAACTTAACCATTTTCAAGCAACTAAGTCACCAACAAACCACATTTAAAACAAAAAAATCCTATTTAAAGTCCCGACACTGAACCATTTTCAAACAACTAAGTATCAAAACAAAACCACATTCAAAACAAAAAAATCCTATTTAAAGTCCCTACACTTAACCATTTTCAACCAACTATCAAAACAAAACCACATTCAAAAAAAAAATCCTCTTTAAAGTCCCTACACTTAACCATTTTCAACCAACTAAGTATCAAAACAAACCACATTCAAAACACAAAATCCCCTTCAAAGTCCCTAGACTTAACCATTTTCAACCAACTAAGTCACCTACCAAACCACATTCAAAATAAAAAAAAATCCCCTTTAAAGTCCCTAAACTCAACCATTTTCAAGCAACTAAGTCACTTACCAAACCACATTCAAAACAAAAAAATTCTCTTTAAAGTTCCTAGACTTAACCATATTCAAGTGACTAAGTCACCTACCAAACCACATTCAAAACAAAAAAAAATCCTTTAAAGTCCCTAAACTTAACCATTTTCAAGTAACTAAGTCACCAAACAAACCACATTCAAAACAAAAAAATCCCCTTTAAAGTTCCTAGACATAACCATATTCAAGTGACTAAGTCACCTACCAAACCACATTCAAAACAAGAAAATCCCCTTTAAAGTTCCTAAACTTAACCATTTTCAAGCAGCTAAGTCACCTAACAAACCACATTCAAAACAAAAAAAAACCTCTTTAAAGTCCCTACACTTAACCATTTTCAACCAACTAAGTATCAAAACAAAACCACATTCAAAACAAAAAAAATCCCCTATAAAGTCCCTAAACTTAGCCATTTTCAACCAACTAAGTATCAAAACAAAACCACATTCAAAACAAAAAAATCACCTTTAAAGTTCCTAAACTTAACCATATTCAAGTGACTAAGTCACCTACCAAACCACATTCAAAATAAGAAAATCTCCTTTAAAGTCCCTGCACTTAACCATTTTCAAGTAACTAAGTCACTTACCAAACCACATTCAAAACAAAAAAAAAATCCTCTTTTAAGTCCCTACACTTAACCATTTTCAACCAAGTATCAAAACAAAACCACAGTCAAAACACAAAATCCCCTTTAAAGTCCCTACACTTAACCATTTTCAAACAACTAAGTCACTTACTAAACCACATTCAAAAAAAAAAATCCTCTTTAAAGTCCCTACACTTAACCATTTTCAACAAACTAAGTATCAAAACAAATCACATTCAAAATAAAAAAAATCTCCTTTAAAGTCCTTACACTTGACTATTTTCAAACAACTAAGTATCAAAATAAAACCACATTCAAAACAAAAAAATCCCCTCTAAAGTTCCTACACTTAACCATATTCAAGTGACTAAGTCATCTACCAAACCACATTCAAAACAAAAAAAATCCTTTTTAAAGTCCCGACATTTAACCATTTTCAACCAACTAAGTATCAAAACAAAACCACATTCAAAACAAAAAAATTCCCTTTAAAGTCTCTACACTTAACCATTTTTAACCAACTAAGCATCAAAACAAAAAAATCCTCTTTAAAGTCTCTAAACTTAGCCATTTTCCAGCAACTAAGTCACTTAACAAACCACATTCAAAACAAAATGTCAACAAGACCAACAAGATATCAAGAACAATGCTAGTGAATCGCACAAGGTCACACACGACTTCACTAGACTTCAATATGAACAATGAAAGGAAGGTAACAACAATAGTGAATCGCACAAGGCCCCACACGGCTTCACTATGTCGACATACCTTTGATATTTTCCTTAATTTCTTGATATTTCAAAATGGCAGCTTCAATCTGCTTATAGATTCTCTCACGGGAAGCTGCAATATCGAAAATGATGAGCTTAGCAAATTAAAAGATAGACTAATGCAATTTTCACCGAAATACCCATCTACTCTATGTAAGATATTACTCATTTCAGTCCACATAACAAACACAATCTATACTACATTCAAGTTTATCCCTAATTTTTCTGTTTTCAACCAAAACATAAGAACTAGGGTTTCAAAATTCAAAATAAAGTGAAGTTAACTCAAAATAAGTTAAAAAATTTCACATTCTTACTAACTTGAGTTGGAGAAGTCAAGATTTTCTATGAGAACCCACTTGTTCGACTGATTTTAAGTGTTAGTATGTGTTTGTGTGTGTATGTGGGTTGAGTGTTTGTGTGTGTATGCTGTTTCCCATTTTTTTTTGTGTCTATCAATTGGGAAAGTATTATTTGGGTGGGTTGGGTCGGGTTATAAATTTTATTATTTATTTAACAGTAAAACCAATCACACGTGGTTAATTTTCAAAAAATATTTTTGAAAACCGACCATATGTGGTCATTTTTCGGAAAATATTTTTAAAAACTGACCACTTGAGGTCGCTTTTTACTAAATTTTTGATAAATTAAATTTTAATAAACTACAATTAATAAATTAAAATAAATTAATAAATTAAAATTAATTTTTAATTAATTAATTTTTTTAATAAATGCTATAATATTCATAACAATATCCAATTAAGTTAATACAATGTGTATATATATAAATTAGATAATTACTTATTTTATCATCACATTAACACGAGTAGTATATTTCCTCCATCCTATAATAATATCAATGAATGTCGCAAATTATGATAAATTTTTGGTTCGTTAGCATTTAATTACGATATTTTATATACATATACATACATACATACATACATATATATATATATATATATATATATATATATATATATATATATATACATATGTGTTAATCAGATAAATTATTGACGTCTTACATTATTACAACTTCAACAATATACGCGTATCTACACTGACACAAAATAGTATATCTATTTCTTCAATAGTATGATATCAATGTATTATTCAAAATATTTTGATATATAGATTCAGTTATCGAGCTTTCGATTACTGCATATGTCACTACACAAGATATATATATATATATATATATATATATATATATATATATATATATATATATATATATATATATACATATATTCAATTTTCTATCACCGTTTAAATACATAATATAAATATCACATACACGATTTTTCTACTCCATAATAATATTCAACGTATTTCACATATACTCATATACAAAAATTTTAAACGAAAAAACTCAAATTCACCACCAAAATTTGGCGGTCGTTCAAAATTCAAAATTCAAAGCAAATGGTAAGTATATGCCAGTAACATGATTCACTTTTCTGTCTCCCTCCCCTACTTCCTCCCCCCCCTCTCCCATATACCTCGTAATACTTGCCTTACGTTATTACAACTTCAACAATATACGTGTGTCTACATTATATTAACACAAAATAGTATATATATTTCATCACTACACGAGATATATGTATATATAAATATATTCAATTGGCTATCAACATTCAAATACGTACTATATACATCACATACTCGATTTTACTACTCCATAATAATATACAACGTATTTCACAGAAACTTAGTTGAATTATTGGTTGTCATTAATATATATACCTTCACTATATAATATGTATATACTATATATATATATATATATATATATATATATATATATATACATACACACATATATATACACATTATCGACTATATCAATGCGTACTAGATACGTCACATACGTACACGAGTATCTTATCCAATAATATAATGCGACGTATTTCATATACGTACTATATACATCACATACCCAATTTTACTACCCCATTGTATTTCACATATACTCAAGTAAATTATCGGTTGATTTATCTTATGCCATTAACATACCTTCGCTATATAATATGTATATATTATATGTATAAATATACATGCACACACATATACACACTATCGACAATATCAAGTTCAAAATATGTACTATATACATCACATACGGATACAAGTATAGTATCCAATAATATAATGCGATGTGTTTCTTATACATACTTAGATTAGTGATCGATTAATTATATTTGATTAGCTTAATATATTAGTTTTTGATTATATATATAATTAGATGTTACTTAGAATTATTTAATTTTTAATTTTTTTACTTCAAAAATCGACCACTACGTGGGAATATACTGGGTTTGTTGTTGTTGTTGTTAATTAGAAAACCGACCACTTGTGGTCAGGTTTTTTAAAAAAAAATTTAAAAAAAATTAAAAACCGACCACAAGTGATTGGTTTTAATAAATGTTTTTTAATCATATTTTTTTCAAATAATCCGACCACTGGTGGTTGGTTTTGTTATTTTTTTTAAATTTTTATTTGTTAATAAATAATAATTATTTTAATTTTTTAAAATATAAAGTGATCATTTTTTAAAAAAAAATTAAAAAAATTTAAAACCAACCATGTGTGATCGATTTTTTTCGACCACATCTTGTGATCAGTTTTTGTGATCGATTTTATGGATTTTTTTAATAGTGAATAGATAACTCATGTAAGACTACAAGATAAAGAATCAATAGGAAAGGAAAATCTGATACCTAAAAGTCACTTTCTGGTCTCCAAAACCTAATAGGGATTGGAAAAATCTAGTTGCCGCTCATCCCTATAGCCTCCGCCGCTAAAGGTTATCAGGGGCGAGCAAAGTCACCTGATCCTTAAAGTTGCTTTTGTCATCAGCATTAATCTGGTCCACATAATACTAAAGATCACGTTTTTTATACCTAGTTGTTGATGTTATATTTTAATAACTTATCCTTAATGTTTTAGCGACTGGCAGTAACTCGTCCCAATGATTTAGTCCTATTTATTTGTCTAAAAAGTTCTCTTAAGTACTTAATTCTTACATGTCATTCAACTAAAAATAAAATCATAAAATGATAATATAATTAAGGAACCTACTTAAACCTACTTACTTTGATAGACATATATAAAAAAAATTAATAACAAGAAAGATTATTATTGATCAGTTCCAGGTTGCCAGCCACAATGCATATTATCAATTGTGTACATATTTCTCTTAGCAAAAATCATACAATCTAATATTCCAAGATTATTATAATATAAAATCTATTTAAGATTCATTGCAAAATGATAGCCAACAAGGCAACAACAAGCTGCATTATAAAAAACTTCCTCCAGGTCGACTCCAATGTCCAAAACCTGTAAAGAATATCGAGAGATTTTCTTTAAAAAAAATATAAAGGTAAACTAAACAATTGGTTAAATAATTTGTTATAACTTCTAGCAATAATTTAATCACTACTTAATTCCCATAATAAATCTAGTGATAGTGTATGATGATATGGCTTATGTTTGACGGAATGGCCTGTTGAAGTAACTTTTTCGTCATATTAAGAAGTCTAAGTTGTTCCAAGGACTTGGCACTCTCAAGCTACAATTTTTTGATATCAACTCTAAACTATCACTAATTAAATATCGACAACACAAGGTTGAAATCTCGATTTTAAATTTTAAGAGGCCAATGCATGATTGCGAGGTTGCTAGATTCACTGACTTTTAACATACTAAATTAATTTATCAAGATAAATTATGATGGCTATGGAATAACTCAGAAGCTTCTTTGTAAAATCATCTAAAACCACACTGATAATCAAACTGAATTGCAAACTTGATTTATTTAGCTGATAAAATGGACATGTACGTTTAATTTTAAAAAAAAAAACATTAGATGGACGGGAACACAGATTTTGATTTTCATCTATGTAAAAAAATACATAAACGATTAGCCACATGTATCTATAGTGTAAAGTGACTACACATTTATGGAACATCTATATGCTTATTGCAGGTTTGAGTTAGTGCCTGAGAAAATTATGGGACTGCAGTCAAGTTGGCAAAGTGAAGGATCAAAAATTCAGAAAAAAGATGGAGCATAGTCCCAGTAAGATGATCTAACTAGTTCAACGAGCGCAATACAAAATGATAATAACAGAGCTCAAAAATATCAAAGTTCTCAGCTCAAATGAACTTTCAGTTCGAGTCAACAATAACAACAAACACAACTATTATCACTGTTTTACGAGCAGACGAACTATCATTGTATTGAAGTTAAGGAAAAAATGACTATCAATTCTTATTACTACTTTAAGAATGCAAAATCTAAAATCAATAACAGAGGCGAATCCACGATTTGAAGTCTGTGGGTGCACCAGTATTTTTAAAGATGCACATAAGCCTCAAAGTAAGACTCAAAATGTGTTGAGCGCTCGTCTCGCTTAATGTGCAACTTAATTTCTAATTTCTGATACATGCTTTCCCTTGTCAATGAGGCTTTTGAGTAGACGAATACTAAACAATTGATATGTCACTTTATCAAAAAAAATTAATTTTTTTGTTGATATATTTGTCATTCATGCTTATATTATTAATGTTGGACTAGACATATATTTATATCTTTTCTACCTTTATGCCTTTTTTTTCGTTAAATCTCGCGCTTTATTTGTACTTTGTACTTAAACACAATAGACCTTGAAGATTTTTTACGCTTATTGCTTTTGATAATATTGTGGAGCACCAATATTATCTTAAGACATTGAAAAAACTTTTGGTGTCGATTAAGGAATATTATCATAATCAATTGGTCTCTAAAGAGATGAACAATACTGGAAAAAAAAATATAAAATAAATAAGAGTTTTAAGCTAATAACTTTACTTTTTTTATAATATGAAGTTTATTTTTAATATTTTTAAACTATTAGTTGTGATAGCTCAATGGTCAAGGAGGGTTCCCCTTACGGACTGGTCGCGAGTTCAAATCCCCATTTCAGCAATTTTGTTGTTATAAATTTAGTAATAAGCCTTTAAATTTGAAGTATTGAAAATAAAAATTAAGGTGTTGTATGACCCGAGGATCGATCCCTGGTCACATGGACCGTCGTTATAAATTTGGTAATAAGCCTTTAAATTTAAAGTATTAAAAATAAAAATTAAGGTGTTGTGTGACCCGAGGATCAATCCCTGCTCTCATTGACGGAAGGGCTAGCTTCAACCAGCACACCAAGTTGCACTATCATTCATCTTAGCGTGCACTATTAACTATATCCCAATTTCTTAAGGTATATACACATATATATACACAATTTTTTTCGACGTTAACGGGTGCACGTGTACCCCCACATATACATGTGGGTCCGCCCCTGATCAATAACACAAATATATAATTGTCGTTAAGCTATTACTTGGTATATTCATTCTTCTCCTAAAATATTTGATGACGAAGGCTAGACATTTGAGTGTTGAACTAATAAAATTTCTTTTAATTGTTTCACCTCATTTTCTACATTAGACAAGCGATCCTTCAAAGAATAATACTATAAATGGACACATATTATGGTCACAAACATTATTTCTCAAGTGCCTCACAAAGAGATTGTTGTTCTTTACAGCTGTCCGATTGTTGTAAAACGTTAATTTTAACTTTTGACCCACTTGAAGTGCTGTAACTTCTTTGCACTTGTTACTTCCTCGGACACTTTTTACCATTTTAGTTTTGCATAAACCTACCTTTGTGTAATTTAGAAATATTGGAACTATTGTACAAATAATAAAGTTATGATGAAATAGATTTGAGAAATCATTATCACGATCCGAGACTACCCCCTAGTTGCAACATGGTGTTTAAGGCCACATGTGATCCCAAGCTAACCCATGAATTGGTACCTACTGTAAGCACTGAATAAAATGTTAAGAAAACAACATGTGCGGAAGATAAACTGATAAAGTAGTGTCAACAAGAATATATAAAACAATATGTCTGAAACATCTGATAAATATTGGAATCTAGACCGTCTATATGAAAGCCTCTAAAACATAAGGATTTGATGGGACAAATCCCCAACTAACTCCAACTGACTGAATATAACAAAATACTAAAATAATTAAAAGGGAAAATTTCAGAAATAGCAACTCTGTAGCCTTAATTATAACTTTTATAGCAACAGTTTCATAATTACGAAAAAATAGCAAATTGTATTTGTATTTAAGTAAAATGTTGCTATATAAATACATATAAAAATATATATGTATTACTCATAAATACATATGCACAACTGAAAAATACATATTCTTCTATTACTATGAAGTGGGTAAAATATTGCTACTTTTGCTATAAGTTGTAATTTTGAAAAAGTGTTGCTATTTATTGTAATTATAGTCTTAAGGATGCTAGTTTCCGTAATTTTTCCTAATTAAAATTACATATCATGTCCTCGATGGATTAGGATTCACCACTACTGCTGCGAGGAATTTGCTGAGCTGTTAGGGATGATCGAAAAATTATGCATCCGAATCTATGTTATAAGACAACATAATGCAAGAAAAAAGTATGCGATCAGCACTTTAAATATACTGGTACGCGAGGTCAGGACTAACTAAAATACATATGGAAACTGAACATAGATGCGTGAACATGAAAAACTGAGAATGCAAGACCAAGTAAGGCATGAACCAAATTTAACCTGTAAAACTGACTGACAGAATCACTAAAAATAAGACTACTGGTCAAGCAAACCTGAATAGATATAGACTGAGTATTGACTAAAACTGTGAGAGCTATCATGTAACTGGCATACACCAATCTGAGCTAATTGGGGTCCGACCTATAATCTAGTTGGAAGAGTGTTAATACCTTGCCACAGGTACCAACACTGGCTTTATGAATCCACTAAACTAGTGTACCGAAGGACTATGGAGTCACCCTCTACTAGCAGGTTCCCCTAAGAGAATGTTAACCCTCAACTGGCTGGAAGATCTCTCAAAATCTACGTTGGCTACGTAGTTTTGGAACTCAGAGATTGCTACTAAAGTCACACCCTCTACTGGAAGGTGATCCCCCATCCCTGGTTTCACTCGATGCTAAATCCTACTCCCAAATGAACTGACACTGTTTCTGACTAAGGTCAACTGAATATCTCAACTGATAGTGCTTAACATGACCATAACAAATTGAGTATGACAATAACAAGTGACATAAAGTCCCAATTCAAAGACCCAAAATATAACAAGTGTTACCAAACTAAAAAAGTCTGAATATATAAATGTAATAAACTTTGGAGAATAATGATTCCACATGGTTTAATTGATAATTTGATAGTTTGACATGGAAGCAACTGAATATGACATGAGTAGTTGAAATTCAAAGCATGAAGTAATCTAATTTTCATAGGGAAAACTTATTGACAGAGCTTGAATTAAAATTTCTACAATGACATGGATTAAATTCATGATTTACATGAATAATTTTATAAAAGAAGATTTAAAATCCATACTTGAAAAAAAGGGTATTTTTGAGACTCAATGGGTGGAAGGAACACATTGATGAATACCCCACATACCTAAATGTAGAAGCCTTGGATAAATTTCTTAGTATTGAGCTTGAACTTGATGAACCCTAGTTGGTTTTGGAGAGAAAGAAATTTCCCTTTTTTGCTCTATGATGGATGATTTTTGAGTTATGATAGGTTAGGGTAGTATTTACGCTTGATAACTGCTGTTTGGAGGATGAAATGACGTAGTTTTGGGGGTTTAAAGAGTGGGAAATGACCAAAACCACCTTAGAAATTTGGAAGTCGTCTCGATGAGTTTGGCCATGACTCTTAAGGTATGAGTACGAGTCGTGGCTTGAATCGTCATCAGGAACCCATATTTTGACCCCTACTTCCATGACGACGATGAATCTTGACATCTTGTACTGTCTTGTTACGAGTCATAACTATTGGTAGCTTTAACAGTGCTTCAGTAATTTGGCTATAACTTTTCACCCTCATATTGGATTAAGGCGAAATTTGTATAGTTGGAAAGATAATTCAATTATTTATCTGTTGGTGGGTCTTTATATAAAAAATTCCTAGTATACCCAAAGTTATGCTCGTTTAAATTTGACCATAGTTATATTCTTCAAAAGAATTTAATTGCTATGAGATGTTTCAACTTGTCTTTAAAACTACAAAAACATAAGACTTGAGGCTTGAATCCCTTACTAGTCAGGCTACAAGTCTACATAATAACTCATAATGTCTGGATACGATTCATATGCTGGTGCAATACCTCAGAAAATTTTTCATCAAAATTTTGTGCGTAAACGTATTGGATCCTATCTTCGAGAATGACTTATAATTTTTTTGTGTATCATTTCTTGGATTTCAAACCACCATTGCGTAGAGAATCGAATAAGATTTCCAACGATATGTGGATCACCCAAAACGGACACTCGAGCGATGAGTTACGATCATTCCGATCAAACTACGACCATTCTGATCGAACTGTGAACAGTACAATGTGCAGGAAAAAAAAATACTGCAGCCAGGCAATTTTTTTGGTCAACTTCAAACGATCATAACTCCTTGTACATAATGAACTGTGTGAGATGCTATATATCAACGAAAATCCCTAAGAGTCTTCTTTCGAGTGAAATTAGTTTCATCCAATTTGGACATCAGAGTAAAAAGTTATGGCCAATTTACTTCAGCCTATCGGATAGATCACTGAAGGCGGATTTGACATTAATTAATTTTTAAAGGTGTTTTGGTCATTTTCCATTATGGTAACCCTCTATATATACCCCCTTTGAGATGAGAATTGTCATTCATTTTCTCTCATTTCTCTTATATCTCTCTCTCAAAATATATGCATATATATATATATATAGAGAGAGAGAGAGAGAGAAGAAGAGGAGTTAGGGTTAGGGTACCAATTGGAGGAAAATCGATTTAAGGCTTCGCTTCGCTAATTGCTTCCGTCAATCTCTTTGGCTACGAAATCTAAGGTATGAAAGTGTTTATCTATGGTCTCTTTTCGTCCATAGAGCCCACAAATCCTTTTTCAAATTCTCAAGATACATGTGTACATATATATATGATTATACTTTCTAAATTTTCATTGTGTATGTGTGTAGTATTCACATGATAGTTGAGATATATGTGTGGGATGATTATGTGTGTTGGTTGAAGTATATGTGGTAGTATTTGTGTGATGGTTGGTGATTATGTTGTTGAAGTTGATGATATCCAAGAAGGGATCTTTGTATGTTTGTGAAAACTATGGTGGTGTGTGATGTATAAATATATGAAATGGGTGATTGAATACTTGTAATCTTGATGAATCCACCTATGCCTAAGAAGTGCATGTAAGGTGTTTGTGAAAATACCTAAGAGACAAGAGATTTTATTTTTATAACATAATAGGTCCAAAATTAATTGATTATCAATATATGATGATTTAAATTGTTAAACCTTGATTTATACTATTATTCCATTATTTCCTTGTTATGACTTGATCATTGTTATTGGGAATTGTATATCCCTACTATTGATTGATATGTCAAATATTTTCTAAATGTGAGTCGGATTGTGAATTGAGAAATATGGATGTTGAAGTTGAAGGGTGATGGTGTTGTGGTGCATGAAATTGAGCATTAAACCTATGCCCTAAATGGTGCATGTAAGGTGATTGCTAAAATGCCTATGTGAAGAAGAATTAAGTATTTGACATGTTTGTTATCAAAATTATGATTTCATGCCATATCCATATGCTTAACTTATGTCTACTATATGTTTGACAAAATATTTAAGAGAATAGGAAACTATGCATTGTGGTTCATTAGGTCTTAAAAGATAAATTCATGCTTTGTTCCTACGGATAGTTGATTTCTTTGAATTTGTGGTGCGTTGTGGGTGTATGATGGAATGCCATGATGAATTATTGAGGTAACTATGATGTTTGTGCGTAGTATTTGTTGTGGACCCAAATCATGCTCCCCACGTGTTCGATTGGATGCTTATATGAAGAAATAAGGCCATTTGATTTGCTAAGTGTGAAGTCCTCAAATATGTGTTGCGTATGATGGCCTATGGGCATATTGTGCAAGAGTTATCTATCTTGTGTTACTTTATGCTATTGTGTCCTAGGGGTACATATGCTCGAAATAGTCTGCTGGTCTAGAGCCGAGTTAGTTTCACGGGAATCTCAATCGAGCGATGAACAAGGAACTCCCGGTTAGTTTCAAAACTCGGGGAAAACTCAGTAATATCGGAAATCATTCTTTATCGAATAATCGGGCCACGAAGCTCTGAAATCTTACATATCAATTCACTCCGTTACAGACCTCTATACATTTTGTTAGATAGTAAGCTTATCTTAAAAGTAAGTGGCAATTAGAAATACTCCGTCATATAATGGAATCAAGCGAACCCTGTCATATTGATAAAGTATTTTAATGTAAGAACAGATTTAGTTTAGTTGAGTACAGTTAAGAACCGGTTAAATATCTTTCAGTTGGGAGTAGGATTCAGCACCGAGCGAGCTAAGGATGGGAACATTCCTGCAAGTAGAGGGTTTGATTCCTGGTAGCAATCCTTATGCTCTAGAACTACGTCGCCAGCGCAGGTTGAGACATCTATCCTACGAGTAGAGGGATAGATGAGGTGGTTGTCCTGCGAGTAGAGGGTCCCACCATTCTCGTTTGAGGTCCTGATAGTAGAGGGTCCCATGCAGTTGTCTTTATTGGTGGCGCGGTATTGACACCCTTCTAGCTGGGGTACAGGTTGTATCCCACTTGTGATAAGTGGGGCATGTCGGTTAAATGATCACTCCCACAGGTTTAGTAGCAGTCTCAGAAAAGAACTCAACTAATGTGCAGAAGTTGAGGTTATCAGATACAGGCCTCCCAATATTGCTATCATTATCATTGAGCAGAGAGACTTCCTGCTAGATGAGGGTTGATCTCAGATTCAGTTGTTCTGTGTTCTAGAGACTTCCTGCTAGATCAAGGTTGATCTCAGATTCAGTTGTTCAGTGTTCTAGATACTTCTTGTTAGATGAGGGTTGATCTCAGATTCGGTTGTTCAGTGTTCCAGAGTTGCTGAATTTGAATATCAAATATCAGTAATATCAGTTATCTGATTTCTCAGTATGGATAAGTACAGATGTCAGCTCCAGTAGCTTTATATACTCAGTATCTTATTGTCAGCATTATTATTTTTGGGTGTCAGCGTTCAAAATTTAACATTTGGTGTCATGATGATTTCAGTTGTACTTTATACATCTATGTGTGTATTGTTGATCAGATATGTTTCAAAATTGGTAACTGTAGAGTTTCTATATATGTTTATTCCAGCGAATACATATTATTCAGATTTTTATGTTTATGTATAAACCTTATATTTTACCTTACCCTATCCTTACATACTCGGTACATTCTTTGTACTGACGCATTCGCGCTATGGTGTTTTCCCCACCATAGGTTCAGAAGAGCGAGATTCAGAGTATATTTAGCTGTCAAATCTTGTAGCAGTGGGTGCAGCAGTGAGTCCTCATCATCCAAGGATATTCTATTTTAGTGTTTTGGTGAATTTAGTAGACGAAGTTAGTTGGGGAATTTTCCCTTCAAGTCCACATTTCAGAAAGTGTAGAGGCTTTTCCGACAGATGTATTGATATTTAGTTTTCAGTACTGTATATTTAGATGTTTAAACCTTATGGCCAGAATTAGCCAGTTTCTGCATTTATCATATTATATTATGCACTGAACATATACAGATATCAGTGAAGGGTTAGCTTGTGGTCCCTTGGGGTCACGATCATCGTGTGGTGTTCCGGTTCATGGGAATTGGGGCGTTACAAATTTGGTATCAGAGCCTAAGGTTCAAAAGTGTCCTAGGGAGTTTGAAAAGTCGCATCTAGTAGAGTCTTGTACTAGAGTGTGTTGCGCGCCACATTCATGTACGGGAGGCTATGGGATGTTTAGAAGAGTTTCCGTTCGTTCATAATCCAGATCGTTCTATAGCAAGATTTTCCAAGAGAGTTATGTAGACTCTTGTAATGATCTACTTATGTCCGATTTACCTTACTCTTAAGGTAACAGAAGTAGTGAAGCCAAAGTCTTTCAGATAGAACTTTCTCTGATGGTCCCCGCAGATAGTTTCGGGACAGTGTTCTCTAAAGTGAGCAAAGTATGCCTTATGGGGTTAGCTGTTTATATGATGAATAAATAGGCTTGAAATTATATATGTAAGAATCTACGTGTGGAGGTTGGAAATTATATCTGTTGATTGATAGAGATATAACTGCGATTCTCATGGTGTAGAGAAGTATGAGTTTAAGAGATGTGATATTTAAAGGCTAGAATGAGAATAGTATGTTTATTAAAGATTTGTGGATATTCATGTTATGTTTTAGAAGCTAAGCTTGAATCTTTGAAGAATGTAAGTTTTTGGACTCTAAACTAAATATTAAGATGTGAGTGTGGTATTAGTAGCCTATGAAGAAATCGAAGAAGATAATGTGTTTAGTGAGACAAGTAGGTGTTGAAAAGAGTGTATGTATATGATGATGATTGTAGAGACTAAGGAAAGATAAGAGTTGTATTTTAAGAAGTAGCATTGGTATTGAATTTATGTTTTCAGGTGTAGTCTTTCTGGATGAATTAATTTATCATTTTGTGCACCGTTGTGCCTCAGACTCTAGAGTACATTGGTTGTAGTTCATTTCGGGATTTAGCCAAGTGTTCAAAAGTGTCTAACGATGACTTAAAGCTGAGAGGAAGAGGATAGACAAAGTGACAAGTCAGGCCCTCAGAATCTGGTAGTGGTGCCAGTAGGTATGGAAAAGCAGTAAAGGGAGACAATTCCTGACCCATTCTTATTTCAGTGAAATATGTCTAGAGGGACCTTGGGTCCCAAGGGGGAGATACCTCATAATGTTATAATAATTTCATATCCATGCTCTTTCTATGATGTTAACCTCATCGTTCGTTTCATTTCTATTTATGCTTTCGAGAATTTGGTATATTAGGTATATTCTTATTTAATATGCACGTTCAATAGAAAGAAACTCGAATTGTGGGCATGTTTGAATATGTATTAAAGAGATTGGTTGGGTTATGATTCTGTGCATCTGATATGCATGTGTGCTGTGAATTTACCCATGAGTGGGTAGTTGAATGTTTTATGCAATAGATGTGCATGACTAGTGAAAGTACGCAGAGTATTAGTTGCTTCAGTCGTGTGGTTATACTTTGAGATATGTTACTGTCTTGAATAAACCCAGTCGATTAGTGTTATTAATCTGGCCTTCACATTCGAGGACGAATGTTTTCAAGGAAGAGATGATGTAATACCCCGAAAAATTTTTCGTTGAAATTTTGTGCGTAAACGTATTGGATCCTATCTTCGAGAATGACTTATAATTTTTCTGTGTGTCATTTCTTGGATTTTGACCCACCATTGTGTAGATCATCGAATACGCTTTCCAACGATATGTGGATCACCCAAAACGGACACTCGAGCGATGAGTTATGACCATTCCGATCAAACTACGGCCATTCCGATCGAAATGTGAACAGTAAAATGTGCAGGAAAAAAAATACGGCAGCCAGGCGATTTTTTTGGTCAACTTCAAGCGATCATAACTACTTGTAAATAATGAACTGTGTGAGCTGCTTTATATCAACGGAAATCCCTCAGAGTCTTCTTTCCAATGAAATTGATTTCATCCAATTTGGACATCGAAGTAAAAAGTTATGGCCAATTTACTTCAGCCTATCGGATAGATCACTGAAGGGCAGATATGACCTTAATTAATTTTTAAAGGTATTTTGGTCATTTTCCATTATGGTAACCCTCTATATATACTCCCTTTGAGATGAGAATTTTCATTCATTTTCTCTTATTTTTCTTATATCTCTCTCTCAAAATATATGCATATATATATATATATATATATATAGAGAGAGAGAGAGAGAGAGAGAAGAAGAGGAGTTAGGGTTAGGGTTCCAATTGGGGGAAAATCGATTTAAGGCTTCTCTAATTGCTTCCGTCAATCTCTTCGGCTACAAAATCTAAGGTATGAAAGTGTTTATCTATGGGCTCTTTTCGTCCATAGAGCCCATAAATCCTTTTTCAAAGGCTCAAGATACATGTGTACATATATATATATATATATATATATATATATATATATATGATTATACTTTCTAAATTTTCATTGTGTGTGTGTGTAATATTCACATGATGGTTGAGATATATGTGTGGGATGATTATGTGTGTTGGTTGAAGTATATGTGTGTAGTATTTGTGTGATGGTTGGTGATTATGTTGTTGAAGTTGATGATATCCAAGAAGGGATCTTTGTATGTTTGTGGAATCTATGGTGGTGTGTGATGTATAAATATATGAAATGGGTGATTGAATACTTGTAATCTTGATGAATCCACCTATGCCTAAGAAGTGCATGTAAGGTGTTTTTGAAAAAACCTAAGAGACTAGAGATTTTGTTTTTATAACATAATAGGTCCAAAATTAATTGATTATGAATATACAGTATAACCTCGATAAATTAATATTTGATAAATTAATAACCTCGCTAAAATAATAATTTTCTTCGGTCCCAAGTTGGGATCAACGTTGTAAATTAATAATTCGCTAAATTTATAAGATAATACAAAAAAGAAATTCATATAGGTCCCATTTGATATATAAATTAATAATTCATCTGTATCAAAATATTTCATACATAATACATAAGTAAACTAAACAGGTTTCTGAAAATATGAATCTAATGTTGTTTGTTTCTTCTTGAAATCAATATCACCTTGAATATCATCTCTAACCCTTCTTACTGCATTAAGAATATCAGGTGTAGTCTTCTCATATTGCAAAAGGAAGTGATGTAAGGTGATTGTTGCTTTCAGAGCATCTTTGCGCGAAACTTGTTCTAATTCCACACTATCATCTTCCACTTCATCTTCTTTATGTGTTTCCATAAAACTCTCAATTATTTGTTCATCCGTAGGTAGCTCAAAACTCGTATCATTTTCTTTCGGATAATTCAAAACATCTTCAGCATTCATTGCATTTCGATACTTCAATCCATTGATTAGATTCTGCAATTGTTGTAAGCCATCATTATTCAACTGTTCTTGATTTTCCGAGGATTCATCATCTAACAACCTAAGTTTACAATGCTTAAAACAATTTGCAATTGTACTTGAGTTGACATCCATTTTCCATGCCGAGATTGCAAGATTCATTGCATCTAAAACATTAATCTTTTCTGGATTTGAGATCCCAATTTCATAACCCTCCAAAAGATTTCGATAAAATCGCCTACGATAATGCATCTTAAAAGCTCTTATGATCCCTGCATCACAAGGCTGAATCTTTGATGTTGTGTTAGGTGGTAAAAAAAACAATTCAACATTTCTCAAACCTTCGACATTTTTTGGATGAGCAGGACAATTATCAACAATTAAAAGAATTTTCCTTCCGTCCATTTTTGCATCAAGTTGTTGAACATATTCTTGGAATAGAATCCTAGTCATCCATGCTCTTTTATTCGCTCGATATTCACAATCCATGCTTCCCAAATTCACATTCTTGAAACAACGTGGTTTTAAATACTTCCCAATGATCCATAAAGGAATTTTCTCAGAACCATCCTTATTACAGCAAATAACAACTGTAAGTCTTTCTTTATCTTGTTTCTTACCTTTAAGTTGCTTCGTTGCAAGAGAATGATCTGGTTGTAGCCTAGAGAACAATCCAGTTTCATCCATATTGAAAACATCTTTCTTAGCAAACTGATCAAGTTTCTCTCTGATGGATTGTAAATTGCTCTCCATGGCCTCCATATTAACTGATCCACTTTCTCCAAAATGACGATATTGCTTGATACCGTGTCTTGATTTGAAACGCTCTAGCCAGCCTTGAGAAAAATGAAAATCAGGTGTATCGATGGGATACATCTTTTTTAGAAGCTCTTTTCCTTTCGTTACAATTAGTTCCCCATTCATATTAACACGCTCTTGGTAATGAATAAACCACTCGAATAGAGCCTTCTCTAATTCTGGAAATTTGGCAGCTTTATGTCTTTTAGCCTCATCTTTTGGAATGTCGGCTGCTGATAGATACTCTGCTGACCTCTTGATCGTGTTTGATATTGTGGCTTGACTCACTTGCAAATTAAACTTCTCTAACACCCATTGTTGCAATTGCTTTTGAGTGCATGCTAGATTTTGTTGTTTATACTCACACAGTTCTCTACGTATACCATTAGTCATGGTTGATTTTTTAACACCTTTGAGATGAGAAGCCATTTTTTTTGTTTTTTGATTTGAAGACTTGCATAATACATCTATTTATATAGTAACTTAGTTAATGTATGTACGTGTAACTACATTAATAATTGAGTGGATTTATACATTTTAATGAATGTAGCATGTAACTACATTAATAATTAAGTAGATTTATATATTTTATTAAGATATACATAGAATATTGAAAATGTATCAGTAAAAATACATGAATTTGGTTAAGTATGCATAATTAATAGTCAATGTAGAAATTAGTTTTCACGTACACCTAGGTACATTCATAATATGGACCCAAAAAGTATATAATTTATAAATTAATAATTATTAATTTATACGATTAATTAATACCTCGCTAAATTAATAAAATTTGACGGTCCCAACAGTATTAATTTATCGAGGTTATACTGTATTATGATTTAAATTGTTAAATCTTGATTTATACTATTATTCCATTATTCCCTTGTTATGACTTGATCATTGTTATTGGGAATTATATATCCCTACTATTGATTGATATGCCAAATATTTTCTAAATGTGAGTTGGATTGTGAATTGAGAAATGTGGATGTTGAAGTTGAAGAATGATAGTGTTGTGGTACATGAAATTGAGCATTAAACCTATGCCCTAAATGGTGTATGTAAGGTGATTGTTAAAATGCCTATGTGAAGAAGAATTAAGTATTTGTCATGTTTGTTATCCAAATTATGATTTCATGCCATATTCATATGCTTAACTTATGTCTGCCATATGTTTGACAAAATATTTAAAAGAATAGGAAACTATGCATTGTGGTTCATTAGGTCTTAAAAGATAAATTCATGTTTTGTTCCTATGGATAGTTGAATTCCTTTAATTTGTGGTGCGTTGTGGGTGTATGATGGAATGCCATGATGAATTGTTGAGGTAACTATGATGTTTGTGCATAGTATTTGCTGTGGACCCAAAGCATGCTCCCTACATGTTCGATTGGATGCTTATATGAAGAAATGAGGCTATTTGATTTGCTAAGTGTGAAGTCATCAATTATGTGTTGCGTATGATGGCCTATGGGCATGTTGTGTATGAGTTATCTATCTTGTGTTACTTTATGCTATTGTGACCTGGGGGTACGTATGCCCAAAATAGTCTGCTGGTCTAGAGCCGAGTCAGTTTCACGGTAATCTCAATCTAACAATGAACAATGAACTCCCGGTTAGTTTCAAAACTTGGGGAAAACTTAGTAATCTCGGAAATCATTCTTTATCGAATAATCTGGCCATGAAGCTCTGAAATCTTACATATCAATTCACTCTGTTACAGACCTCTGTATATTTTGTTAAATTGTAAGCTTATCTTAAAAGTAAGTGGCAATTAGAAATACTCCGTCAGAGAATGGAATCAAGCGAACCCTGTCATATTGATAAAGTATCATAATGTGAGAACAGATTCAGTTCAGTTGAGTATAGTTAAGAACCGGTTAAATGTCTTTTAGTTGGGAGAATGATTCAGCACCGAGCGAGCTAAGGATGGAAACATTCCTGCAAGTAGAGGGTTTGATTCCTGGTAGCAATCCTTATGCTCCAGAACTACGTCGCCAGCGTAGGTTGAGACATCTATCCTGCGAGTAGAGGGTTAGATGAGGTGGTTGTCCTATGAGTAGAGGGTCCCACCATTCTCGTTTGAGGTCCTGATAGTAGAGGGTCCTATGTAGTTGTGTTTACTGGTGGCGCGGTATTGACACCCTTCCAGCTGGGGTACAGGTTGGATCCCACTTGTGGTAAGTGGGGCATGTCAGTTAAATGATCACTCCCACAATTTCAGTAACAGTCTCAGAGAAGAACTCAGTTAATGTGCGGAAGTTGAGGCTGTCAGATCCAGGCCTCCCAGTATTGCTATCATTAGCATTGAGTAGAGAGACTTCCTGCTAGATAAGGGTTGATCTCATTTTCAGTTGTTCAGTGTTCTAGAAACTTCCTACTAGATCAGGGTTGATCTCAGATTTAGTTTTTCAGTGTTCTAGAGACTTCCTTCTAGATCAGGGTTGATATTAGATTCAGTTGTTTAGTGTTCTAGAGACTTCTTGCTAGATGAGGGTTGATCTCAGATTCAGTTATTCAATGTTCTAGAGTTGGTGAATTTGAATATCAAATATCAGTAATATCAGTTATTCGATTTCTCAGTATGGATAAGTATAGATGTCAGCTCTAGTGGCTTCAGATACCCAGTACCTTATTATCAGTATTATTATTTTCGGGTGTCAGCGTTCAAAATGTAACATTCGGTGTCATGTTGATTTTAGTTGTACTTTATGCATCCATGTGTGTATTGTTGATCAGACATGTTTCAAAATTGGTAACTGTAGAGTTTCTATATATGTTTATTCCAGCGAATACATATTATTTAGACAGTTATGTTTATGCATAAGCCTTATATTTTAACTTACCCTATCCTTGCATACTCGGTACATTCTTTGTACTGACGTATTCGCGCTATGGTGTTTTTCCCACCATAGGTTCAGAAGAGCGAGATTCAGAGTATATTTAGCTGTCAGATCTTGTACCAGTGGGTGGAACAGTGAGTCCTCATAATTCGAGGATATTCTATTTCAGTGTTTTGGTGATTTTAGTAGACGGAGTTAGTTGGGGAATTGTCCCTTCAACTCCACAGTTCAGACAGTGTAGAGGCTTTTCACACAGATGTATTGATATTTAGTTTTCAGTATTGTATATTTAGATGTTTAAACCTTATGGCCAGATTTAGCCAGTTTCTGGATTTATCGTATTATATTATGCAGTGAACAGATACAGATATCAGTGAAGGGTTAGGTTGTGGTCCCTCGGGGTCATGAGCACCGTGTGGCATTCCAGTTCATGGGAATTGGGGCGTTACAGCTGGACTCGTAACCACTAGGTTGAATTGTTTGGGATTACATACTGTTCTGACTACGAATCCCTCCATATGAATCGTAGCCACTAATTACGAGTCATAGTGAGTAGTCATAGTCACTGGACTTGAGTAGAGGGATTCACTGGTGTGGCTAAGACTCACTCGTAATGACTCATCACGAGTGTTTCGACTAGTTACCTTTAGTCGTAGCCATAGATATTTATCAGGCCATTAAGGGAAATCTTCTATAACCTTTTGCCATGACTTCGGATTAAGACGAGACATGAAGCATTGGAAATCTAACTTCATGGCCTATCTTTTAAGGGGTCTAGAGCTTGAAATTTTTGGGGTAATATAATATCTTCCCCTTGGGATCATTCGTCCTCGAATAATACTATTTGAGCTGAGGTACTAGGAAAGTTGAGATCATGTACTAAATACAATGAGCTGAATCGTGATTAAATAATTGAATCTGAAACATGATCTGTGGACTAAACAGAATTCATGAATTCATGCAATGACATGAGGATAGTTATATAGCTGAGATAAAAAAAACATGAAAATCGATTAAGAAAAACTATTACCTCAAACCAAATCAAAATTTGTATAGAAAAGATGGGGATACTTGGCTTGCATTTTTGCTTCTGCTTCCCAAAGCTCCCTTAATGGACTGATTTTTCTATAGAATCTTAACCAAGAGGACTTCTTTATTTCTCAACCTACAAATCTAACAGTCAAGGATCTCAACTGGAATTTCTTTGTAGAAGAGAATATCTTTCACCTCCACACTCTCTAAGGGCATGACTGAAGATGGGTCGCCAATATATTTCTTTAACAAAGAGACATGAAACACTGGATGCATTGATGCCAAATCTACGTACAACTCTAATTCATTAGCTACCTTCGCAAAATGGCTCAAAATTCTATATGGGCCAACATAGTGGGGATTAAGTTTCCCCTTCTTGCCAAATCTCTTCACTTCTTCCATAGGAAAATTTTTCAAATAAACCAAGTCACCAACATCAAACTCAAGATCTCTTATCCTCACTTCTGCATAAGATTTCTAATGACTTTGGGTTGTCTTCATCCTCTCTCAAATACTGAATTTGGTCTTATCAAAGCAGTCTTACCTAATCAAAATAAACCAATAGGAGATCTACATCTCCCCCATAGAGAGCCTCAAACGGAGCTATCTAGAGTGATAGCTGTTGTTGTAGGCAAACTCAATTAAAGGTAAGTGGTCATCCCAACTACCCTTAAAGTCAATAACATAGGCCTTCAACATATATTCTAAAGTCTAAATGATCCATTCTGCTTGACCATCTATCTGAGGATGAAAAGATATACTGAGATGTACTTGGGTACTAAGACCCTTCTGAAAAGCCTTCCAAAAAGAAGAGGTAGACTGAGTACCACTATCTGAAATAATGGTCAACGAAACCCTATGAAACTTCACGAACTCCTTGAGTAGAGTCTAGGATCATTTTCAGCTGAATATGAAGTATGAACTGGCAAGAAATGAGCTGACTTGGTCATGTTATCTACAATGACCCATATTGAATCATGCTGACGACGCATACGAGGTAACCCTATCATAAAATCCATGTTCACCACCTCCCACTTCCAAGTGGGGATGCTAAGCTCCTGAAGAGTTCCACTAGGCCTTTGGTGCTCAACCTTAAACTACTGATAATTCGAACACTTAGCCATAAATTTTGCAATATCTTTCATACCACTCCATCAATAGATTTCCCGTAAATCATGATGCATCTTAGTGGCTCCTGGGTGAATAGAATATCGCTCACCATGCGCGTCAACTAATATTCATTGTCTCAAACCATAAACATATGGAATGAATAACCTGCATCGACAATGAAGCACACCATATCCCCTTTTAGAGAAAACATCAACCTTCTGATTCCTAACTACTTCTTTTAACTTGACCAAAATAGAATCTCTATCTTACTTTTCTTTCACTTTGGCAACCAATGAAGATTTTGAACCATTTTGAACCCATATACTACCTTCGGCTAAATTAACCAACCAAACTCCTAACCTAGCAATCTGATGAACCTTATAGACTAACTTCTTGTTATCACCCTCAACATGGGCAACACTACCCATAGACAATCTACTAATGGCATCTGCTACTACATTGGCCTTGCTGGGATGATACAATACACTAATATCATAGTCTTTCAAAAATTCAAGCCACCTTTTGTGATGAATATTTAGGTCTTTATATATGAACATATACTATCAACTATTGTGATCTGTGAACACATTAGCATAAACCCCATAAATGTAATGCCTCCAAATCTTTAAGGCAAAGACAACAGCTGCCAACTCAAGATCATGGATCGGAAATTCTTTTTATAAGGTTTAAACTGTCTAGAGGCATAGGCTATGACCTTACCCCTCTTCATTAATACATAACCAAGACCAAATCTAGAAGCATCAAAATACACTACGAACCTATCTGTGCCATCTAGCAAACTCAAGACTGGAGTGAAAGTGAGTTGCGCCTTCAACTTTTGAAAACTCTTTTCGCAGGAATCTGATCACTAAAATTTGACTTTCTTTTAGGTTAGTCTAGACATAGGAGAAGCAATAGAAGAAAATCCTTTGAAAAATCATCTGTAATAGCCAACAAAACCTAAGAAACTCTTGATGTCTAATGGAGAGATGGATCTAGGTCAGTCTCTTACTGCTTTGGTCTCTTGAGGATCAATTACAATGTTATCACTGAAAAATATGTGACCAAGGAAAGTTATGGATCTAAACCAAAATTTGCACTTACTTAACTTAGCGAATAACTGATGATATCTAAGAGTCTGCAACACAACCCTCAGATGGTCTGCATGATCATTCATACTATTGGAATAGATAAGGATGTCATCAATGAAGACTATGAAAAACATGTCTAAGTACTACTTGAATACCTTGTTCATCAAGTCCATAAAAGTTACAGGGGTATTCATTAGTCCAAAAAACATAACTAGAAATTTGAATTGACCATATCGAGTTCTGGAGGTTGTCTTTGGAATGTCACATTCTCTGATTCTAAGCTAATGATAGCCAGATCTAAGGTCTATCTTAGAGAGATAACTTACACCCTGAAGCTGATCGAATAAGTCATTAGTCCTGGGGAGAGGATATTTATTCTTGATTTTGACTTTGTACAACTGACGGTTGTCAATGCACATTTTGAGAGAACCGTCTTTCTTGTGCACGAATATAACTGGAGCACCCTATGGGAAATACTAGGGCTGATAAAACCCTTATCTAAGAGATCCTTTAACTTTAACTTCAATTCTTTAAGTAGAAAATGGAACATTAGTTTGCATATAATCTTTCTCAAGAATCAAAGAGCAATTATTGTTAGGAGGTGGTGTACTTTGACTAGCACTAATAACACTTCTATGTAATGAATCCACCTCATTTATAGACACCTCAAAAGAGCACATGGATCTAAGTCCTCTGTCCAATCTTTTTCTTATATCACCTAGTGCACGAAAATCTTTTTGGTAAAATATTTGTATGATAAAATTTAGTTATAAAAATAAATAATTTTATAGATTTTGAAAGATGATACATGGTTCACTAGTTTTGGCCGATTGCACTGCTTCATTCGTAGATGAAGAAAATAGAACATTAGTTTACATATTCTCCTTCTCAAGAACTAATGAGTTTTTATTCGTTGTTCCCATTGCCTTTGTAATATAGAAGCTAGAATAATGACCACTATTTTAGAAGGTCTCCACCTCACTTTCATACACATCAAAATGGTACATACATCTTAGACCTCTCTCGAATCCTTTTGTTATATTACCTTTTGCACAAAAATCTGACTAGTGAAAAACTTTTATCATTAAAATTCAGTTGTAATATTAAATAACATAATAGATTTTGAAAAATTGCAATTGGTTCACCTGTTTTGTTCAGTTCTACAACTTGATATGTAGACAAAGAAAATAGACCATTAGTTTCCATATGCTCCTTCTCAAGAACTAAGCAGTTTTATTCATCATTCTGATTCCCTTTGAAGTAGACATGCTAGAATAACAAGAACACTTATGGAAGGACTCCCCTTTATTTGTAGTCACCTCTAAAGAACACATATATCTAAGCCCTTGCCCTCCTTCCTTTGCTATAGCACCTACTGCAAGGAAATTATATTAATAAATATTTTTGTATTAAAATTCACTTTTACAAATTATTAACAAAATATATTGAGAAAACATACTTGGCTCAACTGTTTGAGTGTATTGCATAACTTCATTAGTACATGGAAAAAAAGAAGAGTCATTTTTCAATCCTTGAGTAGCAGATTTGGTAGAATCTTATTGTAGAGGCATACTTTGACTATCACAAAGAGAACTATGAAGATGTAACAAAGGGAATATAGACCTAATCTCTTGCTCTCGTCCCTTCCCCAAAGAACCTGGTGCAACAAATACATATTTTCTAGAAGTCTTAATAGTAGATCTCACCTCATTTTTAGAAACAAAAGAAATGAGGAGATGATAAAGATAAATGCTTACTGAAAAGAACATGTAATCAAAATATATAATAGTAGGCATGCATATGTAGAAAGAGATCCTTCACCTCATCAGTTCTTTTTCATTTAGTATGTGTAGAATTTTCTAAATCTACAACATCACCATCCATTTGTTGCACAATATCATATGTATCACAAAGTTGTATCCTTCTCATCACGCGTCAACCTCTATCGGATATATCACTAGTGTAAAATGCTTGATCTGCTAATATAAATGGTTTATTTGTCTTCAAATATCAACCTAACTAACACTTACTATGCTATATACCTCTTATTGTAACTCCTTTTTAATCATCAATATCTAGCAATGTAACCTACCTAAACAAGTCTTACAGTTTTAGTTTACAAGCACAGGCAATCTCAACTTCCTGATAAACAAAATTGAATTATAAAGAAGAGCATAAACTAAACTCTTCTTAGTATATGTATGGACATCGAGAATTATAATAATTATCCACATAAGTAGCTATCATCAGTAGCTAATGGTCAAGAAAATAGAGAACCAAGTTATAATAACATTTAACAAGTGCATTGTTGTCTTCTCAAAAAAATAGGGATTACATGAGTAAAAGAAAGCTTAATTTGAACTTTCTAGAGTAAACGAACTGAAATATAGAATCTAACAGGTCAAAAATTCAACTAATTGTTCAATCCATCTGGAAAATCTAAATAGAGAAAATCCACATTAAATTAAACACATAACTTCTTAGTTCTGCCTGTCTCCGATGAACAATTTCAATGCAACATAATAGGAAAAAAATCCACAAAAAACCTTCAAATACTTGCTCAGGCAATCTCAACGTCCTGATAAACAAAATTGAATTCTAAAGAGGAACATAAACTAAACTCTTCTTAGGCTTCAAATGACATTGATCATTACAATAATTATGAACATAAATAGCTATCATTAGTAGCTAATTGTCAAAAAAATTGAGAAACAAGTTATAATAACATTTACCAAGTGCTTTGTTATCATCTAGAAAAAAATAAGGATTACATGAGAAAAAAAGTTTTATTTGAAGTTTTTAGAGTAAACAAACTGAAGTATAGAATTTAACAGGCCAAAAAACTTCAACTAATTCTCCAATCCAGTTGAAAAATCTAAACAGAGATAAGTCCACATTAAATGAAGCACACAACTTTTTAGTTCTACTACAAATCCATAATAAACTTTGAAATACCTGCTCAATCTTTAACCTACAACCTAATATTTCTAATTTCAATTTCACAAAACAATTATCAGTATTCCAAATATATTTCATGTGCTTGGGTCAATAAGAAAGAGAGAATTGAAGAAAAAAAATTCATCGAGATAAAGGATTAAAAATATGACCTAATTTACTCTTAATGTTACCTGATAATGTAGTTGATATAAAAATTTGATAGTAGTTTAGCCGGACGACGTAGTGAAGAACTAGATCTTGCAATTTAAGAGCCCTAAACCTTGCAATTTTGAGTGAAAAAGATGATTTTTTTGGATTTTTCTACTTATAGAGAGAGACAAAATTTTCTAATCTAATATAAGCCGTGCTCGTTTTGCTGAAATATTTTATGACCCGCTAAAATTTTAGCATTTAGAGACCAGATCTTTTTATCTTTTATTTTTTAAAAGAATAAAAATATATATTAGCAATTAGAAAATAATTTCATTCCAGTAAGTATGCTATTAGGGACCATATATTATTCTCGTCGCTAAATCTTGGTCTCTAATAAGTCATATTCTTATAGTGTAATTTGTGAGTTTTATAAAAATAAAAGTAGATAACTCACATAATATGTGAGTAATATATAACTCATATGTGAGTTTTATAAAAATAAATATAAAACTCACATAATATGTGAGTTTTATTGAAATAAGAAGGATAACTCACTTTTTTTTGTGAGTTTTATACTTTTTCTAAAAGTTAACTCCGTTACCAACTTCCGAAAGAGAAAAAAGTGTAAAACTCACAAAAAAGTGAGTTTAACCTATTTTGGTGTCATTTAAAATACATGACATACTTTATTATTTTAAATAAATAGAGGGCTTATTTTGGTTGCCCAATCTAAATTCTTCTACTGCATTAATGGTTGGACAAGATGTCATAATTTACTAATGTATTCTCTCCTACAGAAGTTTCATATTTAGCTATGAAAATATTCACTTTTTTCTTTATTATTCACATCTAACAATGTCGTGTCATAGTTCATCACATGAAGAAAATAATTTTTATCGTTAAAAGTAATTTACTTTCCATTAAAGCCAGATACAAAAGAGGAGTGCGCTAAAATAAAGGCATATGAAGGTTGAATTGACTTTGGAGATCGTGCATGAGTTCAAGGATTCTAATTATGTAATGATCCAAAATGTCATTATACAGAAATAGATTGTGAAAATTTCACCTAAACTTCTCTTAAAGAAATTTTGAAAAATTCAGGGCTAATCTAGGATTGCTTATTTTGTAGGGTGTAATAATCAAATAAAATTTGATGTTAATGTGGGTTGTAGTGATGTTACTAGATGTGATAATTAGATAGACAATGAGTATAGAAAGTCGTAGTACCTTCCGACACTTCAAATAAAGTTATAGAACTCCGATTATAAAGTTTATCGTGGAGGGGTTGATCCGCGATGTCGAAATATGAGGTGTGTGCTATAAAATGAGGAAAACTGATGAGGGTTCTTAAGTTTTTCCTTGGACAGCTATAGTGGTACTGCCGCAAATCGCAGGGGCGCCCTCTGCATAAAAGTACTCGAATCGCTGTAGAACTATCATTGTTATGGTTATTATTTGACCCAGAGGTAACGTACAGTAAAAATTCAGATTTAAAATTCAAAAGATATTTTCATTCTCCACTTTTCAAAAATAAAATAGGGCTATGGAGAAAGTCATTTTTCAGAGACATTTTGAATTTGTTCATCTTTGGAGATAAGTAATTATGTTCTAGACTTGAAATTACATGTTGTCGATTTTCAAAGAAATTTTGAATTTGTTCATCTTTGGAGGTATGTAGTTATGTTCTAGACTTTAAATTACATGTTTAACCTTAATAAAACATTAGAAACAGATTAATGATGGGTTTGGAGGTTTAACCCTAGTTTATAGAAATTGATGAAAAATAATAAAAATGTTTATGAATTTTGTATGTAATGATCCTAGGGTGTTACAAAACACTAATGAAACTAGAATTATGATTGTTTATGCTACTTCAAGAAAAAATTCATGAGGTTGAAATGATAAGAAAACTCTAAAAATAACAAAATAAGATAAATTGTGGCTAAAATCGATGACTTTTGATCCCTAATAATTAAAATAATATGAATTATTGAAATGTCTATATATTTTATATTGTATAAATCAAGAACAAATTGAACAAGAATAAAAAGAAAAAGTGTTGCTTCAAGGTTATTTTGAGCAAAAGAGTTGAGGTAGGCCATGATTTTGTGTAGCACTTAGACTTTCTTAGCTTTGCGCTTATTTGTGATTTAAACATCTATAATTTCCTTCTAGCATGAATTGTGATTTATGATTGCATTGCATGTTTATTGCATTGTGAGGAGGTGTTATGATAATGGATCAACTACCACAACGGTCCAATAAGATATGATGCAATAATATGTTAGATACTATGATGATATATGTTATTATGTTGATGATGAGGATGATAAGGGTAAGAGGTGATGCATACATCTTGCATACTTGCACTCAGTCATTTGCATTGAGTGTGATTTTGATGAATGAATGTGATGATGAATGATTGATGAAAATGATTAAGTATGAATGCATGTGAAAGTGAACATGTGAATTGTAATTATATGGTGATCCATGATGAGTTGTCTTATTGATATCATTGGTTATGAGTTTTGTTATGATCTCTTTTATACGTGTTTGACTTTTTTATTTGTATATAATTGTAGTCGACCTATGATATTTATTAGTACTTATTTATGTACCGATGTTACTTGCACTCTTTTTTGTTCTTGAGTGCAACATATTTTCAGTGGTTGACACATGACCTCGACTTTAAATAGTGATCAAAATATGATTTAAGGGTGAGCACCATGGTCGGATAATTTTTCGATCTTCTTATGATATTGACGTCCCTTATTTTTGGGACTAAGACAGTTTTCATTCGATTATGTTTTGAGATATTCTTTCTATTTTCACAAATCATTATTTTTATTTTAGATATTCTTGTACGATGACTTCAGATATTGAGGAATTGCACTAAAGAGAGCTTTCCACACTCTATTTCATTTATGAAATTTTGAATGATTATTAGTTATGAATGAGAAATTTCATTTAGAACTTGTTGAAAAATAAGTGAGCTAATACTATAACAAATGTGGATAGGAGACTTAAGTAAGTAAAGGTGAGCGCAGTATGATTCTCCTGCCATAGGTTAGAAGGGTGTCAACTATGATCGAGCTTAATCATGACAATAAAAACTTTAGATAAGGAGTATTGTAGTTGTAAACTTAGTTGTTTAGTCTACTTTTTTTTGCATAATATCCTCTTTAGAATTACATAACATATAATAAAATTCACCATAATATCAAGATTTATAAAAAAACAAAAATTACCTTTAATGATCAAAGATCAACTTTGATGTAAATTTTATTTTTAATGATGTTCATATGCTAAGGTTAGCTATTCTGTTCATTAATTGATTGTTTTCTTTTAAAATTCTCATTATTATAATCATGTTTTTATGTAAAATAGTCTTTACTTTCATAATTCATTTAAAGGTGCTCAATGATATAATATTTTATGATAATTTTTATTTAGATATTGTATTGAGTTATGTTCTTGAAGACCAACAAACGATATATATATATATATATATGTGTGTGTGTGTGTGTGTGTGTATATATATATATATATATATATATATATACATACTAATAATATTTGATAAAGCATATAGATAAGTGTAGTTTTGTCATGTAATAGTGTGACATAAACTATAATTGTAGCTAAAAATGCATCTTACTAGGCATACCATAATTAGAACAATTTAGGTCTAAAAGATGACAAGAATCATCAAGATTGCACATATCATAACTTTTTCTATTAATTTTTTGAGATAAGGCACAAGTACCCCCTAAACTATGCCCGAAGTTGCTATGACACACCTAAATTTTATTGCCCCCCTAATCTCATTTTTTCTATTTTTTTGTACTTTTTTTTGCTGATGTGGCTACCAAGTAGCAGAATATTTTTGTGCTCCTTTCGTATAGGCTAACAGTCATGTTGGCATAAATGGAGTACAGAAATACAGAAAACGTAAGTTTTAGGGGGTAATAGGACCCCCATAAAATTTAGGCGTGTAATTAAAACTTCATGTATAGTTTAAAGGGATATTTGTATCTTATCTCTAATTTTAAATGGAAAAATTTAGTGTAGTCTTATTAAGAATAGGGGCATATCAAATAACTTTTATAGATTGATGTGATAGGAAGGAAGAACTAGAGATAACATTTTCATGAAGTTGATTTTTTCTGATTGATATACAAACAGTTGAGCACAAAGGTTTCTTTGTGAAAAAGCTCTTCCTTGTCAATATAGGATTGTCTTTCATTTTGCTTTTACTAATAGTTTGAGAATCTATTATTTTTTAAAAAAATTCACTGTCTTAAGTACGGTGTAACGACTTGAATCTTGATGATTTATGTGAAATATTCATTTCTATATGATTTAATCATTTTATCCCTCCCATGATTGCTTTGTGGTATTTATGGGATTTGGAGATGATTGACATAGTTTTCGGTGCACTTTAGTGTGATTTATGTGATATTATAATTTTTGGTAGCTTGAGAAGCCTTATAGTTGACTTTGATCAATATTTATTGATTTGTCCATTGGATTACAAAACTGACTGCATCAATCTGAAATATTAATTTTAGGGTAGTAACACTGTTGGTATAATTTTGTGGCTTTTATATCTCATTTCGATTCTTTATTTGAAAAGTTATGAAATTAGATCTCAGGGATTAACTATGTGCAAACATTGTTTTTTGAAAAATCTAATATCACCATTGAGTCCAGAGCATCGAATATGATATGGTAGCATTGTTTTTTGTGTTCACATAATTCTAGGTGAGTCCCGAGGAGTCTGTGGAGACTTAAAATTCCAAGTCTCCACAGCTGGTACAGCTGCTAAAGTGCCACTTAGGCCACTTTAGCGGCTAGCGCTAAAGCACCTTGAGGTCTCTTTAGCAGCCAGTTGCCCTAGGAGCAAGAGCGCTTTAGCGGACTAACCCTCTTGACGAATACCACTAAAGCGGTAATAGACCACTAAATTGGTGATCGCTAAAGCAGCCAGTTGACCGCTTTTGTGGCACTTGTGGCCCTGGGTATAAATATTTCTTTGCTCATCTTTTTTACTATTTTGGGGAGTTGGAGCTTAGGGTTTTATATTTTGAGTAATTTCCTCCATTTCTAAGCTTGGGTAAGCTCCAAACACCTATTTCAACTATTTTCATCAAATTTCATCATGTAATTCTTTTTTAAACACAATTAAAAAGGTAGAAATTGAGAATTTTGGCCCGTAAGGCCTAAAAATTATAATTCTCCAATTTAAACTTTGATTTTAACTCAGTTTCATTTGGGTGAGTTTCTAATCTAATAATTATAACTTTTCTCTCAATTTCACCTACAAAACAACCGAAATTCTCAATTTTTAATATGGATTTTGGGGACTTTTATTGGTAAGATTTGAAAATAGTTTTTCTTCAATATGAACCTTGTTTCTATCTTGTTTTTCTTTGATTTTCAGTTCTAAACTCCTATAAGAATGGGAAATATATTTTAAAAATAAAATTATGATTTTACCCTTTTTTCTCAAAAAACTCATTTTGAGGGTCCGTTCTGACCCCGACTTAGAAATAGGCAATATGGGTATCTTTGGTTGTATTTTGATGCATAGATTCTATATTTCTATGTCTTAGTTGATTCCTAGTCCTTTCGTGGGTGTAATGCTTCAGATTGAAGGCTTTTGAATCAATTTTCAGAATTTGAGTAGGTTATGTGGCTTAACTTTCTTCAGACTAGGCTAGGTAGCTAATGTTGATACAAAATCATGTTAAGGATCTGGGAACTAATCATGAAAATGGCTATATTATTGTGTTGTATCCGTGTGGGGGCATATATATTGATGTTATTTAGTGGTTTTCAAATATTATTTGCCATATGTGACCGTGTAGGGTGCTATATGATTTTATTGGCATTGTGTACGTGGAAATAAATTGTAATCTTGTTTGATGAAAAAACCTAATATGGTATCAATGGTGACTTTTAATGTATTTCATTTTGTTGGCATATGAATTATGTTTGACTCATAGATGGTTGGATAAATAAGTGGATGTTGGCTCACTTGGTTCTTATATTGGTTGGATAAGGAATTTCTTATTCTGGTTGGTTGTGCGCATTGCATATGCATATCATATTCATTCATGAAACATTAGTACCACCATGGAAATACTTAAACACTTGATTTTTTTGATAGAAAATATGACATCTTAAAAACACTCTACCGAAGAATGCGCCAAGGAGGAGATATGGATATTGATATTGGATATTAGTTGTATACGGGTTGATGACTCCTCCCCCCTTTAGTTTTTCAAGATTAGTGAACCCGGATGTCAACATCTCTATGGGGCCTACTCTAGTCTTTTATTTGCAGAGAGATGGGCGTTTACATGTGTACTTACTAAAGTATGGGAAAGAAATAACTTACAAGAACAAGTAGTCTTACGTTAGGAAGCTTTAGCTCTATAGGTTTATACTGATGTTGTGTGACAACCTCGTGTATCAAATCATCATTATCATCATCATCATCCTCACATCTTCATTGTATTTCATATATTTTGCTTATTTTGCGATTGTATTTCTATCTTGACTTTACCTTGTATATTTATTTAGGTTGCTTTATCTCCCCTGATGCTTACATGTCTAAATGTATTTCCTTCTTATACTTGTATATGTGATATTTGTATACTTGTGTTCCTTTATCATAATTACTATGGTGTATGTGAATATTATAGAACTGTTAGTGGAGATGGTGTGGGCTACCATTTAGGATATTTTCTGGTTGCAGGTGGCACGCCCTTAGTGTGTATTTTTATGCTCTATTTTTTAATTTGCTCAGTCGGTCTATGATACTTACTAAGTACAAGTGAACTGTACTTACCCCTATTTCACCCTTTCGGTGCAGATCCAAGTTTGAGTGCACCTCACAGTGGTTGATTCGAGAGGCATTTGGAGCTTTTAGAGGTAGAGGTTGATTTCATGAGTCCGAAGTTGACTACTTCCTCTCCTTACTTAGACTATATCTTTATTTGAATTCAGAGAAAGAGTTATTCCAATTTTGGATATCATATATATTTTTATCTTGGGTTGTACTAGTTAGTTCTTAAACTATGACACCAGTTTTGGGATTTAGTTTGGTATCATTGACAATGTATTTCTTATTTTACTTTATATACGTGTGTTTTGACTCCGTTCTAGGAGTCTTGCCTTCGGTTTTGGTATTATATTTCATTTTATATCAGTTTGGGTGATAGACTTACTTGTCAAAGCTTGCCGCGATAAGTGACATCATGACCCTTTATTTTAGGTAATGCCAAATTGGTATCAAAGTGGTCAGGCTCATTGGTATCAACAGTGTAAGAATAGGATGTCTAATAGAGTCTCGCGGATCGGTACGTACATGTCCGTATCTATATTTGAGAGGCTATAGGATGTCTTTACGAATTTTCCCTTATTTAGTTTGTTATCGTATGAATTTCCTTCATGCATTGTGGTCTGAATCATATTTGACTCTTTGTTGGGTAGTGTAACGACCCGAGACTACCCCCGAGTCGTTACACGGTGCTTACGGTCCCAAGAGACCACAAGCTTACCCATAAGCTGGTACCTTCTGTGAGTACAGAATAATATAATCTTGAACGTGGAAGAATAACTGAAATTCCATAAGTTTTTAATAATGAAATAACTAATGAACTATGAATTTGATAAAAATACGGAAATTTTAATAGTCTAAATAGCTAACTGTAGTGTCTGAAAATCCTCTAAACTGTATACTGTGAGTTGATGGGACAGGCCCTAACTAACTCTACTAACTACTGAGATAAAGACATGAAGTAATATAATCTGTCCTCGGATGATGAGGACTCACCACTGCTACTATACTTCTGATGATCTGAGAATCTAGGTGTGATCCGGGACTGAGTGTCAACACCTATGATATGAGACATCATAGCACAAAAGAAAAGGTATGCGATCAGTTCTTTGAATGTACTGGTATGCTAAATAAGGTAGGGTGATATGCATGGTTTCATGAACAAAACTAATAATTAACTGGATATGTATGTAAAACATGGAGTACTGAGTAGAGAGCATGGAATTTGTAGATACTGATAATGCATAAAAATATGTAAATACTGAGGATGCATAACCAAACATATAACATAATTGAGTAAAGTCTATAAACTGATATACTAAAATAACTAAAATCTGTATGCTTTGGTCAAACAACACTAAGACTAAATAACTGAGCTAGGACTGTAACTGAAACTATATCTGAGACTGTGGGAGGTATCATCTAACCGACATTCCCCAATTTTAGCTAATCGGGGTCCAACCTGTAACCCTAGTTAAAGGGTGTTAATACCGTTCCACGAGTACTAACAATGGATGTGTAGATCCACTAAACTGATATAATATCCAAAGGACTAAGGGTGTAAAGCCTGATGTAACGCCCCGAGCTCCCATCCCGAGATGTCACATGGTGCTTATGACCCCGAAGGACCACAGCTAACCCTTTACTGATATCTATACCTGTATACTGCATAATATCATAAATAAATCCAGAAACTAGCCATAAGTTTCAATACATCTATGAATACTCATACTACAGAAAACTAAATACTAATACGTCTGTCTGAAAAGCCTCTAAACTGTCTGAATTGGGGAGTTAATGGGACATGTCCCCAACTGACTCTGTCAACTAAAAATAAACAAAGTCTGAAACAATAATAGTAAACTGAGACTCGTCCTCGAAAGAAGAGGACACACTGCTACTGCTGCTGACTGGGACTGAACTGCTGAAGGTACGCTGCATCCTATGCCTCTGAACTTATGGTGTTAAATAAAAGACTATAGCGCAAATGCGTCAGTAAGGAATATACTGAGTATGTAGACGGGTTAGGCTAATGCAAGACTTCATGCATGCACAATATCTAAACTGAATAATCATGAAAATGCCGCATGAGAACACATACATGAATGCACAGAACATGAACACAATCATCGCAACTCTAGATACTAAAACTCGGATACCACTTTACTGCAGACTAAACTTACTACTGACACCGAGATACTGAATCACTGACTCATCTGATACTGATAACTGAGGATCTGGATGTGCTTACATCAAAGACTGAACTCCGAGCTTACTGCTTTCGACTAATAGAATAACTTTACTAGCAGATTATTTTGAAAGCGATTATCAATGATAAGAAGTATGATCATGTCCGAATCTGACAACAAGAATACTCAATAGAATAAAGGATCTGAGATAGAGGTCAAGCCTATCTGATGAAAGATCTCTAGATATGATAATAAGAATACTCATCATGGTCTGAGACTGAGATCAAGCCTATCTGCTAATCTCTAGATATGATAATAAGCATCTGTATATGAGACCAAGCCTATCTGACGGGATGGTTCATGAATCAATGAAACTATCTGAGTTCTTTATAGAGATGGATGACTGTATCTGACAGTCCTGATTTCTGAAGATAGATACTAAAACTACAACTGTGGGAAGTAGCTACTTAACTGATATACCCCAACCTACCATAGGTGGGGTCCAACCTGTGACCCCACCGAGAAGGGTGTCAATACTGTTCACGGGTAAAGACCTCTCTGACCAAGCCTCTCTGACGGGATGACCCTCGCATGAAGTCGGCCTGAGGCAATATAATAGTCAAATCTCTCTGACGATGACAACATCTACTGACGGGAGACTCCTGCATCCTGTGCTGGCTACGCAGTTCTAGAGTTCAGGGATTGATCCTATCGACTCAACCTCTCTGACGGGAGAGCCGCCATCCCTTCCCTTGCTCGGTGCTCGCTTCTACTCCTAACTGAAAGACTCTGAACTGAAACCTTGACTGAACACAACTAAACTGAATCTGATACTGATCATGTTTCTGGAAAGATCTGACTAATGATGCATAACTTGAATAGATTACTCGAATCGCTTCTGAGATTAGAATTGAATCAGTTAAATACTATTTGATCTGAGCAGATTATAGAACTGAGGCTAGATTACTAGTGATACAGAGATTATAGAGATAACTGAGATTACTGAGCTTTCTTAAGTTCTGCACTTGTCTGAAGATACAGAGTTCTATAGTTCACTGAGTTTTGAGAATCATGGGTCAACTGGAGTTATCGAGAATTTGACATGGGCTCTAGACAACAGCTCTATTGTCGGGTATAAATACCCCCAGGTCTCGATAGCATAAAAATAAAGCATAATCATTCTTTCATTCATCATCACAATCATTCATGTATTATCACAATCATTCATGCATCATCACAAGCATTCATTAAGATATCACCTCAAGCATTTAAGGATCGCAAACCTTTATTCATCACCATAATTACTACAGAGTCACTTCAAGCATTTAGAAATCATAAAATATACTAGCGTAGAGAAAACATGCTATTAGATTATACCCTATTCAAGAAGGTCTTACATCAAGTACTTCATACCTATATCAGTCTTGACACCTGTTTGGGTATCACATGGCTTGGGAAAACTTTATACTATCATGTCACAGCTTACTTAATAACCACTTGACATGTATTAAAAACTTAGCATATATCAAAGATCACATAATCGGGGAATTTACTACCATCATATCTCGACTTATTCACTAGGGTCTTTCAACAACCACTAGACATGACCTATTTTACACCTACTTGGGGATTTCATGCTATCTTGGCACATTTCACTCACTAAGGCATTTTATCAAACACTAGGCATGCATGGACTAGCTCACAATTTGGAGTTTCACATTCAACATACTATAATGACTCTTATGTTTCTCCTAAGCTCTTTATCAAACTTATGGGGAACATTCTTTACTTATTCAACCATTTCTACACTCAAAAGTCATGAACACATCACATGGAAAAACAACTTCAAGAGGGTCTATCACAAACATCACATGAATTCCACATACTAGGGTCAAACCTCATAAATTTTGTAGGCACACATAAATCAAAAATCAAAAACACATTAAACACCAATTTCAACTCATACAAATCATTAACAACTTATAAACATAAAAATCTTTTAGTTTTAAAAAGGGTTCTTGAGCTTCTTGGATGAAAGGGGCCTAAGAATCAACGTCTACATACCTTAACCTTTGAAATTGGATGAATCCTAATATTTGAGACTCTATCCGCACTTGTAATAAATAATCTTTGAAGACCACACTATGAGAAACTTGATTCTTAAAGAAACCTTGAAGAATTATGGATGATTTTTGGAGGATTAAAGTTCTTGATAAAACCCTAGATAGTTATTCTTGAGAGAATTGAAAGAGAAAAATGATGAATTTAGAGTTTGAATGAGGGTTCTCATATTTATATAGGCTCACAAAAGGTGAGAAATGACCAAAATATCCATGTAAAAATGTCTTTGAATTACTGAAAAAAATAGCTGACAACATCCATGACAGGCCGTCAGACCCGTGATAGGCCATCATGAAATATCGTCAAAAAAAGGTTGAATTTTTAATTTTTTGCCTAAGGCTGACGACATCTGCAGAAATGTCTTCAAAAATTTGATGATGTCATTAGAAATGTCGTCAAAAATGTAACAGGGTCACCCTTTTCCAGATTGACATGCTAGAGTAAAATGGGCATAACACTTTGCTCCGATATCTGTTTTTACGAAATTAGTATAGTTGGAAAGATAATTCAAAGAGATTTCATTTGATATATAGTAGGTCGTCTAATTCGATATATACAAGGAGTAATGGTCGATTGAAGTTGACCCAAATTTTGACGATCACTAAAACTTGAATGATAGGAAAGTTTTCAATAGGGGACCTCCATGATATTAATTCATGCTCAAATAGATTCCCACATGATTCAAAGTATTTCATACTTGGGAGGATATTTATGAAACATTTTGACTCAGATTTTTTCTTTACCAAATACACTCTAAGGCTCAAAATAGAAGAGGATTTTCTGGGGCATTACATCTAAACTGATGGGTGACCCCTGCGAGAAGTCAAGCCTAATCTGATGGGTGACTACTTATATCTTATGATGGCTACATAGTTATGGAGTATAGGGACTACTACTAATGACTGCCTATCTGAAGGGGAATTCACCATCCGTACACTCGCTCGGTGCTAAATCCTACTCCCAATTGAAAGACACTGAAATACTAGCCTGTTTTGAGTTTAACTAACTGATATGTGTCTATTCTGAAAATGCTCATAGTATAATCTGAAGTTATTCTATAATGTACTGAGACTAGACTTAAATAAAAAAATATGGATTTTGGGTATTCAATACCCCTAGGACTCGAACAATAATACTGAAAAGACACTAAAGCTTTAAGGCCAACACATGAAGGCTCTTATTAAATAAATCACTCTTGTAGGAATTTTATCAAACACTTATAGTTCATGGTTTGAAACAATCATAGGAATGTCCTAAAACAAATAGAAATAGCATGAATCCAACATAATAGAGTTAAATCGTGGTATTTTTCATTAAATAGCAACATTAAAACATGGAGTATTAAATATTAACAATGATTTCATGGTAACATGGTATAGAATCATAGTTCATGGAGATTCATGGGTGAAATCATAATGTAAAACATAATAACTAAAAAAGATCACAATTTTATAATTTAAAAAGGGTTTCTTGGACTCCAAAGATGAAAGAGATCCATGGATAAGCATCTAACATACCAGGGATGAAGAATTTGGATGGATTGATGGAGAGTTCTTGACGTTTGACCTAGATTATTGAAGGTTAGGGTTTTCTACTTGAGAGAATGTTCTTGATTTTGGGGAAAATTAATTATAATAATGACCAATAAGGTTATTTGGGAATTATTTTCGTGTTTGGGGCTGACTGGGACAAATAAAAAGTACTTACAAGCCCTTGGAATTAAAACTCAGAACTGACTGAAAATCCCAATTTTTTAGGCTGGTACGACGCGATGCTATCGCACCTATCACTGGAATCGGACAACTAGGAAATTGATCTGTGGAATGATGCAGGTAAATCATGGTCCTTCACTGATTGGGACCTGAAAGTTCATCGTGATGTGGTGGTATCGCGCTTTGACACTGGAAATGGACAAATGTCAAATTGACCTATGGCGTGATGCACCAGGATAGCGAAACCTCACAGGAATTTGCCAAATGTGAGATTGGCCTACTCTGCAACACACCATGATCATGGAGTGTAATAACTCGGGAAATTTTTTGTTGAAATTTTGTGTGTAAACGTGTTGGGTTCTATCTTCTAGAATGAATTATAAATTTTCTGTGCGGAATGTCTAAGATTATGACCCACCATTTCTTAGAGTATCGAATAATATTTCCAAAGATATGTGGATAATCCAAAACGGAAACCCGAGTGATGAGTTATGAACATTCCGATCGAATCGTGAATAGTAGTAAACAGTAAAACGTGCAGGAAAAAGTATTGAGGCCTAGCGTATTTTTGCTCCAACTTTAAATAATCATAAATCCTTGTACATAATAATCTGGGTGATCTACTATATATCAACGAAAAGCTCTGCGAATCCTCTTTCCAATGAAATTGGTTTCATCCAATTTGTCTATTGGAGCCAAAAGTTATGGTTGATATACTTCAGCCCATCAAAAGCAAATTTTTGGGTTAAATTCAAATGATCATAAATCCTCATACACAATGATCTGAGTAATATACTATATATCAATGGAAATATATGAGAGTCCTCTTTCTAATGAAATTGGTTTTATCCAATTTGGATATCGGAGTAAAACGTTATGGTTGATCTACTTCAGACTATCAAAATAGACCACCAAAAGACAGATTCGAGAATTATTTGATTTTTTAGGGGGGTTTTGGTCATTCCCGCTCACCGAAAATTCATACAAACCCCATATTAAAGCCTTTTAGAAGCATTATATGTTATATTTCATCAAATTCCCTCTAAAATAAAACCCTAAGCTCCTACATCCAACTTCAAGAACCTCCAAAGTTCACCATTAATTCTGCAAATTTATTCAAGATTCCAAGTTCCTAGTTTAAGAACTTCAAGAACCATCATTCAAAGGCATGATTAACATCTCAAAAATGAGTATTGATCTAAAGTTCATCATTCAAGGTATGTGGGGTTTTTCAACAAGAACTCTCTTTCGTTCTTGTGCCCAAAAGTAATTTTCTTTACAAAGGCATGATTTTTATTTGATTTTTACGAATTTGAATCATGAACCCATATGCTATGATGATTATTATGAAATCTTGATGTTTATGATTTTGAAAGATGAATTTACATGTGTGGAGATATAAAGCATGAATCTTGAACAATATTTATCATGATTTTGATATTTGGGTCGTGAATCCCCATTGGAAATTGTGTTTTCTTAGAAAGTTTGTTATAAGCACGTTGATGTTGAATATTTTAGATATTTTGAATGATTTGACCTTTTGGTCTTAATGGAGTTATTTTGAACTCGAGTGTGAAAGAAATCCACAACGTGGTTGATTTTGATAGATGGGAAGCATGATGGCTCCCGATGTATATTTATATATTACTGACATTTTTTTGTTGTGGATTATCTTTGAAATGATCTGAACTAAGTCCGAGAGAAATCTTTAGCATCGAGTGGGAGGTATAAAGCAACCTTACTTCCCTAGAACTACGTGCCCTCATAGGAGTGAGCCTGAGGTTGATTTATGTAGTGATCACTAGTTTGTGTGGATTGGATATCGATAGTCCTACTTTGATGGCAAGGATAGGACGGCTCTCCCCAATGTGGGTTGTACGTTAGACTGTCGGTTATAGGATCTCCCAGTGTGTGTGTGTTTCCTTGTGTCTATGGTGAATGGTGAAGTGATTTGAAAGTGGAATTGTGAAAGTTATTCTTTCGAAAGATTTAAATGATATTTACATTATGAGAATTGATATTCTTGATGAACTAAAAGTGATTGACAAATTAATGATGACTCACATGTGTTATTGTACTTATTTCATCCTCTCATGATTATGATGATTATCTTCAGGCTATGTGAGTCTTTCATATATCCTACATATTTCTTATAAATATTTATGATGATGATGTTTATACAACTGCATACACCCCCATATACTTGGTTTCTTTCCATGGTACTGACCCACATCTTTGGATGTGGGCTGAATTTTCTCAAAATGTAGGTTCAGGTGCTCAGTTCTAGATTCGACAATGATTCTTTGGGCACGCTTTTCTACATTCTCTATCGTGGTGAGTCCTCATGTTCTGAGGACGTGATGTCTGATGTTGGTTTCACAGAATTGTTTACATTTGATAACTGAGTATGAGTCAGTTGGGGCATGTCTCAATGGCTCGCTGGTTTTATTGATTCTCTTAGAGGCTTGTCAGACTAGTATAGATGTTGGGAGTTGACTAATAAGTCATATTTTTTTATCTTTCTAAAATTCTTTTATTCTTGGATAATGATTACTCTATTGATATTTGAGGGTTATTTATGAAATCCCCGTTGATTCGTGTTGAACTGAATAAAAATGGCTCCTAGGGTTAGCTTAGGGATACTCGTATCCTCAAGCACCATATGACGCTCTGGGACCCATTTTCGGGGAGTTACAAACTTGGTATTAGAGCCTAAGGTTTTAAGGTGTCCTAGGGAGTCTGACAAGCCGCATTAAGTAAAGTCTTGATCATCGGTGTATAGCGCGCCACATCTATGAGAAAGAGGCTACAAGACATTTTAGGAAAAAGTGTGATTCTTTCTTTTAGAAGTCTATCGTGCTTAAAGTGTCTCTCTCTGCTATTGATTCTTGCTTTCCTCTTCAGAAATGTTCCTCTATTTATTGTCAAACCAGAATGGTCAAGTTTTAATTTTTGGGTGCATCCGTGTTTGAGTGGTCTGGGAATTCTGTGTCACCCAAGAGTCATTTTGTCTCTTAGCTCAAAGCTAGAAAGCTTATTTCCAAGGGGTGTATTTACCATTTGGTTAGAGTTAAAGACACTAAGTCTGAGACTCTAACTCTCCAGTCTGTTAACGTCATCAATGAGTTTTCTGATGTCTTTCCAGATGATCTCCCAGGGATACCTCCTGATAGAGAGATAGAGTTTGGGATTGATCTTCTTCCCGATACTCAGGCTATTTCTATTCCTCCTTACCGTATGGCCCCTATAGAACTTAAGGAGTTGAAAGAGCAACTCAAAAATCTCCTTGGGGTGCTCCTGTGTTGTTTGTGAGAAGAGTTTTCAGGAGTTGAAGACTCGACTCACTTCAGCCCCTGTTTTGACTTTGCCTGATGGTGTTGATGGTTTTGTGGTGTACTTTGATGCTTAGAGAGTTGGGTTGGGTTGCGTATTGATGTAGAAGGGTAAGGTGATAGCTTATGCTTCTAGACAGTTAAAACCCCATGAGAAAAAATTACCCCACCCATGACCTTGAGTTAGCTGCTACTGTGTTTGCTTTGAAAATCTGGAGACACTATTTGTATGGTGTCCATGTTGATGTTTTCACTGATCATAATTGTCTGCAGTATGTGTTTACCCAGAGAGAATTGAATCTTATGAAGAGACGATGGTTAGAATTGTTAAAGGACTATGATATGAGTGTGTTGTACTATCTGGGCAAGGCCAATATTATGACGAATGCCCTAAATAGAGTGTCCATGGGTAGTATTTCGCATATGGTAGAAGGTAAGAAAGAGTTGGCTCGTGATGTACATCATTTGTCTAGATTGGGGGTTAGGTTGTTTGACTCTGCTGAAGGTAGTATAGGGGTTCAGAGTAGTTCCGAATCCTCCTTGGTTTCAGAAGTGAAGGAAAAGCAATACTTAGATGCTAGTTTGGTCAGACTGAAGGAGTCAGTCAAGGACCAAAAAGTAGAGGTTTTCTCCCAAGGGGGAGATGGTGTGTTGAGATTCCAGGGTAGATTGTGTGTCTCAAATGTTGATGATCTGAGACAGAGGATTATGGCTGAAGCGCATGGGGCGTGATATTCTATTTATCCTGGTGCCACCAAGATGTACCGAGACTTGCGGTAAATCTATTGGTGGAGTGGCATGAAGCAATATATAGCAACATTTGTAGCTAAGTGTGCAACATTCCAACAGGTTAAGGTTTAACACCAAAGACCTGGTGGTATGATGCAAGAGTTTAGTATTCCCACCTGGAAGTGGGAAGAGATAAATATAGAATTCGTGATTAGTTTACCTCCTTTTCGACGCCATCATGATTCCATTTGGGTTGTGGTTGATATGTTGACTAATTCTACTCATTTATAGCCTGTTCATACTTCATATACTGCTGAGGATTACGCTAGATTGTATATCCAAGAGCTAGTCAGACTGCATGGAGTTCCCTTGTCTATCATTTCGGATAGGGGTACTCAGTTCACTTTCCAATTTTGGAAAGCTTTTCAGAAGGGTATTGGTACCCAAGTGCTTTTGAGTTCTGTGTTTCATCTGCAGACCGATGGTCAGGCTGAGCAGACCATCCAGACCTTAGAGGATATGTTGTGAGCTTGTGCACTTGACTTTAAGGGAAATTGGGATGATCACTTACCATTGATAGAGTTTGGTTACAATAATAGTTTCCACTCTAGTATTGGCATGGATCCGTTTGAAGCCTTATATGGAAGGAAGTGTAGATCACCCATAGGTTGGTTCGAGGTGGGTGAAACGACTGTGAGTGGTCCTGATTCGGTATTTTAGGCTATGGAAGAATTTAAGTTGATTAGGGAAAGGTTAAAAACTGCGTAGAGTCGTCATAAGTCATATGCGGATTTTAGAAGGAGAGACCTTGAGTTTGAAGTTGGTGACCTAGTGTATCTGAAAATTTCACTCATGAAGGGGGTGAAGAGATTCGGAAAGAAGGGGAAGCTTAGTCCCCGTTATGTTTGTCCTTACAAAATTCTTAGCCGTGTTGGTAAGATAGCTTATGAGGTCGAGTTGCCTTCCGAGTTGTCCTCTGTTCATCCAATATTCCATTTCTCCATGCTTAGAAAGCATATTAGCGATGTTGTGGCAGTGGATTCCTCTGTGAGTGCTGACATTCAAGAAAATCTTTCTTTTGAGGAGATTCCTGTTGAGATTCTTGATTTCAGTGTCCGAAGACTAAGGAACAAAGAAGTTGCCTTGGTCAAGGTGTTGTGGCAAAACCAATGTGTTGAGGGTGCAACTTGGGAAGCTGAGGCGGATATGCGATCCAAGTACCCGCACTTATTTTCCATGAACTTCTATCAAGCCAAAGGTACCGTTCTTTCCTAAATCGTGCACTTTTGATAAAAGTTGCAGCAGTTCAGCTGTTATTTATTATGTGGTCAGCTGTAGTTTCTTGAATTTATGCATTCTATGTTCCATTCAGAGTAAAAAATGATGTGGTGATGAGTCTAACGAATGATTTTAGTTGTATTCTCTATTACCTATCTAATCTTGGCATGTCTAGAATCATTTGAGGACGAATGTTTCCAAGGGGGAAGATGTAATACCCCGGAAAATTTTTTGTTGAAATTTTGTGCGTAAACGTGTTGGGTTCTATCTTCTAGAATGACGTATAAATTTTTCGTGCGGAATGTCTTATATTATGACCCACCATTGCGTATACTATCAAATAATCTTTCCAACGATATTTGGATCATCCAAAACGGACACCCGAGCGACGAGTTATGAACATTCCGATTGAACTGTGAATAGTAGTGAACAGTAAAACATGCAGGAAAAAGTACTGAGGCCTAGCGTATTTTTTCTCCAACTTTAAACAATCATAACTCCTTGTACATAATGATCTGGGTGATCTATTGGATCCAAAAGTTATGGTCAATCTACTTCAGCCTATCAAAAGCGAATTTTTAGGTCAACTTCAAACGATCATAACTCCTCATACACAATGATCTGGGTGAGATACTATATACCAATGGAAATATATGAGAGTCCTCTTTCTAATGAAATTGGTTTCATCCAATTTGGATATCGGAGTAAAACGTTATGGTTGATCTACTTCAGACTATCAAAACAGTCCACCAAAGAATAGATTCGAGAATTATTTGATTTTTTAGGGGCGTTTTGGTCATTCCCCCTCACCTAAAATCCATCCAAACCCTATATTAAAGCCTTTTATAAGCATTATATGTTATATTTCATCAAATTCCCTCAAAAAGAAAACCCTAAGCTCCTACATCCAACTTCAAGATCCTCCAAAGTTCACCATTAATTCTGCAAATTTAATCAAGATTCCAAGTTCCTAGTTCAAGAACTTCAAGAACCATCATTCAAAGGCACGATTAACACCTCAAAAACGAGTATTGATCTAAAGTTCATCATTCAAGGTATGTGGGGGTTTTCAACAAGAACTCTCTTTCGTTCTTGTGCCCAAAAGTAATTTTCTTTACAAAGGCATGATTTTTATTTAATTTTTACGAATTTGAAGCATGAACCCATATCTTATGATGATTATTATGAAATCTTGATGTTTATGATTTTGAAAGATGAATTTACATGTGCGGAGATATAAAGCATGAATCTTGAACGATATTTATCATAATTTTGATATTTGGGTCGTGAATCCTCATTGGAAATTGTGTTTTTTTTAAAAGCGTGTGTTATAACCACGTTGATGTTGAATATTTGAGATATTTTGAATGATTTGACCTTTTGGTCTTAATGAAGTTGTTTTGAACTCGAGTGTGAAAGAAATCCACGTGGTTGATTTTGATAGATGGAAAGCATGATGGCTCCCGATGTATATTTATATATTACTGAAATTGTTTTGTTGTGGATTGTCTTTGAAATGATCTGAGATAAGTCCGGGAGAAATCTTTAGCACCTAGTGGGAGGTATAAAGCGACCTTACCTCCCTATAACTACGTGCCCCCGTAGGAGTGTGCCTGAGGTTGATTTATATAGTGATCACTAGTTTGTGTGGATTTGATATCGATAGTCCTTCTCTGATGGCAAGAATAGGACGGCTCTTCCCAATGTGGGTTGTTCGTTAGACTCCATGTAGATCACATGGTTTATGTCGATTATAGGATCTCCCAGTGTGTGTGTGATTCCTTGTGTGTATGGTGAATGGTGAAGTGATTTGAAAGTGGAATTGTGAAAGTTATTCTTTCAAAAGATTTAAATGATATTTACATTATAAGAGTTGATATTCTTGATGAACTGAAAGTGATTGACAAATTATATGATGACTCACATATGTTATTGTACTTATTTCATCCTCTCATGATTATGATGATTTTCTTCGGGCTATGTGAGTCTTTCATACATCCTGCATATTTCTTATAAATATTTATGATGATGATATTTATACAACTGCATACACCTCCATATACTCGGTTCCTTTCCATGACTACTGACCCACATCTTCGGATGTGGGCTGCATTTTCTCAGAATGTAGGTTCAAGTGCTCAGTTCCAGGTTCGTCAGTGATTCTTCGGGCATGCTGTTCTACATCCTCTGTTGTGGTGAGTCCTCATTTTCCGAGGACGTGATGTCTAATGTTGGTTTCACGGAATTGTTTACATTTGATAACTGAGTATGAGTCAGGTGGGGCATGTCTCAATGGCTCGCTGGTTTTATTGATTCTCTTAGAGGCTTGTCAGACTAGTATAGATGTTGGGAGTTGACTAATAATTCGTATTTTGTTATCTTTCTGAAATTCTTTTATTCTTGGATGATGATTACTCTGTTGATATTTGAGGGTTATTTATGGAAACCCCAATTATTCGTGTTGAACTAAATGAAAATGACTCAAAGGGTTAGCTTGGGGCTACTCGTAGCCTCAAGCACCGTGTGACGCTCCGGGACCCATTTTTGGGGTGTTACATGGAGTCATACTAAAAATTGAAAATTGTCATTTGGGCTGCCTACGCGACGCGCTAAGGGTTAAAATAACAGTGTTTAATGACTGAAACATAAAATTGCCATAACTTCTTACCCGATTATCAAATTTGGGTGCATTTTATATTATTGTAAAGCTAATTGAATTTCCTACGCAATGGCAGGATCTAAAATGAAAAATAATAAGTTTTTCAAAAATTTTATATACAAATAATCATGTATTGGGACTTAGGTTATGCTAGGGAAATACGGGGTATTACAATATCTTCCCCTTGGGATCATTCATCCCCAAATGAAACTGGTTAAGCTGAGGGAACTGATGGGCTGATCTTACACACTGAATATGCATGTCTGATGCATGGAATTCATGACTGAACTAATTCATGAATATACGACTGACATGAACATGATGTGCGGCTGAAACTGAGCATTACAAAGAAAAGACAATCTTAAGAAGATTGGTACCTTATATTGAATCTGGATTCGCAGAGAAGAGATGAGGGTACTTGGTCTGTATATCTTCCTTTACTTCCCAAGTGGCTCCCTCAATGGACTGATTCTGCTAAAGAACTTTGACTAGTGAAACTTCTTTGTTCCTTAGTCTACGAACTTGATGATCAAGAATTTCGATTGGGACTTCCTCGAAGGAAAGACTGTTCTGAATATCTAACCTTTCTAATGGAACAACTACAGCTTGATCACCAATGGATTTTTTCAACAATGAGACATGGAACATTGGGTGTACTGAGGCTAAATATGAAGGCAACTGAAGATTGTAAGCTACCTTTCTGAAATGACTGAAAATTATGAAGGGACCGACATATCGGGGACTGAGTTTCCCTTTCTTGATGAATATCTTCACTCGCTTCATGGGAGAGATTTTCAATTACACTAAATCACTGACCTCAAACTTGGGATTCTTTCTCCTCACATCGTCATACGATTTTTTTCAGCTCTGGGCAGCCCTAAGCCTTTCTATGATCAACTAAACCTTTTCTAACGCATGAAATACCAAGTCGGGTCCTACTACTGCAACCTCACCTACATCAAACGATCCAATTGGAGATATACATCTCCTACCATAGAGAGCCTCAAACGAAGCCATACGGATACTGGAATAATAGCTGTTATTGTATGTAAATTCAATCAAAGGAAAATGGCCATCCCAACTACCCTTGAAATCAACAATGCATGCTCTCAGTATATCCTCAAGAGCCTGAATGGTTCTTTTCGCTTGACCATCTATCTAAGGGTGGAAGGCTGTACTGAGGTGGAATTGGGTACCAAGACCCTTTTGGAATGCTTTCTAAAAATGAGAGGTAAACTAAGTACCTCTATCTTAGATGATAGATAAGGAAACACCGTGCAACCTAACCAACTCTCTGAGATATAGATTGGCATAGTCCTCGACTGAATAAGAGGTATGGACTAGAAAAAAATGAGTTGATTTGGTCATCCTATCTATGATAACCCAAATAGAGTCATGCTGATAGTGGGTATGAGGTAAACCTGTCACAAAGTTCATGTTCACTTCCTTCCATTTCCATATTGGAATACTGAACTCCTACATGGACCCACTAGGTTTTTGGTGCTCAACCTTAACTTGCTGACATATAGAGCACTTAGCTACAAACTCTTTAATATCTCTCTTCATCCCGCTCCACCAACAGATCTCTAGAAAATCGAGGTACATATTAGTGGCCCCTGGATGAATAGAGTAACGCGCCCCATGCGCTTCTGCAAGAATTCATTGCCTTAAATCATCTATACCAGGTACACACAATCTACCCTGATAATGAAAAATACCATCTCCCCCTTGGGAGAAAACCTCCACCTTCTGATCTCTGACTGATTCTTTCAACTTAACTAGACTGGGATCTCTATCTTGCTTTTTCTTCACCTCGGAGACTAGAGATGACTCTGAGCTACTCTGCACCCATACACTACTTTCTACTGTATCGTGTAAATAGACACCTAGTCGGTCAAGCTGATGAACTTCCTAAGATAATTTTTTCTTACCATCCTCAACATGAGCTACACTACCCATAGACATTCTACTGAGAGCATCAACCACTACATTGATATTGCTCGGATGATACAGAACACTCATGTCATAATCTTTCAAAAACATTAATCGTCTTCTCTGACGCAAATTCAAATTTTTCTGAGAGAAAACATACTGAAGGCTTTTATGATCTGTGAACATACCATATGCACCCCGTATAAGTAATGCCTCCAAATCTTTAAGGCAAACACTACAGCTGCTAACTCAAGATCATGAGTAGGATAATTCTTCTCATGGGGTTTAAGCTGTCTGGAGGAAAAGGATATGACCTTACCTCTCTGCATGGATAAATAACTCAAATCTACTCTAGATGCATCACAGTACACAACAAACCATTTGGTAGATTCAATACTGAGGCTAAGGTTAGTCGAGTCTTTAACTCCTGAAATCTCTTCTCGCATGAATCTGACCACTGAAACTTAACTTTTTTTGGAGTAAATCTAGACACAGGGGATGCAATAGAAGAAAACCTTTCAACAAACCAACGGTAATAGCCAGCTAAACCCAAGAAACTCCTGATATCTGATGGAGAGATGGGTTTAGGCCAGTTTCTCATTGTTTTATTCTTTTGAGGATAAACTCTAATGCCATCACACGAAATAATATGACCAAGGAATGCCACTAATCTTATCCAAAATTCACACTAACTAAATTTAGCGAACAACTGATGAGCTCTAAAAGTCTGGAGCACTATGCTAAGATGGTCTAAATGATCTCTTTCGCTAGGAGAATAGACAAGAATGTCATCAATGAAGACTATGACAAACATGTCCAAGTACTGCTTGAATACTCCGTTTATCAAGTTTATGAAGGCTACTGGGGCATTTGTAAGACCAAAGGACATGACTAGAAATTTGAAGTGACCATACCGAGTTTAGAAAGCTATTTCACATTCTCTGACTCTAAGCTGATGATAGCCTGATCTGAGGTCTATCTTGGAAAAGTAACTGGCACGTTGAAGTTGGTCGAATAAGTCATCGATTCTAGGAAATGGATATTTATTCTTAACTATGACCTTGTTCAACTGATGATAGTCTATGCACATTCTGAGAGAACCGTCTTTCTTACGCACGAATAGAATAGGTATGCCCTACAAGGAGATGCTGGACCTAATGAATCCCTTATCTAAGTGATCCTTCAACTGTTCTTTCAGTTCTTTGAGTTCAGCTGGAGCCTTTCTATAAGGCAGAATAGATATAGGCTGAGTACCTGGTAGAAGGTCTATTTCGAAGTTGATTTCCCTATTGGGAGGAACTCCGGGAAGATCTTCAGGAAATATATCTGAGAATATATTTACTACTGGGACTGACTCAAGAGTAGGAGTTTTTGATTTAGAGTCTTTGACTCGTACAAGATGATAGACACACCCTTGGATATCATCTTTCTGGCTCTAAGGTAAGAAATCAACTGACCCCTAAGAATTGTAGTACTACCTCTCCATTCAAGGACTGGTTTATTTGGAAACTAAAAAGAAACTATTCTATTTCTACAGTCAACTGAGGCATAGCATGAGTGGAGCTAATCCATGCCGATAATGATGTCAAAATCCATTATCTCTAACTTTACAAGATCAACTGAAGTAACTTTTTGAGATATTATGATCGGACAATTCCAGTATACCTATCTGGCTACAATGGAAACGCCCACTGGGGTAGACACTGAAAAAGGTTCTGATAGATTTTTAGGACTGGCTCCAAAATTGACAGCTACATATGGAGTTACAAAAGAAAAAAAAGCTCCAGGGTCTCGTAAAGCATAAACATATAAGTGAAATACCTGCAACGTACCATTAACTATGCCAGAAGAATTTTCCAGATCTTGGTGGGACTAAAGAGCATATAATATATTCGGAGGCTGACCACTGGTAGCATTGGAAGCATCACCCTACTGATTTAGGCAACTGGATGGAACTGACAACTGATGGGACTGGCCGTGTTGGCTTATATCCCTACTTTTTTGAGAAACTACCCAAAACTCCCAAATCTAATGTCCTGGCTTGCCACACCCGAAGCACACATCACAACCCGCTCTACACTAACCCTGATGATGTCTGCCATACTTCTAACATAAAGATTTGGTACGAGCACTGCTAACACTAACCTTGGACTTAGAGCCTGGTGCCCTATCCCTATTATCATTTTTGAATTTGGATACTGGGGCACTAGCTGAAGAAGGTACTGGGGCTGAAGACCTCTAATAAAATTGAGGATGGTTACCACCTTCTAACTTTGGCTGAATAATATAAAACTACCCATCCTAGCTCTCTTGTTTTCTCTCTCCCTCTCTAATATTTTTCTCCTCTATTTGTTGAGCATGGACCATCATCCTAGATAAGTCCATCTCACTAATTAGCATTACAGTCCTCCACTTCTTGACCACACTATCAGATAAGCAAGATACAAACTTACTCATCTTAGACCTATTATCAGTTACCACATGAGAAACATACCTATCTAACTGAGAAAACTTAGGGGAATACTCCCTTACACTTATGCTGACTTGCCTCAAATTAATAAATTCTAACACCTTGGCCTTCCTCCACTCTAATAGAAAAAAATTGTCCAAGAAAGCCATGGCAAACTCTTCCCGTTCTATAGGCCCTGCGTCAACACCTCTATCAACTTTCCACTGCTTAAACCAAGTATGGGATACATCTTGTAATTGATATGCAGCTAACACAACACTCTAAGTAGACGTTACCACAAAGCATAGTTTTACCTTCTGAACCATATCTAAGAATTCCTGTGGATCCTCTTCGGACTTGGATCCCGTAAAGAAAAGAGGATTCATTTGGGTGAAATCCCAAATTCTAGTTCCAGCAGTATTGACAACTAGGTTGGCCAAAACAATAGCTAGCCGTTTATTCTGTGCTACTACAGAGTTCACTAGAGTAGTGAACGCAGCCCTAAATTTAGTGTGAGAGACGTGCTCGTCCAGAGGATCTACCTAGACAGGCTGAGGGGCTAGTTGAGTTCTTGTACTTCTTGGGAGGCATATTCTGTAAATGGAAGGAAGAAATGTATTAGACAGGGATTTTAACTTGAGCTCATTCTCACTCGCATGATATGAATACTGAAAGAAGGGAAACTTTTCCTAAACGCCTTGTAGCCTCTCGCCCATAAGTTTGGCATCTACACACCCATGAATAAGACTCTACTCGATGTGGCTTTTAGACTTCCTAGGACACTTTAAAACCTTAGGCTCTGATACCAAGCTTTAATGACCCGAGGCTACCCCCTATTCATTACACAATGCTTACGGTCCCAAGAGACCACAAGCTAACCCATGAGCTGGTACCTGCTATGAGCAATGAATAATATAATCATGAATGTAGAAGAATAACTAAAATTCCATAAGGTTTTAATAATGAAATAACTATTGAATTATGAATCTAATAAAAATACTGAAATCTGAAAAGTTTGAATAGCGAAGTGTAGTGTCTAAACAGCCTCTAAACTAGATACTGTGAGTTGATGGGACAAGCCCCAACTAACTCTACTAACTGCTGAGATAAATACATGAAGAAATTTAATATGTTCTCGGATGATGAGGACTCATCACTACTACTATACTGCCTATGATTTGAGAATCTATGTGTGATTCGAGAATTGAGTGTCGACACCTATGATATAAGAAATCATAGCACAAAAGAAAAGGTATGCAATCAGTACTTTAAATGTACCAGTATGCTAAATGAGGTAGGCTGATATGCATGGTTTCATGAACAGAACTAATAATTAACTGGATATGTATGTAAAGCATGGAGTACTAAGTAGAGATCATGGAATCTGTAGATACTAATAATTCATGAAAATCTATAAATACTGAGGTTGCATGACCAAGCATATAACATAACTGAGTAAAATCTAAAAACTAAAATATTGAAATAACTAAAATCTGTATACTTTGGTCAAACAACACTAAGACTGAATAATTGAGCTGGGACTGTAACTGAGAATATATCAAAGACTGTGGGAGGTATCATCTAACCGACATTCCCCAATTAGAGCTAATCGGGGTCCAACTTGTAACCCTAGTTGGAAGGGTATTAATACCATTCCACGGGTACTAATAATGGTTGTGTGGATCCACTGAATAGATATAATGTCCAAAGGACTAAGGGTGTCATGCCTAAACTGAAGGGTGACCCCTGCGAGATAGTCAAGCCTAATCTGATGGGTGACTACTCATATCCTACGCTGGCTATATAGTTTTGGAGTATAGGGACTGCTACTAATGAATTTGCCTATTTAATGGAAAAGCTGCCATCCCTACACTCGCTCGGTGCTAAATCCTACTCCCAACTGAAAGACACTGAAATACTTAATTGTTCTGAGTTTAACTGACTTATATATGTCTATTCTGAAAATGCTCATAGTATAATCTGAAGTTATTATGTAATGTACATAGTATAATCTAAAGTTATTATGTAATGTACTGAGACTAGAATTATATAAATAGTTATGGATTTTGGGTATTCAATACTCCAGACTCAAAACAACAATACTAAAAAGACACAAAATCTTAAAGGCCAAAACATGAAGGCTCTTATTAAATAAATCACTCTTGTAGGAATTTTATCAAACACTTGTAGTTCATGGTTTAAAACAATCATAGGAATGTCCTAAAACAAATAGAAATAGCATGAATCTGACATAATAGAGTTAAACCATGGTCTTGTTCATTCAATAAAAATATTAAAACATGGAGGATTAAATATTAACAATGGTTTCATGGTAACATGGTATAGAATCATAGTTCATGAAGATTCATAGGTAAAATCATAATTTAAAACATAATAACTTGAAAAGATCACAATTTTATAATTTAAAAAGGGTTTCTTGGACTCCATGGATGAAATGGATCTAGGGATAAACATCTAACACACCTGGGATAAAGAATTTGGAAGGATTGATAGAGACTTCTTGAGGTTTGACCTTGATTCTTGAAGGTTAGGGTTTTGCTACTTGAGAGAATGTTCTTCATTTTGGGGAAAAATTAATTAAAATAATGCCCAATTAGGTTATTAGGGACTTAATTTCATGTTGGGGGCTGACTGGAACAAGGGAAAAGTACTTAAAAGCCCTCGGAATTAAAACTCAAAACTAACTGAAAATCCTAATTTTCTAGGTTGCCGCAACGCGGTGCTATCGCACCATGTCACTGATATTGAGAAATTGGGAAACTGGTCTATGGTATGATGCGGGGAAACCATGATCCTTCACTGATTGGGACCTATAAGTTCACTGCGATGAGGTGGTATCGCGCTTTGACATTGGAAATGGACAAATGTAAAATAGACCTACGGCGCGGCGCGCCAGGATCGCAGACCCTCACTGGAATTACAGATTCACACTAAAAATTGACAAATATCATTTGGTCTGCCTACACGACACGTTAAGGGTTAAAATAACGGTGTTTAACGACTGAAACTTAAAATTGCCATAACTTCTTACCCGGTTATCAAATTTGGGCGAATTTTATATCGTTGGAACGCTATTTGAATTTTCTACACAATGGATGGATCTAAACTAAAAAATAATGAGTGTTTCAAAAATTTTATAGATGAATACTCATATATTAGGCTTAGATTATGCTAGGGAAATACGGGGTGTTACAGGTAAGTGGTGATGACTAAATCTCATAAGGGTAGAAATGTTAAGCCTTTATCTGAGGAGTGGGTCTAGTTTAGAGGGAGATTTGTGAGTCTTGGATGATCTCAAGGTGTGGACGGGCACATGGATATACCCCATTTAGGAGTAGCTCTAGGGAACTTTCCCTTGAGCCTCATGTTGAGAATATTGGAGGTGTGGGTCCCACTTTTATTTTATTAAGTTCTTATACCCTTGTTTTGGAGGGGTTATTTATTTTCTTTTTGACCTATTTGGAGAGTGCTCCTGGTGTTCCTCTAGTTTTGAGTATTATACCTCCGTTTGTGATAGATTCTACTTATGGTGATCCTTGAATTCTTAGTGTGGACCCTCTAGTAGTACCTACTTCTACTTTTGGTACTCCATAGAGTTTGATTATCATTTCTTATTTAATACCTATGGTATTTTTTAGGTTAGGATTTCAGCCTTCATCTATGTTACCTCCTCAGCTGGGATCTCAGTCTGCCAAATTCACTATTCCTTCTCTTATTGGGAGTAAAGTTATTTCTTTTAAGGATCAGAAGGGATTTAAGAGGTTCACTTATTTAGGTCCTCCTAGGTTCAATGGTTTGTAGGTGAGAATACTAATGAGTTCTTAATTTATTTTCATGAAAAGTTACATAACCTGGGTTCACCTTAGTCATATGGTGTTGCATATAATACTTATTAGTTGAGTTATGCCTCTATATATTGGTGAAGTTCTTGGTTGCAGACCTCTTAATTCTCTTGAGATAACTTGGGATCAATTTGGTGAGGCCTTTTTGGAGAAGTTTATGCCTTACAGCCTGAGGGATCAGATGAGAGATAAGTTTGATCACTGGAGTAGAGCTTCATAATTGTTGCAGAGTATGAAGCAGATTTTCATGCCTTTTTTAGATATTCCTATGACAGTATTACCACTAAATTTGAGAAGATTCAAAGTTTGTAAAGGGGTTGAATGTTTCCCTACAGCTAGCTATATCTCAGATGGTTATGTGTGAAGCTTTATTTCAAATAGGGCTTATTTTGTGTATGATAAGACTGGCCATTTGGACAAGGACTGTCCCTTCTGTATGTTTAGGGCTACTTCTATTTCAGTTGTAAGAGGTAGAGGTTCTACCAAAGGTACACAAGGCAGAGGTAGTGATGCCCATAGTGGTGGTCGCTAGTCCATTCAATCAGTCGGTGGTCATGGTCAATGCTATGCTATACTTGCAAGATCAGAGATAGAGGCTTTCGATGCTATTATCACACATATCATTCCTATTTATTTCAAATCTACATTTATGTTATTTGATGTGGGTTTGACTTTCTTCTATGTGTCTGTATATTTTGCTTTGGGTTTTAAGTCAGCTAGTGAGCCTCCTTCCATGCCTATTTGTGTATCTACCTGTAATATCCCGCACTTTTTCCTAGCTCAATTTATCTCCTAGAATGTCAAGGGTTAGCTTCAGCAATGAATAACCTTTGATACATATAGAATTTTCCAGTTCTAGACCCTCAAGTGTGCAAAAAATTGAATTATCTTTCCAACGATACCAATTTTGCCTCAATTCAATTCTCAGTTGAAAAGTTATGGCACATTAAGTAAATAATATAGCATTTCAACAAGCACCGCATCACGGTGAAGACTAAAATAGCAATTGTCAATTTTCAGTAGACCTCTATGATTGTGGCGCATCGCATTGAAGTCCCATTTCCCAATTTTTAGAATCCAGAAGCCCAACGTGATGGTACCGCATCACGGTGATAGCTTAAATGGCAATTTAGTGGCTTACCGCGATAGCTCCGCGTCGCATTGATTTTCAGTTCCCAGTTGTCAATTTTCAGTAAGCCACCGCGATGGTGGTGCATCGTGGTGGGTGGAAAAATCAGCTTCCGGTTTTTTTGAGTTAAATTTTAAAAGGGTAGTTTGGCCTTTTCCCAAGCTCCAAACTGTGTAAAACACAAGATTAAGCTACTCATTCTATGCTCATTTTTCATTATTTCTCTCTTAAGAAAACCCTAGAACCTCAAAACTTAACCTCCAAAAAATCAAATTTCCTCCATTCTTTTTCCAAGATAGCTCAAAATTAAGGATTCCCGATTCAAGAGATTCAAGAATTCATCTTCAAGAGCACAAATAGGGATTCAAGTTCAAGCTTTCTTAGTAATTGCATCAATTAAGGTATGTAGGGTTTATCAACAAGGATACTCTTTCATCCTTGTGCCCAAAACTAGTTTTTAATTACAAATTTACATGATTTTGTATGAATATACATGAAATTCAAATCAAGATTCATAGCCATTAGTGTTATTTGCAAGATTATGAGATTTCAAGTGATTTAGAAGTTGAATTGCATGTCTATTTTTGTATTTTCATGCGTATTGCAGTGATTTTCAGATTTTGAGTAGAATTATCAATACCTTCATTATCGAGCAAGAATATTATTATATTTTGACATGAATTTGATGCATGGGTATGAAAACTTAGTTAAATATTGCTATTTCAAGATTGATTATGCTATGAGCACCCTATGACTAGAGTATTTTCATATTTTTGATAAAGATTTGATCTTTTAATCTCAGCTTAGATATGAAATAATCTTTTTAGTTTAAAACTACAGTGTAACTTAACAAATATACAGTTGGTTTTCATAATGAACCATTATACTAGATTTTAAAGTGGATTTCCAGCGGAATGAGCATACAGATTAAAGGTAGTAGTATTTAGCACCGAGTTGGGTATGTTCTCATGCCCCAGAACTACGAGCCAATGTAGGTTCAGATTATCAGACTATTCCCATTTCTATATGGATGACAGATATAGACGCGATCACTTAGATTAGGCTATACTCCTTGGCAAGAGTATGATACCTCTCCCCAATGTGAGGTTTTCCATAAGGAAACTAGACGTTGGACTCCATGATAGGTCACATGGTTTATGTCGGTTAGAAGAACCTCCCTACAGAAAAGAGTAACCTTACAGACATCTTTTAAAAGAATTCCCTACAACCTAATAGTAAAGACTTTCAGAATAGTTTTTAAAAGTATTTCCCTAAAAGTAAAAGTAAATAAATTGCTTTTGAGTAAATTTTTCCTACAGCTTAAAGAAAAGAGTAAAGAATAACAGAACAACTTTTAGAAACTAAGTGTAAAGGCTCACAGTTTTATTCAGACATTGCTTTATATAAGCCTTTAGCTACAAATTTTAGCTTTTAGATTTCAGATATAAAAGTGAGTCTTTCTACACTTAGTCAGCATGAGTTATAGGCAGAACACTAATACAACTTTTAGAACTAAATATTATGACTAACTAGATTTATAAAGTATGATTTGCTACTCATGATTATGATACTAAGTTTTCAGATATTCCAGCTTATGTGAGTCATCTATATTTAGTATGCATTGTCTTACAAATTGTGATAGTGTTGAGACATTGCTTTACTTATGCATTCATCCCCATATACTCAGTACATTCTCAAAATACTAATCCACATATACGTCTATATGCTACATTGTCTCAAAATGTAGGTTCAGGTGATCTGTTCCAGCAGCATGAGTGATTTCGAGCATCTCCATCTACATCCCAATAGTTGTTGAGTCCTCATAGTTTGGGGACTTAGTCTTTAAGTTTTTCAGCTTATTAGTATAGATAATTCAAACAGTGCAATTCAACTGGGGGTTTGTCCTAGTAACTCTCTATTTATTAGTAGTAGAGGCTTGTCATAATGGTAGATTATGATTCAGATTTTCAATATTGATTGATCAGACTCCTGAGTCTAGTATTTTTTAGAGATTATATTCAGATATTCTTAGTTATCTCAGACAGATTTCTGCATTTAATATGATTTTATATCTATATTCCCTTGTTATGAGATTAAGACTTAATAGAAGGCAGACAGGGTTAGCTTAAGGCTACTCATAGTCTTGAGCACCATGTGATATCTCGGAACCTATTTTTGAGGCATTACAAACTTGGTATTAGATACTATGGTTTATAAGAGTTCTACGGAGTTAGACAAGTCATGTTACATAGAGTCATGTTCATGAGTGTGAAGTGCGCCACATTTATGAGCAAGAGGCTATGGGATGATTTTAGAAAGTCATCTCTTTCTTTCATAATCTATCATTCTTATAATATCTCTATCTACTTTTAACTTGTGCCCTTATGTGACAGTTGAATATGACTCCTCGTCGAGCTAATGCCTGCAGAAATAATAACTAGCCACCTCAGCTTGCTGACCCTTTGAATGAGAATGTATCCCATGCTGAATTTTAGGTTGCCTTTTAGGCATTGGTCCAAGGTGTGACTGCTAATGTTCAGGGCAACCATCAGGCGGTTGTCCCACTTTAGCAGAATGGGGATTTAGCAGTAGCCAGAATCAAAGACTGTATGAGAATGAATCCGCCAGAGTTCTTTGGGTTGAAAGTAGATGAAGACCTTTATTTAGATGAGGTGAAGAAGATCACCTAGATTATGCATACTTTTGAGGTAGAGAGTGTAGAGTTAGCATCCTACAGATTGAAGGATATAGAGTATGATTGGGTAGTTATGTGGAAGAATGGAAGAGGTGAGAATGCAACTCCTATGAGTTGGCAAGTATTTCAGAATGCATTTCTGGATAGGTTCTTTCTGTATGAAATAAGAAAAGATAAGATAGAGGAGTTTGTGAACCTGAGGCAGGGCTTGATGATAGTGAAAGAGTACTGCCTTAATTTCAACCAGTTGTCTAAGTATTCCCCTGATACTATGGATGACCCTAGGTCGAGTATGAGTAAGTTTGTTACTGGAGTATCTGGTTTAGTAGTCAACGAGTGTAGGACTGCCATGCTTATTGGCGACATAGATCATGCTAGGTTGATGATTCTTGCTCAGCAAATTGAGGCAGAGAAGTTGAATGGAAGAGAGAGAGGAAATAAGAAGGATAGAATAGGGCAGTTTGAGTATGAGGTGACAAATAATAGAGGGGGAAATCATTTGTAGTTTTAGAACCATTCATCTATGCCAGTACCATCTTTAGCTAATGCTACTACACCTAAAGCTACACAGGAGCAGTAGGGTAAGACTTCTTCGTACAGATATCAGTATAGTATAAGTGGAAAGCCTAGTTATCCTCTGTGTTCGAATCAGGCTACTAGTGCACCAGCTTCTCTAGGCCACCCAGTCCCTCCTTAGGGTGCATCATCCAGTACCGGTGGCGGTCAGCGCCAGAATTGGTTTTATGCTTTAACATCCCATCAGGAGAAGGAGGATTTACCAGATGTTGTTACTGATATGCTTCGTGTCTTTCACTTAATATTTATGTGTCACTAGGCCCTAGGTCAAATTTCTCTTATGCGACCCCGTTAGTTGCAGTGAATTTTGAAATAGGTCCTGAAAAGATCCTTGAGCCCTTCTTAGTTTCTACCCTAGTGGGTGAGTCAGTTATTGCCAAATAGATCTATAGAAAGTGTCCTATCATTGTCCTTCATAAAATCATATTAGAAGATTTAACAAAGTTAGATATGGTCGACTTTGACCTTATTCTTGGTATAGATTGGCTCCATTCTTGCTATGCATCCACAGATTATCGCACCTGAGTGGTGAGTTTTGAGTTTCAATTTACAGATGAGCCAGTCTTTGAGCGGAAAAGAAATTCAGTGTCTCCTAAGAGTCATTTCATATCATATCTTAAATCCAGAAGGTTGATCTCAAAGGGGTGTATCTATCATCTTGTTCGGGTCAAAGACACTAAGTCTGAGACTCCAATAGTTTAGTCAGTCAGTGTAGTCAATGAGTTTCCTAATGTTTTTCTCAAAGATTTTCCAGGGGTACCTCTTGATAGGAAAATAGAATTCGGTATTGACCTTCTTCCAGATACTTAATCTATCTCTATTTCTCCATATCATATATGTAATGACCCTATAATACACCCTAGTCGTCATACAGTGCTTGAAACCACAAGTGATCCCAAGCTAACTCATGAACTAGCATATTGTTAAGCAACTAAATTATAACATAATAAATAGTTGTTCTACTGTGCAGAAACATAATCATACTGAAAATCTAAAATCGATACAATACTGATAAAGCTTTACAATCTAATAAATCTAAAGGATGTAACCAAAATGATATGACTGACTCTGACTGACATCTATAAAGCCTCTACTATACTGACTATAGATAGCTGGGACATGCCTCCAACTACTACTAATCAATACATATGAAAGTAAATGAACTGTACATGAACTAAAACTATCTGGAGTTCCCAAAGTATGAGAACTCAACACCTGCTAGCTGGAATCTGCAACTGTTTGATCGTGATGTGGGGGCTACAACTATTACCTACATTATGAAACAATGTAGCCACACAGACATATATGTGGATCAGTACTTCAGGAATCTACTGAGTATGCAGGGGTGAATGCAATAAGTAAAATTAATTTCATACGTAATCGTAAAACATGCATGCTAAGTGTAAGTAGACTCACCAATATGTTGGACTAAACTGAAAACTAAAATATCTTTAAGCATGAGTGACAAATATTTTCTGATAAGATGGTGAATCTCTACACTTAGTTTCTGTAAACTTTACTTTAATGATATAAGTATAACTAAAGTTGGGATATGATAAAACATGGATACTATATGAATACTGGGTATGAAACTACGTGATAAAGACTGACATAAATTGAGGATCTGAAAATACAATCACACTGAACATGGACTCATAAATATACTAACTTATATGATTAACTGAATGATTGATAAGTGAATACTGGGCATGTAAGATTGAACTGTACTTAATCTCAATAATTCGACTGAAATAGTAGAGTTATACATATGAGGTAAGGACTGACTGAGTAACATGATGTAACTGAGAATGAATTCATAAAAACTATATTATTTGAGAATACAAGACCAAGCATATAACATGATTCTAAAATAGTCTGTAAATTGAGGTACTGAAATACAGATAACAGAATAACTGATAATTGTACACTATGGTCAAGCAAACCTAAAACCGAACTGATGACTAATCTGATTACTAGACTCAGACTGTGACTGAGATTATAACTAAGATTGTACCTGAGACTGTAACTAAGACTATAAGTGAGACTGTAACTGTGACTGTAACTAAGACTGTAATTAACACTGTACTAGAACTGAATATTGAGTTCTGATAATTGAGTAATTGATAACTGCAATTATTGATAACTAAGTTACTGATAACTGGGTGACTATTTCTGACAGTCATGATTCTTTAGAACTAAGCTAAGTTCCATACTGAGTCTAAAGCTAAAACTTTAACTATGGGAGGTATCATCCAACCAACATACCTTAATATGATCAAATTGGGGTCCAACCTGTAACCCCAGTTAGAAGAGTGCCAGTACCGTGCCACGGCTACTAACACTGGCTATGTGGATCCACTAAACTGGTGTCCTGAAGGACTAAGGAGTAACCTTATACAGGCAAGAAACTCATGAGATATGTACCAACCCCAGACTGGCATAAAGACATCTCAAACCTATGCTGGCTATGTAGTTCTATAACTCAGGGATTGCTACTAAGGGTAAAACCCTCTGTTGGTAGAAATTCACCCATCCTTGGGTTAGCTCGATGCTGAATCCTATTTCCAACTAAATGACCCTAGAATACTAATTGGTTCATGCACTAATAAATGATAAGCTCAAGTCATGGTATTCTAAAATTAACAGTGTATACAGATTCTGAGGTAATTATTAATGATTAAACTGATACTGGAACAAAAACTGGACTGTACAAGGCTTGACTAAACCCACACTGATTCTGTTGACTAACCGAACTGGACTGAGTTCACTGAGTTATGTTAATTGATTGAATACACAGAGTTCTATAACTGATTGAGTGCTACTGTATGTGACATCACTGAGATTATTTTGAAGATACTGTAATTCTAGGCAAACAACTAGATTTTGGGTATTGAATGACCCCAGGACTCGATAGCATTGAAAGTAAAACCTGACATGGTCATAATAACATAACAATAGTAGCTTGTTAATAATGCTTTCATTTAGACATTTTGTCAAACAATTGAGAGGCATGAATGGGACCACATGATAACATGTCACAATCATGAACATGAATATGGGAATATCTTAAACATGGGAGCATAGCATGATTACATAACTAAAATCATGATTTGAGGATTTATGTGGAATTCACGTGAAATAGAACTTGGGCCTTTCTTACAAACATTTAAATATCATAGCCTGAACATAAGGATGTCTTAAACATATGGTAACAATAGAGTTACATGGCAAAGTTCACAACTTGGGGATTTGATATCAAGATTATAACATTCAAAATACGTATTGGCTATTCCACTTGAAAACATATAGACTCTTAATTTGAAATCAAATTTATGGGGATCATGAGCTAAAACATGGGAGTAGTTAAACCATTAAAATCACAATAATCTCAATATTAAAAACATGGGTTAAGGATTTAACATGTGAAAATCACCATTCGAACATCTCAAGAAAATTTCAACAAAACCATTCGTAAACATGATACATAATCTAAATTTGTGGAGGTTTCATGGATATAATACATATTAACATGTACAGATCATAATTTTGAACTTGAAACATGTATAACTCATAATTTTAAATTCAAAAAGGGTTCTTAGGATCCATGGGTGAAAGGGAACCCATGAATGAACTCCTACATACCTTAATTCGATGGATTCTTGAAGAAATCCTGAATTTGAAGCTTGAATCCTTGTGTTCTTGAGAGGAAAAGCATGAATTATTGATCTTATGGAAAAAGGAGGGTTTTTACGTGAGAAATATTGAGGAAGATGGGCAAGTAATGCCCTTTTGAATGCTATAAATCGTCCTTTGGACGTTTGGGGTTGAGGGGAAAGGACCAAAGTGATACAAGACAATAATGGGAGACACAAAATTGGCTCAAAACAGTCCAAACATACACCAAAAAAAATAGTCCACAAGTTCAAAAGAACCAAGGACCAAGATGGTGACCACTCTCGGATTCAAGAAGAACAACAACAAAACAATATAACAAGGTGTTTAACACCGATTTCAGCCAATAATCCCAAACTATATTACAATAATAAAATGAAGAACAATAAGGTTACAACAACAAGATCCCCAAGGGTTCAACAACAAGATAAGGAAAACCAAAACTAAAACACGATACAAGATAGATAGTTAGACATGTAATGGTATAATCTTAAGAACCCAAGAGCTTATTCCACTCTTGAACCCTTAACACTACACACACCTAACACCTAACTCCTACGTTGACATAAGAGGGACTTTACCTCCTCTAAACACTAACATCTCAAGCCAAAATGCAACATAAGTGTCTCCACAGTTGGAAGCCCTAGTTACGGGTGGGGGTGGCTTTTCCAAGCCTTACTCTAAAGTGATACGCTCTCAAGAGAGAGACTTAGGTGGTACAAATATTTCATGTCTTGACAATAATAAACCAAATATAAAATGAACCCTAAAGAACTACTTATAGCTATTACAAAATAAGGATAAAATGACCTCTCTACCCTTAATGAGGTGAGCGTATGGAGTGTATTTTGGGAACAATAAATTGACCAAAATGCCCTTAATGAAGTTACCCCAAAATGAAGTAAGCCATTAAGGGTCCAAACCTGAGAGTCCTCAAGTCTTCAAGGCTCCAACCAACTTTCCACACTCGGGTTTGTTTAATGACATGCTCAAAACAAGCCTTCCTTGCATATCCTTGTGCTCTCGGGATGACCAAGTCTTGAGCCTTTAGGTGTTGGCCTCCAAAGATGTCATCAAAAGCTGAGGCGGCCATTTGTCTTGCATCATCCTCCCCTTCTTAAAAAGGATTCGACCTCGAATCCATCCCTTCCAAAATAAGAGAAAGGACAAACAAGCACAACTTCCTCATGGCATGAGGGTTAGAGTTACCACAATAATAAACATTATCATGCCTAGGCGGAACACACAAAAAGTGGTGCAAAATAGTTTGGAAATAAGAATATAACTTGGCACCCACATGTTGTGGTTCACATAACTTAAGTATAAGTGTGTGAAACATGGATGCACGTATATGAGCAACGCTCCAAAGAGTCAATGACACAGTTGCCCTAGGGTTCTTAAGTATAAATACACTACCATTAACATCAAAGGGATCACAATTCATGTCCTCATAAATATCAAGTCATCCCCATAGTTATCAAGCAAGGGTGGTGTGTCATGCAAAGGATCACAAGTGACATCATTTTTCAAGAAATAGGCACAATTCTGGTTTCCCAAGCAAACAAGCAAGTCAAGGTCATCTTCAACCGATTGGCTATTCCTTTCCAAGACTACGCATTCCCTACCCTTAAGAGTACACTCATCTTCCAAGAAGAGATTTTCATCTTAAGGAGGAATGTTGTCACACCATAGTGGATTAGCATATAGGATATAACTTTCAAGATAATATATACTATCAATAGCACCACTAGGTTCATTAGGAGTAATCATACCATCTTCAAGCAAGATATTATGCCTAAAGAGAGTGAGATCTATCCTGCGGACAAATTTGGAACCTTAACTCTCTAAGGGATCATTTTCAAGTTTCAAAATGGTTACAAATGCGTTATTATCCCTATGAGCCAAGCAAACATCATAATCTTTGTCAAAGAACAAACTCACGAGTTCACTCCTAGCAATATCAAGAGTATCACTTCGGTAAAGCTCATGCAACTCCTTCGGCAAACTACCAACTACATCCATTTGGCTACTACTAGCCACATCCTAATATTTTAAGTTTGTAGGAGTGTAGGACATAGCTTTGTTACCTTGTAGCTCACTTGAGCTACGACCTTCAACTTGATGTGTGTCCGAGCAGTCCACTTGCTTCCTTGGAACTCCCATATGATCCAACTTTTCATTTATCACTTTCCATTGATGGGCCATGGCTTCAAGATTAGCCAAAATACCACTTGTAGTGTCATTGCCCAAGGTTTGAGAGGTTAAAGCCATGGGTTCCATTGTAATTTGTATCTAAAAACAAAATAATTAGTTCATAATATCCTCACCACACTCACTCACACTTTGATCATCTCACACTAGGTTTCATAAGTATGGAAGTCGGCTTGAAGTTCATGATGAGTCGAGGGGTGAGTCTACTCATTGGTTGGAATGGATTCTTTGCTTGAAGACTTAAAAAATTAATGTCCAAACTTGAACCAAGAAATACTACGATTTAAAATAATAAAAGCACAAAAATAACGCTAACACAAAGAAACGTATTCAAAAACCAATTTACAACTTAGTAGGTATTTACTAGTTGCCAATTAGTATAAGAATCAACAAAATGAAACTAATAATCAACAACTAGAAACTAAGAATCCTAATTTGAGCCTAAAATTTTTGTATGAATAGTAAATGTGATGTGGCATCCACATATTGGGTGCGGGCTTATATAATTTTATTTTTTTCCAAAATTAGATGTCTTGATCAATTTGTAAGTTGGAAATAGTAGGAATTAGTTTGGAGGGAAATATAAGTCTTGAAATCCCTTTTTAAATTCAAATATTGAATATTTGACTTTATTGCAGTTTATCCCTCAAGACAAGGTCCTTAAAACAAGGGAAGTGGTTGAGATGTGATTGACAAGTTCTTGAGTGATTGCAAGTCTTTCACGACAAGCAAGGCTTCAACTCTTTTTCTTCACCTTTATAGATCTAGCATTCACTTTATTTTAACAAGACATGAAGGTGTGAATAACACAATAACAACATCAACAACCACATGGCCTAACCAAATCCACAACAACAACAAGACCACCTTAATTGGCCAAGTCACAACAACTTCATCATACGACAATGTTCACATTAACAACATTAGCAACAAAAGCTCAAGTTTAGATGTAGACTCAAAAGTGTTAGTAAAGAACAATACCAACACTAGAAACAAATAAAAAACTAAAAGAAACCTAGACCTAGACTCCACAATCTCGGCCAAGACAAGAATAACAAGTTCTCGGCCAAGAACAACAAGAACGGGAAAATTACTCCTTTTCTGGAATTTTTCAGTTTTCAACTCTTTTTTTTATTTTTTTCAACTCTCAAGCCCAAGATTGATATTGTTAGAACAAAATCAGAGATGAATTTGATAACAAATGATATAAGACAACAATGGGAGACATGAAACTGGCTCAAAAAAGTCAAAACATACACCAAAAAAATAGTCCATAAGTTCAACAGAACCAAGGACCAAGATGGTGACCACTCTCGGATTCAAGAACAACAACAAGAACATGATATAACAAGGTATTTAACACCTATTTCAGCCAACAATCCCAAACTATATTACAACCATAGAATGAAGAATGACAATGTTACAACAACAAGACCCCCATGGGTTAAACAACAAGACAAGGAAAACCAAAACTAAAACAAGATACAAGATAGATAGTTAGAAAAGTAATGGTATAATCATAAGAACCCAAGAGCATATTCCACTCTTATACCCTTAACACTACACACACCAAATACCTAACTCCAACGTTGACACAAAAGGGACCTTACCTCCTCTAAACACCAACGTCTCAAGCCAAAATGCAAAACAAGTTTCTCCACACTTGGAAGCCCTAGCTACGGGTGGGGTGGCTTTTCCAAGCCCTACTCTAAAGTGATACACTCTCAAGAGAGACTTAGGTGTTACAAATAATTCATGTCTTGACAAAATCAACTAAATGTAAAATGAACCCTAAAGAACTACTTATAGCTATTACAAATGGAGTGTATTTTGGGCATAATAAAGTGACCAAAATTTCATTAATGAAGCTGCCTCAAAATAAAGTGAGCCATTAAGGGTCAAAACTTGAGAGTCCTTAGGTCTTCAAGGCTCCAAACAACCTTCCACACTCGGGTTTGTTTAATGACATGCTCAAAATAAGCCTTCCTTGCATATCCTTGTGCTCTCAGGGTGACCAAGTCTTGAGCCTTTAGGTGTTGGCCTCCAAAGATGTCATCAAAATCTAAGGCGGATATTTGACTTGTATCACAAAGTGCCCCTTGACCCTTAAGAAGCTAAGATTATGGGGGAATAGCCTCTGCATCGCGATCCCTACTTGGGTCAAGCATCCCTCGAGATGCGAACCCTAGTTAGGTGCTTCCCTCGCATCGTGGGGCTATCATGACCCTTTACTGCCTCAGACAAAAAATGGCATAACTTTTCACGTAGGTATCAGATTTAGGCAAAATTGGTATCATTGGAAAGCTAATTCAATTATCTATAATTTGGTGGGTTTTGATATGAAAAATTTCATGTGTATGAAAAGTTAAACACATTTAAATTAGACCCTTATAGAAACGAATATCAAATTTTGGAAAAATTAAATGATCTTAGCTCAACTTGGCTATAAATAGTTCCTATGATTATTTTTAACCTCAGAGCATTTCACACACTAGTATAAAGATCATGAAACTTAAATTCATATAAGAATCACTTGGATTATGTCTTATACACGTAGAAACGATGGTTCAAAGACTAGTCTAAACATGTGGGGTATCACATTATCTCCCCCTTAGGAACATTCATCCTCGAATGAGACTGGTTATACTAAGAATACTGTATGAAAGTAGCTAAGGTCATATTTTGAACATGCATGACTTGGAACATGTTACATAGCTGATTCTAAAACATGGTATATGAACTAAATATAATAAACTGAACTGATTTCTTAAATACATGCAATGACATAAGAATGATATAAGGCTGAGATAGAAACGAGAGAGTCAACTAATGAGTAACCATTACTTCAAGATGGATCCTATTTTCTGAAGAAAAATGAAAGGTTTAGCACATGAAAACTCAGGGTATTACAATACATCTCCCCCTTGAGATACTTCATCCCTCGAATAGTACTGGCTTGGATGAAATACTAAAGAAAGACTGAGATGATGCACGAGAAACTTATGGACTAAATTATGACTGAATATCTGGGATCTAAAACTAATGCATGAACTGAACTGAATTTATGACTTGCATGGTCGTGAATGAATTATCTCATGAGTAGAAAAATTGGGAAATCATAGGAACTTGTTTGTCTGACTGCTAGATTGGATTGCTTGCTATACGAACTGAATTATACCGAAAGCTTATACTTAACTATATATTCCACTTGTACACCAACATGACATTCAATCCTTCTCAAGCATCGGACCATAGAAACTTTATGCTTTTCTGAGTCAACCTCGTAAGAGGAGCAACAATAGATGAGAAAATCTCCATAAATCTCCTATAATAACCTGCCAAGCCCTAAAAGCTCCTAATGTAGGTTGGAGTCGTGGGTCTAGGCCACTTCTTAACCGCCTCTATATTTTGGGGATCAACCTTAATTCCTTCACTAAATACAACAGGCCCAAGAAAATTCACAATATTTATCAAAAATTCAGACCTAGAAAATTTTGTATACAACTTTTGATCCTTTTATGTAATACTTTGTAAGATCCTAGGCTCGTTTCCAGCTACTAGTCGCATGTTTAAAAGGGGGTCCAAGGCATAAATTTTACACTAAGTATAAAAGACTTAATCATTTTAAGACCCCAAGATTTTAAGGATTTTATTTTTAGCCTTCCCAAATTTGAAATGTTGATTTTTGAGTTTAAACATATTTAGGAATATTAAAGGAGTGACCTGAAAGAGTTCCCAATATTTTGGATGGGGTTCGGGGTTATTTCAGACCCTGAAGGCAGTAAGTCTCCATGATATCCTCATATCATAGAGGATAATCTCCATGATAGGGTCTGTGACATAGAGTAGAGTCTCCGTGTTAAGGTTCATGTCACGGAGGTTAGTCTCTACTATAACCTCCATCCACGGAGGCTGTATTTTCATGCATTCTTAATAAAAGGTCCAAGGGGCATTTTGGTCTTTCCTCATTACCTCAAATGCCCTATTGACGAATTAAAGCCCCAAGAGTGGCATCAATTTCCCTATTATCCATTAGTTATCATATGTAAACCCATACCCCTTTCCCAAGAACGTAAAATTCAATTTTCTCCTTAAGGATTCAAGCATTCAAGGTTCCAATTCCAATCTTCTTCTTCAAGAATTCAAGAAATTTAGGTATGTGGGGTGTTCATCAATGGGTTCCTTCCACCCAGTGAGTCCTAAAAATCCCTTTTTGTTCAATATGGATTTGTTATCCTCTTTTTATGAAATTTAAATGTTAAGTACGAATAGTAATTTTAAATTCAAGCCACGCCAATATATTTTCCCATGTGAATTATGCTATTACATGCTTTGAATTTCAATTGCTTATGTCATATTCAATTTACCCTATGTTAAAATTATCAAGTTAGGAACTAAACTATGTGAGCATGTTGTCCTCCCAAGTTTAACACATTCCCACATATTCAAATTCATGTATTTTATAAGTTTAGTGACATGTAAAATGTTTTGGGTCTTTGAATCTTGAATTTCCTTATAGAGTACTTGAATGATGTTGTTGTATATAAGTATGACTCAGTGTTGGAGGGTTATGAACCCCCGATTCCAATATGTTTACACATGCTTTAGAATTACAAGTAACAAGTCAGTCAAATCATGATTTTATCATCATACTCATTTTGTTATGATCATGTTGAGCATTATCAGTTGTCATGTACAATTAACTTTAGTCAGAACCAGAGTCAGTTCAATCGGGAGTAGGATTTAGCACCAAGCAAACCTAAGGATGAAGGCTCACCCGTCAGTAGAGGATTGAGACCTTTATTAGAAATCCTTAAGTTCCAGAACTATATAGCCTACATAGGTTATGAGATATTACATGCCAGTAGAGGACTGACACTCACTTAGGGGTCACCCTCCAGTAGAGAACTGAATCTTTACTCATTCAGGACACAAGTTTAGTGGATCTACACAGCCAATATTAGTACCCATGGCAAGGTACTGATACCCTTCCAACTAGGGTTACAAGAAGGACCCGATTAGCTCAGATTGGGGCATGTCAATTACATGAGAGCTATTACAGTTTTAGTTCAATACTCATGTTATATCAATTTAGGTTTTCATGAACAAGTATTCAGTTATGAGCTATTCAGTGAGTAAGTTATATAGATATGTCAGTACATGTTTTACTTGGTCTTGCATTCTTTTTACATGTCAATGCATTTATTTTTAGTACTCATATGTATTATATCCAGTACATATCTGATATACTTGTATATTCAAAGTACTAATCGTATACTCTTATTTTTTGCTATGTTGTCTTATAACATAGGTTCAGACGCTTAGTTCCCTGATCATCCATAGACAACTCAGTACCTCTCAGTAGCAGTAGTGGTGAGTCCTCATCCATCAAGGACAAGATATGTTATTGAAGTTATTTCAGTATTTCCTTATGTTCAGTCAGTCAGAGTTAGTTTGGGGTTTTTCCCATCTACTACTCATGTCTTAGAGGCTTTCAGACGTTAAGATTAGATGTTCAAATAATCAGAATTTTTTAGTTTCTTTTATCAGTAGTTCAGACATGTGGTATTCTTTTTATCAGTATTCTATCTTATTAGTAATTTTTTTAGTTCAGCTTTTGCATATCATACTTTACCATTATTTTATTTAGTGCTCATAGTAGGTACCAGAATATGGGTTAGCTTGGGGTTACTTATGGATTTAAGCACCGTATCGTGACTAGGGGGTAGCCTTGGGTCGTGACATTTAAGGTTTGTAATACAATCCGAAGGCGATTCACATGATCTTCCTCACTTTTAGAGTACACTAAGATGTCATCAATGAAAACTGTAATGAATAAACTCAAAAATTGCCTGAATACTCGATTTATAAGGTCCTTAAAAGTAGTTGGGGCATTAGTCAATCTGAAAGGCATGACCAAGAACTCATCATGTCCATTATGGGTTTGGAAAGTAGTCTTGGGAATATCAACCTTCCTAGTCTTCTATTGATGGTAACTTGAATGAAGATCTATCTTATAGAAACACTTAGCACCTTAAAGCTTATTAAAGAGGTCACCAATTCTAGGAAGAGGTTACTTATTTTTAACCGTGACCTTATTCAACATATGATAGTCTATATATATCTAGAGAGATCCATCTTTCTTTCACACAAAAATCATAGGAGCACTGAAAGGAGAAATGCTAGGATAGATAAGACCCTTCTCAAGGAGATCCGTTAATTGCTCTTTGAGTTCTCTGAGCTCTGCCAGAGCCATCCTATAATAAGGAATTAAAATAGGATGAGTTTTTGGTAGAAGATATATCCCAAAATCTATTTCCCTATCAGGAGGAATCCCAAAAAGGTCATTGGGAAAAACTTTGGGAAACTCATTAACCACAAGAACAGACTACAAGGTGGTACTTTCAGAGTTAGAATCTTTGAACTGAGCTATATGGTACAAACACCCTTTGGATATTAGCTTTTGGGTTCTAAGATAAGAGATAAACTTCTCTTTTGTTACTAAGGAACTCCCCTCCCATTCTATATCATGTTTAATTAGGAAATGAAAAATGAACTTTTGGGTCCTACAATCAATAGAAGCATAGCATGAATGAAGCCAATCCATCCCCAAGATTACATAAAAATCCACCATATCAAGCTATATTAAATCTACCAACATATCCCTATGAAATATGGACACCACATAACCCCTATAGACTTTTCTAGTAAGAATGGACTCATCCAATAAGGTAGAAACTAAAAGAGGGTGAGAAATACTTTCAAAACCAAAACCAAAGTATAAAACTACATAAGGAGTCATATAATATAGTTTGGAACCAAGATCAATCAAGCAGTAAACATCATGGAAGAAAAGCAGTAACATAACAGTGACAACATCTAGGGATGCCTCGGATTCCTGATGAGTAGAAAGTGCATATAGGCAATTTAGACTAGTTCCCATCCCTGAAGTAGTGAATTTAGTAATAGGAGTTGAAAAAGTAGCAGCTTGAGCATTACTAGCCCTAGGTTCACTTCTAGCTGAAGGATAATTTCGCTGCATATGACCAAGCTGACCATAATTAAATCATAAATTTTTCCTCTTCTTATAATATCTAGAATGGAGCTTTCTAAAAATTGGCAAGAAGAGTAAGGTGGGTCTGACTTAGCTCCACTAACCTAAGATTAGGCACCCTGTGCCCTAGGACTATTGCTAAATAGGAAATGCCAATCACTTGAAGTCTTAGGAGAAGGAGCACTAGCAGACGAGTAAGAATTTTCCTAATTCTTTTTCTTAGGCCATTGCCTACCCTCATTTCCACTATTCTATTGAATCGCACCTTGCTTTGCATACTTAAGCTTCTTATTGTGTATTTTATCTATTTTTACTTTCTTTATCTTGTCATCTTCCACCTGCTATATATAAAATACTACGCTTGATATATCTATGTCACTGTTTAGGATAACAACCTTACACTCAAACAATAAGTAACGAGAAAGACTTAAGGCAAACTTTCTCATCCTGGACCTCATACTAGACACAAGTTCAGGAGTATAATGGGATATTTGGGTGAACTTTAATGCATACTCCTTAACTCTCATATTACCCTACTTTATATTTACAAAATCTTTAGCCTTGGCTTCCCCCAAATCCAGAGAAAACAAGTGATCAAGAAAAACACCCAAGAACTCTTCCCATACATCCAGATTAGCATATTCACCCCTTAAACCCTCCCACTCTTCATACCATGAATAAGCCACTTCTTTCAATTGATAAGCTGCAAACTCATCCCCCTCTGAATCACTAGCATGCATAACTTTAAAGATATTTTTTATCTCATCAATAAATCCTTGAGAATCCTCTTCAACCTATAAATTATGAAGGTAGGGGGGTTTAGATTCTTAAATTGGCCAACTCGAGTGACTTCATACAAATTAGTAGCAGGACCAACATGATCAGAACAATGAAACTGTGATGCCATAATCTGAGCAAGTATATGGATAGACTAGTGGAACTCAACACTTGAGACATCTCTCTGAGGGGACTGAGTATGAGTAGCACTAGCCTGGGAAGCACAAAAAGGTCTATTGGGATCAGTGGAACCCCAAGTGGAGTAGCAAAGTTAGGAGTATGAGCCCTATACCAAGTCTGCATTTGTGAGTAGGGCAAACTTTCTCTGCACTCTCCCTAGTTGGGATGAAAGTTCCAATTGAGTTCCTACGACCATCAGATCTTTGTGGAGGCATGAAATAAAATGCGAGTATGCCAAAAGAGAGAGAAGATTCAAAGTAACTAGATTCTCTAGCATGAACTAGAACAAAAAGAAGGGAACTATTCCTAAACGCCTTATAGCTTCCCCCTTACAAGTATGACGTGCTACATACCTATAAAAGGAACTCTACTCGATATGGCTTTATAGACACCTAGTAATCCTGAATTGTGCTTTGATACCAAGATTGTAACGAATCAAACTGGGACCCTGGTTGTGACGGGCATCCCAAACCAACCTAGGCCTGAGGTGACCCCTTAGACTTCCCTCATGAGCATAGTTATAAAAAGTTGCGGAAGCCAACCCATAAATTGAACAAACTTGCAAAGCAAAAATAAAAAGTGTAAAAATCAAATCTAAATCTGTCAACATTAACCAACACCTCTCTATAAAGCCTCTATCCACAGAATTATCAACCAAGTCGGTACATAACCCGAATTATGCCAAAAAAACCAAAATAGTTGAAAAAAGTAAAAGACTAAAGGAAGTCAAGAATTCCAAATAATTGAGGTCTCACACTTCAACAACTATCCAATGGAAATATCGAACCACCTAATTGTGAATAGGGTCACAAGAAAATCCCTTTAAACCTACATCATGAAATGATGTAGCATTTGGGGAGGGTCAGTACGACGAGTACTGGCATACAATCCAAGAAAAGGTACAAAACATATATTTACCAAAAACCAATCATAAATCATATGTACAACAATTATAGATGTAATAGAATTCTAGGGTAGGGCAACGAACATGAAACATGATTGTCTAAAATTTAATCCTGAACTATGTAGATTATACTAACCTTCAGGCACCCACGAGCTATATGGGTCCGGCTCTCCCTGCTGAAAAGGCCCCAATCCATATTAGCTGCATGGATCGAGGAATTATATTAATGTCATTGAGATAATATCCTCCCAAAAATGTATAAGTGTAAAGAAAAAAACAATGGCCATAGACTCCCAATATCGACAAACGTGGTTTTCAGTGTTGGTCCCCTCAGGACTACACCTTCTTAGGGAAGCTACACAATTCTCTGTAAACCCAATTAAAACATTTTCACATACTATTAATCATGGGGTCTTTTATTAAGGCATTCCTATATTGGTATCGTAATACCAAGAGACTTGCAAGCTATTTGAGTTATGCCATACCTTATCGATTTAACTATTTAAACTCCAAAATATATTTAAAAATCCATAACTATAGCCCCAAGGGAATTTCCAAAACCTTTTTATCCTTTTACCAGTTAATACTATGCAATTTTTTAATGAATAGTTTAGATACTAGAAATCCTTATTTAGAAATCAAATTATCATGTGGGTTAAGGTCAAATCCTTATCACTATGCAAAATCCATAAATGTTATAAAACTGGATTACCAAATTCCATCCTTCTCGTAAGACACAAATTCAGTTTACAATCCACTATTCAAACCATGAAGAAACCCTTAAAACAAGGGAAAAATCAATGCAAGTATATAATAATCTAAAATCCTCAACCCTAGTTTAAAGAACCATTAAAACATGATAATATCAAGTAAATTTCACAATTTAAAGATAATTAAAAATAAGAGAGTGTCCAACATTCCCTTTTGGAAGAGAAATTTCCTCAAAAATAGCAAGAAGAAAAGCTCTTGGCTTGATCTCCAACCTTTTTACCCTTCAACCTAGCTTTTTATGCACTTTAGATGATGAAAAGGAGAATGAACATGTAAAATCTTATAACTGATGGGTAAGTGGGTTTATATAGGGACTAAAGTTGTTAATAGGGCAAAAGATCAAAAAGCCCTTGCCTCAAACCAAAAAAAACTAAATTTGGCATTTTGTGCCCTTGGAAGTGACATGCCGCTATTGAGGTAGCCTAAGGGTGTGTCACACTCTTATCGCGGTGTGCCCAGGGCATGGCACATCACTATCATGAACCCTTACAAGTTTGAAGTTCTGAAATAGCCCCAAATGTTTTCAATAATTCTACAACTCTCGCTAATGATCCCGTTATCATCCCTTATCATGTTTCAAGTCAAAAATCATCATTAAACATAAGGGAGGATTGAAAATAAAATCGTAGAAATTTTTGGGGTCTTACACAAAGTCTAAATTTATAAGTCATACTATATTCGGGTCAAAATCCATACCTAGAGGTGGAAAAATCAAATCCAACCCGCTCAATCCGACTCAACTTGTTCAATTTAGGGTTGATTACTAACCCGCTAATTTATTAGTTCAATCCATGTCAACCCAACCCATTTAAAGTTGGGTTGATATGTAACCCAAATTGATTTTTGAGAAATCTTCTTAAAATACTATTAAAATACCCTTTTTATTAGATATGTTATATATAGTCATAATAAAGAAAAAACTAATTTTATTTGGTACTATAAATTTATGACAATTAAAACTTTGTAAGAATCTGGTGGGTTGGGTTATAACCCGATACCTAACCCATTTTGACCAACCCAATCAATCTATTTGTTATCTTAACCTATTTTGACCCACCTAATTTTGACCCAACCTGCCAAATTGTCACCCCTACCCATAATGTAAAGATTACATTTAAGACTATCAATCTTTGGAGAGGATTTATCGTTGTTTGACTTAATATGGCGGCTGAAGGTGACGAGAATAAAGGGAGGAAAGTGGATATATGTAAAACTTCAAAAATTTAAGTTAAGATCATGATCAATCTTCAATAATATATAGAACCATTACAAAGTCATGATATGAGTATGATATTTAAGATCATAAGAAGTCCCTAACCCAACGTTGAGCTAAAAATTGGTTTTTTGGCTAAGTTCAAGTATAAGGTTCTTCTTGGGTCAACTTTAAATGACCATTTATTCTATTAGGTTCCCTAACACGCACCAAATTAAAGGTATTTGAATTATGTTTACAACATCATCGACTATTGTAAATATGGTATAATAGTAAAGAGTTATGGCCATTTTAGTAAAGCGCTGTCAGGTTGTATAAATCCACAAGTTGTCATACAAACCGTGTGTTAGGGACACAAGTCATATGGTCAAACCCACAACGCCTACAGTAATTTTTCAGCAACTTTACTGCATATTTAAAGAAGGTTATTTTGCTCAATTTTCTAAGCTTTTTAGACCTATGCCAAGTTATTTTAGGGTATTTTGAGGGGTTATATCATATAATTGTGTTGTTTTCTCCCTCATGACAACAAGCAAAGCTTCCTAACATTGTCAAAATTTTCTCAAGTCAAGAACATAGGGTTTTCTCCTCAGGCACAATAAAAGTCTCCACCAAGGTTTTCAATCTAAAAGCTTAATAATCATGTATGTGGGATTTCATCAATGGGTATTATTTCACCATTTTAGTCCTAAAATACACTTAGTTCATCAACAAATTCATAGTTTTAAGATTGGGGTTTTTCCTTATAGTCATGATTTTTTTGGTATTTCGGTTCCCCATAACTTGCAGGCTATAAATATACATTTTTTCATTAAATTCAGTACCTTGATAGTATCATATTCATGAACCCTAAGTATAGTGATATTCCATGATTTTGGACTTGTATTATGTAAAGTTCATATTCCATTCAGGTTATAAAATTATTACGAGAAGTTGCATTCTTCAAAGATGGTAGGTTATGAACACCCGATGACTTAGGAGTTCATGCATTGATAAATAAATACTCAATCCTTCAATATCATATGATTTAGAATGCTTTCAGATAACACACTTGTCTTTTAGTCTCAGAAAAGCAATATTATAGAGCTATTTAGTATTGTAAGTTATTGCATGACCTTGTATTCAATTACTTAGTATAGTATTGACCAGTTATATGTTTATATACTTGATCATTGCATCAACTTACATTTCTCAGTGCCATACTCAGTTTAGTATCTTTATGAATTAGAATTCGGGGTTTAGACTCCTTCTAAATCTTAGTCCCCATATGTTTCCCATTATGCATTTCTTCCAGCTATAATATGTCTCCCAGAAACTTACTTGTCTTGTACTTCAGAAATACATGATATATATATCATAAAAATAATATACATGACATGTATGAGATCTGTATATGCCATTAATGTTATCGAACACATTTTTCAAAAGGAAATTTCATGATTCGTATGGTATGTAGAATTTTATCAATGATCATGGATCAGTTTACTTATAAAAGAAATTTTCACTAGAAGTATAGTAGTTAGGTGTGGCATCCACGATTATGGAATATCTAGATATGTCATCTTATGTTGACATCTAGTTATGTCATCTTATCAAGCTATTAATTATGTTTAGTTGGGAGTAATACTAAGCATCGAGTGGATGAGGTGATGAAGTCTCACCCGCCCGTTGGGCAGAGACCTTTATTATTAGTTCCTAAGTCCCAAAATTACATTACGATCATAGGTTCAAAAGGGTTACCCATCCGATAGATTTGACACTTTAGTCTTTTTAGACATCAGATTAGATCAACATTTATACCCTGACAAGGTATATTGAGCCCTTTTTGATAGGGATTATACATTGGACTCTATGTTTAGATCACATGATTATATGTTTATTAATTTTATTTCCCACAGTTTTAGACTTCAATATTTGCATGACTCTCAGTTCAGTCTTACAGTATTTCAATTATCTTAGAATATTCTAGTTTGTTTTCAGATTAACCATAATAACGTTGAGTTATCAAGGATACCCCTTCCAATAGAAAATCGAGTAACCAATGTTGATACTACTGTACTTGGGGAAGAAAATACTACTTCTCTACCATCATCTTTAACCCGAGGCCTCTATAACCATCCTTCATATTATTTCATATATTTTAATGTTTTTTTTGACTTTTAGAGACTTCCCATAGGTATAACAAGTAATTTATTACTTGGAAGGATTGAGAGTTTATTCACTGAACAATTTTTTTGGTTTTTAGAGTCCTATTTTGAAGCTTTCACTATTAAAAAATGAGTATCAAACCTACTTCTTAGGTAAACAGTCCTAGATTCTAATTTTAATAGTTTTGTTAGCTCCAAAATATTAAGTTTAGGCAGGCGGACCTTGGTTCGGGTCCCAAGGTTTTCAGACTCAATTTTGGATATTGGGAGGATTTGACTTAAAATATTCCTTTAGGTGTGGGTCCCACTTTCAATCAAAATGTCCTCAGATGAAAATTTTAATGGCTTCATTGAGCCCAAAATATTGATTTCTATAGGGCAACGTAGTTCGTTTCCATTCATAGCACTCTGAACAAATCCTGAGGGGACGATCAAAAACTTGGTACTTCACCAAGTTTATTGGTGCTGCAATTGTTGGTGCCAATGCGTTAGCAATGCACAAGACACCTAGGCGGTGTCGTCTTAGCATGCCTAGGGTCACTTAAGTGTTGAGTCTACTTTGGTAGTGTCCTCGCCTTAGCAATGCCAAGGTCGCTTATATGGTGTCTCCTTAGCATTGCAACAGTTTCCTAAGAGACATGGCTTCCTAGCAGTGCCATCGTCTTAGAAATGCACAGGCTACCTAGGCAATACCCCTTAGCATGCCAAGGGTCACCTAGGCGATATGTCTATCTCTTTAAAGCGTTAAATGCCATGAATTTTTAGGTCACTTTTGAGGGTCGCAAACCACCATTAAATACCTTGGGAGCTAAGATATTATGGTAGATCAATCATTTAGTGTCGGGAGTGAGTTGGAGATGTTTTTGTGGTTATTTGCTCATCTTTATTTTCATAAGTATTTGCTTAAATTCTTGTTTCATTGTTCGATTTAACTTTGAATTCCTAGATTATGTATGGGATATTTTGAGGATCATTTGAGCTCAAATTTTCACCCAAAATTTAGGTTAAATGACCCTTGAGCTAAGAGGAATGCATTAATAGTTTACATTTTAAGATTTTGCAAACAAGCCCCACAAGGATTTTTAGTTTAATTTTTGAGATAGAGAATTTATATATTCTATGAGTATCAATGTTCTCAACTTAATGTGCAGATTATTATTTTAACTGTGTGGTAGCAATTTGAGGCTTCTAGAAAGGTAAAAGTTCAAAATTAGTGGACAATCTTGAGCTTTCGGTGGCGTCCAGGTAGGTTGGGCTTACTTTCCTCATAGATTGTGCTTTATTATGGTATTAGTGTAGTATTATTCTAGCTATAGGTGGTATTTATGACTTGGTTGATAGTTTAGTATTTTACTGGTGAAAGTTAGCTGATTTGGGAGCCTTATTTGTAAAATTTGGCCAAGTTTCCCCTCATAATAGTTGTAATAATACTTTAGGACTAGTTTTACTTTATTTAAGACCTTGGGATAGAATTTTTTAGCCTTAATCTAAGATTGGGTAGGTTCTTTCCTTAATGTAGATTTTCGAAATGAGTAATGAACCCCGCTGACACTCCTTTTAGGTCAAATACCTAAATTATACCCTTATAAATCTAAGAGGCCCTCATTCATCACTTTAGACTAAACCTTGAACCTTATAGAGACTCAATCCATTTAATGAATTCTGATTAGCTTTATTACTTGAATTAGAATATGGTTAACCTTTAAATATAATTCTTAGACTTAGTGGTTAGAACTTGATCCTCTTATAGATTTGACTGATCAATCTATGAATATAATATAGATTTGGAATTAAATAAATCTATAACCTTAGGATGCCATTACTTTAAACTTATTTACTAGTTCTAATTCAAGTCTTACATTCATTATCTATATGTCTATGGTGATTCTATTCTCTAGTTCCAGTTCAAGTTCATCATCAATGGTTCAAAGGGAGTTTCAGGTATGTTATCACTTGTGGCAAACTTTAAGTTTCTTACTGTCAATATTTTTCTTCTATGGTGGCTCGGTTGCACTATTCCTCTCGTGCTTATGCCTTCTTGTCTTATGGGTACCAGCTAGGTTCTTGTTAGAATGCATTTACTTTCAAGTTTCTTATTCCTTATATTTAACATATTACCCAATTTAACATATTATCCTATCTTTGGGAGGCTATAGGATAATTTTAGGGAAACCTTACTTTTTTTGTTCATTTCATGAGTTGAGTCCATGTTGGTTTCTAAATTCTCATTATTTCACTCTTTGGCATATGGTTAGGATCCGTGCTACAATCGCAGAGGACAAATATCTTACACCTGTAGCTACGTCACTTGTTAGAGATCGAGGTCAACCTAGAAATTGATCCAGGCTAGAGCTGCAACACAAGCTAGGGGGCAGGACAGAGAGCCTTCACCAAATCTTCTTATTGCTCCCTAGCTAGAGGTAACTCTTGAGGTTAATCTGCCCTATTCACTAATGGGTCAAGGGGTAGCCTTGGCCATATTAGGGTTATTCCTTCCTCAGTTCTTAAAGATGCCTTGCTTTAGTTATTAAGATTGGTCGATGGTTTACCTTCTAATGGTGCTCAGTAAGTAAACCAAAGTGGTATTAATTTAAGAGCACAATCTATAGTTATGATTACCAAAGTAGAGATTCTTCTAGCACTTGTAGTTCTACAACTGAATGTCTATCAACCAGTAATAACTATCGAGGAGTAGAATATGTAGGGCCAATTTTTGACATTGACTCCACCTAGATATGAATGGGCCCTATATGAGTATGCGTTTGATTTTCTGACTAGTTACAAGAAGATATTCTGTAATTTAGGCTTAATAGAGTTGCATGGAATAAATACACCACCTTCTAGTTTGATAGGATAGCTAGACAGTAGTGGAGAGGTTATTAGGATTCCAGGCTAGTTGGATATCCCCCTATGACATAGACTCAGTTCTTTGAGGCTTTCAGGGAGAAGTATATGCCTCACAGCCTGTACGAGCACCTACGAGATCAGTTTACAAGCTTAGAATAGGGTGCTATGATGTTTGTTGAGAATGGGGTGAGTTTTCATGAGTTGTAATTACATTCTACTATGATCTACCTATTGAGTATGAAAGAATTTGGTATTTTGTTAGAAGGTTGAGACTTCCTCTTTCTATGGCCAGTCGGAGTCTAATTATTAGTGCTAGGTCTTTCATAGATATTTTTTATTATACTTAGACTATACAGAAGATACATTATAAGGCTCAGGGGGGCGGTGATAAGAGGCTACATCATCAAGGTAGTTATAGTGAAAGACACAATGACTTATAGTCTAGTGGCAGAGAATTTCATGGTAGGTATCCTTAGCATTAGTCTTATCAACACATGGGTTTTATCAACACATGGGTCAGTCTAGTAGGCCTATTCAGGAAGCACTTTAGATTACTAATGGGTGTCAGCCTGATTAAAGTTACTATAGTTGATAGAGAAGTAGTAAGTTCTCGAGGGGTGCACAGTCAAGGTCTTCTGGCTGAGGTTTCCATATTGGGTTAGCCAAACCTTTTAGACAAAGTAGAGTGCCTAAGACATATTATGATTATGGGGTTGTTGGTTATTTATCCAATGAGTATCCCCAAGGTGGGATGATTAAGTTGCAACATAGAGTGCTCAACTGATCAAATCATTACTACCTCCAACTAAGGATGGTGCTTAGGGTCATAAAGCTAGTCACCAGGGGTCTAGAGGAGGTCCTCAAGTAGGTAAGATAGGTGGTCAGTTATGTACCAAGTTCAGAGATGGATGAGGTCAGTTTTATATTGTACTTTGTAGGCTGAAGATGGAGTATTTGAATGTTGCTGTTATAGGTAAAAATTTTGTATGCCGTCATCTATCTATTGCTTTATTTGATCCAGGATCCACTTATTCATATATGTCTACTTATTATGCACTATGGTTAGAGCTATCTTGGGAGCCTTTATCTGTTCCATTGTATGTAGCCATTTTCGTGGGTGAATTTTTAGTAGTGTATTGGATTTATAGATCATATATTGTGACCATTCAAGAGTATGATACTCAGGCTAACCTTATTATGCTATATATGGTGGATGTTGACATGATTTTAGGCAAGGAGTGGTTATCCCCCTACCATGCAGTGATGTGATTCTAGGCAAGGACTGGTTATCCCCCTACCATGCAGTCTTGGATTATTTTTCCAAGACATCACCTTATCCATGCCTGGCTTACCATTGATTGTTTGGAAAAATTCTTTTAGCCGCATGCCGATGGTAATTATCTCATATGTTTGGGCTAGGAAACTAATATCTAAGGGTCGTGAGTCTTTTCTTTCTTATGTCTGTGATGTAAGTATACAGAGTCCTTCACTATATTTTATTTCCTATTATTCATGTGTTTCATGATATTTTCTATTAACTTACCTGACCTTTCTCTTGAGCATGATATTGAGTTTTCTATTGAGCTTGAGCTAGGCACCTGTCCTATTTCAATGGCTTACCATATGACTCTTCTCAAGCTTAACGATCTAAATTCTCAGGTTTAGGATCTTTTGGGTAAGGGTTTCATTAGGATGAGTGCATCACCTCTATCTTGTTTGTGAAGAAAAATGATGGTTATATGCATATGTGTATCGACTACAAGCAATTGAATAAGGTGAAAATAAAGAATAGATATTCGATGCCTTATATCAATAATTTATTTGACCAGCTTTAGGGTGAAATGGTATTCTCTAAGATTGACTTGAGATCCAATTACCATCAGTTGATGATTCGGGTAGAGGACATTCTTTTAGATAACCTTTAGGACTTACTATGGCCATTATGAGTTCATGGTGGTATCTTTGTGTTGACCAATGCCCTAGTAGCATGCAGGGACTTGATGAACCATATTTTCAAGCCCTATTTGGACTCCTTTGTGATCGTCTTTATTGATGATATCCTTATCTATTTGAAGAGTAGGGAGGATCACGAGTAGTATTCGAGGACTGTGTACCACACTTTGAGATATCATAGGCTTTTTGCCAAATTCTCAAAGTATGAGTTCTTCCTAGAGTCTGTGGCATTCCTAGGACTTGTGGTGTCTAAGGATGGGATTACGATAGATATGAAAAAAATTAAGGCTATTCTTGATTGGTATAGACCTATATCTCTGGTAAGGTTCAAAATTTTATTGGTTTAGTAGGCTACTATTGGAGATTCATCAAGAGATTTGCTACTATTGTAGTACCTATGACCAGATTGAATTAAAAGAAGGTTTTATTTTAGTGGTCTGATGAGTATGAGTTGAGCTTTTTGATGCTCTAGAAATTGCTCTCTTCAGCTTTTATTTTGACTCTTTTAGTTGAGAGTGGGGGATTTACTATGTATTGTGATGTTTTTAGTGTTGGTTTAGGGTGTGTTATGATGTAGTGGGGCCATGTTATTACTTATGTATCAAGGCTGCTGAAGGTGCACTAGTGCAACTATGCCACGTATGATTTGGAGTTGGCGGTGGTAGATTTTTCATTAAGATTTGGAGGCATTACTTGTATAGTGTTTACGGCAAGATATTTATAGACCATCATAGTATTTAGTACATAATGACTCAGAGAGAGCTTAATTTAAGGTAGCATTAGTGGATTGAGTTGCTAAAGGACTATGACATCTCTATTCTATACCATCCAAGCAAGGTAATTGCGGTAGCAGACTCTTTGCTGAAAGTCAGTGAGTATGGGTAGCTTAGACTTTATTTCAGTTTTGAAGTAACCATTGACTTTGGACATTCAGTCCTTAGCCAAATTGATGGTTCAACTTGATATTTTAGCCCTCAAGAGAATTATTGCTATTGTTGAGGCTAGGTCAACCTTATTTTAGCATATTTAGAGTCATCACTCTAAGGATAGTACACTTTGTGGCATTTGTGATTAGGTGCTGAGAGGAGAGTCCAGGAGGGCTGCCTTAGATTTGAAGGACATTTTGAGATTCGATGGCCGTATTTGTATTTTGCGGATTGGAGACTTGATTTAGTTGATACTTTAGGAGGCTCATAGATCTTGACATTTTATTCAATCTAGGACAAATAAGATGTATAAAGATTTGAGACAACATTACTGGTGGAGTGGTATGAAGTGGGATATTATGGACTTTGTACCTCATTGCTTGTATTGTCAGTAGGAAATCATCAAAGACCAAGTTGCTTGCTTCAAAGGCTAGCCATTCCTAAGTGGAAGTGGGAGCATATTACTATGGACTTCATGAGTGGTTTGCCTCACATTTTTTATGGTTTTGACAACATTTGGGTCATTGTAGATTGATTGACCAAATTTGCTCATTTCATCCCTATTTAGATTTCCTTCAGTTCCAAGAGTTTAACACGTATTTATGTTTGAGAAATAGTTTGAAATGCCCATGTCTATTATTCCAAATAGAGTCTCAATGTTCACTTTTAGATTTTGAGGACCTTTCAATAGGAGTTAGGTACTCAGGTTGACCTTAGCAATTCTTTTCACCCCTAGACCAACGTCAATCAGAGTGCACTATTTATGTTTTCAAAGGTAAGATTTGCACGTGTACTATGGCATTTAGAGGTTAGTGGTAGCAACATTTAGCCTTAGAGAAGTTTTCTTATATAATATCAACCATTCGAGTATAGTGATGGTACCATTTGAGGCATTATATGGCAGGAATTGTTTATTTCTGATTGGTTGGTTTTAGACTTTTAAGGTTAGACCTCATGGTATCGACTTGCATCATGAGTAATTGGATTGGTTTTAGGTGAGTTAGGATAGGCTACAGGCAACTTAAAATAGGCACAAGAGCTAATGTTGACACTAAGCTTCGTGTGTTGATGTTTGGAGTTAGTGATCGAGTTTTTCTTTGAGTATCACCATAAATGGCTTGATGAGGTATAGGAAGAGTGTCAATATCAACTCGAGATAGATCGATCCATTTGAAATACTTCAAAAAGTTGGAGAGGTATCTAATGAGTTGGCCTTGCCTCCAGATTTTTAAGTTGTTCATCTAGTTTTCCATGTATCCAGGTTGCAGCGCTATATTTTGAATGAGCCTCACTATCCATGTTGCGGTGCTATATTTTGAATGAGTCTCACGTGCTTCATTGGGACTTGGTACAGTTAGATGAGAGGTTAGTCTTCATTGCTGGGCTCGTGCCAATATCAGCTAGAGATGTCAGATGATTGGATTCTATAGAGATTCTAATAGTTAAGGTTCAGTAGATACACCTTTTAGTCGAGAAGGCTACTTGGGAGATAAGGGTGATATACGAGCCCAATATACAACATGTTCTATCCCTTAAGTACATCTTGACCCTTTTTTCTCAGAAAATAGTCCTTTTAGCAGTGGATATTATAATGACCCTCCAAGTCATTTTTTGCGTTTCTATGCTTCTTTTTCTATGTTTAGATCTTTCCCATAGCTATAATAAGTCATTTATGACTTGTTGGGACTGTAATTCAATCACCAAGTAGTTTGTTTGGTTTATAGATCCAATTCCCTAATTTAGAGCTTTTGCTATTAAGAAATAGATATCGGACTTAAACATGAGGTAAAAGATCTCGAATATCAATTTTGATAGTTTCATTAGCTCTAATATATTAGTTTTAGGCTAGAGGATCCTTGGTTCTGGTCTTGAGGCTTTTGGACTCGTTTTGGGCTATTGAAAAGATTTTAGTTAAAAAGATCCTTTATGTGTAGGTCCCAGTTTCAATCAAATTGACCTCAGATGAAAATTTTGATGATATCGTTGAGTCCAAAATGTTAAATTTGGTAGGGTAGCATAGAATGTTTCCATTCACGAGATTTCAAATGAAACCCGAGGTTGTGATCATAAACTTAGCACTTAAACCAAGTTTACTAGATTTGCAATGTCTTGTCCCATCACCTTAGCTATACCCTAGCCGCCTAGGCGATGTCGCCATAGCATGCGCAGGTTCTCTTAAGGTTTGAGGCTACTTTGGAAGTTCTATTGCCTTAGTGATGCCAAACCCTCCTAAGCGGTGTTGCCTTACTATTCCAAAGGTTGCCTAAGCGACATGGCTGTCTAGCATGTCATCTCCTTAGCGATACCAAGCCCGCCTAGTCGATGTCACCTTAATGTACCAAAGGTATAGGAGACATGGTTGTCTTTTTATGGCCTTAACTACTTTTAGGTTACTTTTAATGTCCCAAAACACCATTAAATATCTTGGGAGCTTGACCATTTAGTGCCGGGGGTAATGGAGACGTTGCTGTGGTTATTTTCTCATCTCTATTTCCGTAAGCATCCACTTAACCTCTTTTTTAAATCTTTGATTTAACTTTGAATTCCTAGATTATGTGCGCGCTATTTTGAGGTTCATTTGATTTTCACCAAATTTTGGGGTAAATGACCCTTGAGTTATGAGGAATACATTGGCGGTTTTGATTTTGGAACTTGCAAGTGGGCCTTATGTGGGATTTTTAGTTTGTTTTTTGACCCAGATTATCTATATGCAATATGGGTATCAATGTTCTCATCTTAATGCATAAATTATTATTTTAATAGTGTGGCAGTGTTCGGAGGCTTCTGGAGTAGTGGATTTTCTCGAGCTTTTAGCTTTGTCCAGGTAGGCTAGGCTTACTTTCCTCATAGGTTGAGCTTTACTATGTCAATAGTGTATTATTATGCTAGATATGGTGGGTATTTATGACTTGGTTGATAGTTTAGTATTTTATTGGTTAAGTATAACCAGTTTGGGATCCTTATTTGTAGAAATTGGCCCCATTTTCCCTAATAATAGCTATAATGATACTTTTGGACTAGTTTTGTCCTATTTAAGATCTTGTAATGGAATTTTATAGCTCCAATCTAGGGTTGTGTGGGTGATTGCCTTAGTGTGGATTTTTGGGATTAGTAGCGAGCCTTGCTGGCCCTCCTTTTAGATCAAATGCCTAAATTAGCCCCTTAAAGATCTAAGAGTCCTTCATTCATCACTTTAGACTAAACCTTGAACATTATATCTAGTCAAGTTATTTGATGAATTTCGATTAGCTTTATTTCTTGGATTAGAATACGATTAACCTTTAAAAATTATTCTTAGTCTTGGTAGTTAGAACTCACTCTTCTTATAGATTTGATCACTGAATTTGGGAATCTAAGATGAATTTGGACTTAAAAGAAAGGTATAACCTTGGGTTAGCATTACTTTAAACTTATTTACTAGTTCTGGTCCACGTCCGACAATCATGATCTATATGTGGCACTTTACTATGATAATACTACTATGTATTTCCGATTCAAATCTGACATTAATGGTTCGAAGGGAGCTTCAGGTATTGTATCACTTGTGGCACACTTTAAGCTTTTTATTATTGATATTTATCTCTTTTTTTTGTATATACCGGGCTTTTGGGGGCTCAATTGGGTTATTCCTCTTTTTCATGCGCCTTCTTATCTTATGGGGACTCATGTTGGTTGTAGTTAGACTGTATTTACTTTAGAGTTACTTATTTTGTATATTTACTATACTTTCTTGTTTTGGAGTATTATTTTCACTTATGCCCCCTTATTCCTGATTTAGCTTACATTCTCATGTTTTATTATACTCTTATTGTAATTTTGTTCAAGCCTATGATGTCTAATAAGTATCCGTTGTTTTTAGTACTCATAATGCTCTTCTGCATCTTTTTCTGATGCAAATCTAAGTACCAGCTATCACAACTGACGTTGTTACTTAAAGGCTTGCTACTGCTTCTGAGATAAGGTAAGCTTTCAGAGCCAGAGTTGATCCCCTTTCTTTCTACTACTTTTGGATAGTCTTTTGCATATTATGAGACTACTTGTACATTTGCTACTATCTCTTAATTCTTGAGTTGGTGGCTCTTGTACCAACCTTACTAGGTCATGGGATACTCTTTTGCACATTTTCTCATTTTCAGAATTATGATCAAACTATAAGCAATGTGTGTATGAGAGAAAGAGAGAGGGAGAGTATACAACTTTGAGTAAAAAAATTACATATTTAGGCTATACTTGAAGAGTAAAGTATGCTAGAGAATAATGAGGAGGATAACCAGAACTAATCTATCATAATTCAGATACTAATAATCTAAACTAATATGATGCAATCCATTGTGCAAGGAAAAATGTGAAACAACTTATGTTAGAAATAACAAATATAGATAGCCATTTCGGACAAGTTTAGTCTATGATTTTGAACTCACCAACTTGTATATCTACAAGACCTAAGTAATAAGATTGTTTTCCACTAAAGGCAACATAAAAAAAACCATATATTGTAATACGTAAGAGAAGGATGACTATGCAACTATTAAGTACTACTGAAATTCCAACTTTAGTTAATCATTATAATTAGAAAATCACTCTTTGGGGATTTTAATGGCCTCGTATATAACATGGAAAAGATTAGTACTAATATTTAAGAACCAATGAATAAAGACTTGACTGGATGATATCTATGAATAGATGACAAGTATGAGTGACGAAGGATCTTATGTTATCAATTTTTTTGGTAAAGGAGATGTTTTTGTTTTTTCATTTTTCAAATCCACTTCAGCTTTCAAGATAGAGTATGTATTTCAATAGGCAAGAGGTGTGAATTCAGATTGTATGTTACGACTAAAAAATCAACGGTCATGATGACACTTGTCACAAAAAGCCTTGACAAGTAAGTCTATCATCCAAATTAATATGAAATGAAAGATAGTATCAAAACCGAAGGCAAGACTCCTAGAGAGGAGTCGAACCACATATATATAAAGTAAAAACAAAAAATACATAGTCAATGATACAAAACCAAATCCCAAAACCTGGTGTAACAGTGTAAGAACTAACTAGTACAACTCAAGATAAGATATCCAAAACAGGATTAACTTTGTCTCTGAATACAAATAAAGACATAGTCTAAGTAAGGAAAGGCAATGGTCAACTTTGTCTCTGAATACAAATGTCGCTCGAATCAACCACCGCGAGGCACACTCAAACCTGGATCTGCACCGAAAAGGCGCAGTAGGGGTGAGTACGATCTACTTGTACTCAGTAGGTATCATAAGCCGACTAAGAAAAGTAGAAGATAGAGCATAAAAAATACACACTAAGGATGTATCACCCGCAACCAAAAAATGTCCCAAATGGTAGCCCACACCATCTCCACTAATAGTTCTATAATATTCAATTCCACCATAGAAATTACGAGAAACATACAAGTATAAGAAGGAAATACACATAGACAGCTAAGCATCGGGGGAGATAAAGAAACACAAATAAAGGTAGAATGTAAAGTCAAGACAAAAATACAATAATAACATAATCACAATGTATAAAATGCAATAAAGATGATAATGATGATATGATGCACGAGATTGTCGGACAACCTCCATATACACCTACGGAACTAAAAATTCCCAAAGTAGGACCCATGGGGGGTTCATCAACCCGTATAAAACCAATATCCAATACCAATATCCATATCTTCTCTCTAAAATATCCTTCGATAGGAATTGTAAGATGTCATATTTTTTATTAGAAAAATTTAGTGTTTTCAGTATTTTCAGTATTTCCATGGTGGTACAAATATTTCATGAATGAATATGATATGAGGATGTAATTCTCCCAACCAAACAACATGATAAATTTCACATCCAACCAATATATCAACCGAGTGAGCCAAAATCCACTCATTTATCCAACCATCTATGAATCCAATATAATCCATATGCTCATAAAATGAAATACATTAAAAGTCCCCATTGATACCGCATTAGGATTTTTCAACAAACAGGATTACAACAAATTTCCATGCACATAAGGCCAAAAATAATATAGGACCCCACACGGTCACACATAGAAAATAATATTCCGAAACCACCAAATAACATCAATATATAGACCCCCTCCCACGGCCGCAAAACAATAAATATAACCATTTTCATGATTAACTCCCACACCCTTTACATGATTTTGTATCAACATTAGCTACCCAACCCATTCTGAAGAAACTTAAGCCATAACTTACATAAAATGCCAAAAACTAGTCTGAAAGCCTTCAATTTGAAGCCTTAATCCGAAGAACGGACTTGAAATCAACTAAGACATAGAAATATAGAATCTATAAATCAAATGGAATCCCACGATACCCATATTGCCTATTTTCAAGTCGGGGTCAAAACGGACCCCCAAAAGGGTTTTTTTAGAAAGAATGATAAAATCATCATTTTATTTTTAAAATATGCTTCCCATATTTATAGGAGTTTACAGATGAAAATCCAAGCAAAAAATTAAGACCAAATTGAAGAAAAAGCAGTTTCAAACCTTATTGGTAAAAATCCCCGAAATCTATGTTAAAAATCAAAAATTGCAATTGTTTTGAAGGTGAAATTGAGAGAAAAGTTATAATTAGTAGATTAGAAGCTCACCCGGGTGAAAATGGGTTGAAATTTGGGTTTAAATTGGAGAATTAAAATTGTTAGGCCTTACGAGCTAAAATCTCCAATTCTACCTTTTTAATTCGCGTTTAAACAAGAATTACATGATGAAATTTGAAGAAAATAGTTGAAGTAGGTATTTGGAGCTTACCTAAGCTAAGAAATGGAGGAAATGGCTCATAATCACAAAACCCTAAGCTCCACATCCCAAAAATGATAAACAAGATGAGAAAAAGAAATATTTATATCCAGGGCCACAGGTGCCGCTAAACCGGTCAACTTGCTGCTTTAGCGTTATTCTCTAAGAGGGACAGTCCGCTAAAGCGTCCTTACTCCCAGGGAAGCTGTCCGCTAAAGCAATCTCATGGATCTTTAGCACTAGCTGCAAAAGTGGCCAAAGTAGCGCTTTAGTGGTTGCACCTGCTGAGGTGCACCAGTTATGGAGACTTGGAATTCCAAGTCTCTGTGGACCCCTCTAGACTCACTCGGACGCCTGTGAATGCAAACGAACTATGCTACCCTATCAAATTCAAAACTCTGGAGTCAATGTCGATTGCAAATTTTTGAAAAGATGATGTTTTTACAAAGTTGACCCCCGAGATTCAATTTCATAACTTTCTGAACTGATGGTCTAAATGAGATATACAACAACAACAACAACAACAACAACAATAAACCCAGTGTGTTCCTACAAAGTGATCCTACAAAGTGAGGTCTGGGGAGGGTAAGATGTATGCAGTCCATACCGCTACCTCCGAAGAAGTAGAGACGTTGTTTCCGATAGACCCCCGACTCAAGATAAAGAATCACAGACAAAGAGGTGGATTACATTATAGAAGAAGGCGTAAGGAATAATAAAAAGTAAATCAGAGCAATATGAAAATATGAGAGATAGTGCAACATGAAATAAGAAAATAACAACTGAGAAATTATGAATGAAACACCCACGTATAAGTAAAAAATACTCACAGCCATAGACACCTATGAACACAGTCCTAGAATTACTAACCCGGTTATACAAGATCTCTCCTGCTGGCTAGCTATAACCCACACCCTCCCGCTAGCCTTCTACCCTTATCCGCGACCTCCACACCTTCCTATCGAGAGCCATGTCCTCCGTAAGCTGCATCTGCTCCATGTCATGTCTGATCACCACCCTTCAGTATTTCTTCGGCCTACCTCTACTCCTCCTGAAGCTATCCAATGCTAGCCTCTCACACCTACGAACTGGGGCATCGTGTCCCTCCTCATCACATGTCGAAACCATCTCAACTTTCCTTCCAGCATCTTGTCCTCCATCGATGCCACTGCCATCTTCTCCAGGATAAACTTATTCCTAACTCTGTCCCTTCTAGTAAGCCTACACATCTAACGCAACATCCTTATTTTGGCCACCTTTAATTTTTGGATGTGAGAGTACTTGACTGGCTAACATTCCACGCCATACAATATGGCCGGATGGATTGCCCCTCTATAGAATTTTCCTTTAAGCTTAAGGGGCACTTTCTTATCACACAACACTCCCAAGGTGAGCCTCTACTTCATCCAACCTGCTCTAATATGATTAGTGATATCCTAATCAAACTATTCATTCCCCTGGATCATAGACCCAAGATACTTAAACCTATTCTGCTTACAAATATCCCGGGAGTCCAACCTCACCACTACATCGTCCTCCTACCTCAAGTCACTAAACTTGCTTTCTAAATACTCTGTCTTGGACCTACTTAACTCGAACCCCTTCGACTCAAGGGTTTGCCTCCAAACCTTCAATTTGTCATTCACGCCCATCCGCATCTCATCAATCAGCACTATATCATCTGGAAATACCATACACAAGGCACCTCGTATTCAATACTCTACATCAACACATCCATCACCAACGCAAATAGGAACAGACTAAGAGTCGATCCCTAATGAAATCCTGTCTCGACTGGAAAGTGGCCTGAGTCTCCTCCCACCATCCTTACCCTAGTTTTCCCTCCATCGTACATGTCCTTAATAACTTTGATGTACGCCACCAGGACCCCTCTCACTTTTAATCACCGCCAAAGAACCTCCCTCGAGACTTTATCATACATCTGTTCCAGGTCGATGAACACCAAGTGTAAGTCCCTCTTCCTTTACCTATACTACTCCGCCAATCTTCTCTCCAAATAGATTGCCTCTGTCATCGAGCGACCGGTCATAAATACAAACTGATTCTCCAAAATAGACACGTCCCTCCTCAATCTCTGCTCAACCACTCTCTCCCAAGTCTTTATAGTGTGACTCAACAGCTTAATACCTCTATAGTTGTTGCAATTCTGAATGTCACCCTTGTTTTTATAAAGCAGAATCATCGAACTCTATCTCCTAGCCTCAGTTATTCTTGCCATCTTGAAAATACTGTTAAAATAATCTGTCAACCACCTTAGACCTGCCCCACCCATATACTTCCAAAAATCTACTGAAATCTCATCCGGCCCTATCGCCCTACCCTTTTGCATCTTACGAATAACCTCTTTGACCTCCTCTACCTTAAAACGCCTACAGTAGATGAAATCACGGTTCTCCTACGAATGCTTCAGCCCCCCTAACACAAAGCCTCTGTCCCCTTTCTCGTTCAAAAGTCTATGAAAGTACTCTTGTCATCTCTTCTTAATGTGAGCATCCTCCACTAGAACACTACCATCCTCTCCCTTAATGCACTTTACTTGATCTAGGTCACGACCCTTCCGCTCCCTAGCTTTTGCTAGCCTATACAACCTCTTTTCTCCTTTTTTTCTCCTTTAACCTAGTATACAAGCTCTCGAACTCTGCAGACTTGGAAGTTGAAACTGTTAACTTAGCCTCCTTCCTAGCTACCTTGTAAGCCTCTCTATTCACCCATTTTTCTTCTTCAACTTTACTCTCATTCAACTTAACATATGCCCCTTTCTTAATCTCCAATTTCTTCTTCACTTCTTCATTCCACCACTAGTCCCCCTTATGCTGACCTGCCCAGCCCCTCAAAATACCTAACACTTCTCTATCTATTTTCATGATGCAGTTGACCGCCCTATCCCACAAAACATCCACGTCCCCTCTACACTCCCATGCCCTCATACCTGCCACCTTTTTCCCTATCTCCAGTGCACTTTCTAGCGTCAAGATACCCCACTTAATTCTAGGTTAACCCTCCTCGGCCCATCTCTTCTTGCTCTTCTTAATAGACAAGAACATCACTAGAAGCCTATGCTAGGTCAAGAGGTGTTCACTCAAAATGACCTTACAGTCCTTACATAACACTCTACCTCCCTTCCTAAGCAGCATAAAGTCAATCTGAGTCTTGGTTATCGCACTTCGAAAGGTAATCAGGTGATCCTCCTTCTTTGGGAATCTCGGATTTACTACCACCAGCCTAAAATCCCTCGCAAAATCCAACAGGGCAGCTCTCTCACCATTTCTAACATCGAAGCCAAAACCACCATGCACATCATCATAGCCTCCTGGTAAGACCCCAATGAGCCCATTGACGTCCCCTACAATGATAATCTTCTCCATGCTAGGCACGCTTCTTACCACCTCATCTAAATCTTCCTAAAATCTCGCCTTTACCTCCTCTTCCAAGCACATATGCAGCTCATAAACACTACACACCTGCAATGCGAAACCCCCAATGACCAACTTAATCTTCATCAACCTATCACTGACCCTCTTAACCTCCACCACCTGACCTCTAAGCTCTTCATCCACTAAGATACCAACTTTATTTCGATGCCTCTCACTCCCTGAGTACCAAAGCTTGTACCCATCTACATCCCTAGCCTTAGATCCTACCCACCTAGTCTCTTGAAAATACACAATATTAATCCTCCTTTTCTTAAGAATTTTCACCAACTCTACATACTTAACCTGAAGGGTCCTAATGTTCTATGGCCCTACCTGCAATCTATCTACTCTCGTCTATCACCTCCCTCTAACAACTCTTCCTGACCCAGCCCTAACACCCGACCTATACCCTCCACCCACCCCTGCCCTCACCCCAACCCCTTTGAACATAACCCTAATCCACCATTAACCTCTCCAACCACTACTCAAACACCAAAACAAAGCTCCAAGCCGACAACCCAATGGGTAAATGAACCTTACAAAAATAGTAAGAAAAGCCACTCCCAAAGAACACTATCCAACCTAGCAACTAAAATAAACACCACCAAATTCACCAATAAGCACAGCAGCCAGTCACTAATGTACTCACAGGAAACAGGAAATAAGAACCAAAAAAAATAAGAAACAAGCAACAAGAAATAAACAAGAGTTAAATAAGAAACAAACAAGAAGGGAACAAGAAACAAAATATTTCAAAGAAACCAAACTGTAGGAAGTGACTAAAATAATAAAGTATAGATGTCGCCTACATGCCTGGGTGTTGTTAGTTTTGGTAATTTTGATGTCAAAATTGGTTGCCAGAAAAGAGTTATCGGAAAAGGGCTACCGCAGTATCGCCGGAGCATCTAGGTCTTGCCAGAATCTGGTTACTGGTGTATTCGTAACCACTTATTTTGACCGGTGCTACCCCTTTACACATTGCTAGAGTCGAGCTGTTACAAGCCCTAGTCTCGCCGCCGATAGCAGTGATGGAGAGAGAAAGTGAGAAAGGGAGAGAGAAAGGGGATAGAGAGATCTGGGGAGAGAAAACAAGGGGGAGGGGAACCTTTACCTATTGCTAGCGCGCCTACGCCGTCGTCGGTGTCGGCCGTCCGATCAGGAACAATGAGCGTTGGTGGTCAATAAACGTTAGGGGGCTGATGGTAAGTAAACATTATTTCAGAGTAGGAAGAGGGCTACTAAAAAGGTGACAGAAAACTGAATTATATGCAACCATATTAGCACCTTAAAATCAATGCTTAGGACCTGTTGGCATAGTCGGTTTTGCCATCTGATGCACAGATTAATAAATGTTGATCGAAATTAACTATAAGGCTTTTCAAGCCACCAAAAATACTAGATCACATAAATCACGCCAAAGTGCACCGAGAACCATGCTTATAATCCCCACACCCTAGAAATACAACAAAGTAACCACAGGAAGCGGTAAAATAGTAAAATCACACAGAATTGAATATTCACATAAATCATTAAGAATTAGGTCATTAAATCATCCACCACTAAAAATCTAGTACATCCTCAAAGTAAGACCAAGAGAAATACCTAAATCAGTAAAAAGCTAGGGATAAGAACTACGCTTATCATATTCGACCTCCCAAGTAGCCTCATCTGCTAGCCGATGTCTCCAATAAACCTTAACTATTGGAATATCTCTAAAATGCAACCGTCTAAAATCCTTAGCCAAGATGGAGATTATCTTTTAAACAAAGGGCATCCTCTGTTCTAACTGAATCGAATCCCAATAGATTATGTGAGACTTATACGGAATATAACACTGCAATATGGAAACATAAAATACTGGATGAACGACTGATAAATTTGGGGGCAAAGCAAACTTATAAGCCACATCACCTATTGCCTGAAGAATCTCAAATGGACCGATATACCTAGGGTAAAGCTTTCCCTTTTTTTTCAAACCTCATCACACCCTTCATGGGAGAAACTCGAAGGAATACTTGATCACCAGCACTAAATCTCAAGCCACGAAGTCTACAATCTGCATAGCACTTCTACCTACTCTGAGCTGCTCGAAGCCTATCCTGAATAATCCAAACTTTATCCAATGACCAATAAAGCAAGTTTGTACCCCATGGTGTAATCTCAAAAACCTCAAACCAACCAAGTAAAGAGAGACAATGCCTACCTTACAAAGCCTTAAAAGGAGCTATATCAACAATAGAATGATAGTTATTATTATTTGCAAACTCCACCAAAGATCGATGCTGCTCCCACTGACCACCAAAGTCCATCACACTATCGCGAAGCATATCCTCCAAAACTTGAAGAGTCCACTCTGACTGACCATCAGTCTGGGGGTAAAATAATGTACTATGATCAACCTGTGTACCCAACTTATATAGAAAAGTCTTCCAAAATTAAGATGTAAACACTAAACCTTGATTTGAGAAAATAGACACTGGGACACCGTGAAGACACACAATCTTACAAATACAGATATGGGACAACCTCTTAGCACTGGAGGAGACCTAAACTGGAATAAAATGAGACAATTCAATCAATTTATCCATGATGACTCAAACACTATTAGAACTATGAGAAGTACGAGGCAACCCAGTCACAAAGTCCATGGTGATCCATTCCTATTTCCACTCAAGAATGGGTAACCTCTGAAGTAGACCACCAGGCCTCAAATGCTTTGCCTTCACCAGCTAACAACAAATACAATGAGCTATGAAATCTGCTACATACTTCCTTATACCACCCCACCAGTAATGTTGTCTCAAATCATGATCATCTTAGTCACTTCCAGATGGATGGAATACCTAGAAAAATGGGCCTTCTTAAAAATTAATTTAATCTAATCACCCACTCTCAGGATATAAAATCAACCTTCAATCCTTAAAATACCACCTGAATCAAGTGAGGCTTTCTTAACCTCACCATTCAATACCTTATATCGAATTATTCTCAACCCAACATCATAAAACTGATAAGATTAAATCTGCTCCATCAAAGAAGACCTAGCCTACACGAATGCTAAAACACACCTAGGTGTCAAAAAATCAAGCCTAACCATTTGGTTAGCTAAAGACTGAACCTCTAAGGCTGAAGGCCTCTCCTGGGTCAAAAGATACACCAAGCTACCCATTCTAGTTGACTTTTAGCTCAAGGCATCCACAACTACATTAGACTTGCTCAAATTATAGAGAATAGTTAAGTCATAATCCTTAAGCAACTCAATCTAACGACGCTGTCTCATATTAAGATCTCACTGGGTAAAAATTTACTGAAGGATATGATGATGCAAGAAAATCTCACAATGGACTCCATACAAGTAGTGCCTCTACAACTTCAAAGCAAAGACAATCGGGCATAACTCCAAATCATGGGTAGGGTAATTCTTCTCATGAGGCTTTAACTGACGCGAAGCATATGCAATAATGTAGCCCTTCTGCATTAATATCAAACCTAAAACAATACCTAAATCATCACAAAAGATGATAAATCCCACACCATCCTTGGGAAAATTCAAGATAGGAGCTAAAGTCAACAAGTCCTTGAGCTTTTTAAGCTCATCTCATAAGCATCGGACCATTGAAAAGGAACCTTCTTCTAAGTCAACTTGGTTAATGGAGGTGCAATAAATGAAAAACCCTTAACAAATCATCGGTAGTAACCTGCTATGCCAACAAGATTCCAAATCTTTGTGGGTAAAGTATGCCTAGCCCAATCACAAACCGCTGCAATCTTGGAAGAATCAATCATAATACCATTCTTAGTCAGCACATGACCCAAGAAGGAGATAGACTCCAGCCAAAACTCACACTTAGTGAACTTAGCATACAACTTTTCATTTGTCACTCTCTGAGCACAATCTATAAATGCTCCTTATGATCATCCTCACTCTGAGAATAAAACAAGATACCATTTATATATACAATAATAAAAGAGTTGAGATACAGTAGAAATACTCTATTCATAACTCCATAAATGCAGAAGGCATTGGTCAAACAAAAAGACATGACCAAGAACTTATAATGACCGCTAAAAGTCTGTCTTTGGAATATCTGAAGCTCTGATCCTCAACTGGTGATACCCTAACCTCAAATTAATTTTTGAAAACACTGAATCACCCTGAAGTTGATCAAATAAATCATTAATACAAGGAAAAGGATACTTATCTTTAACTATCACCTTGTTCAACTGTCGTTTATCAATACACATATGCATAAACCTATCTTTTTTCTTCACAAATAAGACTGGCACACCCTAAGGTGATACATTAGGTTGGATAAATCCCTTATTCAACAACTCTTGCAACTGATCCTTCAATTCTTTTAACTCGGTTGGGGCCATCCTATTAGGAGGATAAGAAATGGTCTAGGTACCCAGCTCAACATCAATGGCAAAGTCAATATCATGATTCAGAGGCATACCAAGCAAGTTCATAGGGAACATATTCATAAAGTCATGGATAACACAAACATAATCCAAGGAGGGAGGTAAAGAAGCACTAGTATTACGAATATGAGCCAAATAAGATAAATATCCCCTCCTAACCTAGTGATAAGCCTGAATATATGATATAACCCACTCAGGACCTGAATGAAGCGCACTCCTCTAAGCTATCTTTGGCACACCCGGTGACGCTAAAGTCATTGTCTTATCATAACAATCTAGGATAGCATGGCAAAGAGCCAAGCAATCCATACACAAGATGATGTTAAAGTCAACCATATCTAAGACAAACAAATCTACCCAAGTCTTACGCCTAGCAAAAGTCACAATATAGGATCGGTACACTCGAACCACCTCTAAAGAGTCTCCTACAAGGGTAGTGTAATGCCTTGAAAGAAAGAAGGGTGTCAATGATACAATGTGATGTATTAAAGCGCTTAGGAGCTTAGTCACTATTCCTGGCCAAAATAGTCCTACCCGTCCCTTAGCCTACATTACAACCATCAAAAGACCTACTTGATCCTAATCTTAACATTCTGACATTTAGTGGAGTACTACACTAAGGGCAAGCCTATGGTCATCAGTTGCTACATATGAATTCTTTGTGAGAGCGAGAGCAAGGATATTGTTGATACCCATGTTTGAAAACTATGCTATACTTGTAAGTGATTATGGGTAATATATTGTGAGACACACATGGTTGATGAGTTTTGGGTAGTTATATATGATTCCTTGTACCTTAACGTTTGCATGCGAGTTGACCACCATCACGAGTCTATGCTAGAGGTTAAACTGTTTCTACTTATAATCGGGAAGTACTCTTTGTTGATAATTGTTGTGCTTGTCTTGATAAATGTTTTGTGTTATTGTTGTAAAAACCCTAAGTTGATTCTTAGAAGGACATGATATTTTGTTCGAGGACGAACAAAGCTGCAAGTGTGGGGTGTTGATTATAGGCGAATTTACACGCCTATATTAATATATTTTGCCCATATTTTAGCCTAGTTTTGAGAACAAATTATATATTTCATGCACTTTTAGTCCTTTTTCCTGTAAATGAGCTAACGAACATGATTAGGAAAGTTTCAGGTATAAATGATGCAAAATAAAGCATTTTATGGCTTACTTGACGCAAAAGAAAGCTCACAAAGGAAGGGAAGGAAGTCTACACGCCTAAGGACCAAAACTGCTGCATGGAAAATCTGTCCCAGTCTAAAACAGCATTTCTGAAGACTTTGGGGACTTACAGATACAAAGCTGAATTTTGACAATGATACATTAACCTAGTACAATTGGGTTATGTATTTCATTAGTTTTTTTGGATTAGGAGAATGTTACATTAACCTAGTACAAATGGGTTAAGTATTTCCTTAGTTTAGTAGGATTTGGTTATTTATTCATTAGCATAGTAGGAGTAGGATAGGAGTATTATAAATACCCTATCATGCTAGAGATTTTTAATTAAGTCCTCCCTTAGTGGAGAGGCAAGTCCTCCCTTAGTGGAGAGACACATTCTACTTCTCAATTACAACTCTTCTAATCTTTCCATTAATTCTATTCTTCTTCTATTCTTAAATTCCACAACAAGAGAATCGTTACCAAGCCAAGGAATCACGCCACACGCCTATCACCTAATCCACATGCCATTACTCAACAATAACAATGCAAATCGTGATCTCCTTCGCATTCATGGGTAACTAAACTTCTCTGTTGGGGTTATGGAAGCCGAATGAGATACTATCTATTGCTGTGAGTTTGTGAGGTCGAGACACGTATATTGCTTATATCATTATTCTCTTCATCTTAATACAAATTCTTGTGGCTGCAGACGCATAGAATAACGCCAGTCTAACATTTAACTTGTTCGAGAGAAAGGTTATTTGTCTGGAAAAGAGATAATGTCAAGGTAGTAGGACACCCTTTCCTATTAAAAAGCTAGTGCCGTAACTGGACTAACCTCTTGGAGAATTCGTACCATTAGACACGCTTTAAGCTCGAGAGAGTTAAAGTGAAATAGTCCTTGTTCAGGTCGAGAGACGCTTGGATTTACCATCGACTACAATTCTCTATAAGCAATTGCATGTCAAGACTCTACACACCCATAGCCAATAGAGACGTATACCTCAGAAGGTGGACATAACCCCAACGCTTCAATTCTCATTGTTTACAACTTACGTAACAATCTTTCTCTCTTTACTTTGCTATTTTCAGCTTTTACTTTATTGTTTTCGTTACACATTACAATCCCCCCTTTTACGAGACTTGCACCAAAAGTTTAGTAATTTTGCTTACTTGTTGGCCAAGCTATTCCCTGTGGGATCGACACCCAACCCAGGTTGGGTTTTATATTTGCTAACGACCGCTTTACACTCCCACGAGAGTTGTAGATTGAGCGTTATCAGACATACAATTCAACTTCTAAATCATTTGAAATCTCATAATCTTGCAAATAACAATAACGGGTACGAACCCTCATCTGAAACTCATGTATATTCATACAAAATTATGTAAATTTGTAATTAAAAACTAGTTTTTGGCACAAGGATGAAAGAATATCCTTGTTCATAAACCCCACATACCTTAATTGATTCAATTACTAAGAAACCTTGAACTTAAATCCCTATTTATGCTCTTGAAGATGAATTTTTGAATCTTTTGAAATGGGAATCCTTAATTTTGAGTTATCTTGTAAAAAAATGGAGGAAATTTGATTTCTTGGAGGTTGAGTTTTGAGGTTCTAGGATTTTCTTGAGAGAGAATTGATGAAAAGTGAGCATTGAATGCTTAGAATAAGCTTAATATTATTTTTTACACGGTTTGGGGCTTGGGAAAAGACCAAACTACCCTTTTAAAATTTAACTTGAAAAAATTGGAAGTCAATTTTGCCACCCACCGCGATACGCCACCATCGTGGTGGCTTACTGAAAATTGACAACTGAGAACTGGAAAATCAACACGACGCGGAGCTATCATGGTAAGCCACTGAAATGTCATTTAGGCTATCACCGTGATGCGGTACTATCGCATTGGGCTACTGGATTCTTACAATCGGGAAATGGTACTTTAATGCGATGCACCACAATCACGGAGGTCCACTGGAAATTGACAATTATCATTTTGGCCTTCACCACGATGCGGTTCTTGTCAAAATGCTAGACTGTTTTACTAAAAGCGTCATAACTTCACAATCGAGTATCGTATTGAGGAAAAATTGGTATCGTTGGGAAGCTAATTCCATTTTCTACACACTAGAGGGTCTAGAACTGGAAAATTCTATATGTATCAAAGGTTATTCAATTTTTAAGCTAACCCTTGACATTCTAGGAGCTAAATTGAGTTAGGAAAAAGTATGAGGTATTACATTATCTCCCTCTTGGAAACATTCATCCTCAAATGTGGATGGATAAACTGAAAATACTGAGGAATCTGAGGCTATGTGCTGATATGCACAACTAAAAAAACTACATGACTGAATCTAGAACATACTGAATGACTGAGCTAATCTACGTGTGCATGTATTTACATGATGATAACTATATGGCTGAATCTGAGACTGGAAAAGAACTGAATTAAGGAAGACTATTACCTTTGGCTGAATCTGAGTTCGTGGAGAAAAGGTGACGATAATTGGTATGCATGTCTGCTTCTGCTTCCCAAGTAGCATCCTCAACGGACTGATTTTGCCACAGAACTTTGACCAAGGGAACTTCTTTGTTCCTTAGTCTACGGATCTGGTAATCAAGAATCTCTACTAGAACTTCTTTGTATGAAAGGCTATTCTTAATAACTGTACTTTCTAGAGGGACTATAATGGCGGAATCGTCCATACGCTTCTTTAATAAGAACACATGGAACACTAGATGAACTGAAGATAAGTCTGCGAGTAACTCAAGCTTATACACTACCTTTCAACATGATTCAAAATCCTGTGAGGGCCTATATATCGGGGATTAAGCTTCCCCTTTTTGCAAAATCTCTTCACCCCCTTCATGGGTGAAACTTTCAAATACACAAGGTCATCAACCTCAAACACAAGATCTCTTCCTCTTATGTCTGCATAAGATTTCTGACGACTGTTAGGTGCTTTCAATCTCTATTAAATCAACTAAACTTTTTTGATAGATTTAAACACCATATATGGTCCAATCAAAGCGGTCTCACCCACTTCAAACCAACCGACTGGTGATATACATCTCCGCCTATAAAGATCTTCAAACGGGGCTATCTGAAACTAGCATGGTAACTATTATTGTAGACAAACTCAATCAATGACAAGTGGTCATCCCAACTGCCTTTGAAGTCAAGAACACATGCCCTTAACATATCTTCTAAGGTCTGAATGGTCCTCTCTGCCTGACCATCTGTCTGTGGATGAAAAGCTAAACTGAGATGAACTTAGGTACCAAGACCCTTCTGAAAGGCTTTCTAAAATTGAGAGGTAAACTTAGTAACCCTATCTGAGATTATAGATATAGGAACTTCATGTAGTCTGACTAACTCTCTGATATATAACTTAGCATAATCTTCAGCTATGTAGGATGTATGAACTGGTAAAAAATGTGCTAACTTAGTCAATCTATCTATAATAACCTAAACCAAATCATGTTGACGGCGAGAATGGGGTAATCCACTCATAAAGTCCATATTCACCTCTTTCCACTTCAAAATGGGGTTACCAAACTCCTACAACGTACAACCAGGTCTTTGGTGCTTTACCTTAACCTGTTGATAAGTTGCACACTTGGCTGCAAATTCTGCTATATCTTTCTTTATACCACTCCACTAATAAACTTCCCGTAAGTCCTGGTATATCTTTGTGGCTCTTGGATGAATGGAGTAACGCACACCATTCGCTTCCACCATAATTCGCTACCTCAAATCATCAACACATGGCACACACAATCTACTCTGGTACCTCAACGCACCATCTTCCCCTTGGGAGAAAACCTCTATCTTTTAGTCTGTAACTGACCCTTTCAATTTGACCAAATTAGGATCCTTATCCTACTTCTCTTTTACTTTAGAAACTAGAGAGGATTCGAAACTACTCTAAACCCAAACATTCCCTTTACCTGAGTCAATCAACCTCACACCCAATCTAGTTAATCGATTAACTTCCCAAACTAGTTTTTTCTTATCATTCTCCACATTTGCAACACTACCTATAGACAATATACTAAGGGTGTTTGCCACTACATTAGCCTTTCCCAGATGATAAAATAGACTCATAGCATAATCCTTCAATAATTCTAACCACCTTCTCTAAAAAAAATTTAATTTTCTCTAAGTAAATACATACTGCAAACTTTTGTGGTCCGTAAACACATCAACATGCACCTCATAAGGATAGTGCCTCCAGATTTTCAATGCAAACACAATATTAGCTAACTCAAGATAATGGGTAGGGTAGTTCTTTTTGTGAGGTTTAAGATGTCTAGAGGCATAGGCTATAACCTTACCTCTCTGCATCAAAACACAACCCAGACTAATTCTAGAAGCATCACATTAGACAATGAACCCATCTGTACCATCGGTAATGCTAAAATTGGGGCTGAAGTAAGTCGAGTCTTCAACTCCTAAAAACTGTTCTCACAAGAATCTGACCACTAAAACTTAACTTTCTTCTGAGCCAATCTAGACATAGAAGACGCAATAGATGAGAAAATATTAACAAAATGTCTATAATAGCCAGCTAAACCCAAGAAACATATAATGTTTGAAGGAGAAATAGGTCTAGGCCAATTCCTTACTGATTCTGTATTTTGAGAATCAACCCTAATACTGTCACTAGAAATAATATGACTGAGAAAAGCTACTGATCTGAGACAAAATTCACATTTTCTGAACTTGGCAAACAACTGGTGGTCTCTTAGATTTGTAACACAATTCTAAGGTGGTCTGCATGATCATCCTCACTACGTGAACAGACACTACGTGAACAGACAAAAATATCATCTATAAATACTATGACAAACATGTCCAAATACTGTTTGAAAACTCTATTCATCAAGTCTATGAAGGCTATGGGGGAATTGGTAACACCAAATTACATGACTAGAAACTCATTATGATTATAACAGATTCTAAAAGTTGTCTTTAGAATATCACATTCCCATACTCTAAGCTGATGATAGCCGAATCTAAGGTATATTTTGGAGAAATAACTTGGACCTTGGAGATGATCGAATAAATAATCAATCCTAGGAAAAGGATATTTGTTTTTGACTATGACTTTATTCAACTGACGATAGTCCATGCACATTCGCAAAGAACCATCTTTCTTTCGCATGAACAGGATAGGAGAGCCCATGGAGAAAAACTGGGCCTTATGAAACCTTTATCTAAAAGTTCCTTAAGCTTCTCTTTTAACTCTTTAAGCTCAGCTGAAGCCACACTGTAATACCCCACATTTTTAGGCTAGTCTTTAAATCATTGTTCCTACGTGTATAAGCCATAATCTAAGTTATTCTCATGTAAATATAAGTTCCCTGATCTTTATACTAGTGTGTGAAATTTTCATGAGGTTAAAAATGTTCATAGGAACCATTTAGAGCCAAGTTAAGCTAATATTATTTGATTCATCCAAAAATTGATATTTGATTCTACAAGAGTATAATTTAAACATGTATAAATTTTGATACATGTTCAATTGTTTAGATCAATACCCACCAAATTGTATATGATTAAATCAACTTTACAACGATACCAATTTCGCCTAAATCCGATACCCGAGTGAAAAGTTATGCCATTTTTTATGTGAGGTAGTAAGGGGTCATGATAGCCCCCTGACGTGAGGGTTGCTTGACCCAAGTAGAGGTTGCGTCATGAGGGATACTTGACCCAAGTAGGGGTTACAAAGCGGGGGCTATTCCCCCATAGTTTTAGATTTTCAAGGGTCAAGGGGCACTTTGGTCCTTTCCCCTCAACCCCAAATGTCCAAAGGATGATTTATAGCATCCAAAAGGCCATTACTTGCCCATATTCCTCAACATTTCTCATGTAAAAACCCTTTTTTTTTCAAGATCAATAATTCGTGATTTTCCTCTCAAGAACACAATGATTCAAGCTTCAAATTCATGATTTCTTCAAGAATCCATAGAATTAAGGTATGTGACAGTTCATCCATAGGTCCCCTTTCACCCATGGAGCCCAAGGACCCTTTTTAAATTTAAAGTTATGAGTTTTACATGTTTCAAATTCAAAGTTATGATCTTTACATGTTAATACGTATTATATCCATGAAACCTCCACGAATTTAGATTATGTATCATATTTATGAATGGTTTCATTGAAATTGCCTTGAGATGTTTGAATGGTCAATTTCACATGTTAAATCCTTAACCCATATTTTTAATATTTATATTATTGTGATTTTCATGATTTAACTACTCCCATGTTTTAGCTCATGATCCCCATAACTTTAATTTCAAATTAAGAGTTTATATGTTTTCAAGTGGAATGAGCCAATACGTATTTTGAATGTTATGATCTTGATATCAAATCCCCAAATTGTGAAATTAGCCATGTAACTCTATTGTTACCTCATGTTTAAGACACCCTTATGTTCAAGCTATGATATTTACATGTTTGGAAGAAAGGCCCAAGTCCTATTTCACGTAAATTTTACGTAAATCCTCAAATCATGATTTTAGTTATGTAATCATGCTATGATCCTATGTTTAAGATATTCCTATGTTCAAGTTCATGATCATGACATGTTATCATGTGGTCCCATTCATGTACAAGTTCACACCTATCAATTGTTTGACAAAATGTCTAAATGAAAGCATTATTAACAAGCTACTATTGTTATATTATTATGACTATGCCTTGTTTTACTTTCAATACTATCGAGTCCTAGGGGTATTCAATACCCAAAATCTAGCTGTTTTCCTAGAATTACATAGCTTTAGAATAGTCTTAGTGATATCACATATAGTAGCACTCAGTCAGTTATAGAACTTAGTGTGTATTTAGACAGTTAACAAAACTAGTGAACTCAGTCCAGTTCGGTCAGTCAACAAAATTAGTATGGGTTCAGTCAAGCCTAGTACAATCCAGTTTTAGTCCCAATATCAGTTTAATTGTTAATAATTACCTCAGAATCTTTATGCACTATTATTTTCAGAATACCATGACTTGAGCTTATCAGTTACCATTGTATGCACCAGTTAGTATTCCAGGGTCATTCAGTTGGGAGTAGGATTCAGCATCGAGCGAACCTAGGGTGGGGACATTCCTGCCAGCAAAGGGTTTGACCCTTAGTAGGAATCCCTGAGTTATAAAACTACATAGACAACGCAGGTTTGAGGCGTCTTCATGCCAGTATAGGGTTGACATATATCTCATGAGTTTCCTACTAATATAAGGTTACTGCTTAGTCCTTCGGGACACCAGTTTAGTGGATCCACACAACCAGTGTTAGTATCCATGGCACGGTACTGATACCCTTCCAACTGGGGTTACAGGTTGGACCCTGATTAGCTCAGATTGGGGTACGTCAATTAGATGATACCTCCTACAGTTATAGTTTCAGCTTTAGACTCATTATGGAACTCGGTTTACTTTTATAGAATCAGGACTCTTAGAAATAGTCACCCAGTTATCAGTAACTCAGTTATCAATAATCGCAACTATTAGTTACTCTGTTATCAAAAATTAGTATTCAGTTCCAGTACAGTCTCAGTTACAATCTTAGTAACAGTCTCAGATACAGTCTCAGTTATAGTCTTAGTTACATTCTTAGTTACAGTCTCAGTTATATAGTCTCAATTACCGTCTTAGTTACAATCTCAATCACAGTCTTAGTCCAGTAAGTAGATTAGTAACTCTATTTAGTTTTAGGTTTTCTTGACCATAGCATATAGTTATCAGTTATTCAGTGATCCGTATTTCAGTACCTCAGTTTACAGACTATTTCAGAATCATGTTATATGTTTGGTCTTGCATTCTTAAATAATATAGTTTTTCATGAATTCATGCTCAGTTACCTCATGTTATTCATTCCTTACCTCATATGTACAATACTCTATAGTTTTAGTCCAGTTATTCAGGCTAAGTACAGTTCAGTCTTACAAGCCTAATATTCAGCTATTAGTCATTCAGTTAATTAAATAAGTTAGTATGTTTATGCATTCATGCTCAATGTAATTATATATGCAGATCCTCAATTTATGTCAGTCTCCGTCACGTAGTTTCAGACCTAGTATTTATACAGTATCCATATTTTATCATATCCCAGCTTCAGTTATACTTATATCATTAAAGTAAAGTTTATAGAAACTAAGTGTAGATATTCACCATCTTATCAAAAAATGTTTATCACTCTTGCTTTAAGATATTTCAATTTTTAATTTATTCCAGCCTATTGGTGAGTCTACTTACACTTATCATGCATATTTTACGATTACGTATGAAATAAGTTTTACTTATTGCATTCACCCCTGTATACTCAATACAATCTAGGAGTACTGGTCCACATATACATATTTGTGGCTACATTATTTCATAATATAGGTATCAGTTGTAGCCCGCATATCACAATCAGACAATTGCAGATTCCAGCCAACAAGTGATGAGTTCTCCTACTTTAGGAACTCCAGACAGTTTTAGTTCATGTATAGTTCATTTAGTTTCATGTGTATTGACTAATAGTATTTGGAGGCATGTCCCAGCTATCTATAGTCAGTATAGTAGTGGCTTCATAGATGTCAGTCAGAGTCAGTCATGTAATTTTAGTTTCATCCTTCAGATGTATCAGACTGTAAAGCTTTATCAGTATTGTATCTATTTTAGATTTTTAGTATTATTATGTTTCCACTTAGCAGAACAACTATTTATTATGTTATAAATTAGTTGCTTAACAGTATGCCAGTTCATGGGTTAGCTTGGGATCACTTGTAGTTCCAAGCACCGTGTGATGACTAGGGGGTAGTCTCAGGTCGTTACAAATTTAGTATCAAAGAACAGAGTTCAAGTGTACTAGGGTATCTATAAAGTTGTGTCTAGTAGAGTCTTACGAAATGGTATGGAGACATTTGTACTTTCTTTGAGATGCTACAGGGCATTTAGGAAATGTTTCCCTTCTTTCATTTCACAGATCGTGCTACATAAAGGTTCTTTAAGGAACTTATATAGATTCTCATTATGCTTTATTTTTATTTATGCCAACTCTGCCTTGGTTTCAAGGTAACATATTAGCCAAGCTCAAATTTCTACAGGTAGAGCTTTCTCAGACAGTCTCTACAGATAATTATGGGATTTCACATAGGCTAGAAAGTATCCTAATAGTGCTTTTAAGTCCTAAATTTTGAAAGATTTTATTCATAGTCATGAAAATTGGCGTTAAGCTAAAGACAGATATGCTTTCAGATCCCTTCTTAGAATCCTTTTTTTTCATAATCTAGAGTTAGAAGCATAAACCCAGAAGTTTAGCAGTAGTAGAGTTAGGTTAGCGTTATCCAAATTGAGTAGATTATATATTCATAGGGCTAGTTGTACGAAAGGTGAATCAGTAGGCTTGAACAGTGTATGTAAGAATTTAAGTTTGTTGATTCGAGATTAAGTATGATGGTGTGGATGATTTTATCATTCATGTGTATTATTATACCCCAGACTCTAGAGTAAAGTGATTGCAGTTCAGTTTAGAATTTAGTAAAGTGGTCACAGACTTAAGATGGTGGCTTAAATCTAAGGGGGAGATGATAGAAAAAGTAACCAAGTCAGTCTTTCAGACTCTAGTAGTAGTGCCAGTATGTGTAGAGAAGTAGTAAGGGAGGACGATTCCTAAACTATTCTTATCTCAGTGCAAAGTTTTCAGCCATCATGATATCTACTCATGCCTAACATGTCAGCTCCATCATCAAAGCTCATATTCATGCACTTTATAGAAAAACCATGTACGCTTTCAATTTCTAATATAAGGAGTTCCAGTTCACTCAGCAGTACGAATCATGTTCCATGAAATCATGAACTCCAAACTTAGGTCATGCTTCTCATGCCTCATGTACCCATACCTTACAGTATGTTCAATTTCAGGTGATCATGCTACACCTCTAATGATCAAAAAAAATTAGTTTATGTGATGTATGTCCTCAGTTCATACCTCTCTGACAAGTTCATGCCATTGATACTTTATTCTTCAGGCCTCAGTTGAGTGTCAAAGTTATTCTTTTATGTTTCAGGTCCTCATGTTCTAACCTTTCGGTGACCTCTCCTTATGTCATGATTAGTTAAAATTCTAGGTGTGTTTTCTTGGGCTAGTGCCTGAAAGTTGTTATTGACAGAGGTTTAGAGAAAATGAAAAAGATGCTTTTGTGGTGGTTTGCCTACAAGTTCATGTGTGGTTTAGAGATATTCATATTGCTTGTGAAATAAACTTTGATCCAAATAATATTTAATGATTCCACACCAAATTAATTTTAGTCTTGGATCCCAAGCAAGAAATTATATTAAAAAAGATTTTTTTAATAAAAAATGGAACTAGTTTAGAACTTGATTTTTTGAAACTTATAGTCCTGAAGAGATGAACAATATTTCTCAAGAATTGTATGAAACTTGTGCATTGCATAATCAAATTATGTGCTTTGTACCTTGGTTTATAACCACCTATTTGTCATTATATGTTAAGGTGCTTGAAATATCATATCAAGATAATAGTGGTAACATTGTTAAAGCTTTTACCCTCCCCAACCTCCTTTTATATTACCGAATAATACACGTATTATATTTTTTGCATTTCAAATATTCTTTGATAATGAAGTTGCTAAGGTAACTGTTGCAGAAATTAATAATTTGATTTCTCAAAATAATTATTTGAGCTTATATGAGAAAGTTTTAGAAGAACATATTTCCTCTCTTGATAAGAAACTTGATCAATTAATTGATTTAATAAAGAAACTGAGTATTAGCCTAAATTCTACTGATATTGTTTCCTCTTCTAAAAGCAAGATAGAAGATTTAAAAACTAAAACCGGTATTCAACGACCCCTTAATATTGAGGGATTTAAATTTAAATCACCTTTACATGATTTAGAATAGCTTCTTCATAAAAAGTTTTCTGGTTTAAATATTAGACCCATTGTTTGTCTAATGCCTTTGCTTATAGTCTAGAAACCACTCCTAATTTGAAAAATCAAACTAAATTAGAGCTTAATAAGCTCAAAGGAATGATTAGAAAATAGTCGAGTAAGAATCACAGATATGCCAATTCACCTCGCATGCAAACTTATTACTATCTGCAGCCCACTCCTCAAGATGTTCTTATAGAGGAAAGGGATTGGAATCAGACTAATACGTCTTATAATAGAGATGATATTTATGAATGAAATATTGATGTCTTAACTAAGAGGCAATTAATGATCTTCGTACTCCACATGATGATGTATTCAAAGGTGTGTAAAGCCACTGGTAATGTAAATAATAGAACAGATAAAGTTATCTGTAAAATGATAGTTGCTGGTTTTATTAGCCAACTTTGTGGCTGGTGGGACAATTATTTAACTCAAGAGAAAAGAGAGTCAATCTTTAATGCTATATCTAATACTCAAGGGACTGATAATCTAGGAATAACCCTCCCTACAAATAAGGAAGATGTTGTTTATACGCTCGTTCTTACAATTTTAGAACACTTTAATGGTAGATTTACCAATGAGTATGAAAATATTCGTACTCTCTTAAATGGGCTTAGATGTAAGACCTTAGGAGAATTTAGGTAGTATAAAAAAACCTTTCTAAGTAGGGTTATGGAATTACCCAAAAATAGTTATGAACATTGAAAGGCCAAGTTTATAGACGGACTTCCTCCTTTATTTGTCGAAAGGGTTAGAAAATCTCTTAGAGGCTCCTATGGTGAAATTCCTTGGGGAAACCATACCTATGGTCATTTGATAGCAGTTTGTACACAAGAAGGGTTAAACCTGTGTAATGAGTTAAAATTGACTAGACAAATTAAGCTTGATAAGCTTAGAGAAAAATCTCATATAGGAGATTTTTGTACCTAGTTTGGTATATCTGAACCAGCTTCCACTTCTAGGAAGAAAGGAAATAGATATTCCAAAAATGACCAGCCTTATAGAAAAAGGAGATCTAGATACAGGTTTAAAGAAGAACGTGAAACTAGAAAAACTTATAGAAAATCTACTAGATTTGCCAAAATAGGTCTAAGCGAGATCTTGCTAAGATTAAATGTTATAGATGTGGTAATTTTGGGCATATTGCTCCAAATTGTAACCTCCAAAAGCTTAAATCTTTAGGTCTTGCTGATGATGTGTATGATCAAGTTTATGATTTATTATACATAGGTTTGGAATCTGATTATAATACTGAATCTGAATAAGAAAATGATATTGAATTTCCTGATCCATTGGATAATGATAATGTTAATAATTGTTCTGATTGTCAAGGTGATACCTGTACTTGTGATGACGCATTTTATAATTTGCAATCCCAGTTTGAAGATTTAAATGTTCAAACCATTACTTCTGAAAATGTGTTAGCACTTTTTAAAGAAGTTTCGGATGAAAAACTACGTGAAAAGATTATTAATTTATCTACTAGTTCAAAACCTAGTACTTCTAAACATGCTGATAGCAATACCTTTACTCCTAAAATTGCTGATAGCAATAATTTTATGTCTTATTCTTTAGCAGAAGTTAATAGACGACTTGCTATGAGTTATACTCCTGGCAAAGATACTTCTTTTGATGATTTAAAAATTCAAGTTGAAAACTTAAAAAAGGAGATTAAATCTCTTAAACAAAATCAAATGATTTGTGATCACAAAATTTTGCAAATCGAAAAAAATATTTCTCACACTGAAAATTCTAAAGGGAAAGAAAAGATTTCTGAAGAAAATGATAATATTGATGATATTCAAAATTCCCTTGACTTGAAAATGATTATTTTTTAGGTATGATGCAAATTGTTACTGCCCATAAATGATATATTAAATGTACTATTTTGATTAATAATTATTTCTCTGTAACAAATATTGCTATGATTGATAGTGGCGCAGATGTTAGTTGCATACAAGAAGGATTAATTCCCACAAGATATTTTCAAAAAAACTACTCACATAGTTATATCGGCATCTGGACATGCTCTTGATATAGAGTATAAATTGCCTAATACTCATATTTGTCAAAATAAAGTGTGCATTCCACATTTTTTCTTTTTGGTAAAAAATCAGTTAGACCCTCCAATTATACTTGGAACTCCTTTTATAAATGTTGTTTATCCTTATACTCATATTGATGCAAAAGTATTTACTGCTACTTACAAAAATTAAGAGATATCTTATTCTTTTGTTACAGATCTGATAACTAGGGATATAAATGCTTTAATTGATATGAAGCAAAGACATATTAATTTTTTACAACTTGAATTACTTAGCATGATTATTTTTTATACAATGAAATCTGCTAAGGTACAGAAAAAAATTAAATTAATTTTTGAACAAATGACTATTGATATTTATGCTGATCACCCAGTGCTTTTTAGAATTGCAAAAGGTATATTGTTATTCTTCCTTATGATCATAATTTCTATGACGATAATATCCCAATAAAATCGTGACCTTTTCAAATGAATGTTGAATTAGTTGAATTCTGCAAAAAGAGATTGATAATCTGTTATCAAAGCGTTTGATAAAACCTTCAAAATCTCCTTGGTCATGTACTGTTTTTTATGTTAATAATGCAGCAGAAAAGGAACGTGGTGTTCCCAGGTTGGTAATAAATTACAAACCTCTGAATAAATATTTAAAATGGATTAGGTATCCTATTCCAAATAAAAAAGATTTATTATCCCGGTTATACGATGCCAATATATTTTCTAAATTTAATTTAAAATCTGGATATTGGCAAATTCAAATTTTCAAGTAGCATACTTATAGAACTGCTTTTAATGTTCCTTTTGGAAAATATTAATGGAACGTCATGCCTTTTGGTTTAAAAAAGGCTCCATCAGAATTTCAGAAAATAATGAATGATGTATTTAATCCTTATATAGATTTCATCATCGTTTATACTGATAACATTCTTGTGTTTTCTAAAACATTTGAATTACATATCAAGCATCTTGATATTTTTAAGAAAATTGTGATACAGAATGATTTGGTGATATCGAAACCAAAAATGAGTTTATTTCAAATAAATGTTAGGTTCTTAGACATAATATTTGTCAAGGGAAGATTACTTCCATCCAAAGATCCATTGATTTTGCTTCTAAATTTTCTGATGTTATAACTGATAGGACTCAAATGCAGAGATTTTTAGGAAGCCTGAATTATATTTTCCATTTTTACAAGAATTTATCTCGTGATTTAGCCACTTTATACGATAAACTAAAAAAAGATTATAAAGGATCTTGGACCGACAATCTCATCAATATTATTAAACGTATTAAACAGCGTGTTGAATCTTTATCCTATTTAACTTTAGCCAATCCTGCTTGGCAAAAAATTATTGAGACTGATGTATTGAATATTAGTTATGGAGGAATATTGAAACAAGTTAATCCCCATGATAAAAATGAATGCTTAATAAGATTTCATTCAGGTAAATAGACTGATAGTCAGAAAAAATATGCTACGGTAGCTCATGAAATGCTAACCATTGTTAAATGTGTTCTAAAATTTCAGGATGATCTTTATAATCAAAAGTTTTTGATAAAAACTGATACTCAATCTGTAAAATATATGTTTGATAAAGATTTTAAACTTGATGCTTCAAAATTAATATTTGCAAGGTAGCAAGCTTATTTAGCCTCCTTTGATTTTGAAATTCAATATAAAAAAGGAATTGATAATTTCCTCTTTGATTTCTTATCTAGGAAGTATCTTAATTTAAAATAAATTTTTATACATCTTTTCTTCCTGAAAATTTTTTGATCACCATTTTAAAGGTAATTTCGTTATATAGAGACATTCAAAATTTCATAATTGATAAAATCATCAATGATATAATTGTAGAAGAATTTAATGTCTTCAATTATGAAGAAATTAGAGATATTGATTGGTATGGTTTGGAAATATCTGATTAATTGTCCTATTTGTAGTATGGCTACTGATCCACCATGTAAAATAGCCAGAGAAAAAAGTCAAGGAAGATCAGGAAGAAGATGAGCCTCCGAAGGAAGGGGAAGATCATCTCCAACAATCAAATCATATTCAGGATCGTCATATAGATCCTCGTCCAATTCTCCAGTAATACAAATGGGAAATAGGATTTTGATAAACTCCAAAGTATCCCAAATAGACGAATCTTCATCATCACAGTCGATCCATCTGGATGATATTCTAGAACATAACCCGTTATACGAGCAATTGCAAGCCTATCTGGCAGCACAAAAAAATGATATGTTTGTTTTGATTACGAAGAAAAAGGACAATGATGATATCAAGTCCTATGAACAAATTAAAAATAAAGAAATGATATTTTTTGTCGAAAACTCTGAGATTCAGAGGAAAAATAGATCATGGGAGATACTCCACAAATATTTGATAAATAATTTATATTTTTCGGGTAAGTCATAAAACCCGCACTTATTATGAAACGATTCTCATTACCACATGGAGTGCAAAATTTGAACATTCTCTGGGTACAATAGTGAAGAGAACGTTTATAACTTCTCTAAAATTGTTATTAAACGGATCATATCCATAGAAGATTGGAGAGTGACCTCAATGACTGAGAAGCAGATATTGCTTAAAGGTTCCAAGATCAATTTCACTTATTGGGACTACATTAAAGCTTTCTCTAAAGCTCTTTATTATAATAATGATAGACATAAGCATACTTAGTTTATAAAGATATGCACAAAGACATTTGCAGAACCTATCCCTAACTGGTTTATTGATTTGTGGTCTTATCATGGTCCGATCGTTCAGATATTGCCTGATCCATTCCTCAAGTTATACAAAGAATGAAACAAAGTATCCCCACATCTGAATGGATTATATCATGCAGACCATATCTGTAATTTAAATAAAATTGATCAAATGTACTTCTTTATTGAATTTTCTATTCCCTGGATTTATAAATGGACTCCAGAACTAGAATTCATTAAAGAACAAATCCCTAATTTATATAGGATATTTTATAATAATTTTTGGGACAAACTGATGCGCGAGGATCCCAAAACAAAAATATTATATGGACAAGAACTCATGTATACTATTAGAAAGACGATTCAGGAATATTCTATAGCCCCTAGAAAAGATATTGTCAAGGATAAATCATTAAAGCATATTGCTAGAAGAATCTCTATCGATGATGGAGATAGGATCGAGATGATTGAAAAATATTTGGAAGAAGTTCGAAGAAATCTGATGAAATCAGTTGATAATCATGATAAGTCAGATACTTCCATGAAGAGTATAACCAGCGATGATATTGCCGACGAAGAAGTTCAAGATTCTCAGGTTGTTTCTTTGGATAAATCGCTATCTGATGAAGACATTGCAAGAACTGAAGAATTTCTTAGAAAATTAAAAGGAAAAAAAGTGTAATACACACAGTATATTTACTGTGCACGGGACCCGAATGTGGAACTCTTAATACTATTCCTACACAGTAGATCCATTGTACATAGGACCCGGATGTGGGACCAATAATACTATTTGTAGATACCATTATCTTCCTATAAATAGATGCCTTCATTTGTTAGGGAAGGCAGAAATTTTAATCTTTATATCTTCTCTTTTTCATTTTCTCTCTCGAGCTTAGAGTGCTCTCTCTTCTCTCTTATAAAATAATCTCAAGTGTCGAATAAAAGCTTGTCGTTATTACTATTCCAGCCTTGCATCCGGCCATTAAAGATATTTTATTTTATGTATAATTATTTACTCTCTCTCCGGCCATGATTATGTCCGGCTAGATAATTTTCATATCTATGCTGGAGATCTAATTTCTTTTGCATAATAACCATGAAAGATCAAGACTCTATTGTCACACCCCTTTTTCGCTCGAGGGTTCGAAGGTCGAAGGATTTTTTCAATTGAAGTGATAATATTGAATAGAGATTAGTTTATTTAAAGAGTCGCCACTTGAAATTGAGTTGTGGTGTTTCAAGTCACCTTATTGAATCTCTAACCAAAAGGAAATGACTCTTTGTTGGTTTGCGAAAATAAAAGATCGGGGAAGAAATTTTGTTGACCGAGGAAAAGGTGTGAGTCACCTCTCGAGTCCCGTGGTTCTAGCACGATCGCTTTTATTGACTTATCTTGACTTAAATTATTTGGATAAATTATGTTAAGGCTTAAATTCGCTCATTTTTAATATACTAAAAATATTTATCTACACCTTTGATATTAAATAAATTGGAAAAATTAATTTTTAATTATTTGTCAAGGTGCATTATTGCATCCTTGAATTGTCTCAAAAAAGATGCGTAAGACACATTCTTAATTGAGACAAATATTTAAAACGTACCTAATATTTATCTAATATTAAAGGCATTGATTTATCTCTTATAAACTCATGATGATTTTATCTTATATACTTTATTCTTATTTTTACTCTCTTTTCTTACAACGTGTTTGGGATAAATCCGTAACCCTTCTCACTCAAACTCACCTTTACAATTAATTATTAATTAAATAGGCATTACTTAGTCTAAGCAGAATTTCATTGTGAAAATTGAGTATGCGTGCATGATATCTTTTTTTAATAATAATAATAATAATAAAATAAAAAAAACATCTGAGTGTATTTAGTTAAATATGAAAAGATGATTATTAAACATATTCATTATCGTAACTTAATAATCAAAGAACTCTTTTATTTTATTTTTATAAAAAAAGAATAATAAGCTAATAATTTAATACAAGACTTCAGTTTTCTGTTTATTAATGTAATCCCACAAACCTAACACATTCAAATATTAATGCGACATATAAGATAATTATACACATGGACATTCAATACTTGAGCAAAATTTACATGAACCTTATGTGAATCAAAAATTAACGAAGCAAACCTCCACTTCCTTTTAACTAGCAATAAACGTGTAATATATAAATTTTAAAATAATAATAATAATAATAATAATAATAATAATAATAATAATAATAATAATAATAATAAGCGAGGGAATCTAATTTTCAAATTTGTGAACTCGAAATAGCAAACGGAGACTTCAAAACTCCGAAATACAATCTTTCCTTTTCTTTTTTTTTACGCGTGAAACTTTTTTTCTATATCTTTTCTTTCTATTCTTTCTATTTTTCCTACCTTTCTAACTTCTTCTTCCTTTTAGTATTATTTTTTTAGTTTTTACATGCATGAGTTGTAAAGAGAAGTTTATAACACAACTACACACTAATAGCATATCAACCCAACATAACTTCACGTTTTTAACATTAATAACTTTAACATTATCTCATTTAAAGTTCAAAAATAACCCAACTAACATTATTTTAGATCGGCAAACGAATTTTAAATGACATGTAAAGCACGAACTACATATATAAAAGTAATAAACTAGGCATGAATTAACATAAAAAGTCATTAAAATAATTTCATTCAGGCTTCGATTCACAATGAAAATCTATAAAAATAATAGTAAAGATCTGATAAGAACCTATGTGATAAATTAAATCGAGTAAAGGAGCAAATGCCGTCACCGAAAACTCAACTCGGAGACCCCAAACTCTTTTGTTTTCTGCTGCGTATGTTTCTTCCTCTTCTTTTCTCTACTGTTTTGCTTGTTTTTCCTCTTTATCTGCTTCTTTTTCTTCAAAATTTGTTCTTCTCTCTTTTTCTTCTTTACTCTTTTTTGTTGTTGTTGTTCGTTGTCTCTTTCTATCTTTATTGTTTTTTTTTGTTCTATGTTTTGTTTGTTGGAATTATTTACTTTATGTGGACTTAACATTAACTTTTTATTACGTTAAAAGTAAAACAGGCTGATGTTATTAATTGGTGGACAAGACATAGGCCGTGTATTCATACAGATTCCATATGGGCTTGTATTATTTTATGTTATTGGTGTGGGCTGGCAATAGTGTAGGCCTATAGTAGACCTGTGAATCCATAATGGGGGGTGCACTAGGTTAAGGCTTTTAGCCTATAAATATAAGGCTAGGTTCCCTCTCCTGGCTTTAATATAAGACGTATTCTCATATGTTGCCAGCCGTCATAAGCAAAGGAGAGGAAGACTCAGCCTTGTTCGTCTTCGGTTACATGTTGTAATGGTGGACAAACCATCTCCGGTTACGTGATATAATGGCAGACAAAGGTACGCATCTTTCTACTCGTATATTCCTTACTTTATAGGTGTTCTTGGTTTATGTGAATCTGTGGTGTGTTTCTATGTTAATTTAACACTTGGTATCAGATATTTTCACATAGATCTTGAACCCTATTACTCAGTTCATGAGAAAAATAATTGGAAATAATGATCATGACGCACTCCGTCTTAAATTTAAATCTAAAACGACTTTTCATGTCAAAAGTGTCTAAATATGTTTTAAAGTATATTGTTAGTATTTGCAAATTAAAAATGTTTCAGAAGTTTTTCACTATCTTAAAAGGTAAAACCATACTTTAAAAGACAAGATGAGAAGTATGATGAGTAGATCTAACTTACGTGAGTTCGTCTGGGTGAAGGTATTAAAACATTCATGTACATTCTTAATCGTGTCCCTAAAACCCTTTTTGAGTTGTGGGCCAATAGAAAATTTAGTTTAAATTATTTTCAAGTTTGGGGATGTCCTGCGGAAGTAAAATATATAAAACTGAATTTAGAACCTCGCTTGTTTTTTTCATTGGTTATCCAACTCATTCTAAAGGATATGGGTTCTACTGTCCTATAAGGCAAACCAGAATAGTTGAATCTTAAAATGCAAAATTTCTTGTATGTGGGACTATCCTAAACTCTGTGGGCATAAATTTATCGATTAAACAAGTATTTAAGATGTTTAATTTCGTACATGAGATGGGTTTTGAAATTGTTGAAGAGCATGCAATGTAAGCCCCATATTATGATGAATTTTATATAAACTATGAGGTTGTTTTTTCTAAACTTGAATTATTTTCATGTGTACATGTGTTACTAGTTTGAAAAGTTATATGAGAGCATGATTTGCGTAATTACCTCTCTTATATGAAACTTATTGTCCTAAAAATGTTATGGATTGTTATTGTTTTATAAACGAATGAGAGGGTTTCTTTCATGATTTACAAATGTTCATACTTCCTAATAAAGAATTTTGCATGTGATTGATGAAAAAGATGACCACCGTATAATAAAATATTAAAAAGGAAGTAGTTTGCATAAGTTTTTATGTGTTTTGAAACAAGAACACCTATAAAGTAAGGAATATGCGAGTAGAAAGATGTCTACCATTGTCTGTCATTATATCACGTAACCGGAGATAGTTTGTCCGCCATTACAACATGTAACTGAAGACAAACAACGCTGAGTCTTCCTCTCCTTTGCTTATGATGGCTGGCAGCATATGGGAATACGTCTTATATTAAAGCCAAGAGAGGGGATCTAGCCTTATATTTATAGACTTAAAAGCCTTAACCTAGTGCACCCCCCATTATGGGCTCACAGGTCTACTACAGGCCTACACTATTGCCAGCCCACACCAATAACATGAAATGAATACAGGCTCATATGGAATTTGTATGAATACACAGCCTGTGTTTTGTCCACCAACTAATAACATCATCCCGTTTTACTTTTAACGTAATAAAAAATTAATGTTAAGTCCATATACATAAAATAAATAATTCCAACATTCTCCCACTTGGATAACATTAACTTTTAAAGAAAAGTTTTAGAAAGCTTATTTTTATGAAAATGACTCTTAGGCTGAATAGACAGTGGTCATAAACACTTAGTGGTAGAACGTCATTTCCAACATAGTTCGTCAAGTAAAATATCACTGTTGAATTGCAGCAGTACTTGCATCAACCGACACAAGACCAGTCCACAATTACTAACATTAACAGTTTCATAGATATAAACCAATTGATGTGGTAGTGTAGCAAGAAATAGCCAACATTGTTGTCTCTTTTTTTTTTCAAAATGTTGTTCTCTTTCTTCCCGTGTTTTTTTTCTCTTGTTTTCTCCTCTTTTTTCTAAGTTGTCCGTGTGTTGTAGTGTGTGTATATATAGGGGTGTGATGTGGGAGGTTGAGGGGGTTGAGGAAAAAGTGGGGGTTGTTGGGATAGTTTTATTTAGGGTAAGAAAGTATTTTTTTAAAAAAGTATTTAAAATATATAAAATAATAATAATAAATAATATTAATTAATTAATTTTTATATTTAGTAAAAATACAATAAAATTTTACAAAAAAAAAATAAATAAAAAAATATATAATTAAGTGAGTAATAAAACCACTAGCTTGTTTATTAAAATTAAAGAAAAATATATATATTTTTTAAATTTTTGTATTATAAAAAAAATTAAAAATAAAATAAAATATCTCAAAATGTAACTTTATTTATTTAATTATTTTTAACTAAAAATTTATTAAAAATAAAATAAGAGTTAAAATAATATTGAACCAAATATAAATATTTAATACCGAAAAATATATATATTAAACTCGTGGAGGGTCAAAAATTACGTGTCGATATTTTGCCCCCCTTTGTGTGAAATTTCGAAGAGTTTTCATACAAAGAAGTGATTTTTGATCCTCCAATTATTCAAAACGTGAAGATAAAATAAAATAAAATAAAATAAAATAAAAGATGTGATCGAGTCCTGATTTTGGACCGCCTACATATTCTGGGTTATAAGAAATTAGGTCACGTATAGTTCAAAGGTAAAATAATGAGAGAACGAGTTAAAGACCGAGTGAGGTTCCGTTGAGTTTTCGGTTAACGACTTCTATTTTTTACATCAAATGACTAAACAAATCAAAAATGAAAAATACAAATGAAAAATACAATTTCTCTAAAATTTTGATTCGAATATTCATGACTTGAACTTTGAAATTCACCCTATTCTTCAGGTGGGTTCCTAGCTTGCGTATTTCTTCGCCCTGTTGTTCAGGCAGGCTCCTGAATTTACTTTCCTTCAACCTATTCTTTAGGCGAACTTCTGAGATTAGTTTTTCTTCAACCTATTCTTCAGATGGGCTCCTGGAATCTTTTTTCTTCACCCTGTTCTTCAGGCTGGCTCCTGGACTTAAAATTTCTTCACCCTGTTCTTCCGGCGGACTCCTGGACTTACAGTTTCTTCACCCTGTTCTTCAGGCGGGTTCCTGGACTTACTTTTCCTGATTTTCAAATATGTTCCTGAACTCAAAATAAAATGTGAAATAGAAAAATAACATCCCATTCTTCAGGAGGGTCCTAAGCAAAAAATAAGTTTTCATTCTTCAGGAGGGTCCTGGGCATACAACAAATTCACATTCTTCATGAGGATCCTGTCACATCAACACGAATAAAATTTTGCCCCAATTTACACTAGAAAATTATGTGAGTGTCATCAGATCACAATTTTTGAAAAGTACAGTAAAGAGGATGAATCAAGGCCCTACTAAAGAAATGTGTCTCTTCATACTATAATTGATGATCAAAATTAGGAAGTGCGTCTCCTAACACATGAAAATTAAATCACCTAGATAAGGAAGTGCGTCTCCTAGGGGTTAAATAAAATGACTCAGCTAGAAAGTGCATCTTCTAGAAGTGATGGTTCAAGTTAGGAAGTACGTTACTAACACAAGAAACCTGAAATACCCAGATAAGGAAGTGCATATCCTAGGTTTTAAATGTAGTGAATCGACTAGAAAGTGCGCCTTATAAGAGTAATGGTTCAAGTTAGGAAGTGATTCACCTAACGAATGAAACTTGAATTATCCAGACTAGGAAGTGTGTCCCCTAAGGGTTAAATGAAATGATTCAACTAGAAAGTGCATCTTCTAGGAGTGAATGTTCAAGTCATGAAGTGTGTTACCTAACACATGAAAATTGACATACCCTGACTAGGAAGTGCGTCTCCTAGGGGTTAATTGAAATGACTCAATTAGAAAGTGTGTCTTCTAGAAGTAATGGTTCAAGTTAGGAAGTGTGTCACCTAATGAACGAAACTTGGATTATCCAGACTAAGAAGTGTGTCTCCTAAGGGTTAAATGAAATGACTCAACTAAAAAGTACGTCTTCTAGGAGTGAATGATCAAGTTAGAAAGTGCGTTACTAACACATGAAACCTGAAATATCCAGACAAGGAAGTGTGTCTCCTAGGGATTAAATGCAATGACTCAATTAGAAAGTGCGCCTTCTAGGAGTAATGGTTCAAGTTAGAAAGTGCTTCACCTAACGAATGAAACTTGAATTATCTAGACTAGGAAGTGCATCCTCTAAGGGCTAAATGAAATGACTCAACTAGAAAGTGCGTCTTCTAGAAGTAATGGTTCAAGTTAGGAAGTGTGCTACCTAACACATGAAAACTAACATACCCTGACTAGGAAGTGCGTCCCCTAGGGATTAATTGAAATTACTCAACTAGAAAGTGCGTCTTCTAGAAGTTAAAACTCAAGTTAGAAAGTGCATCACCTAACACATGAAAAATGACTTACCCAAACAAGGAAGTGCGTCTCCTAAGAATATAGGACAATAAGTTTTCACTATGATTGTGATTACTAAATATGTGTAGCAATACCTCTTGCATTTGCAAAAGTAAGAAATTACCTCTTATGATATTTAGGCTTTGAAGCCCTTGATTTGGAAGTAACATGTTTTTGTTTCATATAATAAAAAAATTTTAATTTAAGAACACGATGGTTGATTTATGGCATTTGGCCATTAAGACGATCTCTTGTACTTTTCATGCTCAGCTCCATTGCAAATCATTGATAGGTATTGTTGACTTATTTAGTATTGACCCTCAAATTCTACTGGAACTTTTGACTCAAATCATATTTTTCTTGCGTGATGCTTCTGGGTTTAACTTCAAACACATCTTTCATATTTATATGAGTTAAAAAACTGTTGGATAACAAACATTCTTTAGTACTTTGATTTATTTTGAAACATGTTATCTTCGTGCGTCAGCCCTTTGTCTTGTCTTAACTTGAATTTAACTCAAAAATACGCAAAAAATGACAATGATTTCATTTGACGATAAAAAATCAAAAATAAAAATAATAATAAAAAGAAAAAGGAAAAGATAATAGGCATCTCTTTTTCAAATCAACATAAAGGAAAACTTATTTGGGTGTGATAGCCGATTCCAGCGATTATGACATGCATTTTGAATTAAACAATCGGATCTTTTCACATTAATCATTTGTCAACTTTTGCCAACTTATTGAGTTTGAAACTAAGCCACCGTTGAATTTTTTCACTCTAAATTACAATCCTCTTTTGATTTGTGGCACCTCAATGGGTTTTTGCCAACGAACCTATCTCATTTTCATTTCTTTCTCAACTCACTGTCGCCTTATGGTGCCCATGAGAGTTTTCACCAATAAGACTCTCTCATTTTTATTGTTCCCACAACTTCTTGTCACTTTATTGTGTCCAAGTGGATTTTCACCAATAAGACTCTCATTTTTTATTGTTCTCACTTTTCTTTTTGACCAACGAAGGAAAATGGCGCTAAAAATATGAAACATCATATACTCATAACATGCTTAGCCTTGACATTCTCAAAGATTGATCAGAAGGTCTTTCCTTAGTTGTAACTTAGCTTTTGGAAAGGGTTAGAAAGAAAGGGTGGCATGAGGCTCAAAAAATATACATGATATCGGGTGATATTTACAACTTTTGGAATTGACTCATAAAGAAAATAATTTTTGCCCAAGTTTTATTTCATACTGGGTAACTTAGATTTTTATTTGGTTAGACCGAACCTCAGAGTAGGGTTGCCTACGTATCTTGTCATAGCAAGAATCAGGTCAAACATAGTTCAAGCATTTTGTTCTTTTGCTTTTTTTTTTTGAACTCTTTTCTCTTTCTTGACTTTTCATTTTTTTTTAGATTTTTGCTGATTTTATTTCTTTTTCTTGATATTTTGTATGTCTATAATTCTCTTTCTTGACACTTTTTACTGCATTTTAATTCCAAAAGTGGGGTACGAAATAAAATAAAACTAAAGCTCAAAAGGGATAATAAAGGATGGCACAACATTTGGATAGCAGAATGAAATGCATTCGTCATATCAATCCTTAAAAATGCAAGCAGTTAACATGCAATCTGAGAGTGAACATAAAGATCATATATATTTTTTTTCAATATTGATCTTGACTGAGTATGTATGTCACTATTTCTCATGAATTTGTTAAACAGAACGGTCCAATTGTATTCACATTCCTCCCATTAAAGGACTCACTCATTTTTAAAGTTAATTTCCTTTTGCTTCTCCTGAAAATGAAGACTATATAACCTCTGATTGATCCATTTAAAGTACTTGATATAGACCTTCTCATTGATGACTAAGTCATTTTTTAATTCGCAAAGTGATTGCCTCAATTTATTTAAGTGAGGCTTTGACTTGATCACCAAACATCTCAATACTTTACTTATTTTCTTATATGTTTTTTCTTTCGACTCCATCTTCTTGATCAAGTATTTCAGGATTAGATTATATTTTAAGATCAGTTTGTGAATTCAACATGCATATTACATCACTAGAATCACCATAGAAAGAACTCTCTAAAGAAAAGAAAGACAACCAAATAATATATAATGAAAAATAAATTTAAATAAAATGGACACACATTTGTTGACAGAAAGATAGAAGGATTTGAATAGAAATGATAATAAAATAAGACAAGATAGATTTCAAACTTCAACCTTAAAATAATTCAGATAGTAGAACAAAACAGACTACCAAAACTCCTTCCTCATGGGGGGTAGAGTGACTTCCAAATTGCCGAACTTAATATTCTATCCACTGATTTGCACGTTGGCCTTAATGGAGTCTCCACCCTCATTGCGAAATCATCTCTATTTTTTTCTTTTTTTGCCCTAATCATTCTGAATTTATCACCGTTAAACTCTCTCCAAAGTAAGCCGTCAGCAGTTTCTCTTTCCCCCTACTCCTGTTAATTGATTACAAAACTTTTTCATATGAGTCAAAGGATCACCATGACCCTCATACATGTCCAACTTTGGTGTTTTTGAGTTTAAAGGCAAGTGAACATTGAAACCTATAAAAATCCTTGTGAGAACTCTTTTTTTCTCTCAATATTAGCATATTTCTCATATTTTGCTCCAAATTTTTCACTTTTCAGGCCAATTCTTCTTATTTCTCATTTCTAACAATCTACACCAACTCATCTCAGACTCTATATCATTTTTTATGAGTCATCTTGTCTGTTCTTTGGACATGGTGTTGTATGGGTAAGATGTCAATTTAGCCACAAACCAACCACTAAATATTATTTTAATTTTGGAGAAAACTAATGTGTCAGAATTCAATTATTTTTTTGTTAAGACCACCGAATCCATGGAGGACTGCCTACGTATCTCATTAAGATGAGAATCAGGTGTGCGTAGTTCTTGAAATATATGTCGTACAAAACGTAGCATCAAGACCCCTAAAGGTTCAGGGCTATTAAGATTTATTTATATTTTTTGTAAAAACTTAGCCTCATGATCCCTAAAGATTCAAGGCTATTAAGATTTATATATATTTTTTATTTGGTAAAACTTAGCCTCATGATCCCTAAAGATTTTGGGCTATTAAGATATATAAAAATTGGACTTTAGGATTCAAAAAATAATTATGAAAATAATCATATTTTCAAAATATTTCCCAATAAATCTATGAATAATTTTTCAAAAGATAGGATCGTATCCTGGGAAGGACTTCCTACGTATCCCACTAAGATGTGAGAATCAAACCCTCGCAGTTCATGAAGACCGTAAAACTATGTTACTAAAAATTTTCTTTCATTTAAATTCTTTTTAAAAAAAATGATTTACTAAATGTGAGGATAATTTAATCTCTTGCGTTTTAAAGTTGCCTAAAGCCGGTCAACAAACAAATAGCCTTCCAAACAAATGTCAAAGAGCACGTAGGATGTACATGTTGGTCTTTATAAAATAGGTTACCTGTCCTAGACAGACCCGGCCCCTGTGCTGAGTCCCGCTAAGTGAAATGCATATGATACAAATAAAGCGGCACCTATAGGGATAACTAGATTTTGAGTTTTCAGTTTTTCTAAGTTTAAGCCTAATAGGGATAGGTGTCTAGACTAGCTTACCCGAGCGGACACTCGAACCGGGGAGGGACAACTTGATCGGTAGCAGGGCAACACCGCCTTCGTTGTCGATCCGAACCCCGACTAACATGTGTGACTATAATCCTTCACCAGGTGTCTTGACACTCCGGCTATCTCAAAAAAAAAAAGTAGGATGCATATGCTGCATTCCTTCTATTCTATTTCAAAGACTCGGAGAGAGTGCGCGAGAGAAGACAGTTTATAATATAGTTCAATCAATATCAAAGCAGTAAATGAGCGACAAGTAGCACATAAGGCCAACAAACACAATATAAAAATAATTGAAGCATGTAAAAGTCAATATCAAAAGCTCGAATGCATATATTCTCCCCAGCGGAGTCGCCAGAAATATCACACACCCTTTTTTGCTCGAGGGTTCGAAGGTCGAAGGGTTTTTCCAATTGAAGTGACAATATTGAATAGGGATTAGTTTATTTACAGAGTCTTCACTTGGAATTGAGTTGTGGTGTTCCAAGTCACCTTATTGAATCCCTAACCAAAAGGAAATGACTCTTTGTTGGTCTGCAAAAATAAAAAATCGGATAAGGAATTTTGTTGACCGAGGGGAAGGTGTGAGGCACCCCTCGAGTCCCGTGGTTCTAGCACGGTCGCTTTTATTGACTTATCTTGACTTAAATTATTTGGATAAATTAAGTTAAGGCTTAAATTCACTCATTTTTAATATACCGAAAATGTTTATCTACACCTTTGATATTAAGTAAATCAAAAAAATTAATTTTTAATTATTTGTCAAGGTGCATTATTGCATCCTTGAATTTTAAAATGTCTCAGAAAAGATGCATAAGCTACATTCTTAATTGAGAAAAATATTTAAAACGTACCTAATATTTATCTAACGTTAAAGGCATTGATTGTCTCTTATAAACTCATGATGATTTTATCTTATCTACTTTATTCTCATTTTTATTCTCTTTTCTTACAACGTGTTTTAGTTAAATCTGTAACCCATCTCACTCAAACTCACCTTTACAATTAATTATTAATTAAATAGGCGTTACTTAGTCTAAGCAGAATTTCATTGTGAAAATTGAGTATCCGTGCATGATATCTTTTTTTAAAAAATAAAATAATAATAATAATAATAATAATATAACAATAATAAAATTAAAAAAACATCTGAGTGTATTTAGTTAAATATGAAAGAAAAGATGATTATTAAACATATTCACTATCGTAACTTAATAATCAAAGAACTCTTTTATTTTATTTTTATAAAAGAAGAATAATAAGCTAATAATATAATACAAGACTTCAGTTTTCTGTTTATTAATGTAATCCCACAAACCTAACACATTCAAATATTAATGCAACATATAAGATAATTATACACATGGACATTCAAAACTTGAGCAAAAAGTTACGTGAACCTTATGTGAATCACAAATTAACGGAAGCAAACCTCCATTTCCTTTTAACTAGCAATAAACGTGTAATATACAAATTTTAAAATAATAATAATAATGATAATAATAATAATAATAATAATAATAATAATAATAATAATAATAATAATAATAAAAAGCGAGGGAATCTAATTTTCAAATTTGTGAACTCGAAATAGCAAACGGAGACTTCGAAACTCCGAAATACAATCTTTCGTTTTCTTTTTTTTACGCGTGAAACTGTTTTTCTATATCTTTTCTTTCTATTCTGTCTAATTTTCCTACCTTTCTAACTTCTTCTTCCTTTTAGTATTATTTTTTTTAGTTTTTACATGCATGAGTTGTAAAGAAAAGTTTATAACACAATTACACACTAATAGCATATCAACCAAACATAACTTCACATTTTTAACATTAATAACTTTAAAATTATCTCATTTAAAGTTCAAAAACAACCTAACTAACATTATTCTAGATCGGCAAACGACTTTTAAATGACACGTAAAGCACGAACTACATATATAAAAATAATAATAAACTAGACATGAATTAACATAAAAAGTCATTAAAATAATTTCATTCAGGCTCCGATTCACAACGAAAACCTATAAAAATAATAGTACAAATGTGATAAGAACTTGTTTGACAAATTAAATCGAGTAAAGGAGCAAACGCCGTCACCAGAAACTCAACTCGGAGACCCCAAACTCTTTTCTTTTCTGCTGCGTATGTTTCTTCCTCTTCTTTTTTCTGCTGTTTTGCTTGTTTTTCCTCTTTGTTTGCTTCTTTTTCTTCAAAATCTGTTCTTCCTTCTCTTTTTCTTCTTTACTCTTTTTTTGTTGTTGTTGTTCGTTGTCTCTTTCTGTCTGTGGTTTTTTTTTTGTTCTATGTTTAGTTGTCTTTTTTTTTTTTTCAAAATGTTGTTCTCTTTCTTCCCATATTTTTTTTTCTCTTGTTTGCTCCTCTTTTTTCTAAGTTGTTCGTGTGTTGTAGTGCGTATATATATAGGGGTGTGATGTGGGAGGTTGAGGGGGTTGAGGAAAAAATGGGGGTGGTTGGGGTAGTTTTATTTAGGATAAAAAGAAAGTTTTTTTTAAAAAAAATTATTTAAAATATATAAAATAATAATAAAATAATATTAATTAATTAATTTTTATATTTAATAAAAATACAATAAGAGTTTACAAAAATAAAAATAAATAAAAATATATATATAATTAAGTGAGTAATAAAACCACTAGCTTGTTTATTAAAATTAAAGAAAAATATATATTTTTTTTGAATTTTCGTATTATTAAAAAAAATAGTAAAAATAAAATGAAATATCTCAAAATGTAACTTTATTTATTTAATTATTTTTAACTAAAAATTTATTAAAAATAAAATAAGTGTTAAAATAATATCGGATCAAATATAAATATTTAATACCGCAAAATATATATATTAAACTCGCGGATGGTCAAAAATTACGTGTCTACATCTATCAAAATATAAAAGAATTTTTCTATAGTTTTTTGGCTTGGTTCGCAGATGGTGATACAGTCGAAGTTAGTACTGCTTTTGTTGGCTTTGTCTTAGTGACTACATCTACAAGCCGTGACTTTTAAACCCGTTAAAAATGAGAAAAGGGGCGCCTCTTTTCACGGTTAAAATCGCTAGACACATGGGCTCAACTAAAATATATATTAACTTCTGACAGGCCCCTTACTCGGGTAAAAAGATTTAATCTTTCATACAGTCAGTAAGCTATATGAAATTCTTATATATTTCGATTGGTTTTTCGATATTAACTTATAGGTCTGGATGGCCACGCGAATTACCCTCAGTCCTCAAATCCTGTAGTATAAACATATACTATGCACGTTACTACTGCGTATATTACTATTACAGTTAATACTATTTATTATCATTATTATATTGTTATTGTTCTTATTACTATTATCATTACTATTATTATTAATATAGTTTTATCTTTCATTTAATATTTAAATAAGTTTTATTTAGGCATGTTTTGTAACATTTAAGTTTTAAAAGAAACAAGTTTATGAAAGATCGTAACAATTTATTGAGAATTCTTTAACAATAAGTTTCTATTTTTAAGCTAATGATTTTTTTAAGAAAAAAATAAAGAGTGTTGTATTTTAATATTCAAACAATTCAAAACTTCTCTTACAATAATTTAACTTTGTTCTGAAAATTGTCACGTGGCTTAACAATAGCTTGCCACTTAACTAATTGTGGTGCTTTGTCCTATGTTTTATAATATACTAGTATACGTACCTGTGCGATGCACGAATAATATTAAATTATCAGTTTTAATTGCTTCATATTGAAATGTCTCGCAACTATCATATTATTTCTCAATAAATTGTGATAAAAATTAAAAAATCCACCCCCACCGCCACCTCCCACCCTACCTCCACATGTACATCCATCTCCACACACCCCCACACCATACTCAATTATTTTTTAAGAAATTAAAATAAATTGTACCCCCTCCCACACGCATCCACCCCCTGCTCCAATTCCACACCTCTAATAATCAAATTCATATGAAAAAATAAATTATGTAATTGTAAAAAAAACGTTTATGTTTCATATTTTTTTAATCATATTATTTATAATTTAAAATTTTTAGATTGTTACATCTCCTTCTCCCCTGTCTCTAATCAAATTTATATGGGTAAAAATAATTATGCAATTGCATATGTGTGTGTGTATGTGTATGTGTATATTTTATATTTTTCTTTATTACTATTTACAATTTAAGAATTTTAGATTGTCAAAAATAATTTAAATACAGAACAATTTGTGAATGTGATATTAAATACAGAAAATTCCAATTGCATACAACTGATTAAATAAAAAAAATTATGAAATAAAACAACATTAAAAAGAAGATCAATAGTATCAAACGCATATTTAGAAAAACTTAAGCCGATCAATTATATCAATAAAATTTCTACTTCCGCAGTTATCTATTCTTTTCTTTTCTTCATTCTTCTTTATCTCTTCCACAAATCAACAATAATAATAAAATATCACCATCACAAAAAAAATAAAAATAAGAACATTACTTTAAGCTTGAATACGGTAGAAAAAATTAGCCAATTGAACGGTCATCATGTAACAATAATAAACTTAAATAAAAAAGAATTCATTTGATTGAAAAATATGAAGAATATAACGATCAATAACAAAAAATGGAGAAGGAAACTTAAAATTATACATCACCATAGAAGGATATATAAGAGAAGTTAAGAAGATAGACCTTGACTTCAATTCAAATTTTACTAAAATTAAAATTTAATATCAGAATGAATATTACTCAATTGAATTTGGAGATAGTAGAAAAAATAGCATGCAATACGGTCATCATTCATCTGCATATAAAAATAAAAAAAATCATAAAACAAAAAATATAAACAATGCGGATAATAAGCTAATGATCAATAAAAAAAAAGAGACAGAAGACTAACATTACCTATTATTATAGGAATATACATAAGAGATCAAGAAGATAGAACTTCAATCCAACTCAAATTTCTATTAAATTCAAATTTAGAACATCATTCCGACTCAAATTTCTTTTAAATTTAAATATCCTATCAATTTTTTTTATAAAAGATCAGGTTGTTACTTGTGCTTATCCTTACTTTTTAAAAAATAATACATACTTATTTTATAATTATTAATATTTGAATAAGAGAAATATTTAAAATTACAATTTTAATTTTAGCTTGTTCATACAGATAAAAAAGTGAGAAATTCTTAAAAGATAAGTATTTTATTTTATTTTTTCAAAAAAAAAAAAAAAACAGAAATTCTGTAAATTACTTTTGAACATAAATAGTACCTTTCAATTCGTCTAACCGTGTTTTTCAAAATTATTCATGTTCCTAAATTTAAATGAACCGCAATCAATTTTACTAGAATTAATAATACAACACAACCGACAAAATTTACAAAATTTAAAGTACAATTTATCTAATATAAAATTCAAAATATTTTTGTGATTTTATTGTATTCACTACACTATACAATTTAATATTTATAAAAATATTGTACAGGTAACTATTATTATTATTACTGCTATTGGCAGTATTACTCACTACTACGTACTGCCATTATCATTATTTCTTAATTACTACTACACTACTACTGCTTCACATGTTACGTATTACTGCTACTACTTCTACTATTATTAGTTGTTTGTTTATTTATTTATTTATTTATTTATTTATTATTATTATAATTTTATCTTTTATTAATATTTAAATAAATTACATTTAGATATATTTTATTACATTTAAATTTTAAAAAGAATAAGTTTATGAAAGAGTAAAAGTCTATTTAGAACTCTTCAATCATTAGTTTCTATTTTTAAACTAATAAAAAAATCATTTTAATAAAGAAAATGTATTTTTAAATTTAAATATCTCTAATATTTTAATTTAAAATTTTTGTTACAATATACTATTAAACTTTGTTCTAAAACTGTCAAGTGACTTCTCAAGAACTTGCCACTTGATTAATCGTGGTGCTTTATTCTCTATATAGATATTTATAAAGTTTATAATATGATGATGTCATATAACGAAGAGGTCACGAGTAAAAATGTTATGAAAGGAATGCACACTTGCGGTGGAGTCCTTCTCTGGACCTGGCACATAAGGAGCACTTTACTGCACCAAACAACTCTTTTTATAATGATTATAATATATTTCATTTTCACTCGAACTAAGCCATATTTTAATTGAACATCTCAAATCTTAATAAAGCGTTTCAATTAGTCATTTTCGATTCAAATTTCAAAAAAAAATTAGTGTGTTGTCATTCATCTAATAGTTAATTAACCACATAAAAAATGTCACTCTCCTTTAATTTTATGCATCAACAACATCAAGTAAATTGAAGGAGATTGACATATTTTACGTGATTATCTTAATACTTAATAAATGAATGAGAATACATAACAAAATTTAAATTTAAATTGAAAGTTTTTTACTCGAACACTTTCTAGGAATTGAAATGTAAGATACTAATGCATAAACAGAGACCCAAATAACCGCTTCAATAAGTTTGTCACTATGAACTTGATAAACTCCAATTGAAGTTGCTCAATAAGCCTAATTGAAACTAAACACGGGCTTATAATTTAAAATCTGATGGGAGAGAATGAAACAAAACATGACACACAACTTTATGAAAGAAATATTCTTAAATGACCATTGAATAATAGTAGGGTTAGCAAAACATGATCAGTCTTGGTCTTTCAACTGAAATTGTACAATCGTCGTGTCATATAATACTTCAAAATTTTGGCAGGAGCATAAAATTGAGCACTTACAAAATTGACAAATTCATGCTCTCTACCTGTATAATTTGTACAATTTACTCCCAGCAGGTGAAGCTAACTTGTTTTGCTTAAAGAGAAGCCTGCAACAACAATCCTAGGATTCCGCGGAAAAGGAAAATATATCCACCATGTGAAGGCACGATCAACCAACGTTTATCAGCTCAACATCAAATACCAACCATGAATTGGGTGGTATGTCACCAACATGTCTAGCCCCATACCTGGAAAAGAAAAGACCATTTCTCAATTATGCATGGTTAACCAGATTCTGAGGAGACAGCTTCAATTTATTAGGCAAGAGAAACTCAAAGGATGTGGCCAACAGGCGGAAACTAGTAAATTGCTTGGGAAAAGATCAATAGGTTTCTAAATTTCCTTTCCCAGTGATGCATGCCCTCTTCTCAAGCAAGGGAACAGACTAGTCAATGCCCAATTTAGGGCCACGCTAAGAACTTCCACACTCGCAACCCAAGACAGACTTTCATAATGTACTAACAGACGGATAATGACAAATGATATTATACACGACATAGCAAACAGAACAGAAACTCAAATGCATACATACCCCATGGCTGGTGGGATTGTAATTCTTCTTTTGTCCCCAATGCGCATGCCTGGTAGTGGGATGTACATAAGTATGTTAGTCTTCAAGACTGCAAATGTAACTATAAAATCAGAGAAACAATCAGTTTAGTCATCAAAGTAAATTACCATTTATACCGACATCCCAACCCTTTATAACATGTCCAATACCTGCAATGCACAAAAATGCAAGCTTAACACGTCGAAATAAATAGAAGCCATCTTCTCATATAATCAAATACAGTACCTAAACGAAATTCAAAAGGTCTTTGTCCAATATTGGAATCAAATATTTTTCCATTCTTCTTCAGCTTGCCAATATAACGTACACCAACCTGTTCAGTGGCAGAAATTTATTATCAATAACGGAAGTTACTACGTACAAGTTCATCAAAGAGAAGCTTAAATCCTGATTTTGACTTAATTGTGAAGTTATACCAAGATTTCCTTCCTTTCCATGGTAAGTATAAAATGGAACAGCATAGTCAGCGAGAGAACAATTAAATTACACATAACCAAGGAAGAAAACTACACCTTCTTTCCTGGGGAAGCTTTTTTCTCATCTGGCCTGCCCATAGCCAGTTCCTCTATAACCAATCCATTTCCAAAGATCCTCACATTAGAAGACTTGGCTCCTGCGTTCTCCTCTACCTCACGTGATTCATTTTTCTTACCTTGTTCAACCTCTGTAACTGCTTTGCCATCCTGTTGATTCTTCTTGTTCTTTTTCTTTTTCTTCTTTTTCCCAGTATCCCTGAGACCAATTTTTAGTGAAAGAATCAACTCACAAGGCTTCTTACTAGTAAAAGCAATGGAGCTTAAATAAAATATACAATAAGAGCAAATGGAAGCTAGTCAGAATTCATAACTTGCAAATGGATAAAACTTTTAAGTCAGATGGCCCCTTTGGTTATGCACTTAACAATCCAGATTCATTCACGAAATGCATCAATTTATAACCTTATTCTTTTCTTTTCTATTCTACACTTCGACAGACCGGAACTTACTTCTCATTAGTTGACTTTTGTCCATCTTCAGTTTTGCCACCCTCTACATGCTCTGGATTGGCACTGCTCTTTGAAACATCCTCACGAGCCAGTTCCTCCCCATCCACTACCTTTTTCTTCTTGTTCTTTTTATTTTGCTTAGCACTGTCTCCTCTGCTTGTAGGATAAGAAGAAAACAGAACTATCATTACTAAAATAAATCATGAAAGCTATCAGCTCTAGATGATAGAACCTTACACCTTACATAATACCATGAAGAATTTATGTCATCACCATTAAGCAATATTATCCGCAGCCTAATCTCAAAATTCACAATAGACTCTACAAAGTAAAATGGTTCTCACCTTTGATGGTCATCAGCTTTGCTAGTATCATCACGAAGTCTCTTTTTTAATCCTTTATTTTCATCATCATTATCTTTTGACTTCTCATTTGGTGCTTCCTCACTGGTGTCCTGATATTTAGTTCCATGTGATTTTTTCAATGTCACTGATTTAGCTTTGTTTTCACAGGGAGCAGATATTGGAAAGCCATCCTCATCTTCACTCTCCAGCAGAGAACTGTTAGTATTACCCTCCATGACTATCTGGCGCTTAGAGTCCTCAATCCCATTTGACTGATTTTTCTTCTTCTTTGGCTTTTTGGATGCACCATTTTCATCTGTAGGTTTTTCGTCCTCCAGTATCTCTTCAATTCTCACTTTACAAAATGCAAACAAAATGTAAGATATTTTAAATACAAGGAAATATGCATTTGACAGGAAAAAAAGAGAAGCTAATGAACTGAACTTCACAATACAATTGTTTTGTCCTATAAGGTCCTAAACATGTCGGTAGTTTCCTAAATATATTCAAGATCAGATATTACATAATCACTTGAGGAATCAGTATTATGGGCATTTCCAAATATGGAAAGCAATGTTTTCCAATTTTCTTGAATGGAAAGGTAAGCAAGGTCCTAGGAGAAACAAAAGAATATTCAATTTGGTAACATGATACCTCATGTAATCAGAATGGACCCTCATTCTTAATGACATCAATTAACTATTATTTGAGCTGCAACAGTCCAAACTAGTAACTTCCATGCTTTCAGATTTTGTGTTAATCCACCTCCCGAAGAAAAATAAGTTTTAAAAGTATCCTTTCTTACTTAAACCACGTGCTCAGTCAACCGGTGTCACATAAATTGAGACGGAGGGAGTGATAAATTTCAAATTTTGCATTAATCCTCCTCTTCAATTGTAATGTGTTTAAAAAGGGAAGGAAAGCTGCAAGCTTAATGTACACCATTGGCAGTTTGCTTCAAGACTCAACTAAAAGAATAACGCAAAAGTTACCTCCACTATTGGGAATAGGGGAAGGCGGGAACATGTTAAAATCATCATCAGTTGAGCCATCCTCATATTCATCTTCTGTGTCATAATCAAATTCGATAGAATCATCAGACTCACTATCAGTCTCAGCAGCACCCTCCACCTCGAAATCACTTTTACATCAATGTCAAGGAATACAAAAATAGATTCAAACCTTCAAGAAAACAAATTCCTTAATGTATTTCCATAAATGAAAACAGCAAAGTTCAAGCTGAATAACATATAGGATCAAAAGGATACGGATCACAGCAAGCCACTCTACCTCCGTAAAAGAAACCAGAGAGATGAACATTGTGAGAACCAATAACTAAGAAGGTAACATCTTCATCCTCCTCAAACTCGAGATTCAATGGGCACGTCTCCAGTCTTTTTGGCAGTAACGAACATAGATAAATTGGCTCTTTATCACCTACTTTACATTGAACTATGCTTTTTTTGTTTGCCGAGCCGCTGCCCAATGTTGCCTGAACCCTCGGAAAAACAAATAAAATGAGCATAACAATGAGAAAATGAAGAACCTCAAAAGAGTACAAATTGACACGGGACACTAAAATACATCCTGGATCCTAATGACCCAATTCAATTTTGTTTACACACCAATATATATAGCTTACGTAACTCCTCCTAATTTTGGGTGTTAGGTTTGTTAGAACACTTAGGCAGAGGATTATTCTTTCTACACTGAAACATCATTTAGTCCAATTTCATGATGGAAACCTAAACAATTTGTTAATTATTCTCTTCCTCTGACAGCATTCCTATGTATCCGTCTACGTTGCCTAAGAACTAACACCTACAAAGTACAACAGTTCATCAATTTAACAGATCTCAATGACCCAATACACATACAAGCGTCAATACCGCCATTTTGCAATCACATTGATAAAGAAAACACGTATATTACAAGAACATAAATTTTCAATGGTATCCAAAATACCATCAAGGACAAAGACTTCGAAATACAATTAATAACACCAAAATGGTACAACAGCAACAACAACAAATATGCTAACAAATAATGGACCCTCTGCTTAAGTAACACATATATAAAAACAATATGACTAACACAGTAGCAATAACAAATAATACGATAACGTATGCAAAAGGTAATAAGAAAAACAACCTGAGAGACGTGAAGCCTTGCCTGCACTTCTTCGTAGTCATAAGTGAACGGTTTACCAGGCTTCAATTCAACTCCTGCAACCAAAATGAGAAATATAAATTTATATGACTAATGCACTTCATTTCTTGTATTCAAAAACGAAAGACTCATACTAACCCCAAAACGCCATTGCTAAAAGGATAAGTGGAGCTGCAGTGTTTAGGGTCTTTTCCTAAAACCCTAAACAAAGATTTGTTTGCTGCAGCACCTTTTTTCTTCTTAAGATTTAAGATGTTTCATTATGGGCTTTTTGGAAACTTACAGAAGCTTGGGCCGTTTTATATACAAATGGAAGTTACTACAACTTATTAGATTCAATCAAGTGAAAATTATATAATATGTATTTTTAAATTATTTATTGCAAGTTATAATTATATTTTTTTTATAATTATTGAATTAAGTTTTTAATGCAAGTTAGAGCATTTTTGATTAAGTTTATTGATGATAAATTTTGTACGTGTTAATTTTTTTATTTTTCTTCTCTCCTAAATTAATGTGTAGGATATTTATTGAGAGAGTAAAATATGGACAAAAAGATATCTAAATTATTAATAATAATACATGTTTCTAAAAGAAAAAGAAATCAAATCTTCTGATTGTCTCTTCCATTTATTTCATATCTCTATCTCTCCTCTTTTTACTCAATTTCTTCTCTTTTTACTTCATCTCTCATCTTCTATAAATATATATATATATATATATGTATATATCAATCAGATCTCATAGGTGGAGTGATTTTTATTTGCGGTTTTTTTTGTTCGAATTTGTATCGAAAGAATCATGTCTTTAAGTTCTAAGTTTGATTTGGGTTGTTTTACCCAATCACCTGTGAAGCCGATTTTGAACACCAAAAGGGTGACCTCACATGTGAAGTCGATTTGCACTTCAAAGATGTTCTTTTAAAATTTTTGACAGAATTTCTTAGTTGAAAAAAGAATCACGAAAATCAAATAACTCAGTGTTCAAAAATGTCACAAAAGGTTTTCAGCAAGTTTGGTGGACCAAAAATGTCAAAGTAATTTATTCTGAAACGCACAAACTCCAGAAAAGTCAAAAATTAGTTCTTAATTTTTTTTCTACGTGTTGCTAGTGCGTAAAGCGAGTGTACAAATGTATGTATTCCTAAATTCATGTGGTTTTAAGTTTTATGGGTTAGTAGACATGACAAATAAGTTGTTTTTAGTTATCCTGAAATTGGTGTATCAAATGTCTAGACAATGTATTGTTATGTTACTTCTTTTTTTTTTTTCCAGTACGTAGCTTCCTCAATACAACCCAATCTTTGAAAAAGAAAATATTTGACCCGATACTTAAAATAACATATTACATATTGAATTCATACACTACAACAATTTTATACCATATACTTTTTTCATACAGTACAAAACAACTAAGCACATCATATGAAATACAATTTATATACTCATATACTCTTTTTATATGAGTCGGTTATCGGTCCTTTATGTAAACATTAAATTTGAATTTTCACGTTTTTCAATATATACTTATAGACATCTAAAATTTGTGGACTCTTCAATAAGAATTCAAATTCTGTTAGAGTTCTAGAAAGCTACTTGTAACGCCTCGGAAAACGGTTCCTAGAGCATCACACGATGCTTGAGGCTACGAGTAGCCCCAAGCTAACCCTTTGAGCCATTTTCATTCAGTTCAACACAAATCAATGGGGTTTCCATAAATAACCCTCAAATATCAACAGAGTAATCATCGTCCAAGAATAAAAGAATTTTAGAAAGATAACAAAATACGACTTATTAGTCAACTCCCAATATCTATACTAGTCTGACAAGCCTCTAAGAAAATTAATAAAACCAGCGAGCCATTGAGACATGCCCCAACTGACTCATACTCAGTTATCAAATGTAAACGATTCCGTGAAACCAACATCAGACATCACATCCTCGGAACATGAGGACTCACCATAATAGAGGATGTAAAACAGCGTGCCCGAAGAATCACTGTCGAACCTGGAACTGAGCACCTGAACCTATATTTTGAGAAAATGCAGTCCACATCCGAAGATGTGGGTCAGTACCATGGAAAGGAACCGAGTATATGGAGGTGTATGCAGTTGTATAAACATCAGCATCATAAATATTTATAAGAAATATGCAGGATGTATGAAAGACTCACATAGCCAGAAGAAAATCATCATAATCATGAGAGGATGAAATAAGTACAATAACACATGTGAGTCATCATATAATTTGTCAATCACTTTCAGTTCATTAAGAATATCAATTCTCATAATGTAAATATCATTTAAATCTTTCGAAAGAATAACTTTCACAATTCCACTTTCAAATCACTTCACCATTCACCATAGACACAAGGAAACACACACACACTGGGAGATCCTATAACCGACATAAACCATGTGAGCTACATGGAGTCCAACGTACAACCCACGTTGGGGAGAGACGTCCTATCCTTAACATCGGAGTAGGACTATCGATATCAAATCCACACAAACTAGTGATCACTATATAAATAAGCCTCAGGCTCACTCCTACGGGGGCACGTAGTTCTAGGAAAGTAAGGTCGCTTTATACCTTCCACTCGGTGTTAAAGATTTCTCCCAGACTTAGCTCAGATCATTTCAAAGGCAATCCACAACAAAACAATTTCAGTAATATATAAATATACACCAGGAGCCATCATGCTTCCCATATATCAAAATCAACCACGTTGTGGATTTTTTTCACACTCGAATTCAAACACAACTCCATTAAGACCAAAAGGTCAAATCATTCAAAATATCTCAAATATTCAACATCAACGTGCTTATAACACACTCTTTCTCAAAAAAACACAATTTCCAATGGGGATTCACGACCCAAATATCAAAATCATGATAAATATCATTCAAGATTCATGCTTTATATCTCCATACATGTAAATTCATCTTTCAAAATCATAAACATCAAGATTTCATAATAATCATCATAAGATATGGGTTCATGCTTCAAATTCATAAAAATCAAATAAAAATCATGCCTTTGTAAATAAAATTACTTTTGGGCACAAGAACGAAAGAGAGTTCTTGTTGAAAAATCCCACATACCTTGAATGATGAACTTTAGATCGATACTCGTTTTTGAGATGTTAATCGTGCCTTGAAATGATGGTTCTTGGAGTTCTTGAACTAGGAACTTGGAATCTTGAATAAATTTGCAGAATTAATGGTGAACTTTGGAGGTTCTTGAAGTTGGATGTAGGAGATTAGGGTTTTCTTTTTGAGGGAATTTGATGAAATATAACATATAATGCTTCTAATAGGCTTTAATATAGGGTTTGAACGGATTTTGGGTGAGGCAGAATGACCAAAATGCCCCTAAAAATTAAATAATTCTCGAATCTATCCTTTGGTGGACTGTTTTGATAGTCTGAAGTAGATCAACCCTAACGTTTTACTTTGATATCCAAATTGGATGAAACTAATTTCATTAGAAAGAGGACTCTCCTATCTTTAAGTTGGTATATAGTATCTTACCTAAATCATTATGTACGAGGAGTTATGATCGTTTGAAGTTGATCCAAAAATTCGCTTTTGATAGGCTGAAGTAGATCGACCATAACTTTTGGCTCCAATAGACAAATTTGATGAAACCAATTTCATTGGAAAGAGGATTCGCACATCTTTCCGTTGATATATAGTAGATCACCCAGATCATTATGTACAAGAAGTTATGATTATTTAAATTTGGAGTAAAAATACGCCAGGCCTTAGTACTTTTTCCTGCACGTTTTACTGTTCACTACTATTCACGGTTCGATCGAAATGTTCACAACATGTCGCTCGGATGTCCGTTTTGGATGATCCACATATCGTTGAAAAGATTATTCGATAATCTACACAATGGTGGGTCATAATCTAAGACATTCCACACGAAAAATTTATAATTCATTCTAGAAGATAGAACCCAACACGTTTACTCACAAAATTTCAACGAAAATTTTCCCGGGGTATTACATCATCCCTCCCTGGAAACATTCATCCTTGAATGATGCTAGACATGCCAAGATTAGATAGGGAATAGAGCATACAGCTGAAACTATTTGTTAGACTCATCACCACATCGTTTCTCACTCTGAATGCAACATAGAATGCATAAAGTCAAGAAACTACAGCTGAACACATAATAAATGACAGCTGAACTGCTGCAACTTTTATCAAAAGTGCATTATTTAGAAAAAAAAGGTACCTTCGGCTTGATCGGAATTCGCGAAAATAGGTGCGGGTACTTGGATCGCCTATCCGCCTCAGTTTCCCAAGTTGCACCCTCAACAGATTGGTTTCGCCACAACACCTTGACCAAGGAAACTTCTTTGTTCCTTAGTCTTCGGACACTAAAATCAAGAATCTCAACAGGAATCTCATCAAAAGAAAGATTTTCTTGAATGTCAGCACTCACAGAGGAATCCACTACCACAACATCGCTAATATGCTTTCTAAGCATGGAAACATAGAATATTGGATGAGCAGAGGACAACTCGGAAGGCAACTCGACCTCATAAGCTACCTTACCAACACGGCTAAGAATTTTGTAAGGACCAACATAACGGGGACTACGCTTCCCCTTCTTTTCGAATCTCTTTACCCCCCTCATGGGTGAAATTTTTAGGTACACTAGGTCACCAACTTCAAACTCAAGGTCTCTCCTTCTGACATCCGCATATGACTTCTGACGACTCTGCGCAGTTTTCAACCTTTCCCTAATCAACTTAACTTTTTCCATAGCCTCAAAAACCAAATCAGAACCACTCACAGCCGCTTCACCTACCTCGAACCAACCTATGGGTGATCTACACTTTCTCCCATATAAGGCTTCAAATGGAGCCATGCCAATACTAGAGTGAAAACTGTTATTATAAGCAAACTCTATCAACGGTAAGTGATCATCCCAACTTCTCTTAAAGTCAAGTGCACAAGCTCTCAACATATCCTCTAAGGTCTGGATGGTCCGCTCAGCCTGACCATCGGTCTGCGGATGAAAAAAAAAACTCAAAATCACTTGGGTACCAAGACCCTTCTGAAAAACTTTCTAAAATTGTGAAGTGAACTGAGTACCCCTATCCGAAATGATAAACAAGGGAACTCCATCCAGTTTGACTAGCTCTCAGATATACAATCTAGCATAATCCTCAGCAGTATATAAATTATGAACAGGCCAGAAATGAGCAGACTTAGTCAACCTATCAACCACAACCCAAATGGAATCATGATGGCATCGGAAAGGAGGTAAACTAATCACGAAGTCCATATTTATCTCTTCCCACTTCCAGGTGGGAATACAAAAATCTTGCATCATACCAACAGGTCTTTGGTGTTCAACCTTAACCTGTTGGCATGTTGCACACTTAGCTACAAACGCCGCTATATATTTCTTCATGCCACTCCATCAATAGATTTCCCGCAAGTCTCGGTACATCTTGGTGGCACCAGGATGAATAGGAATTACGCCCCGTGCGCTTCAGCCATAATTCTCTGTCTCAGATCATCAACATTCGGGATACACAATCTACCCTGCAATCTCAACATACCATCTCCCCCTTGGGAGAAAACCTCTACTTTTTGGTCCTTGACTAACTCCTTCAGTCTGACCAAACTAGCATCTAAGTATTGCTTTTCCTTCACTTCCAAAACCAAGGAGGATTCAGAACTACTCTGAACCCCTATACTACCTTCAGCAGAGTCAAACAACCTAACCCCCAATCTAGACAAATGATGTACATCATGAGCCAACTCTTTTTTACCTTCTACCACATGCGAAATACTACCTATGGACACTCTACTTAGGGCATTCGCCACAACACTGGCCTTTCCTGGATGGTACAACACACTCATATCATAGTCCTTTAACAATTCTAACCATCGTCTCTGCCTAAGATTCAATTCTCTCTGGGTAAACACATACTACAGACTCTTAATGGTGAACTTTGGAGGTTCTTGAAGTTCTTAAACTAAGAACTTGGAATCTTGAATAAATTTGCAGAATTAATGGTGAACTTTGGAGGTTCTTGAAGTTCTTGAACTAGGAACTTGGAATCTTGAATAAATTTATAGAATTAATGGTGAACTTTGGAGGTTCTTGAAGTTGGATGTAGGAGTTTAGGGTTTTCTTTTTAAGGAAATTTGATGAAATAACATATAATGCTTCTAATAGGCTTTAATACAGGGTTTGGATGGATTTTGGGTGAGGGGGAATGACCAAAACTCCCCTAAAAATCAAATAACTTTTGAATCTATCCTTTGGTGGACTGGTTTGATAGTTTGAAGTAGATCAACCATAACATTTTACTCCGATATCTAAATTAGATGAAACCAATTTCACTAGAAAGAGGACTCTCATATATTTCCATTGATATATAGTATCTCACCCAGATCATTGTGTACGAGGAGTTATGATCGTTTAAAGTTGACCCAAAAATTTACTTTTGGTAGGCTGAAGTAGATTGACCATAACTTTTTGCTCCGATAGACAAATTGGATGAAACTAATTTCATTAGAAAGAGGACTCGCAGAGCTTTCCGTTGATATATAGTAGATGACCCAGATCATTATGTAGAAGAAGTTATAATCATTTAAAGTTGGAGCAAAAATACGCCAGGCCTCAGTACCTTTTTCTGCACGTTTTACTGTTCACTACTATTCACGGTTTGATCGGAATGTTCATAACTCGTCGCTCGGGTGTCCGTTTTGGATGATCCACATATCGTTGGAAAGATTATTTGATACTCTAAGTAATGGTGGGTCATAATCTAAGACATTTCGCACAGAAAATTTATAATTTATTCTAGAAGATAAAACCCAATATGTTTACGCACAAAATTTCAACGAAAAATTTCTCGGGGTATTACACTACTTTACCCTAAATCTTGCCTATTTAAAGGGTAACATGTTCCCTGGAACAGGCATCTTGAATATCCTATACGCTGATGGGTATTCGTAAAAAGATCGAGATCTCCAATATCCCACAAAAAATCATGAAATATTCATAAAAAGATCATTCTATATTTGAGAATAAGCCACTAACGGCCCTCGAATTACGGAGAAAATCAAGAGAGAAGAATCAAGGGAGGAACAAATTTGTAACCACAATTGTTTATCAATAAAAAATTCTTGTTTCTTCATATTTTTGTTTGTGGTTAAAATTTATTTTCCATAAATTTAAATTATGTTGCAAACAAATTGGCACACCCAGTGGCACCAAATCTGTCTTTCATCTCTTTCTTATAAATCAGATCTGCAAATTTGTAGCCACCACATAAAGATGGAAGCTCTGTTGGTACTTCAAGACTCATCATCAAATTTACACTTTGACAAACCTTGAAGTAGGGGGCATTTGTAGACATCTAAAATTTATGGACTTTTCAGTAAAAATCCAAATTCTTTTAGAGTTCTAGAAGGCTACTTTACCCTAAATCTCGCCTATTTAAAGGGTAATATGTTCCCTGAAACAGGCATCGTGAATATCCTATTAGCTGATGGGTATTCGTAAAAAGATCAGGATCTCCAATATCCCACAAAAAATCATAGGATATTCATAAAAATATCATCCTATATTCGAGAATAAGCCACTAAAGGCCCTCGAATTAAGGAGAAAATCAAGAGAGAAGAATCAAGGGAGGAACAGATTTGTAACCACAATTGTTTATCAATAAAAAATTCTTGTTTCTTCATATTTTTGTTTGTGGTTAAAATTTATTTTCCATAAATTTAAATTATGTTGAAAACAATATTATATATACACACATATATACATTTTAAATACGTTAAACAATAAACTTATAACATATATACATTACATATCAGGCGATAATCTGCACGGTCTATCAGACCAATTAATAAATATCGGAAAGCCTAGTCGGAATCAAACCTTCTTGAATGCAAATAACATCCGCACCACTATCAATTATGGCAGCATTAGTTATAGAGAAATCATTATCAATTAATATAGTGTAATTAATATACCATTTATGGGCAGTAACAATTTGCATCATGCCCAAAAAATAGTCATTTTTTACATCAAGATCTTGAATATGGACAATGTCATTGTCCTCATTTTTTGACATTTTTTCCTTTCCTTTGGAACTGGAAGAAACATCATAGTGAGAAGTATCTTTCTCAATATTTATAATTCGGTGATCATAAATCATTTGGTTTTATTTTAGAGATATAATCTCTTTTTTCAGGTTATCAACCTCGATTTTTAAATTATTGAAAGATGTATCTTTACCAGGCAGTTGGCTTATAGCAATTCTTCTATTTACCTAAGATAAATAATAAGGCATGTATTAATCAACATCAGTACTTCGTGTAACATGAGTGCTATCAGCAATTTTTGAAGTACTAGGGGCGCTATCAGTAGATTTTTTTGTAGCAAAATTAATGATTTTTTCACGAATTTTTTACTTCTTTTAATAATTCTAGAATGCTATCAGCATAAGTGTTTGAACATTCAAATCTAAATCTTCAAACTGTGATTGCAATTTATAAAAAGTTTCATCACAAGCACAATGATCACCATTGCAGTCAACACAAATATTAGCATGATCACTATCAGATGAATTAGGCAATTCAACATCATTTTCAGATTCAGAATCACAATTATAATCAGACTCAGAACCAGAAGTGTATAACAAACCATAAACTTGATCATGAATATCATTAGCAAGACCTAAGGACTTAAGCTTTTAGAGCTTGCAGTTAGGAGTAATATGCCCAAAGTTACCACATCTGTAACACTTAATTTTGGCGAGATCGCGCTTAGACCTATTTTTTGTAAATCTAGTGGACTTACGCTGGGCCTTACGAATCTCACGCTCTTTTTTGGATCTGTGCCTAGATCTCTTCTTCTTATAGGGCTTATCAGACTTAGAATATCTTTGACCCTTTTCCTGAGAAGTAGAAGCTGGTTTATCCATACCAAATTGTTCACAAAAATCTCCTAATTGGGATTTTTCTCTAAGCTTATCAAGCTTAATTTGTCTAGTTAATATTTACTCATTGCACAAAGCTAAACCTTGCTGAGTACAGGCTGTTATCAGCTGACCATAGGTAAATTTTTCATAGGATATTTCACCATATGAACTCGAGCCCTAAGCTCCTTTCTAACCCTTTCAGCAAATAGAGGAGGAAGACCATCTATGAACTTCGCCTTCTAATGATCATACTTACTTTCGGGTAAATCCATGACCCTGCTTAGGAAGGTATCTTTATACCATCTGAATTCTCCTAAGGTTTTACATCTAAGACCATTTAATAATGTTCGAGTATATTCATATTGATTGGTAAATCTACCTCCAAAATGTTCAATAATAGTAAGCATAAGAGTATAAACAACATCTTCTCTATTCGCAAGTAAAGTTCTTCCTAGGTTGTGAACACCTTTGGAAAAATTCCTAGCTTCGAATATAGCATTTCTTTTATCATTATCTATGAAATTATCCCACCAGCCATATAGTTGGCCAGTAAAACCAGCAACAATCATTTCACAAATAGTTGTATCTGTACGCCTTTGACGATTCTCGGCAGATGCAGTAGCTTTCGCTATAGTAGAATACACTAACATCCGATGAACAAGGACAGATAATTGTCTTTCAGATAAGCCATCCAAATTCCATTCATAAATTGTATCTCTGCTATACGACGTATTTGTCTGATTCCAATCTCTTTCCTCTATCAGAACATCTTGAGGAGTTGGAAGCGGATAATAGTTAGAAGTCATGCGGGGTATATCAACATATTTTTTCCTCGATTATTCCCTAACCATACCTCTGAGCTTATTAAGTTCAGAGTATATTTCATTTCCCATATCTGGAGTAGATTCTATGCTATCAGCAAAGGCATTAGATAAATCAATGGGTTTCATATTTAAATTGAAAAACTTCTTATCAAGCAATTTTTCCAATTCTTTAATGTGAGATAATTTTTCAAATCCCTCAATATCTAGAGGTCTCTGAATACAAGGCCTAGTTGTCAAGTCTTCCTTCTTACTTTGCGAAGTGGAAGTAATATCAGATGATTTTGGACTAACACTAAGCTTTTTCACCATCTCAATCAATTCATCAAGTTTTTATCAAGAGAAGAAATATGTTCTCCTAAAACTTTCACATAAAGACTCAAATAATTGTTCTGAGCAATCAAATTATTTATTTCTGCAACAGTTACTTTACCAATTTTATTAGGCAATACCAAAGGTGATTGGGGAGGGTAAATAGTTTGAAGAATATTACCACTCACATCTTGATAAGATCTTTCCAACACCTTAACATATAATGGTAATTATATGGTTATGGACCACAACACAAAGCACACGATCTGCTTATGCAATGGACACATCTCATTAAATTCTTGAGAAATATTATTTAGTTCATCTGGACTATAAGTCTCAAAGAACCAAATTCTAAATCGATTCCATTTTTTATCAAAAAATTCCTTTTTAATATAACTCCTTGTCCGGGAATCAGGACTAAAATCAATTTGGTGTGGAATCATATTAAACACTGTTAACATCAAACTCTATTTCAGAATGAGTTGGGTTATTCCTATCAGAGATACTATCACTATCTTGAACAATATTTATTTTAGGATTGATTTTAATAATTTCTACAAAACGTGTAGAAGTAGATATAGATGCAGAATCAATAGTATGTAAGATGCAACACGATTCCCATCTGGACCATAAATTGGTTTAATAGAAGATATATGATGTATAGTAGGAAATAATTTGGGCATAGAAAAGGAATGCCGGTTATAAACTGTGGATTTGTTGTCAAATTGAAGACAAATCCATCTATCTGAATTTTGAGTTACATGAGATAACTCAGAGTTTTGTCACATCATCCGTGACTTGATTCGAAGAAATTACTGAATTTAAGATCCATATTTCGGGAAAATTAATTTCATCCCCATTTGATAAGTCTCCTAGTGGTGACCTTGGATCTAGCAAAGTTTGTTTCGACCAATAAGGTCTGATTGGACGTATCATCTATCAGTTTGTATCTTGGGTTCAGAGTAGACAATAATCTGTAATAAACACACATAAGTACATAAGTACATTCAACATATATGAGTTTAGAACTTTAGATACTACGTGAAATAATATAAATACAAGTCATATACGTTATATATTATAGTACATTAGAAAAATACATACAAATATATATACAATTAGTTGAAAATACTTTTAGAAACATTATATGTTCAATATATACTAAGTAAAATACCACTTGAAAGTAGAAACATTATACATACAACATATATACATTACATATATACTACTTTAGAAAACATATACACATGTATACATTAAATATATACTACTTTAGTCTATAGAATATATATATATATATATATATATATATATATATATATATATATATATATATATATATATATATATATATATATACTGGTTAAAATACTACTTGATACATTATACATACACCATATATATATACTACTTTAGAAAATATACAGACATATATACATACAATATATACTACTTAATATAATAATAGTTGAAGTCTTGAACATATATTCAAAAATTTATATACACTACTTAAAAGATAAACTTATATAGTATTTTTATATGTCAATACTAGTTGTCTAAGTAATATTTGCGAATATTATTTTTATTTTTTCATTATACGTATATATGTTTGTTATGTTTATGACTTTGTGTAAAGTTTGATAGAAATATATTAAAAGTATTTAATTTAAATTAGACATTCAATTTAAATAAAAAAAATGTAAGGAACGAATGTACCTTGTATTTTATTGATTGCAAAATGATCCAAAACTTATAAGTTACACGATTGACAAAGTCAAGTCTACAAAGTTTACATCATTTTTTATAACTCATGCATGTTAACATTAACGGGAACTGCTATAGGATGATCAAAATCAATGGGGCCAAACAATGTATTGTACTTAATTGTGTTGAGTTCTCCCTTGAAGTCATAATTTCTTCAAGATTCTGTTCGTCTGTCGGCTCCACCTCCATTCCTTGATTTCTTCGTTCTACTCTAGTTCAATCTCTAAGGTATACTAGAAAATTTATAGCATTGCCTCTCAATGAGTGTCGGTTGTCTCCAAGTTGTTGTCGTCCCTGACTAAAAGCACTCTCCGATGCAATGGTTGACATTGGAACATTCAATATATCTCTGGCTAATCTTGAAAGCACATGATATTGTCTTTCAGTATTCTTCCACCAATCCAGTGTGTTGATCCTTGCTCTACGATCCTCTATCGTCTGTCGAAGATAATACTTAAGTTCTTCCCAAGAATGTGTTCTGTGTGATGAAATCTGCACCCTGTCCTAAATATTTAAATAAAAAAGATAATCAGGATAACTACTATGTGCCTGCCTTTTAGAAGATAGTGGCTCCTCGGGAGCTTGAGGAGCGATAGTTGGAGTGATATTTGCCGGTATGTCTTCATCAAGTAAATCGACATAATGGTTATATAATGCTTCCATGTAATTGTTCGCATCATTCATAGCTGTAAACAAAGAAGGTTCTTCTTCAGGTTTTATCTCTAAAGCATTATAAATAATACAACTAAATTCGGACATAGTATTATATTTCATACATGGATTTATTATAGCACCAATCAAGTAAACTGAGGAAGCAGATAGTATTTTTTTTAACTTTAGTAATCATAGAAGTAATAGCTTCTTTGTAACCTTCTTTATTCTTATATTCTTTAAGAAAACGAAAAAATGTTGACTATATAAGCTAAAATATTACAAACAGTAGGATAATAAGCACCAAAAAATTCAGCAGTAGCTATATAATTTTTTTTTTTAAATTTAACAAGATCAGCAATTGCAGCCCAATCAGAATCATGTAGCATACACTTAGGAAAAGAACCAGAATATTAATTAAAAGTCATTGTAATAGGAACTTTACAAGTAAGACAAGTTCATAAATAATTATAAGTAGCATTCCGTCTAGTAGCACACTCTTCAGGCATTAACATCGGTCTAAGTCCATTTTGTTCATATTTAGTTTTAAATTCTTTCATTCTAATTATTCGATGATTTCTTTGAATAAAGCCAACAACAAGCCTTATCTTTTCAATATAAAGCTAAAAAAGTTCCAAGTTCATCTCTTATGATTAAATTATATATATGACAAGCACACTTAACATGAAATACTTTGGGTAACAGCGGAGAAAGTTCAACTTTTAAAAAGTCAACAACAGTCTTGTTGTTAGATGCATTATCGTAGGATATACATAAAACTTTTCTTTCAATACCATAATATTTTACAACTTTAGAAATAGATGCAGAAATAAATTTTTCAGTGTGTCTACGATCTTCATCATACAAAAATTCTAGAATACATTTTTAAATAATAAAATTAATATCTATACAATGACTATTAATTGTTAAATAATATTTTTTATTAACAACACGACCAAGATCAGAAGTTAGAGAAAGTCTATATGAAATATTTTTTAATTATGCAAATAAATTAATAAACATATTGTACATGGTGTCTAATAATATTGGACCAACAAGTATTTCTAGGAATACCTGTAAACATGGGATTATAAATTATCTGAATATAATGAATAAAAACATCCGAAGAAGCAAAAGAGAATGACAGACAACCCACAACTATCATTTTGGCCATTTCTTCTTGATCCTTCATTTTATTATAATTCTTAACTAATTGACCAGTTGTTGGGTTCAATCTACTTTGAGTTGTCCCACTAACAGCCTCACCACCTTGTGCCGCAATTAGCTTTATTGAGTGTTTTTCTCGTAAATGTCTCATCAACGAACCCATACCCCCTTTATTACCTCCGGTTTTATGCTCATATCCCAATTCACAAATTTTGCATTAGACCTAGTTACTCCTTCTATTTCTGTAAAAAAATTCTCATGCCATACTAGTTTTTCTATGAGATCTTACAGGGGCACGGGAAGGACAGGGAGGAAGATAACTGATTCAGATCTAATATTAACATTACCGACTTTGGGTGTCTCACCAATTTTATCATCATCTATATTTAAATTAACCGCGCCTACTTCATTCTCTTTTTTTATACAACAATTTTTTTAAGCTTCTCAACAATTCAAATCGTGAGCACCTACACCTATTTTATTCTCAAAAGGTTGACTAATTGGTATCGATGACGCACGGGTATATCTAGTACTTGAACTACCTCTACCGGAACCACTATCAATTTATTTTTTTACTACCACTACCACTTTCGGGATAATTTTTTTAACACTTTTACCGACTTTTCTTAATTTATCCATATTACAAATAAAACTAATAAATATTCAAAATACACAAGAATAATAAAAATAAATATCCAACAAATAGTGCACTAATTAAAAATTAAAAGAAAGAGATAGAACGACAATACCAAATTTTTGAAGTATTCAAAAATTGCGACTTTAAAAAACTTTCACTTAATATTTGTAATTGCAAAATTTAAAAATAAAATTGAGTACTTGAGGAGATAATTAGAACATTTGAAAGAGAATGAGATTGTGTGAAAAATGATTTTGAAATTGAGGTATTTATAGAAATTTTTTTGATTTTTTTTTTAAATAAATGGCCAATTAGTCGTTGAGTCAGCCACTGCATTATAACTATTGGGCTGCCAACGGTCTAATTGGACCTGGGCCCCTCCCCAACTGACAACCTATAAAAATAAATAATTTTTTTTATTAAATTGGTCTAGTCTGATCTGGGTAACCGGTGGGCCTGGTTCAGTTTCGTAACTGGACCGGTCCACCGGGTTGACCACCCCAGATGGACCAGCCAGGGATCGATGGCCCAGGAACCATATAGCCCACCAGGCCGATCCATATTGGGCCGGACTGGTTTGACCAACCCACATGACAAGCTTAATTTTGGTATAGTTTTCCCCGTTAATTTTATGATATAGCTTCGTAGGTGTTATGGCAGTGGTTTTTTTGGCTATGTGGTGAAGTTTTTAGTATTATACCAAGCTTACGTACAAGTTAAGACTCTCCTTTTATTGATTCTAGCATTAGTAGGTCTTGGATAGTGTTTTATGGTGAAAATTTATATCTTTTGTCTAATTTTCATAGTATTTTATACTCTTGATGGTTCATTAATATTGCATATTATAGTGTTATTAGGGTATGGGTAGAAGTTATAAATCTTGGGTTTGTTGGAAAAAGTTATGTTAAGGTTATCCTTTCTTTTAGCATGTTTCCTTAGAGTCTGAGTACGATAGAACAAGTATGTTACTGTCGACTTACTCATAGCCATAACTGTTGTGTTGGCTTCTGGGGTAGGTATATTTATCTCTCGTTGAGACTCTTATTCTACAGATAGTGACCACATGTTAGCTTCGACCTAGAATTACTCGTATAGATCGTTAAGCTTGTCTTCCTACTTCTGGGCTACTTATTTATTTGTTGTTTCTGTTGAGATTGTTATGGTTATTTCAAACATAGATACATCAGTCTTGTGTTCTCAGATACAGACAAAACGAGTCATGTATGCTTGAGCTATTCAGAGCCTTTGAGATAGCCGGTTATTTAGAGTTTTCGGACTAATTAGTTATTCAGAATCTTTGGGCTAAGCAGTTAAATAAAGCCTACCAGCTAGACAAATTCAGAGCCTTCTGGCTAAGCAACTATATAGAGTCTATATGCTAGACAAAAATAGAGCCTTCAGATTAGACAAATACAAAGGTTTTAGGCTAAGAAGTTCTACAAAGCCAACATACTAGACAAAATACAGAGCCTTTAGGCTTGACTGACATAGAGTCTTTGGGATAGACAAATACAGAGCCTACAGACTAATCAGTACAGGTGCCCATGGGATCTAGTTAGGGGTAATAGGGGTAGTTATGTTGTAGTGTAATCAACCAATCATATGGGGGTTCAGATTGGTCTTTTAGTTGTTATATGTACCTATTGAGTTTATAGGAGCTCGATCAGGTTGTTGTTTGATTATCATTGTATGATATGTCTTAGCAATCATTAGGTGGTACTATGATTATTACCAAGTACGTTCAATTTTATAATATCAATTAGCTCAGTTTAGTTGATATTAACTAGCTTGTAGACACATAAATTTGACCTTTTTAGATGTCAATTTATCCCATTCCTCTGTACCCATACCACGCACCCCATCCCATTTGATACTTCCCCACTAAAAGAAAAAATAACAAATTTAGCCACCTTACCCAATTAAAGGTGGACAACTCACCCATCACCCATCACCCTACCCCACATGTCCCCCACCCCTTTAGTTATATTTTTTTACACCACTAACAGATATTCTGTGTTTATTTCCAAAAAGATCTATATCCATACCTCACACACAAATTCTTATAATTCACACAAACTCATAAATTATTCACACCACACTCCTCTATTTCATACCCATACAGATGCACAAATACACCTTATTCATATGCACAGAAGGGGACACAATCATACAGATTTTTATTCACACATACACATTAACAAATTCACATAGAAAAGAGAGGTTGATAAGAGATCGATAGTGAGGAAGAAAAACAGTAGAGAGAAGTGCGAGAGATAAAAAGAGATGAAAGAGGGGTGAAGGAAAACGAGGGCAAAACAGGTTTTCCTGCAAAATTTTCACTGGAATTACAACTCCATCATAGAATTTGGCTACCATCACCAAAATTCAATCAAGACAATCCTAAAACCCATAGAAAAATCCCAAACTGACCCACCCCTCACCAAAAACCCATTGGAACCCACCAAACCCCAGAATCGTATTCGTGTTTAGATTTTATTTAGATTTGGGTATCATTGTTTCTTGTTACTCATTTATTTTTATGGATTTCTATTTGAATCAAATTTCTGAGATTTTTGCGATTGAGTTGGTTCATAGTTGATATTTTGGTATTCGTGGAGGTTCTCGGTGCGACTTTTTATTCTCTTCTTAAGTCAATCAAAAGTACCCATAAGGTTCAATTCTTGAACTCTTACTCTTTATTTTCCCTTAATTTGGTATGAATGACTTGTGTGTTTAGCATGCTTGGATCTTTGTTGTACGTATGTGGTTGATGTTGGGATCATATTTTTAAAAATTTAAAAGAGGATAAATTGAATTGATAGCCGAAGAATTAATTAATCATTGATTGATAATGAAATTCGGAGAGTGATTGACTTTGATAAAAAATGAATATGAATTTGTTTTGATTCATTGATGGTTGATTAATTCAGAATAAATGTCGATTTCATTGAACGCGATAGTATCTTTTTTAGATCAAGAATTGATAGGAAAATCTTAGGTTTTAGGTAGGCAAACCTTAGGGTTTTGTATTATTAAATATGTGAGTGCTTATTTGAATGATTGTCATTTATATCACATTTTTCTATCAAATGTATTTATTCGATAGGGGATGCTCGGGGAATACCCCGTGATACTCTATATTCGAAAGACCGATCGTGATCAAGGCTGAGGCATCGGATAAAGCATAGTTTAAGGTAGTTAGAATAGTTTAGGATTTCATTTCAACATTTTCAATTTGGTCTGTATTAATTGGACTAGACACTATTTTTGAAGTTTTGACTGTTTTGTTGTTTGTTTTGTTGTTGTGTGTTTTGTTAATTTATACATTTCATAGTATCATACTAGCTGATATACTCTACAAAACGACCGTGGTCGAACCATGGGACCGTGGAATGCCTAACACCTTTCCCTTGGTCAACAGAATTCCTTAATCAGAATCTTTATTCGTGGACTAATTTTAAAGAGTCAAAAATCATTTTAAAAAAAGAATTTCCAAAGGTGACTTGACACACCAAATTTATGCCTAGTGGCAACTCTGAATTTTAGTTTTTAAATTTTTTTTTGAAACATATTTTTTATTTTTAGTCACTTTAATAAATAAAAAACCTTTTCGAACTTTAAAATTAATCTTTTTTTGGGCGGAAAAAGGGGTATGACAACTCTAACAACTTCGCTGGGGATATTCTAGAATTCGAGCTTCATTATTGAGTTGTATCGGCTTAGTTTGACACTATAGGTGTATAGACCCTTGTTTGGTTATTGTGCTATCATTTTTGGATGTTTATGTGCTATGTGTTTACAAATTTTCTTATCTGTTACCGCTTTATATTTGTCATCATATGCATTACCCCAAGTCCATGATCCTTGTTTGAGTCACCCTTATTTTAGAAGGAAAAGTCCTCGGCTGGTATGGAGTGAGTAAAAATCTATCGCAACCACTATTGACCATACGCTCCCCCGAACAACCTTGTTAGTTGAACCCAATCCTAGGTCAACCTTTCAAGTAATTTTTATTTGCATCATGCTGAGACCTTATGGGATCCACCTGGTCCTTTGTTGGAGACTCACCCTTAAGCATCCCTATGTGCTAATTGTTGCATCTTTGAGGGTAACAAGGTTATTTTGATTAACTGATTTAAGGAAGTATGTGTTGTAGGAAAGGAAAGGTCAACAAAAAAATAAACAAAAAAAGGTTTCGTAGTTTTTAGGAGTTCTTTATGGCTTTTGTTTTCCACAATAAGAAATTCAAAAAGATTTTCTTAGCTTTTGCACGCCTTTTTCAAAAAAAATACAACAGATCAAAAATATTTTTTTTCCTTGTTTCCTTTAGTATGCATTCATAACTCAAAAATTTTAAAAAGATTTTTTTAAATTGGAGCTTTATATATTTTATAAAAGAAAATTCAAAAAAAGATGGTAGAAGCTTTGTACATTTCATATAATGAAAATGCCACAAAGATTTTTATTTTAGTATTTTCATGTTTTTCTGCATCAAAAATTTCAAAAAATATTTTATTTGTGGTGTTGCCTTATTTTGAACAATTTCATCTAAAAATACAAAAGATTTTTCTTTCGTAGTTTTGATTTCATTTTTATATGAAGTTTCAACTCGAAAACTCAAAGAATTTTTTCTGTGTGTTTCATCATTTTTTTGGTCATGTCTTAAGTCAGAGTTCAGTTTGTTAGTTAATGTTTAATTATTCAATTTGGACAAAATATGTATACCTGTTTCCTACCCTTTGGGGCGGATCACATAGGCAACCCTTGGTGGGTCCAGTAATCTTTTTAATTTGGGTTATTGCCTTAGTCCTAGCCTAGGGCCATTTTTCGTTTAATTCAAGTGTTGTTAGTTGATCATAGCCAAATAGGCTGAGTTCACCTAGCAATACCATTCAGTGAATTTGAGTTATAAATCGGTCCGTCCCTTGTGTCATATGACATTTCTCCATGTTAAAATCCTGAGGGTTGGGACTTTTTCCCCTTTTATCAAATTTTGAGTTGTAAGTCTTGTGTTTTTTTATAGGATGGATTCTTTCCCAAGGTATAAAGTCCTAATGGTTTCTAAGGTGCCCAAAAAGTTAATCAAATAGTGGGGCATGTTCATCTACTCTGAACAACATGAGTTAAAGAAGAAGTTAGGCACTCTTACTTCCCTCCTATATATCACACCCCACCCAGATCTAGTTGAGGCTATATTTACTTTTTGGGATCCAAATTACTTGGTGTTTAGGTTTGGGAGTTTTGAAATGATGCCTACTCTTGCAGAAATATCTGGTTTAATTCAATTTTACATTAATAAAGAGATGATTCAAGCCCGAGTCTATTCTCCCATGAGGTTTCTCCATGACTATGGATTGAAGGTTAATAACCACCTAAGATGCCTTAACCAATTTTGGGTCTCCTTTAATTACTTGTATGCTCAGTTTGGGTCCCTAGACGGGTTTGATTGCTTTTGGTATAAATTTTATACAACTAAGAAGAATTGGGAAAAACATCAGCTTGAAGTTTTTACCCTTGCGTTGTTAGGCACTTTAGTAGTCTCACTAGAAGAAAGACATGTTAATACTCATTTGCAATTTGTAGTGATGGCCTATTTAATAAGGAGAAAGAGCACAAAGTCACTATCGTACCTATGATTTTAGTGTAAATATATAAACCCTTGATCGAAGTAAAAGAGTGGATGCAATTTTTTGAGGAAAGCTGAAGCATCCCACGTCTGGACCCTTAGAAAATTTTTGGGAATCTTATTCTGTGGACCCATTACATCTCATGGTACAAGCCGTAAGCTGGGGTATGAGCGGTGAAGTCCTGTAGTAAGTTGACCAGTGTTAGTTGATAGAATGGTATTGGACACTGAAATGGATATGACTTAAGAGCATGAGTCATAAGGCTTGAGTATGAGTCGTATAAGTGACTCATAAAGTGGACAATATTTGATCTTCTGGTGTTACATTCTACCAGGGATACGGATCATGGGTACGGATCATATGCTGAGGTTACGACTTGGTTGGATAAGTCGTATACTAGACTGTGTGTGATCCATGGTTGAGGCTTGGTTACGATTGGGTGGGTATCAACCGTAAGCTAGGTTATGACTTGTAAGAAGGTCAATCATGACCTTGTGTTAGGGTTTTATGGGATTTAAGTGGGGGTATTATGGACATTTACCTACTTACCCTAATAAGGACTCGTAACTTCTAATACCGTTAAGAGGTTATTTACCCTATTATTTTATTCTTAAACACTTTGATTCTCTTCCAAAACATATCATAGTTCTCTTAAGAGCTTTTGGGGAAAAGTGCTAAGGTTTCAACGAAGGGATTTCTTTGGGGCTTGTCTTGGTGAATTCTTCCATTAATCTTCTTGGTTTAAGGCATGATTCTCTTCCCTCATTGTAATTTCAATTAAAGGCATGGTTTTATGGTTGATTTCATGGTTTTACTCTTTCATAGTTTTGGTTTTCAACTATTGATTTGGGGGTTTTGATGTTAAAGGCTTGGTTATGATTTATTATAGTTTTGATTATGCTTTCTATGCATTAATGGTGATTTTGGATAGTGGAATTGCATGGTAATAGTTTAATGGTAATGAAATTTGGTTTTGGTTATGTTATGCCCCCAAGGTGTTTGATTAAATGCTTATAAAGATATGTTCATTGCATTGACTCTTTTAAATGGAACTCTTGCTTGTTTTCGGATTATGCATGAAACTATAAATGGTTTAAATGGTTTACAAAGGTTAAAGTCTAATTGATTATGCTTGTAGAGAACAAAGTAGTCTCCCAAGAGTTTAATATGGTAAACAAAAAGGGCACCAAGAGTCCCCTTAATCTAAATGGTTTTGCTATGGATAATGCTTACAAGTATAGTGGTATGATGATACCACTGGTTTATTAAATAGCCTTGGTTAATAAATGGATAATTGAACTGTTTGGACTTGGTTTTAATTGGGCATTAATGGTGGAAAGTGTAAGCTAAGTCGTGGAAGGTGGCGACCACGGGGGGATCAAAACCCGAAACTCATATTTGCCAATATTGATGGCCATGTGCGAGTGTCACACTTATATTAAAGGGATATACTAGTCATCCTAGGGTTATTTTCTGGTCGTGTGGCTACATGCATCAGTATCCTTTCAGTAGGGGCAGTTGAACCCATATAGCCCATGAGTGGAAGGATGTCTAAGCTACACAACCCAGGTTAAGGTTTTAAATGGCATGGTAAACCCGATCCTTTTTCACAATACTTATATATATGTATGGTTGTTTGCATTTTATGGTTTTCACTTGGTTTCTGTAACTAGCATTACTTTATCCTTACCCTAAGTTTCATGCTAGTGTTCACCCACTAAATCGTCTACTGGCTGCTGTATACCCACACTATGAAGGAATCAGACGTTCGACCCCTCTTTCATAGTACTTGATTTAGGGGCAACTTATTGGACTAAACTGGCAAGCTTCCATCCTTTTGAAAGTCATCATTTCATGTTGGACATTCTTAGATATTTTATTTTCTTTCTGGATATTGGTTTTGGCCATAGTTGCGAGCATATTCCAACTGAATATTTGTATTATTTTGGATAGAGGCTTTGTGGTACTTTTGGAGGTTGGTATGGGTAGGATCAGTATTGGTGTCAGCCTTGGCATTGGAATAAGTTGGGAGGCTGGCATTATCGAACATAATTTCTCACTATTCCATCATATTACATTTTGGGTTTAATTATCATACTATGTTTGCTATATTCTTTGGTTTTGGTATGGTATGGATGGTTGTTTTGGTATGGATAAACTCAGTTGGGTCGGTCACGGTTGTGATCTTATCCCAGAGTCTTAAGGTGAACAATAATGCTATCTTGTTATATGTTCAAAATTTAGCTCAACTTAGGCTGTGAAAGGTGGTTGGGTTGGGTTGGGTTTAGGGGGTAGTCCCCGGTCCTAGTTGGACTTGGGATGCCCATTACGACAAGGCCCTAGTTCAGGATGCGTCAAGTTAGTATCAGAGCCTAGGTTCATGGTTAATTGGGAGTCCATAAAGCCGTGTCGAGTAGAGTCACTTTTAGGGGTGTGTAGCGCACCACACTCGTAAAGGAGAGACTGGAAGACATTTAGGAATGTTTTACTTTCTTGGTATTCTTTCTTTAAGATTGACTTCTCAGTCCTGGAATCTCCTCTAATCCTTGTTTGTTCATATTTTAGATCATGCCTCCTAGATCTGGAACACAAGGAAATTCTTCAGTCCCATCTAGGGATAATGATGAAGGGGTACCTCCTATGTGTGGAGTACATTTTCAATCTTATAGTCCTATTCCTGATTGTACCAGAGTTCCTCCTATTCCTCCTTCTACTCCTCAGGACCCTCAGGGCAATGTGATGGATGCAGAGTTTCGTTAATCTATGCATGCTATTGCCTAAATAGTTGCTGCTTAGGCCGAGTGGGGTACAACTAGCATTGTATTTGGTGAGGCCACTAGGCTTAGATAGTTTATGAAGATGGGCCCTTTGACTTTTATAGGAGTGAAGGTGGAGGAAGGCCCATAAGGCTTTCTTAATGAGATGGAGAAGATCTTTCAGGTGATGAGGGCTACTAATGTGGAAGGAGTAAACTTTGTAGCTTATCAGCCCAAAGAGGTCTCTTATCTGTGGTATGAGGAGTGGGACAGAGATAAGGGTGAATCGGTTCTTTCCTCATAAGTTGAGGGAAGCTAAGATGGAGGAGTTTGTGAACCTCAGGCATAGGAGAATCTCTATGAAGGAGTATACTTTGAAGTTCCATCAGTTGTCTAGGTATGCTCCTGACTTAGTGGCTGATATAAGGTCGAGAATGAAGAAGTTCGCTTCTGGGTTGAACAGAGATCTGATTCTGCAGAGCAAGACTGCTTTGCTTATGAGGGATATGGACATGTCGAGGCTGACTGTTCATATGCAGCAGGTTGAGAATGAGAAAAGAAGGCAGTGAGAATATGGAGACAGACAGGTTAAGCGAAGTCGGTCTTCTGAGCATGGAGATGCGCAATATCAAGGTGGTAGAGATGGTGAGAAGTGGCAAAAAAGAAGTGGAGGAGTTCTGGTTCCTTCTCTACTGCCAGTGCTCTTTACCCCCAGCAGTCAAACGATAGACGTCATCATGGTGGTGATAATTCTTAGGTGTAGGGATCCAGTCTTAGGTAAACAGAGGTCAGTCTGTTTCTTCAAGTCCTTCTTATCGGTTTTACGATCGTTCTCATCAGGGATTCTATGAGGAAGGTAGGGATAAATGCTTTAAATGTGGACAAGTAGGCCATCGACTTAAGGATTGTCCATCTAACAAAGTTGCTATGGGGGCGAATAAGATTCTGGTGGCTTCATTTTATGTACCTACACCCGGTGGTGTAGCATCTTCTTCTTTTACTGATCCTAGTTCCAGTGTTGGTTGGTACAGGTTGTATGCTTTGGCGTCCATTCAGGAATCTGTGACATCGCCTGATATTGTTACTGGTATGTTTCAGCTTTTCTCTCGTGACGTGTATTGTTTGCTTGATCTAGGTTCTACCCTTTCCTAAGTGATTCCTTATGTAGTTGTGCCTTTTGATTTTGATCCAGAGATTATTTCAGATCTATTTAATATTTATAACCCGATAGGAGATTCGGTAATTATTGAACGGGTCTATAGGGTGTGTGTGGCATCTGTGAGTGGTAGGTAGACTTTGGTGGATCTGTTTGAGTTGGGTATGGTAGATTTCGATGTAATCTTAGGAATAGATTGGTTGTATTCTTGTTATGCATATTTTGGATTGTCGAACCTGTAGGTTCATCTTTAGGTTCCCCAGTAAGCCGGAAATAGAATGGGAAAGTTGTTCCTTAGCGCCTAAGGGGAAGTTTATTTCTTATCTTAGAGCTCGGAGGTTAATCTCTAATGGTTGTCTTTATCACTTGGTCCGGGTTAAAAATTCTAATTTAGAAGGTCCTTCTTTGTCTTCGATCCTTATGTTTAATGAGTTTCTAGAGGTCTTTTCGGATGATCTTCCAGGTGTTCCTCTGGATAGGGAAATAGAGTTTAGTATCGATTTGCTTCCAGACACTCGTCTAATTTCTATTCCTCCGTATAGATGGGTTCGGCCGAGTTAAGGGAACTCAAGGAGAAAATTAAAGATCTTTTAGACAAAGGGTTTATTCGTCCTAATGTTTCCCCATAGGGTGCACCAGTGTTGTTCGTGCGCAAGAAGGATAGTTCTCTTCATAGGTGCACCGAATAGAGGCAGCTGAATAAGGTAACAGTCAAGAAAAAATATTCTCTCCTTCGAATAAATGATCTGATTTACCAGTTGCAAGGTGCAAAGTTCTTCTCTAAGATAGATCTTTGATCGGGGTACCTTCAGTCGAAGATTAGGGAGATGGATATCCCTAAGACAACTTTTCACACTCGAAATGGGCATTATGAGTTTTTGGTGATGTCATTTAGATTGACAAATGCCTTCACAACATTTATGGATCTGATGATGTAATACCCTAAACTTTCTTTAAGTCAAATCTAGTCTCTAGAAGAGTTAGTGATGACTTTCTAAACTATTAATGTTTAAATCAATTAGAATTTCCCCCATTTCGACTTTTTACCATGTGAGAAATTGAATTAGCTTTTCAATGATACCAATATCGTCCAAATTCAGTATCAGAGTAGGAAGTTATGGACGTTTTACTGAGAGTTCTGGACAAGGTGCAATGGACAGGTTGACGGACCCTCGAGCTAGCGATGGACCGTCGCCTAAGCCATTGCTACTAAGGCAGTGAGTCCCTATTCTGGCCCAAGTGCGACGGTCAGAACGATGGACCGTCGAGCCAGCGATGGACCGTCGCACGAGCCATCGCAGATCCCATTATGAAATTTAAAGCTTTTTTTAAAGGGGTATTTGGGTTTTTTTCCACCTGTTTTAACCCCTAATTATACCAGACAATAGCTTATAACTTCATTATTCATTCACAACATCCATTTAGGGTTTCTCTCAAAGATCAATCCCCAAGAACAAGAAACCCTAGGTGCTTAGTTCCAAGTCAAGAATTCAAGCTTTCCTCCACAAATCTTTAAGAAATCATCCACCCATGTATGTCAAGCGTTCATTCATGGATTCCTTTCGTCCATGAAGCCCAAGAATTCAATTTTAAATTTTAAATTATGATGTTTATGTTGTGGATTGATTATGATCATGTTGATGTTGTGTATGATACCCAAGTTGGAATCGTTAAATGTGTTTTCATTAATTTATGCTAGCATGTGGATTGAAATCTACTAAATTGTGCTAATTTATGCAACCATGATGAATTAATTTAATGTCTAAGCCTAAGCTTATAGTTATGCATGCAAGGTGTTTGATAAAATGACTATGAGAATAGGAAACATGCCTTATGACTTAATTGTGACCAAAATGATGAACCTATGTTTCACCCTCAAGTTCAATTGACTCCCATGTTATTGTTATGCTTTGTGATAGAATGATGTAATGCTCGTGAGATTAGGCTTATGAAATTATGACATGTTCACATGCACTTCTATTCATGTGTGAGCTTATGGCATGCAAATACTTCATGAATATCCCCGATGATTATACTATGAACTGTTGACTATGGTCATAAGTCAAGGAGTGTCAAGTCTTTTCAGTTTCATGCTATTGAATCCTGGGGGTACTTGTAACCGATAATTTAGCTGTGTGCCTAGAGCTAGTGTCATGTTTTTAAGATACTCTTAGTCAAGCCATGTTCAGTAGAATTCAGTCAGTCTCCTGACTCTGAAAAACTCAATAATCTCAGTACTCTCAGTCAGTTATTAGATCTCAGTCCAGTCAGTTCAGTATAATTAATTCAGTGTCTAATCAAATGGGAGTAGGATTCAGCACCGAGCGAGCCCAAGGATAGGAACTCACCTACGAGTAGAGGGTGTGATTCTTTGAAGCAATCCTTGTGCTCCAGAACACGTAGCCAGTGTAGGTTAAGATATCTAACCTGTTAGATGAGGGTTGATGAGGTGGCTTAACCTATTAGATGAAGGTCCCACCGTTCTCCCTAGAGTACCTGTTAGATGAGAAATCACTCACAGCTTGTCTTTACCAGTGGTGCGGTATTGACACCCTTCCAATTGGGGTTATAGATTGGAACCCAACACAACTTTATTGCTTTATTTGGGGCATGTCGGTTAGATGACTACTTCCCACAATTACAGTCTCAGTTTCAGTCTCTGTAATAGAACTCAGATAGTTCTACAAAATTCAAGACTGTCAGATACAATCATCCAGTTCAGTATGGAACTCAGCTAGTTCTATTAGAAACAGGACTGTCAGACACCGTCATTCAGATAATAGTATAACAGTTATACAAAACCTATGTTATCAGTATTCAAATTCAGTGATGTCTTGATCTCAGATACAATTCACGTATTCATGCATGTATTCTCACGTTCCTGTTATTCGGTCAGCTAGTATTGTTCATGCATATAAACCCTTGCATTCAGCCTACCTCATTTGCATACCAGTACATTTAATCGTGCTGATGCATTTGCGCTATGATGTTTTATACCATAGGTTTAGAAGCATGAGCTCCAGAGCATCAGTAGCATTCCAGTCTCAGCAGTCAGAGTTAGCAGTGAGTCCTCATCCTTTGAGGACATGATCTTTACTTTATTATGTCATTACTTAGTTTATTTTAGTAGTTAAAGTTAGTTGGGGACATATCCCATCAACTCCCTATTCAGACAATTCAGTTTTAGAGGCTTTCAGACTATAGTATGTTCAGACAGTTTATTTTAGTTCATGTTTTAGTATTGATATACCGTACTCTCAGATAGTATGCTTTATTCATTTTGAACCTTATGGCATGTTCCAGTTTATTATTTCTGCATTTTACATGATGTCATATAGTATACAGGTACAAATATCAGTCATGGGTTAGCTTGTGGTCCTTTGGGGTCATGAGCACTGTGTAGCATTTCGAGTACTAGATTCAGGGTGTTACAAACTTTGTATCAGAGCCTAAGGTTCAATATTGTCCTAGGAAGTCTAAAAGCCGCATCTAGTAGAGTCTTGTGCATGGGTGTGTTGTGCGCCACATTTATGTACAAGAGACTATGAGATGTTTTAGGAATAGTTTCCCATTTTTTAGTATTCATGTCATGTTAGTGAGCATAATCTTAAGTTAATACCTCAGTCTAATCCCTTTCTCTTCTATTTACAGAACATGCCTCCCAAGAAGAGAACTGGGAATCAGTCAGCCCCTCAGCCCGAAGATTCTTTGGGCGAACATGTCTCTCATGTAGAGTTTAGAGCTGCATTTACTACTCTTGCTCAGTCAGTTGCTACTCAAAATAAATGACCGACTGTCATTCCGTCCAACCCAGTGGCCAAATCAGCTACAGCCAGGATTCGAGACTTTACTCGAATGAACCCTCCATCCTTTTTTGGGTCTAAGTCAGATAAGGACCCTCAGGAATTCTTTGATTAGGTTCAGAAGGTTAGCGACATCATGGGGGTTACTTCTAGTGAGAGTGCTGAGCTAGCTGCATATCAGTTGCAGGATGTTGCTCATACTTAGTTCAAACAATAGAAGTCAGAAAGGCCAGTTGATGCCGAATCCATAGAGTGAGAGGAGGTTGTCATCATATTCCTAGAGAGGTTCTTTCCCCTAGAGCTGAGAGAAGCTAAGGTGTTAGAATTTATCAACCCCAGGTAGGTAAATATGACGGTGAAAGAGTATTCTCTTAAGTTTACTCAATTAACTAGATATGGTTCTCATGTAGTTGCAGATAGCAAGGCCAAGATGAGTAAGTTTATCTCCGGGGTGAATGATAGTGTAGTCAATGAGTGCAGGTCCGCGATGTCAAATAGTGACATGAACATAGCCAGGCTTATGAGCCATGCTCAACAGATAGAAGAGCAAAATATGAAGATGGGGGAGAAGCAGAATAAGAGAGCAAGGACAGGTAGTTTCAACTTTGCTTAGCCTAAGTCTGAAGGAGGAAACCGTTCTTAGTTCCATCCTAAATCATCAGTTCTAGCTCCTTTTTCAGCCAGTGCTTCAGCTCCTAAGTTCAAGGATGGTAATAGAGATAAGGTGCCAGGCTCTAAGTCTCAGGGCAGTGTTAGCAATGCCCGAACTAATCTCCTTTGTCAGACTTGCGGTAAGAACCACAAGGATGTGAGCAGAGCTGGCAGCAATGTCTATTTTGGATGTGGAAAGCCAGGCCACAAAATCAGATATTATCCCCAGTCAGGTTATCAGCGTTAGTAGAACTGTTCCTCAGCTCAGTTTGTTCGCCCAAATCAGAAGGGTGCCACTTCCACTGCTACTAGTGGGCAACGCCCAAATCAACTTTATGCTCTCTAATCCCGACAAGATCAAGAAAATTCTCTTGATGTGGTTATTGGTACATTACAGATCTTTTAATTGCATGTATACGCTTTGCTAGATCTAGGAACTTCCTTGTATTTTGTTACTCCTTACATAACAGTTGATTTCAAAGTCAATCCCAATATTCTAGTCTTTCAGAGGTCAACTTATTTCCTACCTTCGGACATGAAAAATAATATCTAAGGGATGTGTCTATCATCTTGTTTGAGTTAAGGACACTAGTTCCAAAACTCCCAGTCTTGGATCAGTCCCAGTCGTGAATGAATATTCAAATATCTTTCCCGAATATCTTCCAGGAATTCCTCTCAAAAGGGAAATAGACTTATTAATCTCCTTCCAGATACTCAACGTATATCTATTTTGACATACAGAATGGCACTAGCAGAACTCAAAGAATTAAAGGAACAGTTGAAGGATCTCCTAGACAAGGAATTCATCAGACCCAGTGTGTCCCCATGGGGTGCACCAGTCTTATTTGTGCGGAAGAAAGACGGTTCTCTCTGAATATATATAGACTACCATCAAATCAATAAAGTCACGGTCAATAACAAGTATCCACTTCCCAAAATCGATGAATTCTTTGATCAACTTTAGGGTGCTAGCTATTTTTCTAAGATAGACCTCAGATCAGGCTATCATCAGCTCAGAGTCAGAGAATATGACATTCAAAAAACATCCTTTCATACTCGGTATGGTCACTTTGAATTCTTAGTTATGTTCTTTGGTCTTACCAATGACCCATAACCTTTCATGGACTTGATGAACCGTGTGTTCATGTAGTACTTGGACATGTTTGTCATAGTATTCATAGATGACATCCCTTTTTATTCCCGCTGTGAGCGTGATCATGCAGAATATCTCAGAATAGTATTGCAGACTCTCAAAAATCATCAGTTGTTCGCCAAATTCAGTAAGTGAAAATTTTGGCTAAGGTTAGTAGCATTCCTTGGTCATATTATTTTCGATGATAGCATTAGGGTCGATCTTCAAAAGACTGAAGCAGTAAGAAACTATCCTCGCCCTATCTCTCCATTAAATATCAGGAGTTTCTTGGGTTTGGCTAGCTATTACCGATGTTTTGTTGAGAGATTTTCTTTTATTGCATACCCTATGTCCAAATTGACTCAGAAGAAAGTCAAGTTTCAGTGGTCAGATCCTTGTGAGCAGAATTTTCAAGAGTTGAAGACTCGACTCACCTTAGCTCTAGTTTTGGCTCTTCCAGATAGTTTTGATGGGTTCGTAGTGTATTGTGATGCATCCAGAGTAGGTTTGGGTTGTGTTCTCAACAGCATGGTAAGGTCATAGCCTACGCCTCCAGATAGCTTAAACCCCTTGAGAAGAATTATCCTACTCATGATCTCGAGTTAGCAGCCGTAGTTTCTGCCTTGAAGATCTGGAGACATTATCTATATGGAGTTTATGTATATATGTTCATAGATCATAAGATCCTTCAGTATGTCTTTTCTTATAAAGATCTCAATCTTTGTCAGAGGTGGTGGTTAGAGCTCTTGAAAGATTACGACATGAGTGTCCTTTATCATTCGGTCAAGGCCAATGTAGTGGCCGATGCTCTTAGTAGACTTTCTATGGGTAGTGTTACTCATGTTGAGGATAGTAAGAAGAAGTTAGCTCAGGAAGTCCATCAGCTTTCCCGACTAGGTGTCCGCCTAGTTGATTCTTCAGAGGGTAATATATGGGTTCAGAATAGTTCAGAATCATCTCTAGTTTCTGAGGTAAAAGAAAACCAAGATAGAGATCCCAGTCTAGTCAAGTTGAAAGAGTCAGTCAAGGATCAGAAAGTAGAGGTTTTCTCCCAAGGGAGAGATGGTGTTCTGCGTTGTCAGGGTCGTCTGTATGTTCTAGGTATAGATGACTTAAGGCAGCAAATTCTTGCAGAAGCATATGGTGCGCGTTACTCTATTTATCCAGGGGCCACAAAATGTACCTAACTTATGGGAGGTCTATTAGTAGAGTGGGATGAAGAAAGATATTGCAGTGTTTGTGGCTAAGTGCTCTACATGTCAGCAAGTTAAGATTGAGCATTAGAAGCCTAGTGGGTCCATGCAGGAGTTTAGTATTCCTACTTGGAAGTGAGAATAAGTGAACATGGACTTTGTGACGGGTTTGCCTCGTACTCGTCACCAGCATAATTCAGTTTGGGTAATTGTAGACATGATGACCAAATCAGCTTATTTCCTTCCAGTCCATACCTCTTATTCAGCCGAGGATTATGCCAGACTCTATATTAGGGAGTAGGTCAGATTGTACGGTGTTCCATTATCTATTATCTCAGACAGAGGTACCCATTTCACCTTTCATTTTTGCAAAGCATTCTAAAAGGGTCTTGGTACTAAAGTTTATCTCCGTATAACCTTCCATCCCCAGATAGATGGTCAAGCAGAAAGGACCATTCAGACTCTAGAAGATATGCTAAGGGCATGTGCAATTGATTTCAAGGGTAGTTAGGATGACCACTTGCCTTTGATTGAGTTTGCATATAATAATAGCTATCATTCCAGTATTGTATGGCTCCATTCGAAGCTCTTTATGGTAGGAGATGCAGGTCTCCAGTCGGTTGGTTCAAAGTTAGTGAGGCCTCAGTTATAGGGCCTGACTTAGTATTTGATGCCTTAGAAAAAGTCCAGTTAATCAGAGAAAGACTCTGGGCTGCTTAGAGCCGACAGAAGTATTATATAGATGTGTGCATAAAGGATCTCTACTTTGAGATTGGTGATTATGTCTATCTAAAGATCTGTCCCATGAAGGAAATAAATCGGTTCGGTAAGAAGGGAAAGCTCAGTCCCCGATATGTTAGTCCCTTTAAAATTCTTAATAGGTATTCATCCAATCTTCTATGTCTCTTTGCTCAAGAAGTGCATAGGTGACCCAACAATTGTAGTCCCTATTTAGAGCATACATGTTCAGAACAACCTCTCTTATGAAAAAATTCCAGGTAAAATCCTAGACTATCAGACTCGCAGACTAAGGAACAAAGATGTCCTTCTAGTCAAGGTTCTTTGGCGAAATCAGTCCATTGAGAGAGCTACTTAGGAAGAAGAAGAAGATATGCAAACCAAGTGCCCTCACCTCTTCTCTGCTAACTCAGATCTAGCTCAAGGTAATAGTTCTCCTTAAGCTTTTCAATTTCATGATTCAAGTTTCATTTACAAGCTTGGTATCTATTTCATGTTCAGAATTCCATCATAAACTTGGTATTAAATACCATTGCATATTCAGTCATTTATTCATGTATTAGTTCAGTTAAGTAATCATGCATCATATATGCATTCTCATTGTGAGAAACTTAGTTTCTCAGAACACTATCATATATTCAGGAATCTGTTACTCATGCATTAGATATGCATGTTCAGTATGATATATATTCAGTTTATCAGTCAAGTTACTTATGGAGTAATGTTTCAGTCATACATGTTCAGGATGTGCTTCAGTCTACCATTTCTCCCCTCCCAGTCAGTCTCATTCGAGGATGAATTTTTCTAAGGGGAAGATATAGTAGTACCCCAAACTTTTTTTAAATTAAATCTAGTATCCAAAAGAGTTAGTGATGACTTCCTAAATGATTAATGTTTAAATCAGTTAGAATTTCCCTAATTTTGACTTTTTATCAGGTGGAAAATTGAATTAGCTTTCCAATGATAACAATTTCTTCCAAATTGGTATCGGAGTAGAACGTTATGGATGTTTTATTGAGAGCTGTCAGCACCGCCCAGGTGCGATGGGAGGGTTGACGGACCATCGAGCTAGCGATGGACCATCGCCTAAACTGACGCAACTATGGCAGTAAGTTAATCTTCTGGCTAAGGTGCGACGGACAAGTTGATGGACCATCGAGCTAGCGATGGACCATCGCCCAAGCCATCTCTACTAAGGCAGTGAGTCCCTATTTTGGCCCAAGTATGACGGTCAGAATGATGTACCATCGAGGCAGCGATGCACCATCGCAGATCCCGTTCAGCAATTTAAAGGCGTTATTAAAAGGGTATTTGAGTCTTTTTCCACCCGTTTTAACCCATAATTATACCAGACAATAGCTCCTAACTTCATTATTCATTCAAAACATCCAATTAGGGTTTCTCTCAAATATTAATCCCGAAGAACAAAAAACCCTAGGTGTTTAATTCCGAGTTAAGAATTCAAGCTTTTCTCTACAAATCTTTAAGAAATCATCCACCCAGGTATGTCAAGCGTTCATTCATGGATTCCTTTCGTCCATGAAGCCCAAGAATTTAATTTTAAATTATAAATTATGATATTTATTTTGTGGATTGATTATGATCATATTGATGTTGTGTATGATACCCAAGTTGGAATCTTTAAATGTGTTTTCATTAATTTATGCTAACATGTTGATTGAAATCTACTAAATTGTGTTGATTTATGCAACCATGATGAATTAATTTAAAGTACAAGCCTAAGCTTATAGTTATGCATGCAAGATGTTTGATAAAATGCCTAAGAGAATAGGAAACATGCCTTATGACTCAATTGTGACCAAAATGATGAACCTATGTTTCACCCTTAAGTTCAAATGAATCCCATGTTATTTCTATGCTTTGTGATGGATTGATGTAATGCTCATGAGATTAGGCTTATGAAATTATGACATGTTCACATGCACTTCTATTCATGTGTGAGCTTATGGCATGCAAATACTTCATGAATATCCCCGATAATTGTACTATGAATTGTTGACTATGGTCATGTGTCAAGAAGTGTCAAGTCTTATCAGTTTTATGCTATTGAGTCCTGGGGGTACTTGTACCTGATAATTTAGCTGTATGCCTAGAGCTAGTGTTATGTTTTCGAGATACTCTCAGTCAAGCCATGTTCAGTAAAATTCAGTCAGTCTCCTGATTTAGGAAAACTCAGTAATCTCAGTCAATTATCATATCTCAGTGATACTCCGTCAGTTAACAAAACTCAGTAAGCTCAGTCCAGTCAGTTCAGTATAATTAATTCAGTTTCTAATTAAATGGGAGTAGGATTCAATACCGAGTGAGCCCAAGGATGGGAACTCACCTACGAGTAAAGGGTGTGATTCTTAGAAGCAATCCTTGTGCTCCAGAACTACGTAACTAGCATAGGTTAAGACATCTAACTTATTAAATTAGGGTTGATGAGGTGGCTTAACCTGTTAGATGAGGGTCCTACTGATGTTGGGCGTATTTATACCCCTAAGAACCATAATTTACCCATATTTTAGCTAAGTTTTGAGGCTAAAATATATTATTCCTACACTTTTAGTCCGTTTTCCTTTAAGTGAGATGACCAATGTGATTAGCATGTTTTCAGGTACTAATGATGAAGATTTCAGCACTTTGTGGACCTATGGGCAACAAAGGAAAGCTTCACATAAGAGGGAAGACAGCTTTTGGACTAAATGTGATGCATGGGAACTTTTTCTTGGGCAAACCCAGTATTTTTAAATACTTTAGGATGCAGTAGCAACTTAGTAGAAAAGGATGTTATAAAAACCTTATTGCTGAAGTTTTCAGCATAATTGAATTATTATTCAACTTTCAGATTCTGTAAGTTTTGGACAGAGAAAAATGCTAGACTTGAGCAACGGCTAGAGGGCAAGAAAACGTCAACCTCTAGTTGACGCTAAAACCATCTCCATCTCCAAGCTTTTTCTAGGTTGTGGTATGATGACTATGTCTACTTCAATTTCCGTTGTATTCATGAGTAGCTAAACTTCTCTGTTAGGGTTATGAAAACCTCATAAGATACCATCTATTAACTATGAGTTTGTAAATTATTGATGTGTATTCTACTTATATCGTTACTCTCTTCGTTTTAATTGAATTCTTATGGTTGCAAACATAGGGAATAAGCCATTATAGCATTAACTTGTTCGAGAGAAAAGTTACATGTTTGAAAAAGAGAGTGTGACAAGGAAATAGGGCTTCCAACCTATATTTACACGTTAATGCCTTAATCGGATTAACTTCTTGGAGAGTTCGTACCATTAGTAGACACTTTAGGCTCGAGAGAGCTAAAGTGAAATAAATCCTTGATGGTTGAGAAACACTTGGATTTAGAATTAGAATACGATTCTCTATAAGTGCATGCATGTCTAAATTCCGCATTACTCATAGTTAATAGAGAAGTAGAACTTACAAGGTGGACATAACCCTAACTTATTATTCTCTATGATTAAATCTTACTAAATACATCATCTCATTCATTATTTTGGTACTATTAGTTCACACATAAATCAAACCCCCTTTTTCTTGGAATTCTTGACCAAAAGTCTACTGATAATTGCAACACTTAGTGACCAGAGTATTCCCTGTGGGATTCGACACCCAACCTAGTTGGGTTCTATATTTGACAGCGACCGCTTACACTTTCTAACGAGAGCTGTAATTTGGGCGTATCACCTACCATTCTACTTAGAGTACCTGTTAGATGAGAGATTACTCACAACTTGTCTTTACCAGTAGAGCGGTATTGACACCCTTCCAATTGGGGTTACAATTTGGAACCCAACACAGCTATATTGCTTTATTTGGGGCATGTCGATTAGATGACTACTTTCCATAATTACAGTCTCAGTCTCAGTCTCAGTGATAAAACTTAGATAGTTCTACAAAATCCAGGACCGTCAGATATAGTCATCCAATTTAGTACAGAACTTAGCCAGTTCCATTAGAAATAGGACTGTCAGACATAGTCATTCAGATAATAGTACACCAGTTATACGAAACCTATGTTATTAGTATTCAGATTCAGTGATGTCTTGATCTCAGATATAGTTCACGTATTCATGAATGTATTCTCACATTCATGTTATTCGATTATCTAGTATTGTTCATGCATTAAACCCTTGTATTTAGCCTACCTCACTTGCATACCAGTACATTCAATCGTACTGACGCATTTGCGCTATGGTGTTTTATACCTAGGTTTAGAACCACGAGCTTCAGAGCATCAGTAGCATTCCAGTCTCAGCAGTCAGAGTTAGCAGTAAGTCCTCATCCTTCGAGGACATGATCTTTACTTTATTATTTCATTACTTAGTTTATTTTAGTAGTTAGAGTTAGTTAGGGACATGTCCCATCAACTCCCTATTTAGACAGTTCAATTTTAGAGGCTTTCAGACTACAGTATGTTCAGACAGTTTATTTTAGTTCATGTTTTAGTATTGATATATCGTACTTTCAGATAATATGTTTTATCTGTTTTGAATCTTATGGCATGTTCCAGTTTATTATTTCTACATTTTAGATAATGTCATATAGTATACAGGAACAGATATCAGTTATGGGTTAGCTTATGGTCCTTCGGGGTCATGAGCACCGTGTAGCATTTCAGGTACTAGATTCAAGGTGTTATAGATGATCAAGGTGTTTTGACAGTATTTGGATCTCTTCGTTATTATGTTTATTAATGATATTCTGGTGTATTCAAAGAGTGAGGTGGATCATGCCAATCACCTCCGTGTTATGTTGCAGACCTTAAGGGAACAATGGTTGTTTGCTAAGTTCTCTAAGTATGAGTTTTGGTTGAATACCGTGACTTTTTTGGGTCATTTCATTTCTAGTGAAGGAATTATGGTGGATCTGCAGAAGGTGGTTTTGGTGAAGAAGGGGCCTAGACCCACAACTCCATCTAATATTCAAAGCTTTTTAGGTTTAGCTAGGTCTTATAGGCAATTTATGAAGAGTTTCTCATCGATAGCTGCTCCTTCGACTAAGTTAACTTAGAAGAAGGTTATGTTTTCTTTGTCGGATGTGTGTGAAGGGAGTTTTGAGAAGTTAAAGGATAAGTTGACTACAGTTATAGTTTTAACTTTGTCGAAAGGCAATGATGGGTTTGTGATTTATTGTAATACATCTCGGGTTGGGCTTGGTTGTGTGTTGTTTTAGTATGGGAAGGTGATAGCCTATGCTCCTAGGCAATTGAAGGTGCATGAGAGGAATTATCCTAATCATGATTTAGTGTTGTTGGCCGTTGTGTTTTCTTTGAAGATATAGCGACATTATTTGTATGGGGTCCATATGGATATCTTCTCTGATCATAAAAGCTTATAGTATATGTTCTCGTAGAAAGAGCTTAATCTTAGGCAGAGGAGATAGCTTGAGCTTCTCAAGGATTATGATATGAGTCTTCAGTACCACCTAGGTAAAGCTAACGTGGTTGCTGATCCTCTTAGCATGTTTTCCATGGGTAGTTTGGCTCATGTGAAAGAATGGAAGCGAGAATTGGTGAAGGATATTCACCGTTTGGCAAATCTTAGGGTTCGTCTTTTGGATTCCAAGGATTGTGGTATGGTAGTGCAAAAAGTGGTTAGATCATCTCTTGGTGCGGAGATTAAAGAGAAGCAAGTGTTGAATTCTGCTTTGATGAATATCAAGGGTAGTGTTGGTGGGAAAAAAGTGGCAGATTTTGAGATTTGTGGTGATGGTACTTTGTGGTACCAAGGGAGGTTGTGTTCCTGATATAGACGATTTACGACAAAAAATCTTAGCTGAGGCCCACGAGTCACGCTATGTTGTTCATCTTGGTTCTACTAAGATGTACCATAATCTCAAGGAGATCTGTTGGTGAAGTGGCATGAAGCAGGATGTGGTTGATTTTGTGTCTAAGTGTATGGTGTATCAACAAATTAAGGTTGAGCACATGAAGCCTGGTGGGTTGTATCAAGATATTAAGTTTCCTGAATGAAAGTAGGCGGAGATCAATATGGATTTCATTACCAGGCTTCCTCGGTCTCGGAACCAATTTGATTTGATTTGGGTCATCATGGATAGGATGACAAAGTCTGTGCATTTCTTGCCTGTGCGGATTAGTTTTTTGGTGTTGAATTATGCGAAACTTTATCTTCAAGAGATTGTGAAATTGCATGGGGTGCCTATTTTGATTATTTGTTTTCGCGGTATACAGTTTACGTCCCACTTCTGGCATTTTCCAGAAATAGTTGGGGACTAAGGTAAGTCTGAGTACGACTTTTCATCCGCAGTTGGATGGGTAGGTGAAAAAAACTATTCAAATATTGGAAGATATGCTTTAATCCTGTGTGTTTGATTATGGTGGCAGTTGGGTGGATCATCTACCTTTGGTAGAGTTTGCTTACAACAATAACTATCATAAGAGTATTGGTATGGCTCTTTTTCAAGCATTATGTGGTAGAAGGTGTAGATCTCCTATTGGTTGGTTTGAGCTCAGCAAGGCTGGTTTGTTTGGTCCAAATTTTATTCATCAAGCTATGGAAAAGGCAAAGGTGATTCGGGATAGGCTTAAGGCTGCCCAGAGTTATCCAAAGTAATATGCGGATGTTACTTGGAGTTTACAGTTGGGGATATGGTTTTCCTTAAGGTATCTCTTATGAAAGGAGTAGTGCGGTTTGGCAAAAAAGGAAAGCTCAGTCCTCGATACATTGGTCTTTATGAGATTTTACAGAAAGCAGACTATTGCATATGAGTTGGAGTTGCCATCTAGCTTGAGTTTGGTTCATCTTGTATTCCATGTTTCTACGTTGAGAAAGTGTGTTGGTGATCCGTCTTTGATTGTTCCTTTGGAGGGGTTGGTTATCTCGGATTCTCTGTCTTATGAAGAAGTCTCGGTTGAGATATTGGATAGGAAAATTTGTTGGTTGCGGACCAAGGATATGGCTTTGGTTAAGGTTCTATGGCAGAACCATAAGGTGGAGGAGGCCACGTGGGAAGTGGAAGAGGACATAAAGTCCAATTATCAGCTCTTGTTTTCTGCTCCTAATATTCATGCGGAAGGTATGTGTTCTTGAACACATCTTTATTTTCTGAGTTTGTCAAAGAAAAGATTAATATCTTTGCCTCTTTGTTTTCAAACTTTGTTAAATGGATGTTTGATAATAAAAATGACTATGTGTGTGGTTAACCCTACCTTAACCATCATTCGGGGATAAATGTTCCTAGTGGGGGAGACTGAAGCATCCCAGGTCTAGACCCTTAGAAAATATTTTGGAATCTCGTTCTTTGGACCCAGCTGTAAGTTGGGGTACGAGTGTGAAGTCCTATTGTAAGCTGACCAGTGTTAGTTAGTAGGATGGTCATACGACTTGAGGGTATTAGTTATAAGCTGACCAGTGTTAGTTAGTAGGATGGTCATACGACTTGAGGGTATTAGTTATAAGGCTTGGGTATGAGTCGTATAAGTGACTCGTAAGGTGGATAATGTTTGATCTTCCTGGTGTTACATTCTGCCAGGGATACGAATTATGGGTACAGATCATATACTGAGGTTACGACTTGGTTGGATGAGTCGTATATTGGAAAGTGTGTGATCAATGGTTGAGGCTTGGTTACAGTTGGGTAGGTGTCAACCGTAAGCTAGGTTATGACTCGTAAGAAGGTTAGTCATAACCCCGTGTTGGATTTTTATAGGATTTAAGTAGGGGTATTCTAGGCATTTTCCTACTTATCCTAATGAGGAACCACAACTTCTAATATCATTAGGAGGTTATTTACCCTATTATTTTATTCTTAAACACTTAGATTCTCTTCCAAAACATATCACAATTCTCTCAAGAGCTTTTGGGGAAAAGAGCTACGGTTTCAACTAAGGGATTTCTTTGGGATTTTTCTTAGTGAATTCTTCCATCAATCTTCTTGGTTTAAGGCACGATTCTCTTCCCTCATTTTAATTTCAATTAAAGGCATGGTTTAATGATTGATTTCATGGTTTTGGTTTTCAACTATTGATTTGGGGGTTTTGATGTTAAAGGCTTGGTTATGATTTCTTATGGTTTTTATTATGCTTTTGTGCATTAATGGTGGTTTTGGATAATGGAATTGCATGGTAATGGTTTAATGGTAATGAAATTTGGTTTTGGTTATGTTATGCCCCCAAGGTGTTTGATTAAATGCTTATAAAGATATGTTCATTGCATTGACTCTTTTAAATGGAACTCTTGCTTGTTTTCAAATTATGCATAAAACTATAAATGTTTTACAAAGGTTAAAGGATAATTGATTATGCTTGTAGAGAACATGGTAGTCTCCCAAGACGTTAATATAGTAAACAAAAAGGGCACCGAGAGTCCCCTTAATCTAAATGGTTTGTCTATACATAATGCTTGCAAGTGTGGTGGTATAATGATACCATTGGTTTAATAAATAGCCTTGGTTAATAAATGGATAATTGGATTGTTTGGACTTGGTTTTAATTAGGCATTAATGACGGAAAGTGTAAGCTAACCCATGGAAGGTGGTGATCCCGGGGGGATCAAAACTCAAAACTCATATTTGCCAATATGAAGGATCTTCAATGGCTACGTACGAGTGTCACATTTATATTGGAGGGATGTACTAGTCATCCCAGGGTTATTGCCTGGTCGTGCAGCTACATACATGGGACCCTTTCAACATGGGGAGCTGAACCCATATGGCTCGTGCGTAGAAGGACGGCTAAGCTACACAACCCAGGTTAAGGTTTCAAATGGCATGGTAAAATCGATCTCTTTTCCCAGCACTTATATATATATGTATGGTTGTTTGCATTGGATGGTTTTCACTTGGTTTTGGTAACTAGCATTACTCTATCCTTATCCCGAGTTTCATGCTAGTGTTTACCTACTAACCCATCTACTGGCGGCTGTATACACATGCAATATAGGAATCGAACGTTCGACCCCTCCTTCATAGTACTTGATTCGGGGAAAACTTATTGGACTGAAATGGTGAGCTTCCATCCTTTGAGAAGGCATTATTTAATGTTGAACATTCTTAGACATTTTACTTTCTTTATGGATATTGGTTTTAGACATGGTTGGGGGCATGTCCTAACCAATTAATTATATTCTTTTGGATAGAGGATTTGTGGTACTTCTAGGGATTGGTATGGGCAGGATTGGTATTAATGTCAGCCTTGGTGTTGGAGTAAGCTGGGAGGCTGGCATCATCAGACATAATTTCTCACTGTTCCATCATAATACATTTTAGGTTTGATTGTCATACTATGTTTGATATTCTCTTTGGTTTTTGTATGGCATGGATAGTTGGTTTGGTATGGACAGACTCGATTGGGTCGGTCACAGGTTTGATCCTATCCCAGAGTCTTAATGTGAACAATAACTCTATCTTGTTATATGTTTGAAATTCAGATCATCTTAGGTTATGAAAATTGGTTGGTTTGGGTTAAAAGGGCGGTCCCTAGTCCTAGTTGGACATGGGATGCCCATTACAACAAAGCCCCGGTTCGGTCCGTGTCAGAAGCAATCTGGTATTTGCAACTATGGATGATGAAGCATTTGCATGCCCCTCTTTGATTAAACCAAATATGGTTGACCATTTTTCGTACAATCGAGTGGAAGACAAGGAACAAAGAATGTTCTTTGATAAATTCTCATTGCTTGTGGGAGTCAATGCTAGGATTGAATTTCTTGAATCAAGAACAAATTACAACATCCTGTGGACCTGTCTGTGGATCCACCCAAAAATAATCTTGGTTAGATTTTCAATGCAACTCCTTCTAATTTTGATTGGGATCAACTGTACTAGACTATACACTCCCTTAAGGGTAAGATGTTACACTAATAATGGAACATTATAAAGGATCTTGAGTACTTTAGGGATCCGACTATGGGTGAGACTAAATATGAGCAGTTCTAGCATAACACAATGCAGTTGAGTGTGGATGCTCTAATAGAAGGTTCAAATAATCCAGGGTACACTTAAAGGTATGGGATCTAGTTACAATCCATGCCTCGGGGTATCAATAGGCCATTACCAGCGCAACTTAGAGGGCGGATACAGGAAGCAGGCATAGTTAACAATAATGAGGATGTAGATATGGGGGCTGAAGTAGAGTTATTGAGAGTTCAATTATTAGGTTTGATCATTATTGTGGAGGGGTACCAGAAAAACCTTTTTAGGTGTACTTCCTAAGAGGCTGGGACATGTGCCAGAGGCTTCCTCCCAAGTATCAAAGTGTCATTACAAAATATGTTACAAGATTTGAGTAGGAGAGCGAGAACTTCGCAGCCAGGGCCTGTACGGACATATCCATCACATCTGGGGTCATCATATGATGCAACAGCTTGAAGGGGCATTTCGTATCTTTTACTTGGTTGGAGTCCTTTCTTTTTCTGTCATTGTTATGTCTTTATAGGTTGATAGCAAGTTTGTTTTAGTACTGTATTTTTCATTATGAATGTTAAATATGTTGTGTTGCCAATCTAGAGTGTTGCTTAGTTTTTACGTGCTTGTTGTCCAAGTTGTCTTAGTCTCGGAGTCTATTTTGGTTATATTTCTAAAAAAATCTATCAATGTTTCTGTGGTATTTCTTTCTCGTTTGATCTTCATTCCTATTTTTTTCAAACAAAATAAAAAATCATCAATTTCTATGGTATTTATGTATGTTTCCCGAACAATGCAAGACCTGATTCATGTACAACATGATACTTAGTCAACCTACTTTTGGGTTTGATCTAATCATTTTGTTGTTTTTGTTTTCTTTTTCTCCTCAATTATCCTCTTTTGAAGAACACAAAATCCATAAAGAATGATACAAAAAGAAAATAGTGAGAGAAGAAAAGAAAAATGAAGCGAAGAGTGAGATGAAAAAGAGTGGTGAAAACAAAAAGAGAAAAAGAGCAATAATAGGGAAAAACTATGTGCAAGGGAGGTGTAAGAAGTTGTAAAGGTAAAAAAACATATCGGGATGATGTCAAAATGACCATGTTACCCTCACGTCCATGTAAAAATATGATTGAAGCTAGTTGTATAGCATTCAATGTGATTTCCATGCTTATTGTGTGACCTAATCCTAACGGGTTTTGTGTTTGATGAGAATGTTCTTTCAAATAAAAGTGGTTGGTTTTTGGCACTTTGGCTAGTCATCCTTATTTCACTAGATCTAAAGAAATGCTTGTCATCACTAGCAAAGAGGCATAAATATCACTCACGGACCCAAATCAGAGTCCCAGGAAGGGGGTTCAGAACCTAAGGAGATATTAAGACTCAAACAACAATTGGCTAAAATGCACCTAACATGGGCTAGTGGCATGCCTCCCCCTCTATTTCTTAATGATGATCTTGGGAATACCTCTAACTACCCGCGTCTCTCTTAGGCATAGCTCTCTGTTTCTATTGATATACCATAGCATGCACCTAGATTCACTCCACAATAATACTATCCTAACACTTTTGATATACCATTTACAGTCCCTCAATAGAGGCCTACCGTCAATTAGCACTGCCTACTACCGTTGTGTTCGTGGTTTCACTACCTTCTGAATTTCCTACTTTATTTCTCATACAACAATCGCGCTCCCTCAATCTGCTAGTGAACCAATGTTTAAGATTCCCGATGATCAGCATTATGCTTTGGATCCTACTTTTAAGATGAATAATCCGTATGGTTACAATTAGATACCTTCATTTCTCTTTGATATAGATAAGCCTGTCATGACAAAAGAACAAGAAGGCATGGCATGAAAATTGAAGAGTTTAGAATGTGCCATGAGAAACATGTAGGGACTCGGGGGTTATAAAAGTGTTTCGTATAAATATCTATGCATGTTTCCATGTGTTAATCTCCCTCTTAGTTTTAAGATGCAGAAGTTTGAGAAATACAATGGGCACGGTGATCCGATGGCACATTTGAGGCATTATTGTAACCAATTAAGAGGCGTTGGAGGGTAAGAAGAATTACTCATGACTTATTTTGGTGAGAGTCTTTCAAGTCCAGCTTCTGAATTGTTAATTGATTAGGACATCGATAAGTGTAACAGTTGGGATGATTTGGCTAATAAATTCATGCAACAATTTCAATACAATGTGGAGTTGATTCCTGATGAGAAATCCCTAACTAATATGAAGAAGAAGAGTATGAAAAGTTGTAGGGAATATGTAACAAGGTGGCCCGAACAGGCTGCTAGGGTGAAGCCTCAGATGAAAGAGTGTAAATTGGTAGAGGTTTTCCTTCAAGCGCAAGATGAAACCTATTTTCATCAATTTCTTTAGATAATGGGTAAACCGTTTATTAAAGTCATCAAAATGGGAGAAATGATAGAAGATGGTATTAAGACCGACCAAATTGTGAGCTTTGTTGAATTAAAGGTAACTACCCAAGTAATTCAAAGCGAGTCGGGAACTTTTGAAGGAAATAAGAAGAAAAAAGATGTAGCTGCTATTGTAGTTGGACCACGTGCATATCCAAAATGACTACCTCACTATTACCTTTAGTCTCAGACCCAAGTCTATATCCAAGCTCTATATAATCCCCCCAACCATTACTACACTCTATAAAATCCATTATACTCTATCCCACTACCTCCATACCCATTATATAGCACACAACCATATGTTCAATACCCTTTTTACCCATAATAGCGTGCACCAACTCCTCAAAATCGTCCTCCAGCTCCACAAAATTATGAAAACCTTTCCAAATTTAGTTTTTGACCTAGGCCCGAGTATAAGAAAGAATAGGTAGTTAAAAATGATTTTACACTTATCGGGGAGTCATACACTGGTTTCCTTCAGGGACTGAGAGAAATAAATATCTTAAGCCCAATTGAACGAAAGCTTTCAAACCACCTCCAAGGATCTTGATTATTCTCTAAGATGTACGTATTATTCTGATATACCGAGGCACGATATATAAATATGTTGGTATTTGAAAACATAAATTTAGGATCCAATTGACATGAGTCAAATTATGGTGCAAACCCTAGAGGTTCCAAATATCAATCAAAATCCATTGCCGGTCTATGCTGAAAAGAATATGTTGAAGTTTATATATGATGGTAAAGAGTATATGGTGTCTTGCAAGCCAATCTTTAGGATCCCAACTAAAGAGGAAAAATTGGTACATATTGCGTATTTGATGAAATCAATGTCTTTAAGCCAAAAGGAGATGGTAGAAGAGAAATTCAAGTAGATAAGAAAAAACCCATGCTGACTGTAAAAGGAGTTGGCAAAACTGTTAGTATGAGTCAAGGTAAACCAAAGTTAATGATATTAGGATCTTTAAACAAGCCTATTTTAACTATAAAAGAGGTACTTGTGGTGCCTATTATTAATACTCCAGTGACACAAATCCCGTTGGTCGACACTAAAAAGGTCCCTTGGAATTATAAGAAGATTATGATGACTTATCAAAGAGAGGAAATTGTGGATGAAGTAAGTGAAGTAGGGGTTTGACTCATTTAAGAAGGTGATTTATTCCAAAAGGTTTGAGAAAGTCTAAGACAATGATGAATGGACAATCTTCTCTCAAAAATCCTGTCACTAAGGAAGAAGCCAAAGAGTTCTTGAAAAAGATGAAATTGCCAGAATATTCAATCATAGATCAGTTGAGGAACACTCTGACTCAAATCATATGACATGAGTAATAAGGCGTAAAGCAATTCCTGTGAGCCACCATACTTAGTTCTAATAAAATTATAGTCTTATTTTGTACTTTAAATCATGCAGGATAAATGAAAAGGCCTCACTTGTATAAATCTTATAACTTGAAGCTGAAATTTGATAACTGTATTCTTAAGTAAAACAATGTCTAAGTAAATTTGTGAGCATTTGCACTTAGTTTTCTCAAAACTGTTCTGACATTTTAATTTAAGAGTTACGGACTTTAAGAGGTTCTTCTAACCGACATACACCATGTGAGCCATCATGATGTCCAATGTCATATTCCTCTAAGGGGAAAACCTCACGTTGGGGAGAGGTGTCAGACTTTTGCCAAAAAGTATAACCTTATCTTAAGTGATCACTATCTTAATCCACTATGGGAACTTAATCTCAATTCTACGGTGGCACATAGCTCTAGGGTATGAGACCTTGGAATTATACCCAACTCGGTGATACATACTACTCCTATTCTCTTGCTCAGAACTTTAGGAAATCCACCTTAAAATAGCACAAGGATTTGTAATGAAAACCAATTATGCTTCTCTTTCTTTAAATCTCAAACTGTATAAACAATGTGGATTCCTTATCTTATATTAGGATCAAAAGATCAAATTTCTTTCTTAAATCTTGATAAATAATTCATAAGAGAGGCTCAAAATCATAATCTTGTTGAGATATCAATACTTCAAACTTCGGGCATTAAAATCCATGCTTCAAACTCATGCTGACTCATAGCAAAATTTCATGCTCAATATACTTCTTGAAATACTTTAACAATATCAAAGTAATGAAATCAAACTTATATTATCATGCTTAAAACTCAATTGGAAATCTGCAAAATCATATCACACACATAAAGATATGAAAATATACATGCAACTCAACATTTAAATCACTTGTAACATCATAATCCTTAAATAATGATAACTGGGTATGAACCCTAAATTGAAATTCATGTAAATTCAATCTTTAAAACTAGTTTTGGGTACAAGGATGAAAGGAGTATCCTTGCTCATAACCCCACATCCCTTAATAATGACGAAATTGTGAAAAGATTGGACCTTTAAGCTTAAATTCCTTGATTTCTTGTAAAAAGCACTTGAATCTTGTTCTTGGAAATGGAAGAGGGATTTGGATCATAACTTGTCTGATTTGGGGCTTAGGGATTGTAAATAATGCATTTAAAAACCCCTTCTAATGATTTGGAGTGATTAGGGATGGTTTAGAGGTGTGAAATGACTTCAACACCCTTAATATAAGTCAAAATAGAGAGTTTTTTCCACTTGGAAATGACTTAGGCGTTGTCCAATAAATCTCCCAAGCTAGGCTTTGCCTTGCATTGCCCAACGCCCAAGTTTGGTTGGGCGGCGCATTGTCCATCGTATACCCTTACTTCTTCTCACGAAAATAGGCATAACTTTTCGCTCGGGTATTGGATTAAGGCGAAATTGGTATTGTTGGAAAGCTAATTCAATTATGTACAATTTGGTGTCTCTTGAGCTGAAAAATTCTACATACATCAAAAGTTATACACAGAAAGTTGACCCTTAAAGAATCGAACACCGAACTTTGGACGAATTTAAGGTTCTTAGTTCAACTTGGCTCTAAGTGATTTCTATGAACATTCTTCACCTACTAGACACTTCACACACTAGTATAACAATCATGAAACTTATTTTCACATGGAATCATTTGTATTAGGGGTTATACACATAAGAACAACGGTTAGAATTCTAGCGCAAAAATATGGGGTGTTACATTATCTCGCCCTTGGAATCATTCATCCTCGAATGATGGGTAGAAACTTATTGAAACATTAACAGTTTGGAATAATGTAGACATGACATATCTACTAATGAAGGATATAGCTGAGCTGAAACTTTAAAAATTCTATCATGAAGCTGAATTCAAAGCTGACTTGACATTATTGACTATCAGGAACTGATTTATGCTGAGAGTTTAGAATTCGCTTGAAGTGTTCATGATACAATCATACATATAAAAATGCAAAGTGATAATTTTGTAGGCATAAATCATGAGAAAATTAGACTAAGATCATGCAATGGGTATTACACTGTCTGAGCTGGATTACTTGGAAAACTAAGATCATTCCCTGAACACTTTCGAGCTGAATCATGTCTAAATATCTGAATCTGAAACGACTGCCTGATGCATGGACTGATCTGAATTCACAATTTGCATGAATGTGAACATTTTACCTAATGGGATGGCTTTACTTGTTAAACTTTGGGTAGTAAGACTAAATGGAAAGATAAAAAACCACCGAAACTTGCCTGTTGACTGCTAAACTAAATTGTTGGCTATACGAACTAAATCATACTGATAGCTTATACTGAATTAGAGTATTTATTTAACTCTTTCCAATAAGTTCTAATAAAATTTAGGGAGCAAAGAATCTTGGCATGATCTGAACAAGACATCTGACTAAGGAATCACAACCTTGATACAACCCTATAGCTTGGAACATGGTCATATAAGTCATAAGCTAGAATAGAATTACTAGGACTTAGGCAATACAACCTCTTAGTTTCAAGCTTAGCAACACTTCTCAAATAATCCTTCCCCTTAAATACCATACTCAATTGATTCCACTTATAATCCTCCCATGGGCGTTCATAAATCCATTTACTAATGTCTAAACTGAACTAAGTCCTCTCACCATGATCAAGACTAACTCAAAATTACAAAGTACAACATGCCACACCCTAATACTAGTCTAAACAACATGATTCAATCTTTTATATCTTTTTAGAGCTCACACCCTAAGCATAACATGCATTATCACTTCAATGACTAACTCAGAACTCTTACTATGGATTCACTAACGCATATTGCATTACTTCACTTACAAGCCGACATGACATTCAAGCCTGTCTTTATAACCATATATGGATGTCAAGGCAAACACCTACAAAGGAATACTTCACATATTCTCTAAAACGCTATCAACTACAACTTGCTTGCACTATTCTTAAGAACATAAACATAAATTTTCAACTATCCATGACAGGTATCAAAGACTTGGCCTAAATCTTACTCCACACTTTAGCCTTAGATATAAAAACATAAGTAACCTTTCTTAATAAGGGTCCTCAACTCCCTCTCATCTAAACCATTGCTTATCCATTATTATCACCACTCCCTTAACGTAGGAAGAGGTCACTGAAGGGCTAACACATAAGGATCCAAAGCACGAAAGAATACTATACATAACTTGACCACTTAACAAAGGCTTAAGGAATAGAACGTCAAAGGTATGGATTCATTAAAGAGATCTAAATCGAGGGCATACGTGATATATATTAAATTTCACTAAGATCATGAGTTTCTGAGAACTGATCATACTCTGAAACATGAGTTCATACTTATCATAATCTATTCAACATAACCCGGAGTTCATAGATTTCTGAGGAATGACTTGAATCAAAGAGTGAAGCTATTACTTACTTACTAGAAGCTGAGAACGAACTTGAATACGCTTGAAGTATATAAGCATTGGACTTTGGCATGGATCTATCATGCAAGACATGGATTTGGTGTGATAATGACTGAAATCCAAGGGATACTCTGCAGTAAGAAGGGATTACTTTCTCATCACAATTCTTATTGACATATATGACAATCTAATTCTCAAAACTTGATTTGGTTCTTCACTATACCATCTCCCCTTAGATTAAAGATGACATTTTAAGCTTATGGGTCTACCCCATATCCTCAAGACTAAGCCAAATTTCTTTGCTCTGATGGTCTACACATAAATGCTAAACTCACATGAATAAAATATAGTTTGAACTTACTGACTTCATTCTTAAACAACCCATTTATATACCATCCTTAACTTTCTAGCTTCAATAGTCATCATCAAAGACTTACACTCTCATTTGAAAACATATCTACCTCACTAAACACATAATCATAGCTTACCAAGATCAAACTTTTATACTTATATTTTCCCCAAATCGTAAGAATCAAAATCATACATAAAAGAATCAACACCATCAATCAAAAACTCCTCAACTTAGCTATTAAGAACACCAAGTACTATATAACTAGCCTTCTTCCACTTAGTAATTCAATGGTACTACTAACCACACACAACATTTAATAACCTTAGAAAATAATGCAACCCCATAACACCTTGGGCACACCTCTACATCATACCTATAACATAATGCTAAATTTTAACTCAGCAACCTTAAATTCTTACATGCACTGTTCAAGCCTACTAGATCACCTCCATATAACTACCATCACTAACCGAGCAATCATTATTTCCACCTTAATAGTCATTCACTATTCCAACTTAGTGTCTAGTCCTAGGCATGATTAACAACCCAACCTCACATACTATTCTCACTTGGAAACTATAAAATAAAATATCAAGAAACACTAGTCCTCTAGAACTTCATGACAATAATAATCGGTCATAATCATATGGTGTAACTTATTAAAATCTATTAGTACATCTTCTTTCTATACATTATGACTATTTACTCATCTATACACTTAATTTACATCCATATCTCTTAAAGCATCAATAAATTTTTTTATAGCCACTTGGGGAAGCCTATATTAACAATACTCAACCACCAAATACTTCATGAATATCCTGCACTTTTCCAACACAATAAATACCATCACTAAATCATTCTCTACCTTCCACTAAACTAACACACAAGGACATATCACTTCACTACTAACTTAATCATATGCAAAAGTTCAGCTATATACATTCAATCAATCGCCCTCACTATTTTTCTTGTCTCTACACTTCTAAACCCATACTTCCAACTATACGAAGGTCTACTACTTATAAATCATAACACTCTAGGTTTTTAAAATCTCTTGAAAACAAACTCTATTTAACAATCTAGGTTCATAATATCTCCTCTTATGAGCACTATCTGTATTGAAGGGTTAATGAAAAATATGAATATATATCTTACTCTTTCTTAACTGGAGGACTCATGGGGATGAGGAAATAACTTTCAACATGAGGAAATTATAAAACACCAGCGAGCTCCTCTCAATCCCCTTATGTGGCTTCTAATGTTACTGATAGTAATTCTGAGAGCATCATCTAAGGAAGAATTAGAACTTAATAATTATGTTATCTCAAGAATATAGCATAGATAGAGAAGCATGGATTAACATATGAATCAATAGAAGTTCCTAAAGGAACAACTTTAAAGCATAATCTAGAGTATGAAATAAAGGAAACTTTTCTTAAATGCCTTGTATCCTCTAAATGAAAAGTACAGATATCTCTGTACTATTCCGCAAAACTCTACTAGACATAGCTTCACAGACACCCTAGGATACTTGAACACTGTGCTATGATACCAAGTTTGTAATGACCTGAGACTACCCCCCAAGTTGTCACACGATGCTTAGGCTCACAAATGATCCCAAGCTAACCCTTTTTACTAGCATAACTCATGAGCAACTGAAATAAATACATAAGTCTGAAGAATAATATAGAACATAAATCTTTTCTAAATATGATCAATACAAAGCTATATTAAAATGATACATCTCTGATTACACAAAGCAAAACTTGAATCAACTACATTAACTCTACTGACTGCTTATAAAGCCTCTACTAGTATTGACTATAGGTAGTTGGGACATGACCCCCAACTATCCAAATTAATACAACTGAATGAATAAAAAAAATAAAATACTACATAAATTTTAATTGACTTGATCCCTTGAATCAAAAGGACTTATTACCTGCTGACTAGAAGATGCAACTGTTTGGTTCTGATATGCACCCTGCAACTTGTACCTATATTATTAAACAATGAAGCACATAGACGTATATGTGGATTAGTACTTTTTGAATGTACTAAGCATATAGGGATGAATGCATAAGTACAAAATAATACAATAATTCAAATAAACTTTCAAAACTGTATGCTAAATATAAGTGACTCACCTTGGCTTGAATAGTAAAAACTGACAAATCATATGACATGAGTAATAAGGCGTAAAGAAATTCTTGTGAGCCACCATACTTAGTTCTAATAGAACTGTACTCTTATTTTGTACTTCAAATCATGTAGGATAAATGAAAAGGGCCCACTTTTATAAATCTTAGAACTTAAAGCTGAAATCTAATAACTACAGTCTTAAGTAAAACAATGTCAAAGTAAATTTGTGAGCCTTTACACTTAGTTTTCTCAAAACTGTTCTGATATTTTAATTTAAGAGTTAGGGACTTTTGGAGGTTCTTCTAACCGACATAAACCATGTGAGCTATCATGATGTCCAACGTTATGTTCCCCAAAGGGGAAAACCTCACGTTGGGGAGAGGTGTCAGACTAACTTTATCTTAAGTGATCACTATCTTAGCCCACTATGGGCACTTAATCTTAATTCTACGGTGACACGTAGTTCTAGGGTATGAGACCTTGGATTATACCCAACATGGTGCTAAATACTACTCCCATTATCTTGCTTAGAACTTCAACAAATCCACCTTAAAATAGTATAAGGGTTTGAATAAAAATTAATTATTCTTCTCTTTCTTTAAATCTCAAACTATATAAATAATGTGGATTCCTTATCTTAGATTAGGGTCAAAAGATAAAATTTCTTTCTTAAATCCTGATAAATAATTCATAAGAGAGACCCAAAATCATATTCTTGTTGAGATATCAATACTTCAACCTTCGAGCAATAAAACCCATGCTTCAAACTCATGCAAACTTATTGCAAAATGTCATGCTCAATATACTTCTTGAAATACTACAACAATATCAAAGTAATGAAATCAAACTCATACTATCATGGTTAAAATTTAATTAGAAATTTATTAAATCATATGACATGCATAAAGATGTGAAAATAGCATGCAACTCCATATTTAAATCACTTATAACATCATAATCCTCAAATAATAATAATTGGGTATGAACCCTAAATCAAAATTCATGTAAATTCAATCTTTAAAACTAGTGTTGGGCACAAGGATGAAAGGAGTATCCTTGTTCATAACCCCACATACCTTAATGACGACGAAATTATGAAAAGATTGGACCTTTAAGCTTGAATTCCTTGATTTCTTATGAAAAGCACTTGAATCTTGTTCTTGGAAATAGAAGAGGGCTTTGGATCATAACTTGACTGATTTGGGACTTAGGGATTGTAAATAATGCATTTAAAAATACCTTATAATGATTTAGAATGATTAGGGATGGTTTGGGGGTGTGAAATGACTTCAACACCCTTAATACAGGTCAAAATAGAGTGTTTTTTGCACTTTGCAATGACTTAGGCGTCGCCCAATAAATTGCACAAGCTAGTGTTTGCGTCGCATTACCCGTCGCCCAAATTTGGTTGGGCGGTGCATTGCCTATCGCACACCCTTGTTTCCTCTCATGAAAATGGGCATAACTTTTCGCTCGGGTATCAAATTAAGATGAAATTGGCATCGTTGGAAAGCTAATTCAATTATCTACAATTTGGTGGCTCTTAAGATGAAAAATTCTACATACATCAAAAGTTATACACTTTGAAATTTGACCCTTATAGAATCAAACACCAAACTTTGGATGAATTTAAAGTTCTTAGCTCAACTTGGATCTAAGTGTTTTCAATAAACATTCTTCACCTACTAGACACTTCACACACTAGTCTAATTATCATGAAACTTATTTTCACATGGTAATCATTTGTATTAGGGCTTATACGCGTAAGAATAACAGTTAGAATTCTAGCACAAAAATACGGGGTTTTACAAGTAAGGTAGAGGTGCAGTTCATAGGTCCTGATGTCCAGCTCAACAATTAGAAAGTTACTCCTCTCCCATCAGAAGGGAGTTTTGGTAGCTTTCTTTATTTTTCTTTCTATTTATTTGAGTTATTTTAGGGTTGTAATACGGGATCTATCTTGTTATGTTTCTGCTTTTGTTTATGTCTAAACCCTCCTATCTTTACTTTTAATGAAATGTAATGTGTCTTTTGTTTTTGTGTCTAATATATTTTGTTTGTCTTTTATTTATACAATTCTCTTTATGCTCGTTCTAGTGATATGACATGTATGTGGAACTTTTTGCCTGATCTTAAAATCCAATCTAATAAAGATATAATGAATTAAGAGGTGGAATATAATGAGGAAAAGACTTTTTAAGAAATAAGCAAAGATTTGAAATAATTTGAATACAAGTTGAATCTTAATTTGAATGAAACTGCGCCAACTAATCTTCAAGATCAAGGAGATGTTAAGTAAACTAAAATAAGTGTACATGCTTTTCCACAATTAAAAGAGGAAATAATTTAAGAGTTAATTGATTATAAAGAGGTTTTGCATGGTCTTATGATGATATGCCTGGTTTAAGCACTGAGTTAGTGGCCCATAAGTTACCAATTAAACCTGCATTCCCTCCCGTCAAATAGAAGTTGGGAAAATTTAAAACCGATGTAAGCATGAAAATTAAAAAGGAAATCATGAAGCAGCTTGAATCCAAAGTCATCCGAGTGGCTCATTACCCTAATTGGTTGTCCAATGTTGTTCCTATCCCAAAGAAAGATGGAAAGATTTGGGTATGTGTTAATTATTATGATTTAAACAAAGCAAATCCAAAGGATGACTTTCACTACCCAATATCCACATTCTGGAAAGTTGCTAGTGTTTGTAGTTAGTTGTTGAGGTATTGAATTGGATCCTTCAACGATCAAAGCTATTCAGGATTTACCACCACCTAAGAATAGAATAGAAGTGATGAGTTTTCTTGGTAGATAGAATTATATCAGTAGGTTCACTGCTTAACTCACAACTACTTTTGAACCAATTTTCACGTTGTTGAAGAAGAATGTTGCAGTTGAATGGACTGAGGAATGTCAGGAGACATTCAACAAAATTAAAAGATATCTATCAAATATACCTGTGTTGGTGCGACCTAAGCCTGCTAGGCCTTTGATTTTATACTTATCGATTATGAATAATTCCTTTGGTTTCATATTAGGTCAAATAATGTCGTAAGAAAAAAAGAGCAAACCATCTATTATCTTTGCAATAAGTTCACAATATATGAAACCAAGTACATTTTTCTTGAAAGGACATGTTGTGCCCTAACTTGGATAGAATAGAAGTTGAAGTATTATCTTTTATCATACGCTACTTACCTCATCTCTCATATGGACCCCTTGAAGTATATCTTATCTTTCAAAAGACTATGCCAATAGGTCGACTTGTAAAGTGACAAATATTGCTTAGTGAGTTTTACATTGTATATGTGACTCGAACCACTATCAAAGCCCAAACTTTGGCAGATCACCTTGCTGAGAACCCCATTGATGAAGAGTTGGACCTTTAAAGACATATTTTCCTGATAAAGAAGTGTTATGTGTTGATGAAGTAACTATAGATGCTGATCCATATTGAAAGTTGTTCTTTGATAGAGCCGTGAACACGAAAGAAGTCGAGATAGGTGCAGTTCTTATCTATGAATCCTGGAAACATTTTTTTGATAACAGCGCAACTTTAATTTTATTGTACCAACAACATGGAAAATATGAAGCTTCAAGTTTAGGGCTGAGGTTAGCTGTTGACATGGGAGTTCAAGTGTTATTAGTGTTGGGAGATTCAGACTTGCTTGTCCATCGGATTTAAGGCAATTAGGAGACACGTGATTCAAGGTCATACCGTATTGACAATGCTTACAAGATTTCTATCGATGTTTCGTATTACTAAAATTTAGGCATATTCCAAGAATTCATAATGAGATTGCTGATGCTTTAACCACTTTATCTTTGATGCTCCAATACCCTGATAAAGCTTACATCTATCCAATGCATATATAGAGTCATGATCAATTGCTTATTGTAATACCGTTGAAGAGAAACTCGATAAAGAGCCTGGTTCTTTAACATCAAGCGACATATTTAGTTGGGGAGATATCCAACACAGGCCATGAGTGATCAAAAGAGGACTATTAGGCCTTTGGATAGTAGATTTTTCTTAAGTGGAGGAATTAGTATAAGAAAAATCCTGATTTAGGACTTTTGAGGTGTGTAGATGCTAAAAAAGCTTTGACAATCATAGTTGAAATACATTCTAGAGTTTGTGGGCCTTATAAGAATGGTTATGTCTTCTCAAAGAAAACACTTCACGCAGGTTATTATTGGCTTACTATGGAAAGGGATTCTATTTGATTTGTTCAAAAATGTCATCAATGTCAGGTACACGGTGATTTGATACATTCTCCTCCTGTTGAGTTACACACAATGTATGCTCCATGGCCTTTAGTAGCTTGGGGGTGGACATGATTGAACCGAAAGTGTCAAATGACCATAGATTTATTTTGGTGGCTATTGATTATTTTACAAAGTGGGTAGAAGAAATAACTTTCAAATCAATAACAAAGAAAATGGTAGTAGATTTTGTTCATGTTAACATTTGTAGATTTGGCATTCCAAAGGTGATCATCACAAATAATGTTGTCAATCTCAATAGTCATTTGATGTAAGAGGTTTGCCAACAGTTTAAGATTGCACATAAAAAATCTACTCCATATCGTCCGAAGGCAAATGCACCGTAGAATCTACGAATAAGAATATCAAGAAGATACTGCAAAAAATGGTTTAGGGATCTAGACAATGGCATAAAAAGTTTCCTTTTGCATTATTAGGATATTGTACAACTGTTCGCACTTCAACAGGGATAAATCCATATTTATTGGAGTACAGGACAAAAATAGTCATACCTGCAGAAGTTGAAATTCTATCTCTTTGAGTCATTGTAGAAGCAGAGATTGATGATGATCAGTGGGTCAAAACTTAATTAGAGCAGTTGAGTTTGATTGATGAAAAAGGCTGAAGTTAGTATGACATGACCAATTGTATCAGAAGAGAATAGCTTGAGCATATAATAGAAAAGCATGTCCCAGGCATTTTGAAGTCGGTCAATTAGTTTTGAAGCGCATCCTTCCTTATCAGATTAAAGCTAATGGTAAGTTTTTCTCAAATTGGCAAGGGCCCTTCATTGTGAAGAAAGTGTTGCCCAATGGAGCTTTATAGTTGATCGATGTATGAGGCAAAATGGCAGAAATGGCTATCAATGTTGATTCATTCAAAAGATATTATGTATAATCTTTATCCTTCATTAGTTATATTTCATCATAGTACATGAATTTTAAAAGGTTGATATGATGAAGGCATTTTATTCTGCTATCTCAATATTGTGTCATCCTTTGTGTACCCTTTTGAGCTTTGGCCTTTTTTTCTTTTATATTCCTCTTTTGGAATAAAAAATAAAGTTAGAAAAGATACAAGCATCAAGATGAAAAATTCAAAATAGCCCAATAAAAATGATTCAATTTATAAATGAAAAAAGGAATAAAAGAAAAAGAAAACAAAGAAGAAAAAAGAAAATCAAACCAAAACAAAGAACAAGTTGCTAGAACTATGTGTGACCTAATTCTCCTCTCTCAGGGAGTGAGATATGTAGGCAGCCCTACTCTGGGTTTGGTCTGACCAAATAAATAATTTAGAATTACCTAGTTAAAAGAAACTGGGGCAAGTGATAATCATTGTTGTTTGAGTCGATTCCAAAAGTTGTAAGTTCTGCTCCACTTCAAGTGTCGTTTGAGCCTCATGTCATCCTTTCTTTCTAACCCTATTGAAAAGCCATGTTACAACCAGAGAAAGACATTCAGATCAATATTTGATAATGTTAAGGATAAATATGCGATGGAAATATGACAATATATTTTGGGTACTACTTTTCTGCATCATCATAGGGAAATATGAGAAAAAATAAAATGAGAGAGTCTTATTGGTGAAAATTCTCCAGGGCATTGTAAGGCAATGGTAAGTCGAGAGGAATGAAAATGAGATAGTCTTATTAGTAAAAACCTTCACGGGCACCATAAGGTGATGAGGAAAAGAGAAAAATAAAAATGAGAGTCTTAGTAGTGAAAACCCTCACGGGCACCACAAGGCAATGGTGAGTTTAGAGAAATAAAAATGAGAGAGTCTTAGTGGTGAAAAACTTCATGGACACCATAAGGCAATAGTGAGTTGAGAGAAATAAAAAATAAGAGAGGAAAATTCTTTTGGGAATCACTAGTCGAATGAGGAATACGTGTTCAATAGGTTTGAAGAAGCAACTCAGTTTTAGTGTCATTAACTCAGCAACAAATGGTGAAAGTTTGGATCGAAAGATAGATAGATTAATCCAAAATGCATGTCATAATAATGAAGTTGGTTGTTGTATTCAGATAAGCTTTATTTTTGTCGTATTCAAAAGGGATATTCAGGATATTTTTCTTTCTTTTACATTTTTATCTTTTTGTTTACTAATGTTAGTTATCAAAATAAGAAACTCATCATTATTTCTTCACATCTTTGAGTTAAATATGTGTCAAAACTAGTGAAAAAGGATTTCAAGACATGCTATTAGATTCCTTAATTGCATGAAACAAAGACAAGGACCAGAACATGAAAGAAACATGATCGTAAGTCAAAATAAAGCATGAAGAAAGTCTATCAATAGACAGGTTTTTGGAATTATTAAAATTCAGATCCCAAAAGGTGTATCTCAGAGTCATGGTAAAATAGAAATTCTGTGTTTGAATCAGATTCACTCCCTTTAATTTGAGTTTGGGGTCAATGATGCGACAAGGAAGGGGAAAATACCAGTGATCTAAAATAAAATTAAGGGAAAAGACGCTAGAGCAGGTGCGTGGATAGCCAAGAGCTGTAAACTACCACCAAGTTTTAACTAACAAATTTTTCTTTGTTGAAATAGGGAAAAATTCTATTCGCTAAGTTTAGTTATCTTTACTTTCTGTTCAGGACCCTCCTGGATAATAGGACTTTACTTTCTGTTCAGGACCCTTCTGGATAATGGAACTTTACTTTCTATTCAGGACCCTCCTAGATAATGGGACCTCACTTTTTGCTCAGGATCTTTTTGGAAAATGGGACTTTATTTTTCAAACATTGAATCTTTTTTTATCATAATCTTTGTTTGGAATAATTTTCATTCTAGTTTTGGATCTGATTTCAGGACCACCTGGAGAACAGGGTGATAAAATATTAAATTAGGTGCTTGCCTGGAGAATAGGGTGATGAAATACCAAGTTAGGAGCCCGCCTAGAGAATAAGGTGAAAAAATTGCAAGTCAGGAGCCTGTGAGGAGAATAGGATGATGAATTAGCAAGTTAGGAGCCCACTTAGAGAATAAGGTGGAGAGATAGCAAGTCAAGAGGCCCACTAGAGAATAGGGTGATGAAATAGCAAGCCAAGCACCTACCTTGAGAATAGGGTGATGAAATAGCAAGTCAGGAGCCCACCTGGAGAATAGGTTAGAGAAATAGCAAGTTAGGAGCCCGCCTGGAGAATAGGGTGATGAAATAGCATGTCAGGTGCCCACCTGGAGAATAAAGTGATGAAATAGCAAGTCGAGAGCCCACCTGGAGAGCATGGTGATAAAATAGCATGTCAGAACTCTACTAGGAGAATAGAGTGATGAATTAGCAAGTTAGGACAGGATAATAGAGTGATGAAATAGTAAGTTAGTAGCCCGCCTAGAGAATAGGGTGATGTAATTGAAAGTTAGGATCCCACCTGGATAATAGGGTAAAGAAATTACAACTCAAGAGACTGCATGGAGAATAGGGTGATAAAATAGCAAGCCAGGAGCCCGCCAGGAGAATAGGGTGATGAAATAGCAAGTCAGGTGCCCGCCTAGAAAATAGGGTAAAGAAATAGTAATTCATGAGCCTTCTTGGAGAACAGAGTGAAGAAATTAAAAGTCATGATCTTGTTTAGAGAATAGGGTGAAAAAAATTAAAAGTCAGGAGTCCACCTCAAGAATAGGGTAAAATTTTTAAAATTTCAAGTTAGGGGCCCACCCGGATAATAGGGTGGAGATTTTCAAATTCAAGTTAAAAGCTCAGAAGTCCCACATGAAGAACATGGTCAATTTCCAAGTTCATCTTTAATACCAAGTTTTGCATAAAGAAAGGATTCACTTTCAAGTTCAATCCAAACAAAAACAAATATTTTATCATTTGAGAAAGCATTGAAGACTCAAAATAAGAATCAAGAGATGCTGCATAAATAAGATTTTTGTAATTTCATTCATATTTTTAACTTGTAATTTTGATTATGATGTAATGAAAGAGCCACAGATCGAAAATTTTATAGGGCCTCACTCTACTTTTCAAACTCGGTATAGTCCCTCTATTTTCAACCCTGAAAACTATATGTTACCTAATCCCCACATAACCTGGGATAGATAGGATACCCAAAATGAAGTTTTGATTGCACTCTATCTTTCTTTTCCTTTCTTTAGAATAATGGTCAGTCAAATTCTGTCTCGTTGTCTACTTCTTTGTTTGGAAACACTTTGTGTTTACAGCCAAAGAGGGTCATGATATAGATACATAAATTTCACCCTTTTAAATGTCAATTTATCCCATTTCTCGCACCCATATCACACACCCTACCCGGTTTGATACTTTCCTACTAAAATAAAAAATAAAAAATTTAACCACCTCACCTAATTAAATGTGGACAACTCACCCATCTCACCCTATCCCCTTACCCCCCGTGCCCTCCACCTGTTTACTCATAATTTTTTACACCACTAACAGATATTCCATTTTTGTTTCCTAAAAGATCCATATACACACCTCACACACAGACTCTCATAATTCACACACACTCACAGATTATTCACATCACACTCCTCCATTCCATACACATAGGTACACAAATACACCTCACTCATATATACAGAAGAGGACAGACACAGATATTAATTCACACATACACGTACAATAAACACACACAGAAAATAGGGGATTAAGATGAGATTGAGAGTAAGGAATAAAACAAGTAAAGAGGCGCGTGTGAGAGAAAGGTGAAGAAAAATAGGTTCTTTTGGCAAAATTTTCACTAGAATTATAGCTCCATCACAGAATTTGGATACCATCGACAAAATCCGACCAAGACAACCACAAAACACACTAAAAAATCCCAAACCAACCCACCCCTCGTTCATAACCCATTGTAAACCCACCAAACCCCAGAATCGTGTTCATTTTAGGATTTTATTTAGATTTGGGTATCATTGTTTTATATTGCTCATTTATTTATGTGGATTTTGTTTGAATCAAATTTCCAGAATTTTCATGATTGAGCTGGTTCATAGTCGAGATTTTGGTTTTCATGAAGGTTCTCGATGCGACTTTTTATTCTCTTCTTAAGCCAATTGAAAGTACTTAGAAGGTTAAATTCTTAAACTCTTCCTCTTTATTTTCACTTAATTTAGTGTGAATGACTTGTGTGTTTAGCATGCTTGGATCTTTGTTGTGTGTATGTGGTTGATGTTGGGTTCGAATTTCGAAAATTTGAAAAGTGAAAAAATTGAATTGATAGCTGAAGAATTAGTTAATCATTGATTGAGAATGAAGTTTGGAGAGGGATTGACCTTGATAAAAAAATTAATATGGATTTATTTGATTCATTGATGGTTGATTAATTTAGAATAAATGTCAATTTTGTTAAACATAATAGTATCATGTTTAGATCGAGAATTGATAGGAAAATCTTAGGTTTTAGGTAGGCAAAGGGTTTTGTATTATCAAATATGTGGATACTTGTTTGAATGATTGGCTATTTAAATTGCATTTTTCTATCAAATGTATTTATTCGCTGAAGGATGCCCTGAGGTCATATGTATATATTCATTGGGAAATGGCTAGCGACACTCTGTATTTGGAAAATTGATCGTGATCAAGGCTGAGGCATTGGGTAAAACATAGTTTGGGATAGTTAGAATAGTTTAGATCTTCATTTTAGTGTTTTTATTTTGGTCTGTATTAATTGGATTGGACAATATTTTTATAGTTTTGACTCTTTTGTTGTTATGTGTTTTGTTGGTTTATGAATTTTATAGTATCATACTAGCTGATATACTCCATGAAGCGACCGTGGTCAAACCACAGGATCGAGGGATGTGTAACACCTTCTTCTCGGTCAACAAAATTCCTTAACCAGATTCACTATTCATGGACCAGTTTTAAGGAGTCAAAAATTATTTTGAAAAAGGGTTTCCAAAGGTGAATTGGCATACTAGATTTATGCCAAGTGGTGACTTTGAATTTTATTTTTAAAATTTCTTTTTGAAACCAAATTTTTATTTTTAATCACTTCAATAAATAAAAATCCTTTTTGAACTTTACAATCAATCCTTTTCAGTGAAAAAAGAGGTGTGACATAACTTAGTTCAATTAACTTGACTATTGGTTTAGTTATAGTTTAAAGGTGTAAGATACGAATGAGTAAGTACATTCTAGCTAACCTTTGGGTCTCTATATGCGTATATACAGTACTTTGTGATATCAATTCAACTAGTTATAGATTCAGGAATTTGTAAGCATATTTAAATCATCTTTTATCCCTTATCTGTATTTACATTCGATACTTTATGACATCTAATTGGTTATTATCTATCTTTCATACTCAATATATTATGTCCAACTAACCTCCAAGACTAAAACACTACACTCATATATGTACGTCTTGATAGATGACCAGAATGGTTGAACTTCAACGAGTTGGCTAGCCCTTTTATTTTGGAGCTTTCAAAGTCTCTAAGGTTTGTTAAACTTTTGTTGTAAATAGTTTTTGGGTATAAGTTAGGTCCTTGACTTGGCAAAGCTTATTACTCAAAGAGCTTGCAGATTTTGGGTTGTATAGATGTGCATTACTAAATGTGTGGGTCCAGTTGTCTTATCCATTTAGCATATTGACTTGTTCGACTAGATTGTATATACATATAAATATTCAGTTTGTATGTTTCTAGGGATCATGGTGTCCATGATCGTCCTCACATAATTTAGCTTTTATTCTTTATGAATTATTAAGATTAGTTAAAGTTTATCACTGATATGCTAATAGGGGTCTTGCCGCCTAAAGGCTCATTTTTTAGTTGAGATATACTTGATTGTTTTCTTGATTGCGTGTGGCTGTTATGCACCATTGAAAATTGGTTCAGCAAGATCAATTCAATCCTGAGTTGTGGTATCAGGTGCCAATTCCATCCCTTGAGTTTTGGGCATGACATAAATGTTATCAAACAAGCAACTATAGTTCATAAATAGGATATCAGAATATCCTAAGACACTGCATTGGTAAATTATAAATCTCTATGTTTTTTGTATGAATAAATATTTGCGAATGTAAATTTTCAAGTACACATAATCTATAAAGATCTACTAGTCAATAATGATAATAATTAGTGACAATTGTTCTTAATATAATACTTTCATATGGTACGGACAATCTCTCAGGCCGAACATGAGTCTTTTCTTTATATAAAATTTAAAATGATAGATTTGTTTTACAAAATATAAGCTTATGGGTCAAATTTTTATATTTTAAAAAGTTGAAATCATGATTTGGAATTCTGAATTATGACTTTTTGAAAATTTGGGTTTCTTTATAATCACATGTCCAAACACTAATTTCATCTTGTGATCTCAAATCATGAGATGAAATCATAACTTCGGCTAAATGGAGAACCTGTTGAAAAATTAGCATCACATAACAACTAAAGGGTCATTTGGTAAAGTGCATTAGAAAAAACAATGCTTGCATTAGCAGTATCTGTCACTATCATCTTGTTTGGACACGTTTTAAACCTATGTATAAGTAGTGCAGGCATTAATTATATACTCTGTTTGGTATTAAGCTATCTATAACTAGTACATGAAAATACATGATATTAATAATGTAAAGAGTTATAAAGCATGCATTATCATGGTCAAAGACATATTTGCCCCCCAAAATCTTTTCCACATCATTCTCATTGTATTTGTGACGGGTATATTTAAAATAAATTATGCAATGCATATAATTTTTAATACATCAAACCAAACACTATATAAGAAAAATCTTAGCATAACTTATACCAGCATTACTAGTGCACGTATTATTAATATACCACATTTTGCACTATTCTTATACACCCTACCAAACTACACCTAAGATATCAAATTGGTATCCATTAGTCATGTTTTAAAAATTTGACACAAAATAGTCCTTGTACAAATTTTGGACTAACAAATTTAGCATCAGATGACCCATAAATCAAAGAGTAAATGAATAATATATTTAATCCTATAATGATTCTTTTTTTCCTAGTTGAGTAGAATCAAAATATATTACTTGGAGTGCAAGTTCCATGATGTAATGCTTGAAGCTAACATAACAGTGAGGCTAGATATACAACTCATTGAGAAAAGAGGATGTTTCAAGTATCTTAGGCATATTATCCAAGAAAAATGGGAGATTAATAATGATGTCACAATCATATAGGTGCATGGTGGTGAAATGGAGTTTCACATTTAGAGTATTGTGTGACAATACGGTGACATCAAAACTTAAAGTCAAGTTCTATAGAACGGTAGTTGGACCGATTATGTTATATGGAGTAGAATGTTAATCGATCAAGAACTTCCACATTTAGAAGATGAAAGTTGTGTAGATAGAGATGTTGAGATGAATGCGTGGGAATACTATAATAAATAAGATTTGGAATGAAGATATTCAGGATAAGGTAGGATGGACCTTATAGAGGAAAAGATGTGGGAGACGAGTCTAAGATGGTTTAGACATTTGCAGATGAGATGCACGAATACGCCAGTATGGAGGTGTGATATATTGTCTATGGATGGTTTCATGAGAGCTAAAGATTGGCAAAAGAAGTATTGTGTAGAGGTAATTAGACAGAATATGAAGCAACTTCAGCTTATTGAGGACATGACTTTAAATAAGAGGTTATGGATGATACAAATTAGGGTATGAGTGTAGTTAAATATAATTAAGCATTGTATCATTTATCCTTCTATACTAGTAATTATACTAATAGTTGTAACGTTACTCTTGTATGGTCAAACCTCTCTATTATGGCAGTGATTTGTCTGAGAATTTCATGGTTGTTATACAAAGGTGTTGTTGTATATGTCTACTAGCATTTGACGCTCAGATCTCATTTAGTTGTTATAAATAAAAGTGTGAAAAATAGAAAGAGCATGAATATAAAAAGGCAAATATTAGCATCTTGTTCCTCGTGAAAAATTATGAAATAACTAAGTCTAAGAAAACTAAAAACAATTAGCATATAATGGATAAAGGTGGAGATTAACAGACTTAGGCCATTAGACCCAAGCCCATAAACCCTGTCCTATGCTAATTTGGGCTTTTGACCCATCTTCACCTATACTAATATAAATACTTGGGCTTTTGGCCCATAACCTATCCTAAGTAATATTTTTGGACCTTTGGCGCCCAAAATCTGCTTCACCTGTATTAGATTACAACTTTGGCTTCGAGGTCCCAAATAAATGAATAAATAAATGACTAAATGACTAAATAAAAATAAGGCAATAATAAAAAGCGAGACTTTTCAAGTCTCTTACCGACCTCATCAATGGGTTTTGGCACGTTTTCCTTTTTCTTCTATTTTCTTGCACCCGCACGCCATATAATCAACTTTGGACTTAACTTTGAACTGGAATTGAAAAGGAGGGCCTCATTGGCCCATTACGAAATGCAAGAGGAGAGGAGGCCATTTGGACTCGAGACATTTTTTGCATGCAAAGAAAACATAAAGAAATTAATATACGTTCAAGGCATAAAAGTGACATATTTCAAAGCAAAAGAAAATATCAAGAACCAATTTTTTAATGATAATGATAAGTACACTTGCACACGTCTAAGAAGAATGAGAGTCAACAGATAAAATGCAAAGCAAAGACACCCACTTACATGCCTCCTGATTTATGTTCATATTAAGAATGAATAAAGGTAAAAGGAAGAAGGCTATATTCAATGAATTAATGCAAGAACAAAAAATGTAAGCTTGTGAAAGTAAAGATATAGGACAACAAGAAAAATACCCATGACTTCTAAAATTGAAAAAACATAGACACTAATCCATATAACAAAAGAAAATAAAGGCTAACATTTCAAGAAAGGAAATCTTTAAATTTCAATTAAAGAGACATTAACGAAGATTCATACATCTAAATTACAACCAACATTTTAGGAGAAAACGTGTAACGACCAATGGTTTATCTTTCTAAGACATTTTTTATTCTCTTTTTATATTATAAATCAAAGAGAGACACGAATCAAGTCTTTACACACACAAAGAGCACCTATAACAATCCAAATGGAGTAAGAAAATTAGAATAAAAGTTTAGCATCTCTAAAAGTGAAACATCGTTCAACAATCATACTATGCATGACTCAAAAATATCTAAATAATTATATTGTGAACAAAAGTCTAAACTTTCTCATCATTTTGGCAAAACAACATGCGAACAAAAGAGGAATAAACATCTTGGATAGAAAATAAAGCTAGCACTTCATCTCTCATATGAGGATTTTAAAATTCATTAAAATATTAAGTAAGCAGATGCCAAGTTTTTGACTTAACCAATTACTATTTTATCAAGGCAAACAAATAATAGTAACTATTCTTTTCTACATAAAGGAAATAACTTTACAAGCTAAAAGCGAATATATCAAATAACAAATTTAAATAAGGAAAAAAATACATATTTTAATCAAGCAAAGGTCGAAACTTTATCTATCTAATTTATTAAGATGAAACAAACAATAAAGAATATTCTTTTTTTACATAAAGAAAACAACTTTACATGCTAAAATCATGTCCATCAATAGCAAATTTAAACAAGGCATTAGTACGTATTTAATCAAGCAAAGGTCAAAATTTTATTCATCTAATAATAATAATCAAAGAAGAAAGCCATAGAAACACGTTTAACTATCTGTAATGACCCGAGACTACCTCTAGTCATTACACAGTACTTACGATCCCAAGGGACCACAAGCTAACCCATGAGCAAGTACCTATTGTGAGCATTGAATAATATAATCATGAATACAGAAGAATAAATAAAATGTCATAAGGTTTTAATAATGAAATAACTACTGAATTATGAATCTGGCATAATACTGAAGTCTGAATAATGTGAATAGCTCACTGTAGTGTCTGAAAAGCCTCTAAACTGAATACTGTGAGTTGATGGGATGGGACCCAACTAACATTACTAACTACTGAGATAAAGACATGAAGTAATATAATCTGTACTAGGATGATGAGGACTCACCACTGCTACTGTACTGCTGATGATCTGAGGGACTAAGTATGATCCGGGAACTGAGCGTCAACACCTATGATATGATATATCATAGCGCAAAAGAAAGGTATGCGATCAGTACTTTGAATGTACTGGTATGCTAAATGAGGTAGGCTGATAAGCATGATTTCATGAATAGGAATAATAATAACTAACTGATTATACATGTAAAACATAGAGTATTGATTAGAGAGCATAAAATCTGTAGATACTAAAAATATGGAGAAAATTATAAATACCTATTATGCATGACAGTCTGTAATTACTGAAGATACATAAAAATCTGTAGACACTGGAGATGCATGACCAAGCATATAATATGGACTGAGTAAAATTTGTAAATTGAAATACTGACAAAATACTGATATTTGTGCTTTGGCCAAACACCTCTAAGATTGTATAACTGGACTGAGACTGTAACTGAGACTATATCTAAGACTGCGGGAGGTATCATCTAACTGATATTCCCCAATTTGAGCTAATCGGAGTTCAACTTGTAACTCCAGTTGGAAGAGTGTTAATACCGTGCCACAGGTACTAACGATGGTTGTGTGGATCCACTAAACTATTATAATGTCCAAAAGACTAAGGGTGTCAAGCCTGAACTAATGGGGGACCCCTGGGAGATAATCAAGCCTAACTTGACGGAGGACTACTCATATCCTACGCTGTCTACGTAGTTCTAAAGTATAGGGACTGCTACTAACGATTCTGCCTATCTGACAAGGAAGCCGCCATACCTGCACTCACTCGGTGTTAAATCTTACTCCCAACTGAAAAAAATAGAGATACTAGACTGTTCAGAGTTGGATAACTGATATCTGACTATTCTGATAATGCTCATAATATAATCTAAAGACTATTCTGTAATGTACTGATACTAGACTAAGTAAGCAACTATGGATTTCAGTTATTCAATACCCCCAGGACTCAAAACAATAATAGTAAAAGGACAATAAAGCTTGAAGGACAAAACTTGAAGGCTTTCATTTAAATCAATCACTCTTGTAGGCATTTTATCAAACACTTGTAGTTCATGGTTTAAAACTGTTGACACCTAATCTTTACCCCCCACGACTAATTTTAATCCTGAGTTTCATTGATTTTTAATAAAAATTAAAATATTTATTTCATACGAATAAAAATTGGTCAAAGTATTTATCCAGATAATCTTGTGATTTTAAGTAGCAATTATACATTATCATATTCAATTAGACGAGATTATATAATTTTGTTACTTAAATAACTATTTTACGAAATATCAGATTTTAATCAAGGATTATCATGAAAATTAATTCAAATGGGTAAAAGCTTGATTTAAATATGATTTATTCTGAAAAAATAATTTATTTGGAGAAATATTTATTCAATTTTATTGAATTGAGAAGCTTGGGATTAAACTAGTTCGTAATTCATTCCAAATCTTGGTTCAATTTGGTTAATTTATTAAATTTGACTTTAATTGAGGTCAATTTGGCCACAATTGCAATATAATTGGCCAATTAACTTTCAATTAGGTTAAAATTTAAACACAATTGACTAAAATTTTATCAATAGGTTATTTAATAAATAGCCTATACCTAATCCTAATTGGGGTCATGTCTTAAATGACCCCAAAGTCTTTTCTACCCAGCCCAAATTTTAAAATCATTTTTCAGCCCAGTGGCCCAATTACCAGCAGCCCAACTCCACCTCCCCATTCCCTTTTACCTATCCAACAGCCCAATTGCAACCTATCAGCAGCCCAAATTAATACCCAACCGACCTACACCCAATAAAACACAACCCGACCTATTCTAGTCTTCTTCAACACCAAAACAACAAAAACCAGATCACGACATCAACAGAAAATTATGACAAAACAAATAGCAAAATGCATCAACAACTTCAAATCTGCCAAACCCAACCCGTACCAGCTCCAATCAGTTCGACAATACCTAATCCGCCCTGACCTCTTTCCAAATGCAAAGAAAACCCTTGAATCTTCTAGAAAAGGGTGAGCTGGCTTATCAAACATCGATATTCTGCAAATTTTGGGATAACTTGTATGAATTCATATGTTATGTTATGAAATCCTGTTCTGTGCTTTACTATGTATTTGTGTGGTGTCTCGTATCTTGACCCGGGGGTCTATCGAAAACAACCTTTCTACTTCTTTAGAGGTAGAGGTATGGAATGCGTACATCGTACCCCCCAAACCCCACTAGGTAGGAATACACTGGGTTTGCTGTTGTTGTTGTTGTATGAATTCATACATATTTGGCAAATTTTCGTTGGTTCTTGGGAAATTATCCATTTCCTCCATTTGTTGTTGGTCATTTTTTGAAATCCGTTGAAGTAAATCCAAATGGGGGTACAATCTGTTACTACCCTCATCATTTGAATTTCAAATTCCCTAAAAAATAATCCCAAAAATATCCCCAAATGGTCCTCTATATAAGCGACCCAGTGTGAAGCTAAAAGGGGGGGATTTTTTTCTGATTGGAAAAAAGGTGAGGGGGTTCAAAAAATTCAAAAAAAAAAGCAGAAGAAAACTTTTTAGAGCATATTAGCTTCTTTAGTAAAATTATTTTCTTTCCTTCTTCTTTGAAAGCTGATCGTTTAATCGAAAGCCTTGAAGGTTCGTCGACTGATTATGGTTTTTGAGTTGACGTTGATGAAACTCTTTGGTGGTGGTCAATATTTCGTCGGTGGATCGAGTCCTATTTTGCTGCTCCGAAAGAGGTAAGCATTTTTTCCCATTTTTTTCTATGTTATCATTTTCTTTCCTCTCTTCTTCATCTCCTTCTGATGTAGTTATAGTGTTGTTCGTTTTGCTGGGAGTAGCTGTAGATGGCTATGATGGCCTTAGGATTAGTTTGTGATTTGTTGTTGCGCTATTTCATTGAATCAGTGTTCATGTCGTAATTTTTTATGCGATTATGTTGAATATACTATCTCTTAATTGATTTTGTTGGTTATCTGTAAGTTTATAGTATGAATTAGTATATATTGTCAAAATTAAGCCTTTTGTTTCTAGTTTGTTATTTTGATTTAGTGTTTCTTGTTGTGTTAGGCTAACTGTTGTCTTAATTGTTTGATCTATAATTTTTGCCTTATTTTACTTCCTCAGCTTTTGCAATATGTTGTTTTAGTCTTGATATCTTCGGTTAATTATCACCCATTGTTTTATCTTGTGTGTTTCTTGGTCTGATTCGTTGTTCTCGGTTAAGTTCACGCTTCTGTTTTCACTTCACTGTCTTAGCTTAGCTTGACGTCACCTCATTTTGTAACTGCTTATCCTTTGTAGTGTCATTAGTAGGGTTACCTCTTTAGTTATTTTGGCTCCTCAAAAGCCAAAAGGATGACGAGGATGTATCCAATGCTAAACTAGAATCCCCATAGTCCCTCGAGGACCATCTCGGCTGCTAAAACTCATCTGAAGTCTGTATGTGTTTCTGTTTGAAGCCTTTGGGCCAAAGTGTAATAGTGATTTGTTGAATCACCAAACTTTTGAGTATGTTTGTTTGTAGAAAATGTCTCGTCCTTAAATTCCTCCATGACCCTCTTGGCGAAAATCCTTGCGGATTCATTAAGGAGAGAATAGGATGAATAAATGATCAAAATAAAGTGCATTTTCATATTAAGTAAAGCTGCTTAGGATAAACTTCTTGTTTCTTGCTTATTTGATTCCTTTCTCTTAGAAAAAGTTATTTTTCCCTTTAAAAATGTCTAAGTATCTTTTCTATCTCTTACTTGTTTTAATTTTCATTTTTTGGGTTCTGTATATGTTCTTTAAAGGCTTAAATTAACCTCCAGTTCCTTGACCTTTCTTCCTCTTGCTAAGAACTCATTTTGTGTTTATCATAAAGGTTACAAATCGGAGCTGATTTTGGTTTTATTATTTTATTCATTGAGTTTACATTGTATTGTCATGTTTAAGCTTGAGCTTATTTTTGTCTTTGTTCCTTATGCGTTTCAAAATGTTTTCAGATTTATTAAGAGGTAATAATAGCTTTAGTAATCACTTTTCTGTCTTTGCTTTGAAATTGCTTTCGTGCTTTTAAAAAGCCAAAGGTGCTTATTTGTTGATAGAGACTATAATTGACTCACTTGCAAGCCATGTATTTTTTCACAATCCTAGAGTTTATGTAAATTTTATAGTTTCATGTGTCTATACGTAGTAAGTGAATTGCTATTTTCTTTTGTTTAAAAATGCTGTCTTTTCATCGCATAATTTATCTATAAGTGTAAGGACTCTTGAGAACATACATTAATTCACTCATCTTTTTCTTTCAAGAACTCACTCGGGAGTTCAATCGGACTCCTTTCCCTTCCATTACGTAATGGGTCATTGAGGCCAACTTTTTAGAAGACTTTGAAAGCCGATCACATAGCGCATGGTTATTAAGAGTTGAACGCTGAAGAATGGGCTAAAGTCCCGACAAAGAGACTAGAAATTTTCTTTTTATTTTTTTATTTATTTATATATTCATTGTCGTCTTTTATTTATTTATTTATTTATTTCTTTATTCATTCATTTGGGCTTCGAAGCCAAAGTTGTAAATTTAATATTGGTGGAGCAAGACTCGAGCCAAAGGCTCAAAAACTAGATTAGGATAGGTGAAATGGGTCGAAAGCCTAATTAGACTAGGAAAGGTCTCGTTGATTTGGGCCTAATGGCCCAAATCCTTAACTTTCTCCTCCCTTCCCCCTTTTTATGTGTTTATTTATTTATTAGTCTTGTTTAGACTTATTTAAAATCTCTACTAAGTCGGCCAAATCCATTTTACACAAGTCGTTTTCCAAAATCAACCTCTTTTCAACAAATCAATTTTTTGAAGTTAATCAAAAGATGTTTTCAAACAGTCTGGATAACCACAAGTTAGAGGATGTTTTAGGTGCCTAACACCTTCCTAAAACTTTAATAGGAACCGCTTACTCAGAATCTTCAAAACTTGAACGATTTTTCTATTTTGGATCGTTTAAAGTATCTAATAAGGATTTCTTAATTCCTTTTCAAAATTAAGTGGCAATTCTCTATAAAAGTCAAATTTCTGCAAAACAAAAACAATCATAGGAATGCCCGAAAACACAATAACTTGAAAAGATCACAATTTTATAATTTAAAAGGGTTGCTTGGACTCCATGGATGAAAGGGATCTATGGATGAACATTTAACATACCTTAATAGATGGATTTCTTGAAGCTCTTGGTGAATTCTTGAGGATAGACCTTGAATTTGAGAGCTAGGGTTCTTGATTGGGAAAGAATCTTCTTTGATTTGGGGAAAACGTTATTAAAATAATGAAATAATAGGTTAATTAGGGTGAATTTCGTGTTAAGGCTGACTGGGGTGAGGAGAAAAAGATTGCAATGCCCTCAGATTTAAAATGAGGAATTACTGAAAAATTCTCAATTTTGTGAGTTGGCGCGACGCGGCTCTATCACGTCGTGTCACTGGAATTGGGCAATTGGGAACTGAGGGCTTGGCACGATGCGGAGGAATCGCTGTACCTTTTTTATTCTAAAATTCGCCCTTGGCGCGATGCGTCATTATCGTGACAGGATACTGGAAAAGGACAATTGGGATTTTGGCTGACGGCGCGATACGGTGGTTTTGCAGAGCTTCACTGGAAATTGACAATTGTCATTTATGCTGGCTCCACGACGTGCTAAGGGCTAAAATGACGGTGTTTAATGACTAAAATATACAATTGCCATAACTTCTTACCCGTTTATCGGAATTAGGTGAATTTTATATCATTGGAAAGTTAATTCAATTTTCTACACTATGGCAGACTCTAAACTGAAAAATAATGAGTGTTTCAAAAATTTTATATTCAAATACTCATGTATTGGGACTTAAGTTATGCTAAGGAAATGCGGGGAATTACACTATCATTAGCTCATTTTACCCCATGAATCATAAAAAATAGTCGTAATATTGATATCACAATATCGTATGGCCTTCAAGGCCATCTACAACAAACAATACCAGCAAATAAAATTACAACTATGAAACTACGAAAAAGGATATGGAGAAGAAAATAATAACAAAATTAAATGACAAAGGTGTGTTTACCCTTTTTGAGACAGCTAAATGGGACTTCAAAATTTCTTTAAAGTCTTGATCACCATTGGAAAGTAATCTTTCGAGAACTCCAATTAGCCTACCGCTTGAAAAAGTTTTACTAAAAAAACATTTAACTCTTTTCTCACAAGTTTTTTCCACTCTTTGAGACTTGGCTACCAAAATAGAGACAGTATTTATAGGAAAGGATGAGAATTCAATTCTTTTCATCCACCAATATGGGAGAAATTTTTTTAGGCTATTTTGGGAATTTGAAATTGAGAAAAATATTTGTTGGAGGATAAGGTGAGGTGGAATTTTACAATCTAGTACAAATTTTGAATTGAAAAAATGGAAAACAGACAGGGTTGAAGGAAAATTGTACAATCTAGTACAAATTTGAAATTCAAAATGGAAAAGGAATAATGCTGAGGTGGAATTGTACAATCTAGTACAAATTTTGAATTTCAAAATGAAAAAAGAATAAGGTTGAGGTTGAATTGTACAATCTAGTACAAAATTTGAAATTCAAATGGAAAAGTGGATAATGTTGGTTAGATTTAGGTAATTTTTTGGGATTTTGGGGTTATTTAAAATATAACCCCAATTGAAATTTAAAATTTAGCCAAATTTATTTTATTTTGATCAAATTAAAAATTAATTGGCAGATTCATTGCAATTATAGCCAATTGATTTTAATTATGGCCAAATCTAATAGATTGGATAAATTAAATCGAAATTCGATACGAATTAATACTTTCTTTAATCCTGAGCTTCTTGATTAGATAAAATTAAATAAATATTTCTCCAAATAAATTATTTTTGAGAACAAATCATATTTAGATCAAGATTTTACCCATTTGAATTAATTCTCAAGATAAGCTTTGATTAAAATCTGATATTCTATAAAATAAATATTTAAGTAAAAAAATTATATAGTTTCATATAATTAAATATGATGATATATAATCTCTACTTAAAATGGTAAACTTTCTTAGATAAATACTTTGAAAAACTTTTATTCAGATAAAATTAATATTATAATTTTATTTGAAAATCAAAGAAAATTGGGACTAAGCGTAGTTGTGGAGGGAAAAAATTAGGTGTCAAGAACTGCCCCCTCCCTTTGGGTAGGGTGAATATAAGTAACCCTGGGCAAAGGGAGTTTGACGTTCCTAATTTTTATCCGACCATAAATTTATTTCTGAAAGAGGTTGTCTTTTGCACGAGTTTCGTAGAGTTATGGCCAGACTATGGTATCGAGTTTCCTACATATATCAGGATGCATGAGAATTCAGGCCACTTGTAGTTCATAAAGATTGATTCTGAAGCACGATTTTCAAAGAATTCACTAGCTATTCCAATTTTTAAATTTTGGTGAAATAAAAAAGCTGAGGAATAAGCGGATTGGGGGAAGGTTGGAATGCATTTGAGTTTTCAACCAAGAGCCCAGCCTACATATCCCCAAGACTCAGGAAATCAAAATGCTTGTAGTTTGACTCGATCGGTAGAAAAGATAGTCCTTTATTTTAGATTACCTTTGGTTCGGGACAAGTGACAAGTTGATTGAGTTGTGGAAAAATAGCTTTTAACCTCTTAAACATGAATGTGGGATCCTCCACATACATAGTCAAGAACTTACCTGGACATAATTTCCAAAACTCTGAGTATATTGTCACCCGAATTTAAAAAAAGAGAAGGTTACCCTTGGTATGAGTTTAAAAATATCCCAAAGGTGAAGCTGAAACTAGAATATCCCAAGTACCCACATGCCTTAAAATAAAGGTGTGGTTTGATGGCGGTGGAAATCATCCTTTAGCTCGCGTCCAAAGAGTTTGACGTCCCTCTTAAGACTTCGTTCTTTTTTGCTGCTAATAAAAAGTTCCATGTTGTGCTGCGTCCTTTTTGGAGTCATATGCACCTGTAGTTTTGATTTGAGATTTTCATTCTTTCGGATGCTCTCGACAATATCTCAAACAAAAATCATTAGTAATAAACATAATTCACGAAAGGAGTGTATAGTTTTTTACCATATCTCCATGTGAGTTATTGCCTAAAAAATAAAGTCATCCTCTCATGTACCTATCTGGAAGGAAATAACTTGTAATAATAGACATAACAACCTTTATAGTTTTTGCATAATTATCTCATTTGTCGATTGAATATGCCTTAAAAATGGGGTGGCCCTTTTAGACACCGACGATACTTTATGCAAAATAGTCCCTTCAACCAAATAATCTTATGCTGATGCGGCAACCCTTTTGGTCACCTATACTTCTTGTTTTATGTGGAATGATAACCTCTCTAGTTATTGATAATGATTCTTTGCATGTGACCTCGGGTAAGTCTTGCGCATCTTTTGTTTCGATACGACTTATAGATTTCCCTTGAATTATCAATATTTGAATAATCTTGTGGATTATTTGATGTTGGATATGAGGCGACTTACAGATATCCTTTGAATCGGTAGCTTTTAGGTAATCCTTCATATAATCCGACCTTGGATAAGATATGACCTACAAATATACTCCAACCGCTAGCTCTCAAGTAATCCTGCACATCATCCGACCTTGGATACGATATGACTTATAGATATTTCTCAAATTACTTGTCTTTGGTAACCCTGCACATAATCAATTTGATGTATGACATAACTTATAAAGAACCCTTGGACGTATCAATTTGATAACCTCGCATATTCTCTGATAAGGATTTAGTTGCGACTTACGGATAGCCTTCAAACTATCAATATTTGGGTAACCTTGCACATTATCCGATTAGTATGTTGTTGTGGCTTACGGATGGACTATTGACTATCAACTCATAGGTAATCTTGCACACTATCCCATTTCAAATAATATGACTTATAGATGACCCTCAAATTTTCAATTTCTAGAAATCTCATATGCCATCCGTCTTCAAATAGAGACTTAAAGATTTTCCTTCGAATCACGTACTTTTGATGCATTCAGATATTGATTCATGATGAGATATCCTCGATGTTGAAGTTTTATAGCTTCACATGTCAACAAATATTAAACGCTGAGATATCTGCGACGCCAACTATTCTATCTCGCATGTCAACGGATATTAAATACTGATGATATTCTCGATGCCAGTGTATTCTATTTCATGTGTCAATGGATATTAAATGCTGATGATATCTTCAACGTCGGCGTATGCTATCTCGTGTGTCATTAGATATTAAATGCTGATGATATCCTCGACGCCAGCATATTCTATCTCGGTGTCAGCGGATATTAAATGTTGATGATATCCTTAATACCAGTGTATGCTACCTCGTGTATTAATGGATATTAAATGCTGATGATATCCTCGATGCCAGCGTATTATATATCATGTGTCAATAGACATTAAATGCTGATAATATCCTCGAAGCCAGCATATTCTATCCCACGTGTCAACGGATATCAAATGCTGATGATATCATCGACGCCAGCGTATGCTATCTGTTTGTCAATGGATATTAAATGCTGATGATATCCTTGACGCCAACATATTTTAGCTCGTGTGTCAATGGATACTTAATGCTGAGATATCCTCGATGCCAATGTATTTTATCTCGTGTGTCAACGGATATTAAATGCTGATAATTTCCTTGATGCCAGGGTATTCTGTCTCACGTGTCAACGGATATAAATAATGATGATATCATCGATGCTAGCATATTCTATCTCACGTATCACTGGATATTAAATACAGATGATATCCTCAACGCTAGTGTATTCTATCTCACCTGTCAACAGATATTAAATGCAATAACCCTCTTGGAAATGAAATTATTTGCAATGTCTTTTTTGGAAATAAAATAAAATAAAATGACCCTCTCGGCGATGATATGAAATATAATGGCCCTATTGGCAATGAAATGAGATAAAATAACCCTCTTGGCAATGAGATGATATGCAATGGCCCTCTTGGAAGTGAAATGATATGCAATGAACCTCGTTGCAATGAAATGATATGTAATGGCCCTCTTGGTAATAAAATGATATGCAATGACCCTCTTGGTAATGAAATGATATGCAGTGGCCCTATTGGCAATGAAATGATATGCAGTGGCCCTTTTGGCAATGAAATAAAATGAAATGGTCCTCTTGGAAATAAAATGATATGAAATATCCCTCTTGGCAATGAAATGATATGCAATGTCCCTCTTGTCAATAAAATGAGATGAAATGACCCTCTTGACAATAAAATGATATGGAATGGCCCTCTTAGTAATAAAATGATATGCAGTGGCCCTCTTTACAATTGAATGAGATGAAATGGTATTCTTAGAAATGAAATGATATAAAATAGCCCTCTTGGAAATTAAATGATATGAAATGTCCCTATCGGCAATGAAATGATATGCAATGGCCTTCTCAGCAAAATGATATGTAATGGACCTCTCAGCAATAAAATGATATGCAATGGTCCCGTTGGAAATGAAATGAAATGCAATGGCCCTCTTGGCAATGAAATAATATAAAATGGCCCTCTCGGCAATGAAATGATATGCAATGGCCCTCCTTTCAATAAAATGATATACAATGGCCCTCTTGGTAATAAAATGAGATGAAATATCCCTTTTGATAATGAAATGATATAAAATACCCCTCTTGGTAATGAAATGATTTGCAATGTCCTTCTTAGCAATAAAATCATATGTAATGGCCCTTTTGACAATGAAATGGCCCTCTTGGCAATAAAATTATATGCAATTGCCCTTTAGGAAATGAAATGAGATGAAATGGCCCTCTTGGAGATTTGAAAATAATTTCAACTGAGTCCATTTGTCTATATTTTTTGATTTCTTTATATACCTGTACCCAAGGTAGACAGTTAGTAGATACAATGTCTCTCTCACTAGTGACCACAGTCAAGCTTTATAATAGTTTAAATAACTAATCTGGATAACTTAGCCAATTTATTGTCTTTCTTTGGATACACATTTAAATGATAAATCCACCGAATGTAAACAAGTGGGTAAAATCCCTTTTGGGGGACTTCTCGAATACCATTTGTCGCCTTATGGTGAATTTGAGGATAACTTTTTGCTCTTCCTTATCTTGGATAATCCTTTGATTGTGGCCTTATAGGGCCATCTCCTATGACTGTACCTGTGCTCAAGGAAAATATTTAGTAGATACAAAGTCACTTTTTCTAGGGACTAATGTTAGAAAAATTCTAATTACAATATTCATAAATAAGAAAAGGCGCCTTTATTTGTCCTTCATGGTCTCCAGGAATGAGAAAGACATTTCAAAAGGTCCTCGATAAATGAGTATTAAAGCCATTTTTGGGATACCCAAAAATACCGCTCTTGAGCATTATATGCTTTGGTATGACTCCCAATTTGCTTGGGGAGTTTTGAAAAAGATTCCTATTTTTATGTATTGATCCCTGCATCCACAGAAAAATAATTGAGTGAAACTACTCTGTATTGACCTTCTTCGATCTGTAGTTTGATCCTCGCCATCTTTCGGCTTCTCCGTCATGTTAGGACTTCCTCCCTAAATGCCCGTTCCAATAGATGCCTAGGCAATCACTAAATAAAAAGATTTGTATAGATTTTTGAAAGTAGTCTTAATTTTTAGAAACTAGTTTTAAAAATTTCTATAAAGCTTCAAAAAATCTCTGCCAATCATGTCATGTATTAGCTCAATGAACATATATCTCTTGGTTCTGACTGTGTCTAACGTTTGATGGAGGATTGCTACGGATTCATCGTCGCTGAGGCTTTCTATCAGAAATTCTGTCATAGCCAGAGATTTAGTCTGCCTAGATTTTGTCGTAGCTGGTGATTCCTAAAGCTTGACTTTGACCTCTAGTGTTAAGGAATTTGAAATATATTCCAATATATTAGTGGAAATTTTGAGGACCTCCTCAAAATTTCTGCCCCAGTTTAATACTACTTGAGATGATCTTGGCTTAAGAGGATATGAAGTCTCTACTTGTCTTCATCTTCTTTTTTGGATGATGATCTTCCTTTTATAAATTTTTGAGATTTCTTCTCAAAAATTCTGCCCCAGTTTCCATTTATTGGAGTTATATGACCGAGCCATTGGGGCACCTACGTGTCTCATTAAAGAAGGAATCTGGTCAAACGTAGTTCAGACCTACTCTAGGAATATAGAAAAATTTAAAGGGCTGACCAAAGCTGACATAGTTAGCCTACGTATCCCTTTCTTGGGAATTCAGGTCAAACATAGTTCGTACATAAAAGTAAAGGATAAATTCTCCTAAAGGGTTGATCGAAGTCGACATAGGCTGCCTACATATCCCTTTCTTGGAAATTCAGGTCAAACATAGTTCGTACTAAGCCCTATCTTTAGGGTTAACTAGCTCTGGATACTCTTGTCCATCCACTAGGATAGGATTAAGGATTCTATAGATAACACATTATGAATGACGTGACACTTTTCATTGCGTTTGTCTTGATCGAAGGAAGGATTAGCTGTCCACTCTCCTTTGAGAGAATTGATAGGGTTCCTTTCCAATGTTTTCTAGATAGACATCAACCTTTGCTTTCTTAACTTTTTCATTGTCTCCTTGGTTAATCACCTCGGTTTTCCTAGGTTAGGCTTTCTCAATTTTCAAATTCTTTGGCTCTTCTGTTGACTGTTCTAGGATCATTGTCCTCCATTCATTATTATCTTTTTTGATTTATTCATTTTTCTCTTGACATAACATGACATTGGTAGGTTTTAGATGTTTGTTGTTTTTTCAAAAACAATATTTGACAATATCAAGTAGATAACATAATAAACAGTAAAAAAATTTGCAATAGAGAAGACTTTTGTTGAACTTTGAGAAAAATTTTACGAACTTTGGCCATGACCCGCACAAGTATGAGTTGCCTTTTGAAAAAAGTAAAAATCAAAAGATAAGTCAATAAACTTAAAGGTTGGGTATTGGTCCTCATCCTTACTACCACTGATTTTGTGAAAAATTAAATTTCAGTTTTTTATCTATTCTATGGATCGGAGAGTAATAAGTAGAGTGAAAGTCCAGTTCAATAACGTTTCCTCCAATTCATCTTCCTTGATTCTGTATGTCTTGGAAAATTCTTCCATGGAAGCATTACGCTCTTCCCTATTCCATCCTTGGACCATCGCTTATAATTTTTGAAAAATGACTAGTAGAGTCCAGTTTTACTACTAGTCATTTTCCTTTCCTGTAACAAAACTATAGTCAAGAGGGGAATAACTTATTCACTTTGATTTAATGAAGTAGGATCATTTTATGCCAACACAGATTAGTTTCTATTACTTACAAAGTAAAAATAACTCAAAGGCTAACATGTTAGATTCTGTTAGTAATAAGCAACATAAGATGATAAGGCAGGAAGTAAACACATAAGGTTGTTTCTCATCTCATGCGAATTGATCCATGGAGTAATGATAACCCGAGAATTTTAATGAAGAGGATTTTGCTCATTGATATGGATAAACAAAATTTATCAGGAAGGTTCAACTTTTATTCTTTCCAACGTTATTTCTTTTTTCAAGAAAGTGGAGGATAACAAAGTTTTTGAAAATAGAGGTTGGGCCAAAAGGCTGCCTATATATCTTACGGAGGAGAAATGAGGCCTTATGTAGTTCGAACATATAATGGCTTCTTCTGAGTCCATAGTTAACCTTTCTAAAATGGTAGCGAGATTTTAGGAAGTTTTAAGAATGATTGTGGACTTTTTTTAGAGACTTGGGAGACCTAGAGTATGTTTGGTCGGACTTTTGTACAGTGGGTATTTTTCTGATTAGAGGTGCTCTTTGAGAAATGGGATTGGATCAATTCGCCTTTGATTCAAATCAACATAACACGTATAAGCACATAAATCAGTTATCTTAAAAGCATATTGTAATAAATATACATCCTAATTGGTGACACTTTTGAGACACGGGCTGGCTTAACATATTTGAAAGAAGTATATACTTTTTAAAAGCAATCCATTATCTCCAAAAAACCTCCTAGATATACACAAAGGGCATGAATGCTTATAAAAATTGCACAAAAGGGATATAATCTTTAGTGAAAGGAAAAATAACATGAGAAAAAGAACAATGTCCCGCGCAAGGGATAGAAAATACTAGTTTCTAGATGCTCTTCAATCGGCCTTTTCCATCTTAACTTTGTCCACTTCTTGTCATAGGTGACATATATTGATGATCAAGCGATTCCTATATAACTGTACTCTATACTCATAGATCATTAGTCTCATGCAATCGTCTAAATTGACCAATCTCTTGCCTGGCTTGCTTTAATTTTTCCCTTAATTGGTGGATGATTGAGGCTTCCTCACATGAAAGCAAACAAAGTAAGCCTTCCCCCTAACCCCAAAGGATAATGGATTGGACTAAATAACATATATTTCTTCAACACATAAGTATTATTCGTCTTTAATTACTTTGTGGCCCATAGACACAGGGTAGGTTTTCTAATGGGCCCAATAACACCTCGAGTATTGGGTCATCCTAGGCTCATACCTAAAACAGGGTTTCGGTTTTCGCTCTATTCTAATTGTCTAGAGTGGGTTTGAACCAGGTTCTCAAGTGGATGACTTGGGTTTGGAAATACGAACAGCCATCAACACCTCACATGCGGATAAATTGCCATATTCCCAACACTTTATTTGAAATTAAACAATAGGGGTCGGGACATCCATGAAAACCCAAATAGTTTATATATTTTAAATGGGAAGTATGCTATAAAATGCAACAGTTTAATTTCGCAGAATTTAAACACATAAGAACATAAATATTTTGAACATTACAATAGTTAGTCAATGAAGCCAATTCAAATATTTGATTGAAACCTAGTTAAAATCCCCAGCAGAGCCGCCATTTTTGTTTTGCGGAGAAATGACTTTTGAGTTTTTCACAAGTTCAAATACTTTCAAAAAGTTTTTAAACTCGAGAATAGAGTCTTCACTTAATTTACTTAGGAAAATCAAGAAAACCTTTGAAATTACTTAAACGATCCAAAACAGAAAAATTATTTTTAAGTTTGAATATTCTGAGTAAGCGGTTCCTATTAATACTCTTGGAAGGTTGTTAAGGCACCAAGAGTATCCGCTAACTTGAGATTATTTGGACTATTTGAAAATAATTCTTTGACTAACTTGGTGAAAAGAAATTGATTTTTGAAAAGAAATTGATTAAGAAAACATTTACTCAAAAAAGATTTTGACGACTTAGCGGAGATTTTTAACTAAGTTTAAGAAAACTAAAAACAATTATCATATAAAGGGAAAAAGGGGAGACTAAAAGACTTAGGCCATTATACCCAAATTCATAAACCCTTTCCTAAGCTAATTTGGAATTTTAACCCATCTTTACCTATCCTAATCTAAATATTTGGGCTTTTTGCCCATAACCTGTCCTAAACTATCTTTTTGGACCTTTAGGGCCCAAAATCTGCTTCACCTGTATTAGATTACAACTTTGGCTCAGAGGCTCCAAATAAATGACTAAATAAAAATAAGACAATAATAAAAATAAAAACTTTTCAAGTCTCTTAGCGACCTCATCAATGAGTTTGACCCGTTTTTCTTTTCTTTCATTTTCTTGTACCAACACGCCATATAATCGACTTTGGACTTCAACTTCGAACTTGAATTGAAAAGGTGGGACTCATTGATCCATTACGAAATGCAAGAGGAGAGGAGTCCATTTGAACTCGTGACATTTTTTGCATGCAAAGAAAACATAAAGAAATCAATATACTTCAAGGCATAAAAGTGACATTTCAAAACAAAAGAAAATATCAAGAACCAATTTTTGAATGACAATGATAAGCACACTTGTACACATATAACAAGAATGAGACTAAGAAGATAAAATACAAAGCAAAGACACCCACTTACATGCCTCATGATTTATGTTCATATTAAGAATGAATAAAGGTAAAATGAAGAAGGTCATATTCAATGAATTAATGCAAGAACAAAGAACGTAGGCTTGCGAAAGTCAAGGGATGGGGCAACAAAAAAATACCCATGACTTCTAAAATTAAACAAACATAGACACCAATCCATATAACAAAAGAAAATAAAGGCTAACTTTTCACGAAAGAGAATCTTTACATTTTAATTAATGCGACATTAACGAAGATTCATACATCTAAATTACAACCAACATTGTAGGAGAAAATGAGTAACGACCTATGGTTTATCTTTCTAAGACATCTTTAATTATCTTTTTATATTATGAATCAAAGAGAGACATGAATCAAGTCCTTACACACAAAAAGAGCACATATAACAATCTAAAGGGCGTAGAAAATTAGAATAAAAGTTTAACATCTATAAAAGTGAAATATAGTTCAACAATCATACAATGCATGACTAGAAAATATCTAAATAATTTTATTTAGCCACAAAAGTCCGAACTTTCTCATCATTTTGGCAAAACAACATGCAAACAAAAGAGGAATAAACATCTTGGATGGAAAATAAAGCTAGCATTTCATCTCTCATATGAGGATTTTAAAATTCATTAAAATAATAAGTAAGCAGATTCCAAGTTTTTTACTTAACCAATTACTATTTTATTAAGGCGAAACAAACAATAGTAACTATTCTTTTCTACATAAAGCAAATAACTTTACATGCTAAAAGCGAATATATGGAATAACAAATTTAAACAAGGCAAGAATACATATTTTAATCAAGCAAATTACGAAACTTTATCCATTTAATTTATTAAGGCGAAACAAATAATAAAGACTATTTTTTTTTGACATAAAGAAAACAACTTTACATGCTAAAAGTAAACATGCCCATCAATAACAAATTTAAACAAGGCATTAGTACGTATTTAATCAAGCAAAGGTTGAAACTTTATTCATCTAATAATAATAATCAAAGAAAAAAGCCAAAGAAACGCGTTCAACTATCATTAGCTCGTTTTACACCATGAATCATATAAATAGCCATAATATTAATATCACAACATCTTATGGCCTTCAAGGCCATCTACAACAAATAATTTCAGCAAACAAAATTACAATTACGCAACTATGAAACTACGAAAAAGGAGATGAAGAAGAAAATGATAACAAAACTAAAAGGGAAAGGTTTGTTTACCTTTTCGGGGCAACAAAACGGGACTTCAAGCTTTCTTTGGAGTCTTGATCACCATCGGAAGGCAATCTTTCGAGAACCCCATTTAGCCTACCGCTTAAAAAATTTTTACTAAAAAAACATTTAACACTTTGCTCAAAAGTTTTTTCCACTCTTTGAGACTTGGCCTTTTTACCAAAATTGTGACAGTATTTATAGAAAAGGATGGGAATTCAATTCTTTTCATCCATCAATGTGGGAGAAAAAATTTAGGGATGTTTTGGGAATTTGAAATTGAGAAAAAGGTTTGTTGGAGGATAAGGTGAGGTGGAATTGTACAATCTAGTATAAATTTTAAAAATAAAAAAAGAACAAGATTGAGGTGGAATTGTACAATCTAGTACAAATTTGAAATTCAAAATTTGAACTTTTAAAAATAAAAAAGGAATAAGTAAGTGATGTCATCTTTCCTTATTTAATAACTATTTAAAGATACAATTCAACTTTTATACTTATTGGTCTCACTTAATTAAAAAAAAGGCACTAGCACGTCTTTTGATAAAGGATAATTTGGTAAATATTATCAAGTTTTTTCTTATTTCTTAAATTCTGTGCTCGGTCAAATGGCGACACATAAAATGGGACGGAGGGAGTATTAAAATCGCTATTCACCTTTTACACTTGAATTTTTTTTTGTCTCAAAAAATTTAACTTTTTGTTCCTATTCTCTAGTCATGCTCATCGTTCCTCACCCCTCTTTCCGTCAATGATCTTCTTCGACTCACAATAATCATGCTTGAAGGAACCTAGTGCTCGTTGTATAACCTGACCACGTGGTGTTTGGAGTATCACATTGCCCCATCTTCCTTTCCTTCTCGCTGTGTCGCTGATAGTGGCTCCCCGTCAGAATTAAATTATCTACCTTTTATCTTGGGAAGAAAGTGTGAAAGCAGATTTGGGGGTTAAAATAGAATGTTTTGGAGTAAAAGGAAGTAGCTGTAAAGGAGGAAATAATTATGGATTGAGAAATGAGAAAAAAAAAGTGAAGCGAATTAAAGATTGATCGTTAAGGTTTTGCTCTTATGATGGAGCAACTATAGATACGGTAATTTTGGTGGAAAAAATAGTTACATGTATACATTCTAATATATTTGTGAAGTATCATGTATACATTCTGATATATATTTTATGAATTAATTTAATATATATATATATATATGTATATATATATATATGTACATATATATATATATGTATAGATGTATGCACATATATATATATATATGTATATGTACATATATATATATATGTATATATGTATGTGCATATATATATATATGTATATGTATATACATATATACTTATATAAATATGCACATGCATATATACATATACATCTATATATATATATATGTGTGTACATATATATATATGTATATATGTATATGTACATATATATATATATATATATATATATATATATATATATATAAAATAAGCAGATAATAGATAATAAGAAGCTTGCAGAAAATAAAACAACAAATATTATAGTATAAGCAGATAAATAGTAAGCAGATATAATATGTATATAATAAGCAGATATATATATAAGCAGCAGATATATGATCGTAAGTATATAAGTACTATATATAAGTGAGTGTATATATATATATATTTAAGCAGTATGTATATATAGTTAGTATAATAATAGAGAGAAAGATAAATAATAAATAAAGGTATTAAACAAATATAGGATAAATGAAAGGTATATATACTTAATAATAATAAACAGAGGTATTACGCAGAGATATATTAACCAATAGGTAGATAATAATAGTAATATATATATATATATATATATATATATATATATTTAATAACTTAGTTTTATATATATATATATATATATATATGTATAAAATAGACAAATAAATATTAAATAAAATAGACAGATAGATATATTAATAATATATAAACAAAACTAATAATAAATAGTGACTAGTATATGTATAAACAATATAAGTCAGTCTAAGTATATATATGTTAGACACGTGGATATAGTTAGTATAATAAAATAAACAAGTTATTAAAGCAGGTAGGTAATTTTTTAAGTTATTAAAGCAGGTGAGTAATATTAAGATATTAACGTAGAATTATTGTGAGTTTGTGTTAATATGATGTAAAGTCCTACTCATTACTCCCTCCTTCATTGTCCTTAGTCCAGTGTAAGTGTCCAAGTCATAAAGGCCCAAGTATATTTTCTCCCAATATATATTATTATTATTATTTTATTTTTTTTATACCCTGTTCATCTCTTTCTCTTCAGTTTTAGGTATTTTAGCAATATCTTCTTTAATCACACCCCGAGAAAATAATAACAGTCCTTCTTTCAATCTTCTTCAGACTTTTCAAGTCCCTAGGAATTTACGGATTAATCCATCGTTATTGCTAAAACACTGAGAGAATAACCATATATTGAGGGTATTTTTATAAGTAATTTACAAATTTTACAAGATCAGAAAAACTATTAAAAAATCGCCGGTGATCTGGATCTTAATAATAAAACATATGTGAAAGAAAATAGAAACTTAATTAATTCAAACATAATTTACAAACTTGGGAGAAAATTACAAAGACCTATGTAACTACTACTTACATATCTTAAGGAAGAAGTGAGGTTTTCCTTTCGGGAGTCCCCTGAAAACTTGACAACTACCGGAAAATGAAAAACTAAGAAAACTATTCACACTTTTCACACACTCCTCTATTTGTTTTTGAAGTAACTTACAAACTTTGGAAACTAAGAATTTTAAGAAAAGCTAAGAACTTTATGAAAACTTTCTCACTCTTGATTTTTTTTCTTTTTTTGGTGCATGTTTTTGTCTTCCATAAGGGGGGTATTTATAGGCATTTTTGGACTTCAAATCTTACTTTTTGTGGATTTCAAATCCTTTGTAAAGACTTTAGCAATACTTATCAACTTAGGTGGGCCCGGAGGCTAATATCCTTTTTAATTCTCCTCCTTTCATTTATTTATCTGATATTGCATACGTATGCTATTTTGTCTTTTGTAGATATGATAATTGCTTACGTATCCAAATTATGTAAAGCCTCTGAGTCAAACTTCATTCTTGAATCATCGTCTGCATTTGGGTCTTGGGCAAATTAATCCATGGCTGAGTTGTATTCTTGTTCATATTCATCACTGTCTCCGTCTGATAATCCTAGTCTTGCTCCAGTTCTTGTCTCTTCTCTTGGAATTAAAGAAATTCTAGGTCTTTGTTCTGATGGTTCTGGATTCATAGATATCTCTTTAGGCGATTGCTCTGCTAACAACTTTTCTGGTGAGTCTGCTATTATTTTTTCTATATTTCTTTTTTCATTTTTCTTTTTTCTTAGTGAAAAACCCTTCTTATTTTGAGAAGAACTTCCTTCATCTATTGTCTGAGTACTTGTGTTTTTAAAACTAGCTGGGAGTGTTCTCCCTACACTTTTTGGCAAAGTGTCAGCCATCAACGGATTTGATGAGTCTTTACCAGCTACCGTTTAAGCTGGACTAGTTGTATCATTACCCGATATAGTGGGTCTTGCTGCCTTCATTGGGGAATGCACACCTATTAATGGATTTGAGAAGTCTTTACCAGCTACCATTTGAGCTGGACTAGCTGTATCATTACCCGATACAGTGGGTTTTCCATTTTTAAAGAAGATGGAGAAGTCTTTGGCTGGGTCTCATAAATTGGCTGAGTCTATTGTGAAAGTTCAAAAAGAAGGATTTTTATACGGTCTTGTAAAATACTTATATGTTCTAACATCTGTCTTTTTTCTTTTATAAGGTTTTCATTATCTTGTTTCAAAACTTCATTGGCTTGATTCAGTCTTTGAAAGCCTCCGGTCATAGAGGAACAATGATCACAAATATAATTTGTCTGTGTCTTTGTTAATATTATATTGAGGAATTTTTTGTGTTTCTGGTCTTAAAGCTAGTGTAATAAAATAATTTGGTCCCAGATTTCTCCGGGCATAGTCTAGAGTTTATGATAGGTCATAAAAATCTTTATAAAGAGGTGTTCTATAATATTTTATGGCGTTCATTACCTCTATCCAAGTCTGGAACACTCCTTGATGCTGTCCTATCAGAACAACATAGAATTTAAACCTGTTAGTAGTATTTTTCTCTGTAAAATAGTAACTTAATGCATTTAGAATTGAAATAAAATGATTAATGTGACTTCTATTATAAGTTATCCATAAATTGTCTTGTATATATATCTGCGGCTTATCCACTTGTACGTCTGAAACGAGTGTTGCTCATTAGTGTCTTTAGATAGTCTTGGGATGATGAGGCTTCTGCTGTGCCTTTTCCTTTTCCTGTATTCATACTGAAACAAAAATCTTTAGTTGTCTTCTTTAATTAATCTACTTAATTGATCTGCTAAGTTATCATCTTTTCCTTTAATATGTTCTAAAACAATATTATAGATTGAAGTAGCATCTATGAAATTTAACCGTCTTCTTTTACTACTATTCTTATCTTTTATCATCTGATAAAACTTTACTATAGCTTCGCAGTCTGTTCTTACTAGTATTTCGTGCTTATTTAATATATAAAGTTTAAAACTATTTAAACCATAAATTACTGCTAGTATCTCTGCATCTATGCTATTTAATTTTCCTTTTTCTTTATATTTTTCACTTGAATAAGCACAATTTTTTCCATCCTTTTTGTCACTATATTTGTTAGGTTTTGCTTTTAATACTGCTCCCCATCCTTGAAGGCTTACATCTGTCTCGACTATTAAATAATTTATTTCTAATGGTAGCGTTAAGTCTGGAATGTCTTGTATCATGCTTTTAAGTTGTTGGACTAATTTTATGTCTTCAGTATTAAAGGATTTTTGACCCGTCGATCCTGTTTTAGAGTATAGTGGTCCTGCTACTTTTCCTAAATCTTAGATGAAACCTCTAGCATAATTTAAGAGTCCTAAAATTTTTTGTAAATCTTTAGTCTTGTCTAATTTATCTAGCATTTCTAAGACTTTTTTAGCTATGTGTGGTTGTAATTTTATTCTACCATCTCCAATAACTATTCCTAAAAAATTAATACTATTTTTACATAATTCCATTTTCTTTCTACTTATTATTATTCTACACTATCTTCATGCATTTTAATCTATCAATATCCAGATTTACAATCAAATTTACTAAATACTTTTCTTCTTTGTGTTCTATTTATCAATTCTGTTTTGTCTGGTAACTTATATCCATTCATTACAGTATTATCATTATTCTTTTGTAATTTATTACCATTCTAGCTTTTCCTCTCACTATTTCACTATGGTTTCTTACTATGAAAGCTGCTGACTTATGTCTTGACGTAGATCTTCTAATTATTCCTAATTCTAGTAGCTCTTTTATTTGTATTTCAAAGTTGTTAAGGTCTTCATTTGTATCTTCTATAGATGATGTTTTTATAGTATATTCTAGATTAGTTATTTCTAATTTGCAGGTAATTTGATTGGAGTCCCAATGTTGCAAAGATTTTTCTCCAATTATTTCTAGCTTATCTAGGATTTGTATTATTTTTTCTAAGTCTTTTTGATCTTTTATTACTACTATCTGCTATATACTTTTCTTAAAATTGTATAATTATGTATCCATTTCTATTAAAGTTTAGTCTTTTTCTATTTCTTCCACTACTAATAAATCTTGTAATTCTTCATACATTGTTGCCTTTTTACTGTCATTACATGTACAATTTTCTCCTTTATCACATTCTAGTGATATTTTGGGTTTTATTTGGTTATCTAAGCTTTCCTCCGGCTTATCCTTAAGAAGGAGATATTTAGTTAAAGTAGGTTGTGTCTGTACTGGTGAGTGAGTGATATTACTGACAAATACTACCCAATATTTTGTAACTAGACATCCTCCATTATTTTGTACAATAAAATCTAATCATAGCACAAAGTCTGCTTTTATGTTGAAATTTCTAACTAGTATTTCACTAAGTGTATATGATGGTTGGTAGAATTTTTTACAATTATTAATAAAACTTATTTTTTCTTTCGGTATATAGTCTGTATAGGTATTATATGTTCTGTCCATTTACATGGATTCTTGAGGTTTTGATAATTTTTTAATTAATTTTGCTGGTAAAATTCTACTATTTAAAATGCTCCTTGTACATCCTGAATTAACTATAGCTAAAGTCTCGAACTCATGGTCTTGAATTTTTATTCTCACTAAAACCTTGACTGTACTAATTTTCTTTTCTTCATTGCATAGCATTCCTTCAAATGGTACATTCATTGATTTTTTAACTTTATTATTTTCAACAGATGTATTTAATAATTCTACCTCTACTAAGTCTTCTTCCTTAATTATATCTTTACTGTATATTCTTATCTCTAGTCTTTTTAGTCTTTCTTCTAATTCTAATATTCTATCTTCTGTTATTCTGGTTATTGGCTCCTTATTGTAAAATTTATTTAAATTACGGGTTGATTTCGGAGTTTCTAAGATTTCTGATGCTTTCTCTATACATTTTATGCATGCTTTCTTATAACATTTCCTACATTTTGCCCTTTTGTTTTTACTTGGAAACCATTTACAAAAACAACATTGAACACTATCTAATCTTTTTCCTTCTTCAAATTCGTGTTCACATTCTTCTATCAAATTTACTAAATCATAATAGTCTGTGACTAAGTGATAGTTTGTGTTATTGACTAAGTGATAGTCCGTGTTTATTCTTTCTAGTCCTATTTCATTTATAAATTCATCTTCTCTATTCTAGTCCTATTTCATTTATAAATTCATCTTCTCCAGAGTTGGAAGAATCAGAATTATCCTTTTCTTCTTCAAAAACTTCCATACTTCTGATAGAGTATATACTTTCATTATCTGACATATATTCATCTACTAGTATAATGAATTCTAGGAGACTTTATATTCAGAGCTGTTGTCAGATGATATTATTTGACATTATTATGTATCTAACATCATTATCACACTATTAGATTCCATATTTAAATATTATTATTGAATAAGTGATAATGACTATAATTGTGTTATTACATAACAAATTCTTCTAGGGAATTTGTTATGTAATAACACTATTCTACATAATATTCTGTCTATATTATATGGAATAGCGGAATTAAATATAAAGAGAAAATAGTGATTATGAGCATCAGTTAATCTATAGGGTTATTACATAGCCATATAATAGCCCATATTTTCCCTGTACTAGCATCAATTAATAGCGATACTATAAGCTATTAACTGATGTATCACTACTAGCTGAAAATATGGGGGATTATGTCACTACATATAGATTAACTGATGTATGGTATTATTAACCTAATCCATATTTGGCTACGTATTTTGCTATTACTAATCCGTACTATATTTATATGGATTATATAAATATAGTATTGGCTACGTATAATAACCTATCACTGATGTGTCAATACTATTCCATAACTGATATATCACTATATGAAAATATGGGCTATTACATAGCCATATAATAGACCGTATTTCACAATTTGTTTTATGTGTAGTAACAGAACAAGACATAAAACCTAGAGGAAAAAGAACGCCAATAGAAGAACCATTAGATTACAAGAAGAAAGTAATAAAGGAAAAATTTAAAACTTGCCAGCCCTTGACCCTCGGGCATGGAATCATGTAATAGACATATGAAAAAATATAGTTGTAGCAGACTACATACAATATATACAGGGTAATCAAGAACCAGATACAAAAATTATGTATAGATATTTAGCAACATTTCTAGGAGAAAGTACTAAAGTACTTTGGGAAGCTTATAAAATAATATTCCCATAAGACTTTCAAGAATTAGTAAAACTAGGCTCAAATCATAAATAAGGTACATACTCTACTAACAGGCCAAGATCCCAATAGTGGATTAGTAGTATTACAACAAAGAGCTTTAATAAATTTAGAACAATGAAGTATTAATCATTGTTCAAGAATTAAAGAAATTTTAAATGATTATTTTTATTATTGTACAATTAGTGGAAACTCATTTGATCAGACTCTAGGAGCTAGATTATTTAATAAATTACCAGGAGCTTTAGGAAGAGAGATAGAAGAAAAATGGTCTAAAAGAGATGGAGTAATACAAAACCCAAACAACCCATGGTCAATAGGACAAAGAATACAACATGTAATGGATATATTACAAGAAAAATGTACAAATATACAAATACAAAAACAATTACAAAGAAGTGATATAAATTTTTGTCAGACCATATATACTACTCAACATTATAACCAAGATTTATATATATATACTTATATATACTTCCTTTATTTAAAAATTAATGACCTATTTTCCTTTTTAGTTTGTTTTAAAAAGTATGGTTCCTTTCCTTTTTTGATAATACTTTAATTTCAACTTTCCACATGGCATGTTTAGGACTACAAAATTATAAGACATTTTTTGTACATTTAACACAACTTTAAATTAAGGTCACTAGATTCAAAAGCTTTTTTATTTTTTTAAATTTTGTGTCAAGTCAAAATAGGTCATTCTTTTTGAAACAAAGAAAGTATATATATATGTATGTAATAAGTATGTGGCAATGTTCAATTAATTAGTATAAATAATTTTGTGTTATACATATAGTTCATGAATATATAAATACTAGTTTAGGTGTACACGCTTTGCGCGTGTACCTCACTTTAATGAGTTCAAACATTACATTAAATAGGATATTGTTTAAATAATAAAAATGAATATAATAATTAGATTTAATATTTTTTGAGTATGTAAAGATGGAGAATTTATTTATTAAATCTAATCTTTACACACAAAAATTTTCTCAAAGTCGTCTGACACTCATCTATCACCTGTAATACAAATATCAAAATAATACAATTAAACCTAATCTTTACTTACAAAAATTCCTCAAAGCCAATTAATATTTATCTATCACTTTTAAACTGCAACAAAATAATACGATAAAAGTGATATCAAAGTAATACAATTAAACTTAAATTTTACACACAAAAAATTCTTAAACCCGATTGAGATTCATTTACGAACTGTAAACTACCATAAAATAACAAACTAATAGAGATATTACGACAATACAATTAAACCTAACCTTTACCTAAAAAAAATTCAAAGACGATCCACATTCATCTAGAATCTGTAAATTAAAATAAAAAAATAAGATGATAAAGATATCAAAACAATACAATTAAGCCTCACCTTTACACAAGAAATTCTTCAAAGCCAACCGACATTTATCTACGACCTGTAAACTATAAAAAAAAATATAATAGTGATTACAAAGCTTCGATTTTAATCCAACTAATTCTCATCTGAGCGAAAATTTTGACCCTAAAGAATGATTTTGAATGAAACAAAGAAGGTATATATATACACACATGTTAAATTCTATTATGCTGACAAAAATAATGAAGAAGTTGAGGGTTAGAAAATCAAACATTCACCAATCTAAACATGCAATCGAATAAGTTAGATGAGCATCAATCATATTCTCCCAATAGGCAAACTGATTTGTTCTCTAGTTTAACATACATCTCAGTATTTATAGAAGTATTTCCTTAATAGAATCCTATTTTAGGAGTATTTTTCTAATTGAACATTAGAAAATAAAATATTAATTAATTCTTCTATCATATATTTCAGGAGTCCCATATATTTTAGGAAGAATAGTAGAAAGAAAAATATTAATAAATTTTTTTATCATATATTTTAGGAATCCCACATATTTTAGAAAGTCTAGTTAATATAATAAAAATAATTAAATAATAAATTTAAAAAACTAGTGACAAAAAACTTTTGCCTAAAGAAGAGTCTTAATAAAGGGTAAAAAGTTCAAATCACTTTTCTAAAGGTATTCGCACTTATAATATTTTATAGATATAGATTATATATATATATATATATATATATATATAGAGAGAGAGAGAGAGAGAGAGAGAGAGAGAGAGAGAGATTATAGCTAATAAAATTTATTAATCTAATATGAAGTAAATTCATAATGTACACTAGGTATACATTTTTAATGAATTTAATATAATATTGACAAATATGTTGTAAAACATTTATTTGCCTTTGGATTTGCGGAAAATAAATAAAAGAAAAAAATGAGGGAGACGCGGGAGAGACGGAGAGAGAACACTTACCTAATTGGTTAAGTTGTGTCTGCTTAGGTCTACAGACTACAAGGGAGGGATAAAAATATCCATTGCTGTATATATCCCTATTATATATCAACCTCTTTATGTAGTTGGCTAAATTATACAAATAATTTTAGATCTATAATTTACTAATTTATTTTTTATTATATGGATGCCAATTATTTGTGGGTGTTGTATATTAATGTCGATCCCTCAGATTATTGACAGTCCATGGGTTACAATGAAAGTCTGCTTCAATATTCGGGCTAAGCATCCAAATATGTGTTTTGGGATTGTTATTTAAATTTGTGTCTGATTTTTTTTTAAGTTTATCTATTTTTAAATCTATAACCTATAGTCTATAATCTATAATGTATAATCTATAATCTATATCTATATCTATATCTATATCTATATCTATATCTATATCTATATCTATATCTATAATATATTAAAAGTGTGAAAGACCTTAGAAATGTCATTTGAACCTTTTGCCCTTCATTAAAAGTCTCTGCTTTGCACAAAATTGTACTTTCATTATTTATTTCTAATATTTAAGAGTTGAAAATTAATTAAATATATTTATGATAAAACCTTTCATTATTAGAAGTAATCAGAATTTATGACAACTGATAAGTTTTTCATTAGTTTAAGAATTCTAAATCAACTGAGTTTGATTTGAACTTTTTGTCCTTCGTTAAAAGTCTTCACAATAGACAAAAAAATCATTCACTATTCTTTTAAAATTATTATAATATTAAATATTCGGCATGTTCTTCATCTCCGCTTCTTTTCTTATGGTGTATCCTTTTGAGTGGTGGTTGAGGTGATAGATGGTGTACTAGGGTCATATCATAGGGTGGGGTCGGGGTGGGGGTTGGGGGTTGGAGGTTGGGTTTGGGGTGGGGTTAGGTTGGGTCTAGGGTCGAGTCGAGGGTCAAGAGCAAGGGGAAGTAGGGCTAGATGGGATAAGGTGCTTCTAGGTTGAGAGTTGGGTCATGGAACATAGAAACGCTTCAACGTAAGTCAAAAGACTAGATTCTGGAAATAGCTTAGTGTAGAAATATGTGTTAGGATTATTATTATGGTATAGCTATGAGTCACATGAAACTAGAATATATAGTGAAGTGATGTAGTGATGATGAGGTGTAGATATAGTAGACTGTAGGTGATAGTGAGACATAGAAATGGGGTAGGTATCTTAGTAGATGAGTGAATTAGATAGCAAGTGTGTGGAGTTAAGAGTGATGTAATATTAAATTTTATTATGTGTGTTGTCATTAAGATCTACGGTGAACGCCATTGAGTGCCTATGACTGAGCAAGTAGGTTGATGAGATAGAGTGAAGACTTTTGTGGAGGTTTTGAATGGTTGTGTGAGAGGAGAGAGTAGAGGACACTTCAGAAGGTTTTTCTTTGAATCAAGAGGCATATTGGTGATTATTGTGATGAGTGCATGATCATTTTTGTTGTGTGAAGAGTTTTGTTGAAGAATGAGTATGATTTTGAATTTGAATTTTTAGTTTAGAATAGTGAGAGTGAGCTGAACTTAGCTTATTTTGTAGTTTAGTTTTGTTTAGACAGTTATAGTAGTTTTTTAGTGGCTAGGACTCAGTGATTACTTTTATAGCTAGTTGAGAGGACTGTAAGTCATACTAGTAGAGAATCTTTTGACTCAATATAGGTTGTTGGATGATGGATTATAACATTAGTCATAAGACAACAAAAGGTGATCAGGCTCGATTACTTTGGAAGCTTTGATAAGATTATGAGCTAGAATATGAGAAGCTGGAGAGATGTGGAGGAGATGTTAAGAGTAGGGGACTTAGGAGAGTAGAGGGGATGTGGATAGTATGTGGGAGATGACTGCTAGTTACATTAGTGAGACTGCTAGAAAGATGTTGGGTATCTCAAGAGGATGATCTGGTAAGCATCGAGGGGGACTGGTGGTGGAACGAAGAGGTTAAAAGGAAGGTGGAGTCTAAAAAGGTGGCTTATGCTAATTTGGTTGAGAGCAAGGATGATGAGGAGTGGCAGACAAATAAGAAAGAGTATAAGGTAGCTAGAAGAGAGGCTAAGTTAGCGGTTACAGCGGCTAAGACAACTTTTGAGAGCTTGTATGCGACTTTAGAGGAGAAAGACGAGGATAAGAAGTTGCATAGGCTTGCCAATGCCAGGGAGCATAGGGCTTGTGACCTTGACCAAGTGAAATTCATCAAGGGAGAGGATGATATAGTGTTAGTTAAGGATGCCCTCATTAGGAAGATGTGGTTGTCCTATTTTCATAAACTCTTGAACGATGAGGGGATAAAGGTTCGTGTTGGGGGAGTTGGAGAAGTCTAAGGAGTGTCGCAATTATGGTTATTGTGGGCATATCAAGGTTGAGAAGGTCAAAGAGGATATTCGCATGATACATCGGGGTAGGGCGACCGGGCCAAATGAGATCTTAGTGGATTTTTGAATGAACACTAGCGGGGCAGGTTTGGAGAGGTTGACAAAGTTGTTTAACATCATTTTTAGGGCAACAAAGATGCATGAAGCATGGTTATGGAGTACGATGATTCCATTATAAGAACAAGAGAGACATCAGAGTTGCAACAACTATAGAGGGATTAAGTTATTGATTCATACTATGAAGGTTTGGGAAAAGGTGGTAGAGTTGAGAATGAGAATGATCGTGACTATCTCTGAGAATCAGTTTGGTTTCATGTCAGGTTACTTGACTAGTGAGGCCATTCAGTTTGTGAGGAGATTAGTAGAGCAGTTTTGGGAGAGGAAGAAGGACTTGCACATGGTGTTTATTGATCTTGGAAAAGCATATGACAGAGTTCCTAGAGAGATTCTTTAGAGGTACTTGGAGGATAGAGGGGTGCCCATGGCGTTCATTAGGTTGATCCATAACATGTATGATGGTGCAAAAACTCATATGAGTATGTTAGGTAGAGATTCGAAGCACTTTTTAGTTTGATAGGATTGTACCAGGGATCGACTCTTAGCCCTTTTTTATTTGCCTTGTGATGGATATTTTGATGCGACATATTCAAAAGGGGGTACCTTAGTGTATGCTATTTGCTGATGATGTTGTATTGATTGATAAGACTCGGGAATGAGTTAATGATAAGTTTGAAATTTAGAGATAGACCCTTGAGTCTAAAGGATTTCATTTGAGTAGGACCAAGATGGAGTACTTGGAGTATAAGTTTAGCGGCATGTCTTAGGTGGCTGACGTGTGTAATGACCCTTCAGGTCATTTCTATATTCTTGCCTGCTTCTTTTGATAGAGCTTTTCCATAGCCGTCCCAAGTCATTGATGACTTGCACAGACCAATAATTAGATTACCTGACGGTTCGTTTGGGTTTTAGAGCCCCTTTTCTTGATTTGAAGTCTTCATTGGTCCTAATTGACCACTAATGAGAACTTTAGTAAACAACCTCATATGCAAAATTTGACTTTGCCAATGCGTCTGTAACATCGAAAACTATGGGGTTTCATATCTTATTTGTTCAAAACGGACCCTGAATGTATCCCGAGGCATTGGCCAAAGCTCAGAACAAGGTTCCAAGCTTTAGCCATGCATAACATGCACCGAGGTGCTGCGACCGCGACTAAGGAGGTGCAACCGCGAGGCCACAACCGCGGTGACATGGGGGCCGTGACCGTGCCATTAGAGGGCTGGGTAGCCCATATTTAAGAGCTATCTTGTATAAATTTTGTCTATTTTGTGCCTCCCTGTAAACTTAGAAACCCCAATGGAGTGTAAAACCTTCTAAGTATGTGTTGTGGGTTGAATTGGAGCTTAAACAACTTGTGTGATTGATTCTTTCTACAATCTAAGGTAAGAATTCCTCTAACTTGGTATTAAATTCATGGTTTCTTGACTCAAAACTCCTAAATCATTGTCGGTCAATTGTAGCCCCAAAATTGAGTGATTGACTCAAATTACTTGAGGGTTTTAACTCCCTAAGGATAGTTAGGCTGTGGGTTGCTCATGGAAACTCCTTTCCAAGGGTAAAACCCAATTGGGGTTTTGGTGTCCATTTGAAATCCATTGCACAATGGTGCTATAATAGGTATTGTCATTTTTGTTATAATGCTAAGATTGTATTATTGATAGCATTTCTTGTGGAAGAGGAAGCTTCATGAAAAGGAAAGAAAAAGCTCATTTGATCATGAGTTGCTTGGATTCGAGGTAGATTAGGCTTACCCGTAGACTAGATTGAGCTTATTTGTAATGTAATTATTGATATCTTGCGAGATTGGGCGGGGAATTTAGATGATAGTTGATTAAATGGTGAACTTGGGATTTGCTAATTACTATAGGCTATTAAATGGTAAGATATGATGTTTGACCTTTAGTCTAGGACCTTGGTTAGCTTATTTGTGGTCTAATGACTAGTGTGAGAACACTATAGTTGTTCTAAGTAGACATGAATGGTATACTTCTCTATTCGTAGGTGTGTATTAACCTATATAATGCCTAGATAGAAGATGACCTTGGTGTTGGGTTGACTTAGGAAGGAATTTTGAAGGGACTTTCCCTATAGACCAAGAAAGGATTGGTAAGCCCTTATGGTGAGGTATGAATGACTTAGCCTAATTTCGGGTAGAAGCTAGACTTATGTTAGCAAAGCTTTGGCTTTCTTGGGGATTTAGAAGTGGGACTTAAACCACCTTAAGCTCAAACTAAGTAAATGCTTAGCTACCTAGAATAGTGGTGATTGTCTAAATTATATATTTACATAGGAGTTGTGATAGTTGAACTTGATTATCGGATTATCTTTTGATCATGATTTGAACAATCTTGTTAAGTGATTATTGTGCATGTTTTGTAAATACTCATGCTCTTGTTTATGCTCATATTACATGTGAAGTTTATTAGCAAGCTGAAATGGCAAATGTATCCTACATCCCTACTTCCTTATATTATGAACTTTTGTGTATGTTTATTGGTTTGGCTATGCATGTGGATGTATGTTATTGTATCCAGAGGAATATGTGATATTATGATGATTCCCAGTTCGAGTTCTGAGGAATATGTGATATTATGATGATGCTCGATTCGAGTTCGAAGGAAAATATGATAATATGATGATGCCCGATTTGAATTCGGAAGAAAATATGATATTATGATGATGTTCGGTAAATCTGGAGGAATATATTAATCTTGTGATGATGCCCGGTGAATCCAGAAGAGGTAAGAACATTACAATGCTGCGTCAGGCAAATTGACTTATATGCATTGATATTTTTAATGTTAGGCCGTGTCGGGACAACCGCTTATGTGCTTGAGATATGAGGTACTCTTGGTATATTGCTATTTATTTCTTGTTCCAAGTCACTAAATGAGAGGTGTGACCCTTGTTGATGCTAAATTAGTAACTAGAGGAAACCTATGCCTAATATTGAGTTAAGACTTAGTGGTGTGAATAATCTTGCGTTGAATTAAGGGCTAACCTAATATATATATCCTTGACTTGAATACGAGATCATGTTATGAAATCTTGCCTAGTAAATTGGCTTATGTGATAACTAGTTACTTCTAAAATATATGATTTCTATTTGGAGGCTAGAAACCTAGTAAACTAGTTGGTGGACTTTACTTGATTAAAATATGGAAATTAGCCCTTAATGTTGCGTCATGCTTAGTAATGATGAACCTAGTATTGCCTGATGGTTAGTTAAATTATCTTCTAATATGTGAGGTTGAGATGGCCTAATTAATAACTCATGTCATGAAGGTACTAGCTAAAGAATGGCCTTATGATAGTTGAATAACCTATAATATGGGTGGCTTGTAGTGTTCCCCCCAATTTGATGGCTAGTAATGATAAGACTTGTAATCAATTGATTCATGGAAGGATAAGGATAACTAGTATCGACTTCACACGGTGTCTATCAATGAATTATAGAATTAATGACTTCATGCCTATGCTATGACAATGTTGCCTTCTTTATGTTAAATTATGGTATGGGTATTTAGAAGTGGATTTTGGTAATGAGCTATGGAGGAATTGCGCTACCTATGGTTTCGGTCAATTGATGGAATAGTGGCGCTTTATTGTATTATTGGTTGTATTCTTTTGGTGTACTCTCTGGTGGTATGGCACGCCATGAGGAGTTCTTGTTTGATATTCTTTTGTGTACTCTCCGGTGTTATGGGACACCGTGATAAGTTCTTTGTTGTGCTCTCTTTTGTGTACTTCCCGATGGCATGGGACGTCGTGGTAAGTTCTTGTTCTTATTGTTCTAAAGATGGTTGATGATGATTATGACAATTAGATGCTTTGCTATTGTGTATATGGCTTTACGCTTTTGAGATGATATTCGATTCTTATGGAGATTATGGAGTATATTGAGATTGTATGTCATGTTATTGCTTTACTAGTATAGATGTTGTTACAGTGGTATCAAAGCAGATTCAGGTTCGATCCTATCCTTTGACTTTAAGATTATTGTCTTACTTTATATCGTCTTTACATTATATTTGAGCTCAGTTGGCCAATGATGGCTACTGAGTACCAGTGTTTTGGTACTCATACTACACTTCTGTACCTTTTTGGTGCAGACCCAGTTCTAGTTGCAGCCGTTGAGCTAGTTCTTGCGAGTTGACTATTCAGAGATAGGGTGATCTCTTGGATATCGAGCTGCCCTCTTTCCCCTCTATCCTTATTTGTCTTTTTCTTTCGAGATAAATGTATGAGATTATTTAAGATATTTTAGATTCTGAGGTTGTAAATTCCTATTGTCAAGTTTAGAAGCTCTTGTATTAATACTATCAGGTCATGGAATTTGTTTTTGAATATCGGTTGTCCTTAGTTGTAAAATGTTTTTGTTATATATTGTGTTCACATATAGGGTCCATGTTGGACATTCTTACCAAGGTAACCCATTGCAATAGCTCTGGGTTACGGTATCAGCTTACATACTGGTGGGATGTGGTAGGTGCCATTATCACTCCAAACAGGGTCGTGACAATGTAGCTATGAAGCTGGACTCTCAAACCATTCAAAAGAGGGAGAGTTTCAAGTATCTGGGGTCTATGATTAAAGGCAATGGGGAGATTGACGAGGATGTCACGCATCGTATTGGGGTAGGGTGGTTGAAATAGAGGCTAGCTTTGGGAGTTTTATATGTTAAGAAGATGACCCTGAATCTTAAAGGTAAGTTCCACAAAGTGACAGTCTGATCGGCTATGTTGTATGGAGTGGAGTATTGGCCAGTTAAGAACTCCCACATCCAAAAGTTAAAGGTGGCAGAGATGATATGTTGTGACGGATGTGTGGCCATACCAAAAAAGATAGAGTGAGGAATAAGATTATTTGAGAGGGGTGGAGTGGCTTCGGTGGAGGACAAGATGCGAGAAGTGAGGTTACGTTGGTTCGAGCACATAATGAGTAAGGGTTTTGATTCTCCAATGTGGATGTGTGAGACACTGAATATGGATGATTTTAGGTAGAGTAGAGGTAGGTCAAAGAAATATTGGAGGGAGGTGATTAGGCATGATATAAAATAGTTATAGCTTATGGAGGATATGACCCTTGATAGGAAGGCGTGAAGGATGATAGAGGGTTAGGGGTGGGAGTGCATTGGTAACAATAGGGGGCGTTCTTTATTTGTTTCTGGAAGTTTCTTGTTCATGGGTTGAGTGCTGTCTATGGTTTCAGATATATAGTTTTTAGTAGTATCTTATGGATCTAGTATTATCTTATGGCTAGTGTTGTTAGTTTATTTTACCTGTACAAGTTTATATGCATTTATGTTTTGTGTTTGATATACTGTTATTGGTTCTAAGCCGGGGGTCTATGGGAAGCAACCTCTCTACTTCACCTGAGGTAGTGGTATGGTGTACTACACTCTACCCTCCCCAGACTCCAATAGGTGGGAATACACTGGGTATGTTGTTGATTATTACAATATTAAATATTGACTATAATAAATATGAGAGAAGTTTAAGTCTTCCTAAATATATTAAAATTTTTGAAATTAACTAAACTTTGCCTACTAAACATAAACGCAATATGAAATTTAAGTGAACTATAAATAAAAAAATCATCGTAAAGTTTCTACAAATTGGTATAATTCTTTAGGGATGCTATTCATGACTAATATGCATTGTTGTACCCTAATTCATTTTAAACTATAATATGTTAGTACAATTTGATACACATAATGTTAGCCTCCTTTGTTTATGTTTTAATAATGACAAACAAATGGACAGATCTTTGCAGGATATTGGGAGATTGCTATTGATGGAAGGATGCCTTACACAAAGATATGAAGGATCAGAAGAGATTAATGGCAACAAGCAAGAAAGCCAGCTCCAGCAATGGAAGGATATCAAATCATGATCTACGATATCCAAGCAAATTAATCAAAACAAGAACAAAAGGAAGGAAAATCGCAGTCTCAAAATCATGACATATCAGATCAATCACAATGAAGCAAAAGGAAGAAAATATCACGAACAACTTGAAGAAGAGTCAATCACTATAAGAGCAAAAGAAAGAAAAGACCACGGACGTATCTAATACGGATGTGAGTGAAAGCCGTGTATGGACATATCTGTTATGGACATACCATACGGTAACATTCCTCAATCAAGGAATCAATTCAAATCCTTGATTGAGGAGAAATCTCTTGGGTTTGTTTTCGAAGAGTAGTAGCTGAAGACTATAAATAAAGAAGACTGAGGATAGACAAAAGTTACGCAACTTCAAGGAGAAATCTCTTTGTAATCCTTAGTTTACAATTGTTATATAAAGAATAAGACCGAGTCAACTTTCTAATATGAACTGAAGCTATGTCACAAGATCTAAAGAACAAAATAAGTCTTCGAAACTTATTTCTCAACATTGTATTCGAGCCCAACGTTGAAAGATCTAAGGAAACAAATGAAACCCAAGGGACTAGAAGTAGGCATCACATTCATGTTTCGAACCATGATAAATCTATGTGTTTTTGCTTTAAATTTAGTTATTTACTTGCTTATTTATTTTAGCTCTAACTTGTTTTGTGAAGTACATTGATCTGCAGGAGAGTCGACTGTGAGGAGTCAATAGTCGACTCATAAGAAATTTTCCATTTACCCCCCTCTTGAATTTCAATTAGTATTAGAGCAGGTCTCACCATTTGTGTTGCTAAACCGCACTTGAGCAAAGATCAAATGGCAAACTATCAAATTCCCGGTGCTCTTCTTCAAGATGGTCACCCCTCCACAAGACCACCATACTTTAATGGAAAACACTAGTCTTACTGGAAGAACAGCTTTCGAATCTTTATCCAATCAAATGACTTTCAAGCCTGAGTTGTTATTAAGAAGGGACCAAATCCGATCCCAGGACTCAAAGACAAATAAAAGAAAAAAGACAACGAATCAAGCAATTCTGATGTAGAAGACCTTGAAAGTTTTGAGGTCACCAAAGAGCAACAAGATGTAATTCAAACTAATGAATGAGCTATAAGTTTAATTCTTTGTGCAGTTAGTGGAGAAGAATACGACAAGATATCAACCTGCGAGATTGTAAAAGAGATGTGGGACATATTGGAGGTGGCATATGAAGGAACCACAAAGGTCAAAAATAAAATATTGCTGCCCTGGTCAATGAATACGAGCTATTTCAAATGAAAGAAAATGAGAACATTAAAACAATATTTGCCATATCCAGCAAGATCGTATACAAACTGAAATCACTAGGGATGATCTATCCACATAGCCTACAGGTCCAAAAACTAGTCTGAAGTCTCTCAAATATTTGGAAAACCAAGGCTACCATTTTAGAACACGGAGATATTCACAACATGAAATATGTCAAACTATGAGGTAACCTCATTACATATGAACAAAATTATATTAGCAGGTACCACAAAAAGGAAAAGAAGAAACCAATAGCCTTCAACACCACACCAATTAAAGAAGAGGACATTCTGGAAGACGCCTATAGCAAAGGAGTGGCTCTCATAAATCATGGAGTAAGGTAAATCATGAGACAAAGACAATAAAGATCCCAAGGATCCAAGAATAACGACTCCACTAGAAACGATAGTAGCTGTTATCACTGTGGAAGTCCTGGCCACTTTAAACAAAACTATCCAGAATTAAGAAGAAGATCGTCTAGAAAAAATCAAAATTTTGGAGCAAGAGTGATAAAGATGGAATCAAAGAAGAAATAGAAGACACCAATATATGCTTTATGGTAACATGTTAATCTAGCAAGGTAAGACCACACGATTGTCATAATTGTAATATTCTTGAATCTAATTTAAATATAATAACTGATGAGCTTCAAAAAATTATAGATGAATATAACAAACTTGTTCAAGAGAAGGAAAGTTGCAAAGCTCGAATTTAAACAAAAACTTAAAGATGAACAAAAAACTATCAAATAGAAATCGAAGCACGTCAAATTGAGATTGACTTACTCCATGAAGAGCTTTATGAAGTAAAAATACAATTAAATAGCATTAAGAAATCACCAAGCCACAGTTTCGTGAGATCGAACTCTTTTAAAAGTAATTCAAGTTCCTCATCAAAATTATTTAAATCAGCCAAGACCTGTTTCTCCTCTCGAGGTCCTGTCTATTTCCTCTGTGGACAGACAGAGTACAAATCCTATAGCTGCAGGAATAAGCCTAAGAGTTTGGGGTTTGGATGCCCAAAGGAAGCACATCTAACTCGCAAGGACCCAAGACCACTTAGGTACCTAAACAACATTAATTTTCTTATTTTGCAAGAATATTCCGCAAAAGCTATAAGAAGGAAATGTGGGTCATTGATAACGGATGTTCCAGACACATGACTGGAAAGAAATAAAACTTTTTTCTTTAAAGAATTTAGATGGGGGATCAGTCAAATTCAGTGACAATGCTAGAGGCAACATCATCAGAGTTGACTAAAGAAAGCTCAGCTCCTCATGTGTATTTACTAAAGTGTATTTGGTAGATGGCCTCAAGCATAACTTGCTAGCATCATTCAGCTGTGTGACATTGGATTTGGAGTCTCCTTCAAAGCTGAAAGTTGATCCATCAAACATGACAAAAGAGACATCTCTCTCATTGCTAAACGTATTGATAATATTTATATCTTAAATGGTATTGACTTTGCTACCTTAACCTGATGCACTATGCAAACCAATGATATTTGATTGTGGCATAGAAAGCTTGGGCATGCTAGTATGTATATCACTGAGAAGTTGTCCAAACTGGAATTGGTGAAAGGTCTGCCAAAACTCAAGTTTGAAAAGGATTACATCTGTGATGCTTGTCAATTGGGTAAGCAGACCTGAACATTATTCAAACTCAAAGACATTGTCTCTACCACCAAACCTCTTCAAACAATCTACATGGATCTGTTTGGCCCCATCAAAACTGCAAGTATTGCTGAAAAGAGATATGTTTTCGTTATGTTGATGACTACTCACGTTTTCCTTGGGTAATATTTCTTGCTCATAAACATGGGTTTTTTACAAACTTTGAGATTTTTTGTAGAAAGGTACAAAGAGAAGCTAGACACCTCATCACTTATGTTCATAACAATCACGGAGGAGAATTTAAAAACAAGGCATTTGAAGAATATTATGCTCAGAATGGATACTCTCAGAACTTTTTATCACCTCGATCTCCTCATCAAAATGGTGTGGTGAAGCAAAAGAATCAGTCTCTCTAGGAAACTACCAGGACTATGTTGTTAGTACATAATCTCTCAGATCACTTTTGGATAGAAATAGTAAGCATAACATGTCACATCATAAACAAATGCCTGATCAGACCTATTCTAAAAAAGACGCCTTATGAAATTTGGAGAGAAAAAAAGTCCATCATCAAATACTTCTATTATTTTGGATGAAAATCCTTTATCCACAATAATGGTAAGAATAACTTGGAAAAATTTGATCCTTGAAGTGACAAAGGTATTTTCATTGGGTATTCTCCCACTAGTCATGCTTACAGAGTTTACAATAAGAGAACTGTATGAATATGGATATCGTATTTGATGAATCTAATAAACCTCTATGAGTTTAAGTGTTGATGAAGAGCAGGTTTGTAATCTACAATTTGGAGAAAATGATATCACAATCTCTGAGCCATCACAAGATAAGTCGACTATACCCCACTGGAGTCGACTCCTCTAGTAGAAATAGTGAAATCAAGTGTTCCAAGAGATTGGAAACATGATGCTAGCTATCCAAATGAATTCATCATCGAAAATCCAAAAGATAGGGTGCAAACAAGAGCATCATTAAGAAAATAAGCATCTATTGCTTGTGTATCTCAAATTGAACCAAATAAAACCGATGAAGCCCTTAAATATGAATCATGGGTAGAAGCTATAAAGGAAAAATTGGACCAGTTTAAACAAAATAAAGTTTGGACTTTGGTTGAAAGGCTAAGAAGCTGCTCGATAATTAGAACTAGATGGGTCTACAGAAAAAATTGAATGAAGAAGGTAAGGTTATCAGAAATAAAGCTAAACTTGTAGCTCAAGGCTATTCCCAAAAATAAGGTATTTATTATGAAGAAACCTTTTACCCTATGGGAAGGTTAGAATCAATTCAGATTTTATTAGCTTTTGCTACTTTCAAATGTTTTAAGCTATATCAAATGGACGTCAAAAACACCTTCTTAAATGGTTTTATTCATGAGGAACTTTTTGTAAGACAACCCCCAGGTTTTGAAAATCCATCGTATCCAAATCATTTTTTTCAATTATCAAAAGCACTCTACGGTCTCAAATAAGCTCCAAAGGCTTTGAGAGATTGAGTACTTTCTTACTAAATAGCAATTTTCAAAGGGGTAAAATTGATACAACTCTATTCATATAGAATCTTGATTCAAATCTTTTTACTGTGCAAATTTATGTTGATGATATATTTTTTGGTAGTTCTAACATCTCTCTGTGTGAGAATTTTGCTAATTTTATGAAAAGGGAATTTGATATGAGTCTTCTGGGTGATCTCACATTCTTCTTGGAACTACAAATCAAGCAAAATCCCAAAAGTACTTTCATCAGTCAAGCCAAGTATATGAGGGAACTCATAAAAAAATCAATATATAAAAAGTAAAGGCCTATGGAACTCCAATGAGTCCATCCACAAGAATTGATTCAGACTCGTCTAGTAAGAATGTTGATGAGAAAATGTACAGGGGAATGATAGGATCACTACTCTACCTGACTTCCAATTGACCAGACATCATGTTCAGCGTATGTAAGTATGCCAGGTTCCATTAGACTCTCAAAGAATCTCATTTGACTGCTGTCAAAAGGATCATCCGATACCTCATAAGAACTTAAGATATTAGACTATGGTACCCTTGATCTTCCTATTTCGACTTAATTGGATATTCAGACGATGATTTTGCTGGTGATAAAAGTGATAGAAAAAGCACTAATAGAACTTGTCTAATTCTTGGTAATGCCCTGATTTCATGGCACAACAAGAAGCAAACTTCAGTTGCACTTTCAACTATTAAATCTGAATACATAGCCATTGAAAGTGGTGGTACTCAAATTTTATGTATTATGCATCAACTACTTGATTTTGATTTGTATTTTGAATCTATTCTCATAATGTGCAATAAAACCAATGCCATTAGTTTATCTAAATACACTGTGCGTCATTCTAGGGCGAAACACATTGATATTAGGCATCATTTTATTCGTGATCATGTAGAAAATAACAAATTTTTGTTAACATTTGTTAACTCCAAAAATCAACTGGCAGATATTTTTACAAAACCTCTGTTAGAAGAAAGATTTTGTTACCTTAGAAAAAGACTTGGTATTCTTAGTATTAATGATTTATGAGCTTTATTATTGGACAAAAATATTTTTACTTGCTCCAATTTTACTGTCAGTATTTTTTTTACCATAAAATTGGTTTTCAAAAGGGAAGGCATCATTACTCTCACCAATTTTCATGCCACTTTTACCGCCTCTGCACCTCTTTACCTTGCCTACACTCCTCTGATGTCCACCCTTTAACTTCATTCAGTCATTCTTTTTCCCTCACACCCCTTCGACTTTCCCTCCTCTATCTTTTCAAATAGTTGTATACATTAACCCTTTTTTCTCAAGTCCTCTTAACCATCCTCTCCTTTCCCTATCTACCCCTTTTTAAAATTCATCATCTGTTATTTCCCATGACCAGAATCCATTCTATGGTGAACATGTCAAAATCTCTTCCCAAAGACCTCCCCATAGCCGGTTCTCCTCTTCGAATCCTTTGATGAATCCTCAATGGCTTCTCAGTCAACTCCCATCAAGAGACGTTGTCTTAATTCTAATCCATCCTCCTCTATCGAGAAACCTTATCCAAACGCTCTTCACTCCCTCTCTCTAGAGGACATGCACAAGTTCTGGAGATGCTCTGACAAAGATAAATTCTCCACCTTTAAAAGTTGCTCTGTTGTACCCAATCGCATTATCAATCTCCATCAATTAAACTATTCCTTCTATAATGTCAGTCACTATTTTAAGTTTCAAGATTTGTCCCTTGTTTTTTGTCTCTGTGGACTTTTGGTTTATGAGGATCCAGTTTGCATATTTTATGTGAATCTTCGCCTCTCCCCTGATAGTGGTGAACTCAAGACTATTGTGCTTAGCAAAAGAATCATTATGAATGATTTTCTGTTCGAGAATGCTTTTGATATAAAGTTCTCTGGTAACATATATCTTATGAATGACAATAGGCTCGGTGATTTTGAGGTCAGTTTTTAAGAAGCCAAGAGATTTTTGTCAGGCCCTGACTTGTTTCGACCAATTTTGGTCCGCTGTTCCTCTATTTCAAGTTTTGCATTATGGATCACATAATTCCTACTATACTAATTTCCCAAAAAATATCCCTCAACAATATTACCGGTCATGATATTTTTGTACTATACTGTTTGCTTAAGAAAATAAAAATCATTTGGGCATTTTGGATCTGTGAGTACATGCTTAAAACTGCAGCCGATGTTCATGCCTCTGCCAGTTTTCCATATGGCCTGCTCATTACTTGGATTCTTTAGTATTACTCTATTAATCTATTTGCTTACCCCCCAGTGGAGGTTTTTTTTTCACTTATGACTTCAATACATTTGCCAGTATGGGCTATGTCTTGGTTGAAGATGCATGGTGCAAGAAGGATTCTATACGGGCAAGGTCGGAACTTCCCAAGGTAATTAAATCTATTTCTAACCCTATGATTACTGTCTTGAAGGAACTGGAAAAGATTAAGGATTAGTTCAATGCCATCGAGAAAAGTGTTGCACTATTGCAGGAGTCGACTTCGAAACTTCTGGACCTCGGGAAAAATGCCAACACAGACATAGGCGTGGTTTGGTTAGACCTTGATGGGTTCAAGCATAAGGGTGTAAAATTTTTTACTCGGGTGTTCACCCGAATAGATTCCCTCAAGACCCAAGTCCACTCCTCCAATGATGATCTAGCTATTTCCATCCAGAACTCCTATTACTTCTTTTTAAAAAATGTTGAAAAATCATATGACACCTTCCATCATAACATGCATAATACTTTGACCTACTTTCTCAAGAAGAAGTGAATAATGACGACTTTGTTTTTAGTCAAAAGGGGATCTTGTCCCTTGTTTTTATGGGTTGTAAGATGATTATTAACACACTATCTGCTACACTTTTTGCTCTGCCTAGTTAATAGATTATATATATCTGCTGCTTGTCTATTATTTCATTTTTATATTCTTTTTGATTATGGCAAAAGGAGAAGAAAGACAGGAACATCACGAAGTACCTACTAATTAGGGGGAACAAGTTGACTATCGATAAATTAAAGTCGACTAACACTCAAGAAACTTGGAACAATAGAAATATGTACAAGTCAGGGGGAGCAATTTGACAGATAGATGTTACACAAGTTAGGGGGAGCAAACTGATAGACAAGGAAGTCAACTGATGTTTACACTTGTTCGTCATTATCAAAAAATGGGAGATTGTTAGCCTCCTATGTTTACATTTTAATAATGACAAACTAATTGGTGGATCTTTGCAGGATATTAAAAGATTGCTAATGATAGAAGGATGCCTTACACAAAGATGTGAAGAATTAGAGGAAATTAATGAAAGCAAGCAAGAAAGTCGGCTCCCATAATCGAAGGACATCAAATCATGATCTACGCCATCCAAGCAAATCAATCAAAAAAAGAACAAAAGGAAGGAAAATCGCAATTTTAGAATCACGACAAATCAGATTAATCAGAATAAAGCAAAAGAAAGAAAAGATCACAACAACTTAAAAAAGCATCAATCACTACAAGAGCAAAAGAACGAAAATATCATAGACGTATCTTATACGAACGTGAGTGAAAGTCGTATATGGACATACCATACGGTAATATTCCTTAATCAAGGAATCAATTCAAATCCTCGATTGAGAAGAAATCTCTTGAGTTTCCTTATGAACAGTAGCAACTGAAGACTATAAAAGAAAAAGATTAAAGATAGAAAAAAGTTATGCAACTTCAAGGAGAAATCTCAAAGTGTCTCAGTCTTAGTCTCACAAAACTTTGTAATCCTTAGTTTACTATTGTTATATAAAGAATAGGATCGAGTCAACTTTGTAATACAAACTGAAGTTGTGTCACAAAATCCAAAGAATAAAATAAGTCTTCGAAACTTGTTTCTCATTATTGTAATCGAGCCCAACATTGAAAGATCTAAGAAAATAATTGAAATCTAAGGGGACTTAAAGTAGGCACCACATTGGTGTTCCGAACCAAGATAAATCTCTGTGTCTTTACTTTAAATTTAGTTATTTACTTGCTTGTTTATTTCAACTCTAACTTGTTTTGTGAAGTATATTGATCTGCAGAAGCGTTGACTCGAGCCAATAGACTACTCACAGGAAATTTTTAATTCACTCCCCTTCTTGAATTTCACATAATTCTTCAATTTGTATGGGATTTAAATTTATTATATGAATCATATAGATACACATATTAATTCATTAAAATAAGGACTTCTAAAATATATGAAAAGGATTTTAATAAATTAAATATATAGAAAAAATTAAATGCTGAGTCCTAAAATATATAGAAAGAAATTAAGAATCAAGAAATTAAGAATCAAGAAATTAATGTAAAGAATAACATTATTTATTTAACTTCGCTGTGATTTTTGTTTGTCGTTCACAAATCGGTAATTCCTCCCTTTTGGTTGCATTGATTATATGCTCTTGATCAATTCTAAAGAAATAACTTATATTGAAAGTACATGTTCTTGATCAATTCAATATTAAAGGTTTATCTCTTTTTTTTTCTTTCTTTGTTTAATTTGCCTTATTTTTTTTCTTAATGTTATTTAACTATGTATTTTGGTCTATTTGTTGTTAGGTGTGATCATACATATTGTGCATTGTTGGTAATTCTTGAGAATTATTAGTTTAGGTTGTATTATTGTGTATCTATTATTTTTTATTTCTTATATGAGACAAATTATTTGTATATTGATCTATTATTGATGGATTTTCACTTCTACATTGATAGATATTTTTTCCCTAAAGATTATAACAATTGACTACTAATATCTTATCAACCTTCATGATACTTGAGCTAATTTTTTGGTTGACTCTGGTACGGAGAATAATTGACAATTTTTTAATGGGTGTTTTTAATATGTTTCAAGGTATGTCGTTTTACAATGATGCATCATTGTGTAAGAGTATAGGGCTCATTTGGTACAACGAATAAGAGATAACAAATCCCAAAACAAATTTTAGAATGACGTTTCTCATATTTGGTTGGAATAAAATACATTGAATAACTCATCTCAAGATTAATCTAATTACATAATTGTAGTAAGAAAAATTTAAGAAGTACCAAAATTTTAAAAGTTAAAAATAACCGCACTTTGACTTTAAAAATAAGAAAAGATTTTAAATATAGAAAAACATAACCATACCACAAATATGGTTCAAATTGATGTGTCTCTCTTACCCTCTGGAAGCAAGAGAAAGAGGTACTTGATGATAAACGCAATAGTAATGATCCATCAACCACTTAAAACTTCTAATGGTAAAATATATATGTGCTTACACTAAACTATATGTTTTTGTTTAATTTTAAATGATCAAATATACACGTGCAAGACACGTGGATTTAAACTAGTTCAAGATTAATTTCAAACATGTGACACTGAAATTCACTTCTGACTTTAGAGATTTTCGTTAGAAATGTGGTTTTGTAAACTTCAGACATTTTTATCTGAAGTTTGATATGACTTGTCAAGAATAACTCCGGATATCTATTACTGAAGTCGTGAACTTTATTAGATCAAAACTCACACTCTTTATGAATTCTACTTGATTTGCCAAGGCTAACTACAAATATCTTTTACTGAATTGCATATAAAAGTTGATTAGAATTTAAGTCATGTGTGTATGAATTTTATTTGTCAAAAAATATTAAATTCTTCAAATTTCAACAATCCAACACACGATTCAACATTCAAATCCAATCCAAATAAACTCAAATTTGAAACATAAGATTCATGTATCATAGAAAATAAATGACATTCATTAATTTGTTAAAACAACAACAAATCTAACAAATTCATTTAACACCCTTTTAGTTTCTCATGCATGTTTGTACTTTGATCATATATAATCGAAGTGCATGTAAAATTGGTTAATATTTCTGTTAGATGCTTGAATTTAAAAAAAAAAGTTATTCTTCACAATTCAATATCAAACTCTACTTCAAACTCGCTTAAAATTGTAACATAAGTTTCATATATCATGATCGCTCAGTTTAACCTGCACTCATTTAAAAACAATATTTAATGGGTATCTGGGCAGTATTGGAATTAAATGCAGACGGTGCAGAAGGTCCTAGTGCCTCCACGAATTGTTTTTAAAAAATATATTGATATAATCTTCAAGCATGACTAAAATGGTGAGCATTTTTTTTTCTTGACATAAGGTGCCAGGTACATTCAATGCACCGGTCTGGTCTTTATACCAAGGAAGAAAGAGATAAACACCTTCTCAAACTAAAGGCTCATAAGCCTAAGTAACATCTCTAGTAAGGCATTCTCTAGAATTATTCTAAATAAAATAGTGCAATTACTTCCTAATAATATTATTTCACCATAATAATCAAACTTCATCAAAGATATGATCAGTATATTAGAGAACATGTTATTGATTTTAAAAATAGTACGTGAAATTAGATGAAAGTCTGGCAATGTTGTCATCAAAATTTACATGAAAAGGCTTATGACTGGATTTCATGGTCGTTTCCCGATAAAGTACTTAGAAAGACGAGCTTTGAAGAGTTGTCATTGATGATTCTAGTAAAGTCTTAATTTAGGCCACCAAAATTTTTGATATAGTAAATTTTATGATTTTAGTTTAATATTAAATTTTGAAAAAAGAATAATAATAAAAGGTTAGTTCATGGAAAATGCTAGTAAAACCTTAATTTAGGTATCAATTTTTTTTTTATAGTGAATCTTATGATTTAGTTTTAGTTTAGATAATATTAATTTTGAAGAGAAACAAATACAAAAAGTACAAATTTTTTGTTAAAAAGGAAGAAAGAAAGAGATTTTCTACTCTTCAATAAAAATATGTAGAACTTTAAATTTAAACTACTTAAATTCACATACTGTTAAATATATATATGTATTTTAAAATAATATCAAAAGTAATATATTTTAAATATATGTCTAACATTTTTCTATTTAAATAATCTCTTACTATTATGAAAAATAATATGAATATGCGAGTAAAGACTATTTTATTAAGTATATTATACTATAAATTACAAGTATGAAACCAAATGATAACATTACCTTTTGTGCATATATGTGTATACATATGCAAAATATAATATGAAAAATTAGAGAAAAGGTAATTTACCATTTTACTTAAGTTTAATAGCTAATTTTATCCTCAGTCATATTATGAAGATATATTTGCCCCTGTCGTCGTCAAACAATTCCTTCCATCCCTCATTTAACTGAATTCTCCAAATCATAATAAAGTATTGCTAGATCGATTTTATGTTAAAACCAATAAACCCACATATAACCCACCCAACTAACTCAAAGGACCCAAATTTTTAAGGACAAATAACATAAATCCTGACAGTTTGCTTCTTAATTACCCTCTCTCCCAATTTTTTCAATAAGCTTTCTCACTCATAGATTTTAATTATTTATATACATAGCTGAACACTGATATACATTAATATCTTATGCATCATATCTAACTATTTTAATGATATTTAAGAAAATAACACATCTTTCTTTAACATAGAATACAATTAACTCCATATCTATTAATGTGTCATTAATGAATCCCTTAAATTCAGTAACAACTTTTCATTTTCAAAAATTTCAAACATCAAATCAATTAGCACAATCACAAAATCTCACTTTGGATCATTCAAGCTCTATTCTTTCAAGCTCTTCTTTTTCAAAATTTTGAAGCTCTGTTTTTCGTCAAATTTCAGGAGTATAATAATTGTAGTTATGTCAAATATGATAAATAACATTGTTATGTATATGGATACTCATATACATAGCATAGCTATGCATCAGAAGTAAAAAACATCATGACAAAAAGAAACCTCCAACCAATATGCATATCTATGAAATGTATCAGCTTAGAAGTAATCCATTCATATACATCACATTGTTATGTACAAGGGGTGAAATAACAATAAATCTCAAAAAGCGTATGCAACCCTATAAATAACTAATCTATGTATCAAGGTTGAAATAACAACAACTGATCAAACGAATCACTCTTGAATATATACATACCCGTGCTATGTATCAGATTATAAATAACATAATGCCTTCACTATTTAAACCATCCATATACATAACATAGTATTAACATTATACGTACAACAACAGAGTGAAGAAAGGGGAAATTGGATGGCCAGGGGAATCCAGATTTGTAAATTACAGTTATCTTCAACAATAGAGAAATTTGTGGGTAGTGCCAACAGCACATCAGTACCATCTTTTTCCCAAATCACACATATTTTCTTCCTTTTTTATTTGTTTATCAATCTCAGGAGTTCTTAAATCAATGCTAAAGAACCACTAAAATTGTCATTTTCATAAGAAGCGAACTCACGCGGAGCCGTGAGGGTGCACATGCACCCGATAATTTTTTTTAAAAATGTATATATATATGTATAGAAACCTTAATAAAGTGGTAACATATTAAATTGTGTACCCTCAATAACAAAACTTATCTGGGTGCACTATTTTAAAATGTGGATGATAGGTCCTCTGGTCTGTGACATTGCGGGTTCGATTCCTGGTAGGGGGTGCCTTTTTTTCTTTTATGAATTCTCCATACATTTAATTGGTTGCCACCTCATTTGGCCCCATGATCCAACCCCTAGTTTAAAATAAATCTAATATGTATTATCTAGCTCCACGCCCCAATCCTTAATTTTTTTTAAAAAAATTTAATATGCATTCTCACTTTTTAAATTACTAAATGCATTGCACTTCCCTAATCCCCAAGCCCAAAACTGCAAAACATATTAGACCCCCCCAAACCCTTAAAATATTTCAATTTCCCAAAAGTCTCTCCAATCCATGCAAAATAATGTGAGAACACCCAAACACAACAGTAATCTTCAGCGGTTAACAACAACACAAAAGCACATCATTTCGACATATGGCAATACAAGTTAGACTCTACCTCTTTCTCTACTACATATTATTTTTGTTTTGGTATAAAAAGAGAGGTGTAATTCTTTAATTAAAAATGTCATACTTATTTATTTTGTCTTATTAAAGAAGGGGGTGTGCTTCCTCCATTACATATCATATCATTTTTGTTATTTTACGAGGTGGGATGTGATTCCCCTATTGAAATTGTTTTCTTTTACTTAATTTTTTTGAGGGGTGTGATTCTTCCATTACATATCATATCATTTTTGTTGTTTTATGAAAGGAGAGATGCAATTCTCTTATTGAGATTATTGTTTTTTCTTTTAGTACGAGTGTGATTCCTCTATTATATTTTAATTATTTTGTGCTATGGAAGGAGGGGTGTGATTCCTCTATTAGCATTGTTATGTTTACTTATATTCTTGATAAAAATTTTATTTTGTAGGAATTTATTATTAATTCTTGTGAATTGAAATAGATAGATATTATTCTCTTCAACCAAGTTCAAGTTTTAAAGATAATTCTCCCCATATTATAGAAGAGCTTGATGTGAATTCACTTAAATCTACTCCTAGAGAAAGAAAAGCAATTCATTAATTTGACTTTACGATACGATATCAAGTGAGAAGATGCTATATTCAACAAGGGCCTTGTCAATTGGTTCTTTCTCAATTTCCTCAAACTAGAATTGAAATAAAAATGCATTGATTTAATTCGACATGGTACGAGGGTTCATATTATATGTGGATGGAGTATAGTTTGATAAAAGATGTTGTATTTTGCTTGCGTTGTTATTTATTTAAAAATAACTATCTAAAAGGTAATGTAGGTGATTTTTTTCACAAAAACTGTCTTTAAGGATTGGAATCATAGTTTGGAATAACTTCAATTACATATTAGTGAAGTAAATAGCATTCACTAAAGATGTTTCAGTAAGATGCTAAATTTTGAGAATCAATATCAATTATTCAAGTTGATTTGAACAAGCAATCTGAGAAAATAAGAAGTATGCACTGTACTCATTTAGAGGATTCAATTAATATGGCAAGGTTTCTCTTGGAATTCAAATTGTCTTTTTGAGGTCACGTGAAAGTAAATCTTTCCAAAATAAAGGCCTTTTTTCTAGGTCTTTTGGAATGGCTGAGAAAAATGACTCTTGTGTTGAATAATGTTATTTTAGAACATGCTCCAAAAATGCTATGATGACTTATTCAAAAATTCAAAAGAATATTATGAGTGTTTGTACATAAGAAATCATAAAAGATATAATTGATGACTTGTATGGAGGTTCTTTTAAAATTTTATTCGATGAATCCAAAGATATATCACACCATGATCAAATGGCCATTACATTGAGGTATGTTAACAAAAAAGATAAAGTGAATGAGCGAGTTATTGCTATTATTCGTGTTGGTGATACATCAACAAAAATGTTGAAGGAAACAATATGCTCTTTGATAATGAGACACTCTTTAAGTACATCTAAATTACGTGAAAAACACTATGATGGGACTAGTAACATGTAGAGAGATAAATGGTCTTAAAGCTTTGATTATGCTACAAACTCTATCTGCATATTACATTAATTATTTTGCTCACCAATTATAATTGACACTTGTAGTCTTTGCCAAAAAAAATTGCTCGTGAATGATTTTTTTCTATTATTACTAATATGTTGAATGTGTTAGAAGCATCAAGTAAATACAAAATTCAAATTCAAGACCATCAAGGAGAAAATTGGAGCAACTACTAGAAAGTGGCGAAGTTTAAAGTGGAAATGGCCTAAATCAAGAACAAGGAATTCAAAGGCCTGATGACATTCATTGGGGTTCACATTTTAGATCATTGGATAACTTTATCATTTTATTTTCATCTATAGCTTATATTATTGATGCAATTAAATATGAAGGCTTTAATCCCAATGTTGCAAGCAGGAGCTTTTTTGACTATGATCAATGAATTTGAATTTATTTTCTTGATTCACTTGATGTTGAAGATATGGTGATGTACAATGACCTGAGTGCATTATTACAAAATAAAGAACAAGATATTGTCAGTTCCATGATATTTTTTGACAATACTAAGAAAAGATTAAAATTATTGAGAGATGATGGATGAGATTCTCTGATGAATGAAGTTCGTGTATTTTGTGATAAACATGAAATATTGGTTCCTAAGATAGATAATTTTTATCTTCATGAAAAATCAAAGCATAGGCCTTCTAGTATTACTTACTCACATCACTTATGTGTTAAGCTATTTTATGCTATAATTGACTTGCAACTTCAAGAGATTAATAATAGTTTTGATGTTGTGAGGGGAAACTTGCTTATTGGTGTGACAAGCTTGAATCCAGTTGATGCTTTTGCTAATTTTGATAAGGAAAAAATAATGATATTGGCTAAGTATTATCTGGATGAGTTTGGTGAATCAAAGCTTCGAGAGTTTGTATACTGATTTGATACTTTCATTATACACATGCGAAGTAGAGATTCTATATTATCTAATTTGAAAGGAATTGGTGATTTGGAAGATGCACTGGTTAATGCAAATCTTGTGGAGACTTATTCTCTTGTGTACTTACTTGTGAAATTGACGCTGATTTATCAATCGCTACTGCAACAGTAGAGAGCTTTTTCATTAATGAAGCATATCAATAATGAATTAAATAGTAGTTTGGTGATACATTTTAAATTGATTATTTAATTTGTTACATTGAAAGTGATGCATTTGTAAATATAAGAAATGATACTATCATTGACTTTTTCAGAATATGAAAACACGTTGATGTCTAGTATGAAAGGATGGTTTACTTTATTAATTGTAACACCCCGAATTTACACGCTAGAATTTTTAACTGTCGTTTCTACGTGTGTAATATCTAGTACAAATATTTTCCATGTTAATAAAAGTTTCATTATCATTATCTTAATGTATGAAGTGTTTTCGAGGTGAAAGGTATTCATAAGAATCACTTAGGACAAAGTTGAGCTTAGAGCCTTTGATTCGCCCAAAATTTGGTATTCGATTCTATAAGGGTGTACTTTGAACGTGTATAACTTTTAATATATATAGAATTTTGCAGCTCAAGTCCCACCAAAATTGTAGATAATTGAATTAGCTTTCCAACTATATCAACTTTTCCTTAATCTTATACCCGAGTGAAAAGCTACTACATTTTCCGTGTGAGGTAGTAAGACGACGTGATGGTCCTCGATTCGATGAGTGACGCGACTTAATGGCCAATATGATACAAAACTATTTCACAAGCTATTTCAGTTCTTAAAGGGTCTAGGGAAACTTTGGTCACTTTCCCTCACCAAAATCCGCCCATAACACTTAATTTCAGCCCCCAAAAGCATTATACACACTATTATTCATCTTTTTTTTCAAAGAAAAATACTAGCCACCTCCCAAGAACACCAAATTAATTATCTTCTCTTTAAGAAAAGCAAGAACCCAAGCTTTCTAATTTAAGAACTTCAAGAACATCATTAGGAATTCAAAGTCAAGTTTCTTCATTGAATTAATCAAATAAGGTATGTGGAATTATGAACAAGGATACTTCTTTCATCATTGTGCCCTAAACAAGTCATTAAAGTTGAATTTACTTGAATTTCAATTTAGGATTCATACCTAACCTATCTTGTTTTGAGTTTATGAATTTATAAAGTGATTTAAGTGTTAGAGTGCATTCTTATCTATTTATGCTTTGATTTAAAGATTATCAATTGAAATTTAAACAAGATATTATGTTGTAAGTCATATGAAAGAAAGCATGAGATTTAAAGGCTTTAAGTGCATCAAGATTACACATGCTCATGTTTTGATCCATAAGATTCATATTATGATTTTGATATCATTATCATGACTGAAATTATTGTAGTATCTCAAGAAGATTATTGAGCAAGAAGTATTATTTTAATTTGACTAGAATTGTGCAAGAATTTTATAATTTTGATTATTGAGCATGACTTGATGATAATTTGAGATGAGTTTGAAACATGGGTTATTAAGCCCTAGTTTGAATATTGATATTTCAAGAATATTGTGCTTTTAAGCATCTTATGATTAGTTTATATTCGGATTTGAACAAGTTTTGATCTTTTGATCCACAACTAAGATATGGAATCCACTTTACAGGTTTGATTTCAGATTTTATTACAGTTTAAATTAAACATATGTATAGTTAGTTTTCATTGTAAACCATTATGCTAGTTTTAAAGTGAATTTCCAACAAACTGAGCATACAGATTAAAGGGAATAGTATTTAGCACCGAGTTGGGTATGTGTCTTAGTTCACTTGCCCTAGAATTACGAACCAATGTAGGTAGAATTTATTTAGAATATTTTTATTTATACGGATGACAGATACAAATTGTGATCACTTAGCTCAGGTTATACTCATTGTCAAGAGTTTGACACCTCTCCCCAACATGAGGTTTTCCCCTTAGGGAAACTAGACGTTGGACTCCAAGATTGCTCACATGGTTTATGTCGGTTAGAAGAACCTCCCTAAGTCCTAAAATAGAATAACAAAACAACTTTTAGAAATTAAGTGTAAAGGCTCACTATTTATTTTAGATATTGTTTTACATAAGACATTTTTCATGAGATTTCAGTTTTCAGTTTACAGATATAAATGTGTGTACTTTTACAATAAGCTAGCATGATTTGAAAATAGAATTGACTTCAGTCCTACTTATTCCTCTAATAAAGAAAGTAAAAGTACAATTTTTAGAAGTAAGTGTTATGGCTCACAAGATTTATACAATATGCTTTGTTATTCATGATTTATGATTTTCAGCTTTTAGTTATTCAAGCCAATGTGAGTCATTTACACTTAGCATGCATCTTTTTACAAGTTTATATAAACATTGAGATATTATTTTTCTTATGTATTCACCCCCACAAGCATAATACATTCCTGTAGTACTGATCAACATATATGTCTATGTGGTACATTGTCTCATAATGTAGGTACGAGTTGTAGCACGCACATCATATTTAGACAGCTTGCAACTTTCAGTCAGCAGGTGATGAGTTCTTTTGATTTAAGGGCTCGAGTAAGTCATAGTTTGAGTAGTATTTTATTTTTTTGTTTATTCAGTCATATTGATTTGAGATATTTAGGGGTCATATCTTGGCTACCTATAGTCAGTACTAGTAAAGGCTTCAGAGATAGTTAGTAGAGTTAATGTAATGGATTTCAGTTTTGGTTTTGTATAAAAAAGAGTTGTAATAATTTTAATACTTTTGTTTTGAAGATGCTCAGCTAAAGATTTATTATCCGCTTATTTTATTTCAAACTTATGTATTTATTTTATTTGCTCATGAGTTATGCCAGTACAAGGGTTAGCTTGGGATCACTTGTGGTCCTAAGCACAGTGTGGCGTCTAGGGTGTACAGCCGGGGCGTTACAAACTTGGTATCAGAGCACAGAGTTCAAGTTCCCTAGAGTGTCTATGAAGCCATGTCTAGTAAAGTCTTGTAGAATAGTACAAAGATATCTGTACTTTTCTTCAAGAGGCTATAGAGCATTTAAGAAAAGTTTCCTTTCTTTCATACTCTAGATAGTGCTGTAAAGTTGTCCCTTCAGAAACTTCTTTTGATTCAGGTGTTAATCCATACTTATCCATCTATGTTATATTCTTAAGTTAACATGATTAGTAAGTTCCAATTCCTCCCAAGATGACACACAGATTTACTATTAGAAATTTCAAAAGTCAAGGGGATTGAGAGGAGTTTGCTAATGTGTTACAAGTTCCATAAGTTGAAAGTTATGTTCTCATCCTTACGAGTCGTTCAGTTGAGACAACATAAGATATGTATTCAATTCTTCATTAATCCACCTATATATATAGTGCTCATGAGAAGAGCTAATATAAACCTAAAGTGTTATGATTCATAAGTAGTAAAACCTTCTTATAGTTAGAAGTATGGGTTTAGAAGTATAGTTAGAAGAAAGTGGGAATGGCAAATGATAGAAATTATAAAGTTAAACTTATGCATGCTATAGATTTTATATTATGGTGATATGTCCTAGTTTGTTAGTGTAACGCCCTGAGATCCCATCTCGAGACGTCACACGGTGATTATGATCCCGAAGGACCATAAGCTAACCCTTTACTGATACCTATACCTTTACACTGCATAATATCTGAAATAAATGCAGAAACTGGCCATAAGGTTCAACATATATATAAATACTCAAAATACAGAAAACTAAATACTAATACATCCGACATCTGTACTGTCTGAGCTATGGAGTTGATAGGACATGTCTCCAACTAACTCTATCAACTGAAAATATAAACAAAATCTTATCTAAATAATAGTAAACTGAAACTCAATGGTATTAATGGAAAGCTTATTCAAGAAGATTGTGCTTTTAAGCATCTTATGATTAGTTTATATTCAGATTTGAACAAGTTTTGATCTTTTGATCCACAACTAAGATATGGAATCCACTTTACAGGTTTGATTTCAGATTTTATTACAGTTTAAATTAAACATATGCATAGTTAGTATTCATTGTAAACCATTATGCTAGTTTTAAAGTGAATTTTCAATAGACTGAGCATACAGATTAAAGGGAATAGTATTTAGCACCGAGTTGGGTATGTGTCTTAGTTCACTTGCCCTAGAATTACGAACCAATGTAGGTAGAATTTATTTAGATTATTTTTATTTATACGGATGACAGATACAAATTGTGATCACTTAGCTCAGGTTATACTCCTTGTCAAGAGTTTGACACCTCTACCCAACATGAGGTTTTCCCCTTAGGGAAACTAGACGTTGGACTCCAAGATTGCTCACATGGTTTATGTCGGTTAGAAGAACCTCCCTAAGTCCTAAAATAGAATAACAAAACAACTTTTAGAAATTAAGTGTAAAGGCTCACTATTTATTTTAGATATTGTTTTACATAAGACATTTTTCATGAGATTTTAGTTTTCAGTTTACAGATATAAATGTGTGTACTTTTACAATAAGCTAGCATGATTTGAAAATAGAATTGACTTCAGTCCTACTTATTCCTCTAATAAAGAAAGTAAAAGTACAATTTTTAGAAGTAAGTGTTATGGCTCACAAGATTTATACAATATGCTTTGTTATTCATGATTTATGATTTTCAGCTTTTAGTTATTCCAGCCAATGTGAGTCATTTACACTTAGCATGCATCTTTTTACAAGTTCATATAAACATTGAGATATTATTTTTCTTATGTATTCACCCCCACAAGCATAATACATTCCTGTAGTACTGATCAACATATATTTCTATGTGGTACATTGTCTCATAATGTAGGTACGAGTTGTAGCACGCACATCATATTTAGACAGCTTGCAACTTTCAGTCAGCAGGTGATGAGTTCTTTTGATTTAAGGGCTCGAGTAAGTCATAGTTTGAGTAGTATTTTATTTTTTTGTTTATTCAGTCATATTGATTTGAGATATTTGGGGGTCATATCTTGGCTACCTATAGTCAGTACTAGTAAAGGCTTTAGAGATAGTTAGTAGAGTTAATGTAATGGATTTCAGTTTTGGTTTTGTATAAAAAAGAGTTGTAATAATTTTAATACTTTTTTTTGAAGATGCTCATCTAAAGATTTATTATCCGCTTATTTTATTTCAAACTTATGTATTTATTTTATGTGCTCATGAGTTATGCCAGTACAAGGGTTAGCTTGGGATCACTTGTGGTCCTAAGCACAGTGTGGCGTCTAGGGTGTACAGCCGGGGCGTTACAAACTTGGTATCAGAGCACAGAGTTCAAGTTCCCTAGAGTGTCTATGAAGCCATGTCTAGTAAAGTCTTGTAGAATAGTACAAAGATATCTGTACTTTTCTTCAAGAGGCTATAGAGCATTTAAGAAAAGTTTCCTTTCTTTCATACTCTAGATAGTGCTGTAAAGTTGTCCCTTCAGAAACTTCTTTTGATTCAGGTGTTAATCCATACTTATCCATCTATGTTATATTCTTAAGTTAACATGATTAGTAAGTTCCAATTCCTCCCAAGATGACACACAGATTTACTATTAGAAATTTCAAAAGTCAAGGGGATTGAGAGGAGCTTGCTAATGTGTTACAAGTTCCATAAGTTGAAAGTTATGTTCTCATCCTTATGAGTCGTTCAGTTGAGACAACATAAGATATGCATTCAATTCTTCATTAATCCACCTATATATATAGTGCTCATGAGAAGAGGTAATATAAACCTAAAGTGTTATGATTCATAAGTAGTAAAACCTTCTTATAGTTAGAAGTATGGGTTTAGAAGTATAGTTAGAAGAAAGTGGGAATGGCAAATGATAGAAATTATAAAGTTAAACTTATGCATGCTATAGATTTTATATTATGGTGATATGTCCTGGTTTGTTAGTGTAACGCCCTGAGATCCCATCTCGAGACGTCACACGGTGATTATGATCCCGAAGGACCATAAGCTAACCCTTTACTGATACCTATACCTTTACACTGCATAATATCTGAAATAAATGCAGAAACTGGCCATAAGGTTCAACATATATATAAATACTCAAAATATAGAAAACTAAATACTAATACATCCGACATCTGTCTGAAAGGCCTCTGTACTGTCTGAGCTATGGAGTTGATAGGACATGTCTCCAACTAACTCTATCAACTGAAAATATAAACCAAATCTTATCTAAATAATAGTAAACTGAAACTCAATGGTATTAATGGAAAGCTTATTCAAGAAGATTGTGCTTTTAAGCATCTTATGATTAGTTTATATTCAGATTTGAACAAGTTTTGATCTTTTGATCCACAACTAAGATATGGAATCCACTTTACAGGTTTGATTTCAGATTTTATTACAGTTTAAATTAAACATATGCATAGCTAGTTTTCATTGTAAACTATTATGCTAGTTTTAAAGTGAATTTTCAATAGACTGAGCATACAGATTAAAGGGAATAGTATTTAGCACCGAGTAGGGTATGTGTCTTAGTTCACTTGCCCTAGAATTACGAACCAATGTAGGTAGAATTTATTTAGATTATTTTTATTTATACGGATGACAGATACAAATTGTGATCACTTAGCTCAGGTTATACTCCTTGTCAAGAGTTTGACACCTCTACCCAACATGAGGTTTTCCCCTTAGGGAAACTAGACGTTGGACTCCAAGATTGCTCACATGGTTTATGTCGGTTAGAAGAACCTCCCTAAGTCCTAAAATAGAATAACAAAACAACTCTTAGAAATTAAGTGTAAAGGCTCACTATTTATTTTAGATATTGTTTTACATAAGACATTTTTCATGAGATTTCAGTTTTCAGTTTACAGATATAAATGTGTGTACTTTTACAATAAGCTAGCATGATTTGAAAATAGAATTGACTTCAGTCCTACTTATTCCTCTAATAAAGAAAGTAAAAGTACAATTTTTAGAAGTAAGTGTTATGGCTCACAAGATTTATACAATATGCTTTGTTATTCATGATTTATGATTTTCAGCTTTTAGTTATTCAAGCCAATGTGAGTCATTTACACTTAGCATGCATCTTTTTACAAGTTTATATAAACATTGAGATATTATTTTTCTTATGTATTCACCCCCACAAGCATAATACATTCCTGTAGTACTGATCAACATATATGTCTATGTGGTACATTGTCTCATAATATAGGTACGAGTTGTAGCACGCACATCATATTTAGACAGCTTGCAACTTTCAGTCAGCAGGTGATGAGTTCTTTTGATTTAAGGGCTCGAGTAAGTCATAGTTTGAGTAGTATTTTATTTTTTTGTTTATTCAGTCATATTGATTTGAGATATTTGGGGGTCATATCTTGGCTACCTATAGTCAGTACTAGTAAAGGCTTCAGAGATAGTTAGTAGAGTTAATGTAATGGATTTCAGTTTTGGTTTTGTATAAAAAGGAGTTGTAATAATTTTAATACTTTTTTTTGAAGATGCTCAGCTAAAGATTTATTATCCGCTTATTTTATTTCAAACTTATGTATTTATTTTATGTGCTCATGAGTTATGCCAGTACAAGGGTTAGCTTGGGATCACTTGTGGTCCTAAGCACAGTGTGGCGTCTAGGGTGTACAGCCGGGGCGTTACAAACTTGGTATCAGAGCACAGAGTTCAAGTTCCCTAGAGTGTCTATGAAGCCATGTCTAGTAAAGTCTTGTAGAATAGTACAAAGATATCTGTACTTTTCTTCAAGAGGCTATAGAGCATTTAAGAAAAGTTTCCTTTCTTTCATACTCTAGATAGTGCTGTAAAGTTGTCCCTTCAGAAACTTCTTTTGATTCAGGTGTTAATCCATACTTATCCATCTATGTTATATTCTTAAGTTAACATGATTAGTAACTTCCAATTCCTCCCAAGATGACACACAGATTTACTATTAGAAATTTCAAAAGTCAAGGGGATTGAGAGGAGCTTGCTAATGTGTTACAAGTTCCATAAGTTGAAAGTTATGTTCTCATCCTTACGAGTCGTTCAGTTGAGACAACATAAGATATGTATTCAATTCTTCATTAATCCACCTATATATATAGTGCTCATGAGAAGAGCTAATATAAACCTAAAGTGTTATGATTCATAAGTAGTAAAACCTTCTTATAGTTAGAAGTATGGGTTTAGAAGTATAGTTAGAAGAAAGTGGGAATGGCAAATGATAGAAATTATAAAGTTAAACTTATGCATGCTATAGATTTTATATTATTGTGATATGTCCTGGTTTGTTAGTGTAACGCCCTGAGATCCCATCTCGAGACGTCACACGGTGATTATGATCCCGAAGGACCATAAGCTAACCCTTTACTGATACCTATACCTTTACACTGCATAATATCTGAAATAAATGCAGAAACTGGCCATAAGGTTCAACATATATATAAATACTCAAAATACAGAAAACTAAATACTAATACATCCGACATCTGTCTGAAAGGCCTCTGTACTGTCTGAGCTATGGAGTTGATAGGACATGTCTCCAAATAACTCCAACTGAAAATATAAACAAAATCTTATCTAAATAATAGTAAACTGAAACTCAATGGTATTAATGGAAAGCTTATTCAAGAAGATTGTGCTTTTAAGCATCTTATGATTAGTTTATATTCAGATTTGAACAAGTTTTGATCTTTTGATCCACAACTAAGATATGGAATCCACTTTACAGGTTTGATTTCAGATTTTATTATAGTTTAAATTAAACATATGCATAGCTAGTTTTCATTGTAAACTATTATGCTAGTTTTAAAGTGAATTTTCAATAGACTAAGCATACAGATTAAAGGGAATAGTATTTAGCACCGAGTTGGGTATGTGTCTTAGTTCACTTGCCCTAGAATTACGAACCAATGTAGGTAGAATTTATTTAGATTATTTTTATTTATACGGATGACAGATACAAATTGTGATCACTTAGCTCAGGTTATACTCCTTGTCAAGAGTTTGACACCTCTACCCAACATGAGGTTTTCCCCTTAGGGAAACTAGACGTTGGACTCCAAGATTGCTCACATGGTTTATGTCGGTTAGAAGAACCTCCCTAAGTCCTAAAATAGAATAACAAAACAACTCTTAGAAATTAAGTGTAAAGGCTCACTATTTATTTTAGATATTGTTTTACATAAGACATTTTTCATGAGATTTTAGTTTTCAGTTTACAGATATAAATGTGTGTACTTTTACAATAAGCTAGCATGATTTGAAAATAGAATTGACTTCAGTCCTACTTATTCCTCTAATAAAGAAAGTAAAAGTACAATTTTTAGAAGTAAGTGTTATGGCTCACAAGATTTATACAATATGCTTTGTTATTCATGATTTATGATTTTCAGCTTTTAGTTATTCAAGCCAATGTGAGTCATTTACACTTAGCATGCATCTTTTTACAAGTTTATATAAACATTGAGATATTATTTTTCTTATGTATTCACCCCCACAAGCATAATACATTCCTGTAGTACTGATCAACATATATGTCTATGTGGTACATTGTCTTATAATGTAGGTACGAGTTGTAGCACGCACATCATATTTAGACAGCTTGCAACTTTCAGTCAGCAGGTGATGAGTTCTTTTGATTTAAGGGCTCGAGTAAGTCATAGTTTGAGTAGTATTTTATTTTTTGGTTTATTCAGTCATATTGATTTGAGATATTTGGGGGTCATATCTTGGCTACCTATAGTCAGTACTAGTAAAGGCTTCAGAGATAGTTAGTAGAGTTAATGTAATGGATTTCAGTTTTGGTTTTGTATAAAAAAGAGTTGTAATAATTTTAATACTTTTTTTTGAAGATGCTCAGCTAAAGATTTATTATCCGCTTATTTTATTTCAAACTTATGTATTTATTTTATGTGCTCATGAGTTATGCCAGTACAAGGGTTAGCTTGGGATCACTTGTGGTCCTAAGCACAGTGTGGCGTCTAGGGTGTACAACCGGGGCGTTACAAACTTGGTATCAGAGCACAGAGTTCAAGTTCCCTAGAGTGTCTATGAAGCCATGTCTAGTAAAGTCTTGTAGAATAGTACAAAGATATCTGTACTTTTCTTCAAGAGGCTATAGAGCATTTAAGAAAAGTTTCCTTTCTTTCATACTCTAGATAGTGCTGTAAAGTTGTCCCTTCAGAAACTTCTTTTGATTCAGGTGTTAATCCATACTTATCCATCTATGTTATATTCTTAAGTTAACATGATTAGTAAGTTCCAATTCCTCCCAAGATGACACACAGATTTACTATTAGAAATTTCAAAAGTCAAGGGGATTGAGAGGAGCTTGCTAATGTGTTACAAGTTCCATAAGTTGAAAGTTATGTTCTCATCCTTACGAGTCGTTCAGTTGAGACAACATAAGATATGTATTCAATTCTTCATTAATCCACCTATATATATAGTGCTCATGAGAAGAGCTAATATAAACCTAAAGTGTTATGATTCATAAGTAGTAAAACCTTCTTATAGTTAGAAGTATGGGTTTAGAAGTATAGTTAGAAGAAAGTGGGAATGGCAAATGATAGAAATTATAAAGTTAAACTTATGCATGCTATAGATTTTATATTATGGTGATATGTCCTGGTTTGTTAGTGTAACGCCCTGAGATCCCATCTCGAGACGTCACACGGTGATTATGATCCCGAAGGACCATAAGCTAACCCTTTACTGATACCTATACCTTTACACTGCATAATATCTGAAATAAATGCAGAAACTGGCCATAAGGTTCAACATATATATAAATACTCAAAATACAGAAAACTAAATACTAATACATCCGACATCTGTACTGTCTGAGCTATGGAGTTGATAGGACATGTCTCCAACTAACTCTATCAACTGAAAATATAAACAAAATCTTATCTAAATAATAGTAAACCGAAACTCAATGGTATTAATGGAAAGCTTATTCAAGAAGATTGTGCTTTTAAGCATCTTATGATTAGTTTATATTCAGATTTGAACAAGTTTTGATCTTTTGATCCACAACTAAGATATGGAATCCACTTTACAGGTGTGATTTCAGATTTTATTACAGTTTAAATTAAACATATGCATAGTTAGTTTTCATTGTAAACCATTATGCTAGTTTTAAAGTGAATTTTCAGTAGACTGAGCATACAGATTAAAGGGAATAGTATTTAGCACCGAGTTGGGTATGTGTCTTAGTTCACTTGCCCTAGAATTACGAACCAATGTAGGTAGAATTTATTTAGATTATTTTTATTTATACGGATGACAGATACAAATTGTGATCACTTAGCTCAGGTTATACTCCTTGTCAAGAGTTTGACACCTCTACCCAACATGAGGTTTTCCCCTTAGGGAAACTAGACGTTGGACTCCAAGATTGCTCACATGGTTTATGTCGGTTAGAAGAACCTCCCTAAGTCCTAAAATAGAATAACAAAACAACTCTTAGAAATTAAGTGTAAAGGCTCACTATTTATTTTAGATATTGTTTTACATAAGACATTTTTCATGAGATTTCAGTTTTCAGTTTACAGATATAAATGTGTGTACTTTTACAATAAGCTAGCATGATTTGAAAATAGAATTGACTTCAGTCCTACTTATTCCTCTAATAAAGAAAGTAAAAGTACAATTTTTAGAAGTAAGTGTTATGGCTCACAAGATTTATACAATATGCTTTGTTATTCATGATTTATGATTTTCAGCTTTTAGTTATTCAAGCCAATGTGAGTCATTTACACTTAGCATGCATCTTTTTTACAAGTTTATATAAACATTGAGATATTATTTTTCTTATGTATTCACCCCCACAAGCATAATACATTCCTGTAGTACTGATCAACATATATGTCTATGTGGTACATTATCTCATAATGTAGGTACGAGTTGTAGCACGCACATCATATTTAGACAGCTTGCAACTTTCAGTCAGCAGGTGATGAGTTCTTTTGATTTAAGGGCTCGAGTAAGTCATAGTTTGAGTAGTATTTTATTTTTTTGTTTATTCAGTCGTATTGATTTGAGATATTTGGGGGTCATATCTTAGCTACCTATAGTCAGTACTAGTAAAGGCTTTAGAGATAGTTAGTAGAGTTAATGTAATGGATTTCAGTTTTGGTTTTGTATAAAAAAGAGTTGTAATAATTTTAATACTTTTTTTTGAAGATGCTCAGCTAAAGATTTATTATCCGCTTATTTTATTTCAAACTTATGTATTTATTTTATTTGCTCATGAGTTATGCCAGTACAAGGGTTAGCTTGGGATCACTTGTGGTCCTAAGCACAGTGTGGCGTCTAGGGTGTACAGCCGGGGCGTTACAAACTTGGTATCAGAGCACAGAGTTCAAGTTCCCTAGAGTGTCTATGAAGCCATGTCTAGTAAAGTCTTGTAGAATAGTACATTTATATCTGTACTTTTCTTCAAGAGGCTATAGACTCGGATTCAAAGTATTTAATACTTGGGAAAATATTTCTAAAACTTTTAGACTCGGATTTCCGCTTTACTGAATACGCTCTAAGGCTCAGATTGGAATAGGACTTTGCGGGGTATTATAGTTAGTTGAGGGAAAGGTAGAGAAGGAGTTATTAATTAAGGTGAACTATTGTTTGGTTGTAGAATGAAAGGAGTTATTGATGACATTTGTTGTGTTAGAAAAGTATAGGCTATTAATAAAGTATTTAGTGGTTGAGTATTATTGAGTTAGGCTTCCCCCGATGTTGCAAAAAGGGAGTTTAGTTGAAACTTATAGAGATATGAAAGGAATTTAGGTGTATAGATTAGTAAATAGTCTTAATATATAGAAGGAGGGTATGCTTATAGATTTTAACAAGGTATACCATAGGATTGTGATCAATTATGGTTTTTATGGGGCTCTAGTGGACTAGTGTTTCTTGATTTCTTACTTTATAGCTTCTAATTTAGAATTGTATGTAAGGTTGGGTTGTTAAGCATACCTAGCACTAGACACTAAGATTGAACAGTGGATGATCATCATGGTGGATGTAATGGTTGCTTGGTTAGTGACGCTAATTATATGGAGGTGAACAAATTGGCTTGAAATAGTAATTGCAATAATTTAAGTGTATTAATTTGAGATTAAGTATAAACTTGTTGGTATGAGTAGAGGTGTGCCCAAGGTGATATAGGACTGCATTATTTTCTAAGGATGTTAAGTGTGGAGTGTGGTTAGTAGTACCCGTGAGTTGCTAAGTGAAAGGAGGTTAGTTATATAGTACATGGTGTTCTTAATAGCTAAGTTAAAGATTTATGATTGATAATGTTGAGCCTTTTTATATGATATTGATTCTCATGGTTCAGAAATTAAAGTTTAGAGGTGCGATATTGGTAGGCTATGATGGAAGTAGTATGGTTCAATAAAGGTTTGGTGATACCCATGTTAAGTGTTAGAATCTAAGTTTGAATCTTTGAAGATTGAGCTAATAGAAATAAAAGTTGAAGCACTAGATGGTGTGTACTCCGGCTATGGAGATACTTATAAAGATTCTAAGTTAGTAAGTGCTCAAGTATTATATGATGACTATTGGGGCTCTAGAAAGATAGCGTTGTATCTCAGAAGGAAGTATTAGCAGTGGGTTTTACGGTTTTAGGTATAGTATTTCAGGTTAAGTTTATTCTTCACGTGTATTGTTATATCTCAGACTGTAGAGTTCAGTGATTGTATTCTAGTTTAGAGTTTAGTAAAGGGGTTCCACAAACTTAGAATGATGGCTTAAAGCTAGGGGGAGATGATAGGATAGGTAACCAAGTTAGATTCTCAGATTCTAGTAGTGCTACCAGTGTAGGAAAAAGATGTCTGACTTATTCTTATATCAATATTAGTACTTCAGTTATCACGATATCTATTCATGCCTTACGTTCAGTTTCATGATCATAGTTTATGTTCATGCTTATAATAGAGCATCATGTACTCTCCCAATTCCTAGTATGAGGAGTTCTATCTCATTCAGCAATACGAATTATGTTCTAGGAATTTATGAACTCCAAACTCAGGTCATGCAGTTCATGACTCATATACTTATGCTTTATAGTATGCTCAGTTCCCATAAATTATGCTACCCTCTTAATGACCAGCGAGATTTAGTTTATGTCATGTATTCCCTCATCTTAGATCTCTTTGGTGAATCCATGAGGTTGATACTCTATTCCTCAAGCCTTAGTAAGGTGTTCAGTTATGCTTATTGTTTCTTCATGCTTTGGGTCCTTATGTTTTAACCTTTTAGTGACCTTTCCTTGTGTAATGATAATGGTGATGAGTAATTGTGTAGATGAGAGAGAGTAAATTTCTTGTAGATGAAAGATTATTATATGCTTTTTTAGCTAAGGCTATAAGTGTGAAGTAAGAATGAGGCCAAGTCTTTGATACATGTTATGGTTAGTTAAAATTGTGTGTGTATGTTCTTGGCGTAGTGCGTGGAAGTTGTAAGTGATAGAGGTTTGGAGGATATAAGAAGTATGCTATTATAGGTGTTTGTTTAGTCGTTCATATGTGGTTATAACAATAGGATTAAATGTCATGTAGGTATATGAGTGGATGAATGCATTGTGCGTTAGTTTTTGACCTTTCTGACCTCGAATGTAAATCTTTAAATTGATTCATGATCGGGGTTGTCTATAGCATATCTCGGGTAAGTTTTTGATTTTTTGGGCAAGGTTTGAAACCTATTTAGAAGGTAAAATAGCAACGCAATGCGATATGGCTGCGATGTGTCACTTATTGCATTGGTATGGAGCAACACGACGTATCGTATATCACATCGGTAGAGCGACGCAGCGCATTACCTATCTCGGTGGTATTCCAGTTCAGTTATGGTGTTATATGTAGTACCCCGTGATTTTGAGTTACGCTTGAATGTGGTGAGAGTACGTAGTTCAACTTAAATTTTGGGCTAGATTAGTTATATGTACCCATGTGAGAAGTATAAGTTGAATCAAATGAGAATTGTATTTAAGGGGAAAAGTATAGTTAAGGGAGTATTTTATAAGTATGTCTGATCTTGAAAGTTAGTAGTTGTATTGCCTAAGGCCTAGAAATTCTATCTTAGCTTATGTTTCATAGGCCTATATTCTAGGTCATAAAGTTGTAGCTATTGTGTGGTTCCTTATTCCGATGCCGTGTTCAGATCATGCACAAAATTCCTTGCTCCCTAATATTTTTAGAATTTCATAGAAGAGTGTTGAAGAAATACTCCATTTAAGTATGAGCAGTCTATATGATCCAGTCCATATAGCCTGCAATCTAGTTTAGCAATCAAGCAGACAAGCTCCCATAGATTTCCAACTTTCCATCTAGTCTTGCTACCCAAATTTTCACGATTAAGTCCATTCTATGATGTAAAATATTTTCATTCATGAAAATTACGCATTCAACTCAGTTCATGCATCATGTATTAGTTTTAGATTCAGATATTTAGTTATGATTCCGTTCATAAGTGTTCAGTGAATGATCTTAGTTTTCCAAGTATTCCAGCTCAGACAACGTAATACTCATTGTACGATCTTAGTCTTGTTGTCTCATAATTTGTGCTTGCATAAGTTATTTCTTTGCAGTTCTATATGTATGATTGTATCATGAACACTTCAAGCGAATTTCAAACTCTCAGAATGAATTAGCTCCTTATAGTAAGTAAAGGCAAGTCAGCTCAGAAATTTAGTTTCATGATAGAAGTTTTAATATTTCAGCTAGGTTATATCCTTCTTAGAGGACATATCATGTACACATTATTCCATACCTCTAAGGCTTCAACAAGTTCCCAGTCATCATTCGAGGACGAATGATTCCAAGGGGGAGATAATGTAACACCCCGAATTTTCATGCTAGAATTTTTAACCGTCGTTCCTATGTGTGTAAGCTCTAGTCCAAATGTTTCCCATGTTAATAAAAGTTTCATTATTATTTTCCTAGTGTGTGAAGTGTTTTCGAGGTGAAAGGCTTTCATAAGAATCACTTAAAACAGAGTTGAGCTTAGATCCTTTGATTCGTCCAAAGTTTGGTATTTGATTCTATAAGGGTCTACTTTGAACCTGTATAACTTTTAATATATGTAGAATTTACAGTTCAAGACCCACCAACTTGTATATAATTGAATGAGCTTTCTAACTATACCAATTTTGCCTTAATCTGACACCCGAGCAAAAGGTTATGGCTTTCGTGTGAAGCAGTAAGCCGACAGAATTGGAATGCGGTGCGATGGTCCTCGATGCGATGGTCAATGTGATACCAAACTGTTTCACATGCTATTTCAGTTCCTAAAGGGTCTAGGGGTACTTTGGTCACTTTTCCTCACTCAAATCTTCCCATAACACTTAATTTCAGACACCATAAGCATTATACACACTATTATTCATCTTTTCTCCCAAAGAAAAATTCTAGCCACCTCCCAAGAACACCAAATTAATTATCTTCTCTTTAAGAAAATCAAGAACCCAAGCTTCCTAATTCAAGAACCTCAAGAACATCATTAGGAATTCAAAGTCAAGTTTCTTCGTCGAATTAATCTAATAAGGTATGTGGGGTTATGAATAAGGATATTTCTTTCATCCTTGTGCCCAAAACTAGTCTTTAAAGTTGAATTTACATGAATTTCAATTTAGGGTTCATACCCAACCTATCTTGTTTTGAGTTTATGGATTTATAAAGTGATTTAAATGTTAGAGTGCATGATTGTTCTTATCTATTTATGCTTTGATTTAAAGATTATCAATTGAGATTTAAGCATGATATTATGTTGTAAGTCATATGAAAGAAAGCATGAGATTTAAAGGCTTTAAGTGCATCAAGATTACGCATGCTCATGTTTTGATCCATAAGATTCATATTATGATTTTGATTTCATTATCTTGACTGAAATTATTATAGTATTTCAAGAAGATTATTGAGCAAGAAGTATTATTTTGATTTGACTAGAATTGTTCAAGAATTTCAAAATTTTGATTATTGAGCATGACTTTATGATAATTTGACATGATTTTGAAACATGGGTTATTAAGCCCTAGTTTGAATATTGATATTTCAAGAAGATTGTGCTTTTAAGCATCTTATGATTAGTTTATATTCAGATTTGAACAAGTTTTGATCTTTTGATCCACAACTAAGATATGGAATCCACTTTACAGGTTTGATTTCAGATTTTATTACAGTTTAATTTAAACATATGCAGAACTAGTTTTTATTGTAAACCATTATGCTAGTTTTAAAGTGAATTTCCAACAAACTGAGCATACAGATTAAAGGGAATAGTATTTAGCACCGAATTAGGTATGTTTCTTAGTTCACATGCCCCAGAACTACGAGCCAATGTAGGTACTGATTATTCCAATTTATATGGATAATAGATACATATTGTGATCACTTAGCTCAGGTTATAATCCTTCAAAAGTGTATGATACCCTTCCTTAATGTGAGGTTTTAACCTTAGGGGAACTAGACATTGGACTCCATGATATCTCACCTGGTTTTTGTCAGTTAGAAGAACCTCCCTAAGTCCTAAAACAGAATAACAAAATAACTTTTAGAAATTAAGTGTAAAGGCTCACAATTTATTTTAGATATTGTTTTACATAAGACATTCACTATGAGATTTTAGTTTTGAGATTACAGATATAAAGGTGAGTCCTTTTACACTTAGCCTGCATGATTTGAAAATAGACTTGACTTCAGTCCTACTAATTCAACTAATAGAAAGAGCAAAAGTACAACTTTTAGTGCTAAGTGTTATGACTTACAAGATTTATACAGTATACTTTATTATTCATGATTTATGATTTTTAGCTTTCAGTTATTCAAGCCAATGTGAGTCATTTACATTTAGCATGAATTCTTTTACAAGTTTATATAAATATTGAGATATTATTTTTCTTATGCATTCACCCCCACATGCTCAGTACATTTCAGAAGTACTGATCCACACATATGTCTATGTGATATATTTTCTCATAGTGTAGGTATGAGTTGTAGCGCACACATCATAGTTAGGCAGCTTGCAACTTCCAATCAGCAGGTGATGAGTCCTTTTGATAAAAGGGCTCGAGTCAGTCATAGTTTGAGTAGTATTTTATTTATTTCTTTATTCAGTCGTATTGATTTGGGATAGTTGGGGGTTATGTCCCGGCTACCTATAGTCAGTACTAGTAGAGGTTTCATATATAGTCAGTAGAGTTAATGTATTGGATTTCAGTTTTGGTTTTGTATAAAGAAGAGTTGTAATACTTTTAATAGTTCGTTTTAAAGATGCTCAGCTAAAGATTTATCTTCCACTTATTTCATTTCAAACTTATGTATTTAATTCTATTGCTAGTGAGTTATATCTTGGGATAACTTATGGTCCTAGGCATCGTGTGAAATCAAGGGTGTACTCTCAGGGCATTATTAACTTGGTATTAGAGCACAAAGTTCAAGTTTACTAGGGTGTCTATGAAGCCGTGTCTAGTAGAGTCTTGTGGAATGGTACAGAGACATTTGTACTATTCATTGAGAGGCTACAAGGCATTTAAGAAAAGTTTTCTTTCTTTCATACTTTAGATAGTGTTGTAAAGTTGTTCCTTCAGAAACTTCTATCGATTCATGTGTTAATCCATAGTTCTCTATCTCTGTTATATTCTTGAGATAACATGATTAGTTTTAAATGCTACACGGTGCTCATAACCTCGAAGGACCACAAGCTAACCTATGACTGATATCTATGTCTAAACCCTGCATAATATACTGAGTAAATGCAGAAATAAAGCCTGTAAGGCCGTAAGGTTCAAAACTAAGACACAATATCTAATAAAATATAACATCTGTATGGGCTATGAAATACCTAAAACAAACTAATAAACTGACTAAATATGTTAGTCTTAAAAGCTTCTAACTGTCTGAATAAAGAGTTGACGGGACATGTCCCTAACTAACTCCAACTACTGAAATAAACTAAGTAATGAAATGATAAGATAATGCTCATATCCTCAAAGGATGAGGACTCACTGCTGACTCTGACTGCTGAGTACTGGAATACTACTGATGCTCTAGTGCTCGTGCTTCTAAACCTATGGTATAAAATACCATAGCATAAATGTGTCAGTACGATTGAATGTACTGGTATACATGTGAGGTAGGTTGAATGCAAAGGGTTCACATGTATGAACTATACTAACTGACTGAACAACATGAGTGTGAGAATACATACGTGAATACTTAATAACTGTAACATAGTTTTTGATAAAATAATTACTAAATCTGAGCACTGATAACATGAGATACTGATAATCGTATAACTAAAATAACTAATACTGAGCGACTGTATTTGACAGTTAAGTTTTTGATAGAACTAGCTGAGTTCCGTTTTGTTCCAAGGTGACTGCATTTGATAGTCCTGAATTCTATAGAACTATCTCAGTTCTATTACTGAGACTGAATGACTGTATCTGATAGTCCTGGTCTATAACTGAAACTGTGGGAGAAGTCATCTAATCGATATACCCCATATAACGCAATATAGCAATGTTGGGGGTCCAATTTGTAACCCCAATTGGAAGGGTGTCAATACCGCACCACTGGTAAGGAAAAACTGTGAGTGACCCTCATCTGACAGTGTCCCTAAAACAGAATGGTGGGACCCTCATATGACAGTGGTTATCCATTTCAACAACCCTCATCTCACAGTTTTGATGTCGCAACCTATGCTGGCTACATAGTTTTTGAATGCAAGGATGACTTCTAAGAATCACACCCTCATATGACAGTGTATGTTCTCATCCTTGGGTTCACTCGGTGCTAATTCCTACTCCCATCTTAATAGACATTGAACATGGATTACTGAACTAAACTAGACTAAATTAACTGAGTTTTTGTTGGCTGATGGAATAGTATTGAGATTAATGTATTACTGAGCTTTCCTGAGTCACATGACTGACTGAGTTCTATGAATCAAGGCTTGACTGAGGATATCGTGAAAACATGACACTAACTCTAGGCATAGAACTATATTTTTCGGGTTCAAGTACCCCCAGGACTCAATGGGAAGAAACTGATAAAGCATGACTTTCTTGAGTACATGACCAACATCACAATCCATAATACAATAAGTTGGAGATTTCATGAAGTAGAAGTTCTAAAGAACCACAATGTCTACACATATATCCACACTTCATTGACTAAGATATTTCATCAAACACTTGACGTGTATAAACTTGTATATGAATGGAAATTTCATATTATTATACTAGTATGGCACTTTTCCTTCACATAGCTATTTAGTCAAACACATGGGGAGCATGCTTTGATTATACCATCATCAAAACATCTAATAATCATGGATACATCAATCAACTTGTAAATTGAATCGGGTTTATCATGATTATTATGAAAATCTTCATATACTAGGGTCAATCATTGGAATATGTAATTTAAAACATGAATCAAAACCCCACAACAACATGAACATGAATTTCAATTTAATATAAATCACGAACATTCATCAATACACAAATCTTGGATTTCAAAAAGAGATTATTGAGCTTCATGGGTGAAAGAGACCCATGATTCAACACATGACATACCTTGATACTTGATTTGGGAAGATTGATGGAAGAATCCTTGAGATTTGGATCTTGAATTGGAAACCCCTCTTCTTGTTCTTGAGAGAATTTGAGAGAAAAGAATGTATTTTGGTGAAATAGAGGCTGAATTCAGTGTTTATGGAGCTTTGGGTTGAAGGGAAAATACCAAAATACCCCTCCAAAATCATTTGGAAAATGCTGAATTCTACGGCTGACGACATTGGGATGATGTCGTCACATGTGTGATAAGCCATCAGATCATGTCATCACTTGATGCTGAAATTTATGAATTTCTACCTAAGTCTGAAGACCTTAGCTAATAATTCATCAGATATGTGATAAGCCGTCAGCTCATGTCGTCACTTAGTTGCCAGGCTAACATGCTGGAGTAAAATGGGTATAACTTTTTTTGATGATATCAGATTTGGAAGAAATTGGTATCATTGGAAAGATAATTCAATTATATATCTATTGGTAGATTATGATCTCAAAAATTATTAGTATAATGAGAGATATGCCGATTTGAAGTTGACTATACCAAATCATTCCCAAGAATTCAATCGGTAAGAAATGTTTTGATTCGCCTAATAGCTAGGACATATTTGAGACCTTAATTGACATCAAAATTGATCATGAAAATACCAAAGAATCATGATGTAATATGCATAAACTTGAAATATGACGGTAATATTGATTTGCATTTTTTGGGGTATTACAATATCTCCCTCTTGGGAACATTCATCCTCAAATAAGACTGATTAGACTGAGAGAAATGATAACTGAAAGTACAAACTGGACATGCACAACTGAAGCATGATTTCATGACTGACAAGACTAATAAGCTGGTTTTATCATATCGAACATGCATAGCTGATGCATGAATACATGACTGAGGTGACACATGAATGCATGACTGAATATGTAATGGTACTTGGTACTAAGTTTATAATGAAAATCTAAAAATGAAACTAAATAAGCTTAAGGAAAATTATTACCTTGAGTTGAGTTTGAGTTTGTGGAGAATGGGTGAGGGTACTTGGTTTGCATGTATGCTTCTGCTTCCCAAGTAGCTCCCTCAATGGACTGATTCCGTCAAAGAACTTTAACTAGGGGGAATTCTTTGTTCCTTAGTCTATGAATCTGGTAGTCAAGGATTTCGACAAGAGTTCCTTCATAAGAGAGACCGTTCTGAACATCTATGCTCTGAATAGGGACTACATCTGCTGGGTCACCTATGTACTTCTTGAGCAAAGAGACATGGAAGACTGGGTGAACTAAGGCTAGATATGAAGGCAATATGAGATCATAAGATACTTTGCTGAAGCGACTGAGAATTTTGAAGGGACTGACATATCTGGGACTAAGATTTCCCTTCTTGTCGAATCTCTTTACTCCATACATGGGAGAGATCTTTAGATAGATAAAGTCACCAATTTCAAACTCGAGATCCTTTTTGTGTACATCTGCATAAAACTTCTATCGGCTATGAGTATCCTGAAGTCTCTCTCTAATCAACTGAACTTTTTCTAAGGCATCGAATACCAAGTCAGGCCCTATGACTAAGGCATCACTAACTTTGAACCAACCGACTGGAGATCTATATCTCCTACCATATAGAGCTTCGAATGGAGCCAACTGAATACTGGAATGATAGCTGTTGATGTATGTAAACTCAATCAAAGACAAGTGGTCATCCCAACTTCCCTTGAAATCAATTGCACACACCCTTAGCATATCCTTCAAGGTATGAATAGTCCTTTCTGCTTGACCATCTATCTGGGGATGAAAGGCTGTACTGAGAAGAATTTGGGTACTAAGACCCTTTTTGAATGGTTTACAGAAGTGAGTCATGAACTGGGTACCTCTGTCTGAAATAATGGACAATGGAATACCATGTAATCTGACCATTAAAACTTGACCTTCTTCTGAGTTAGTCTGGACATAGGGGATGCAATAGAATAAAATTTCTCAATAAACCATCTATAATAGCCAGCCAAACCTAAGAAACTCCTGATATCTGATGGAGATACAGGGCGAGGCTATTTTCTTAATGCTTCGGTCTTTTCAGGACCTACCCTAATGCCATCATCAAAAATGATATGACCAAGGAATGCTACTAACCTTAGCCAAAACTCATACTTAATAAATTTGGCAAACAACTAATGATCTCTAAGAGTCTGAAGTACAATTCTGAGATGGTCTATATGATTACACTTACTATGGGAATAGACCAGAATATCATCTGTGAAGACTAAGATGAACATGTCCAAGTACTTTGAACAACCGGTTCGTCAAGTCCATAAAAGTTGTTGGGGCATTGGTAAGACCAAAGGATATGATCAAGAATTCGAAGTGACCATACAGAGTTTGGAAATCTATTTTCAAAATGTCACATTCCCCGGCTCTTAGCTGATGATAGCTGGATCTAAGGTCTATTTTAGAGAAATAGATGGAACCCTAAAGTTGTTCAAATAAGTCATCAATATAGGGAAGTGGATACTTGTTCTTGACTGTGACTTTATTGAACTGACGGTAATCAATGCACATTCTGAGAGAACTATCTTTCTTGCACATGAATAAGACTGGTGTGCCCCATGGGGACACGCTGGGCCTGATGAATCCCTTATCTAAGAGATACTTTAACTGCAATTTCAATTTTTTGAGTTCTACTGGTGCCATTCTGTATGGCTGAATAGATAGAGGCTGAGTATCTAGAAGAAGATCAATGCTGAAGTCTATTTCCCTTTTGGGAGGAATTTCAAAAAGATCATTGGGAAAGACAGCTAAATATTCATTCACGACTAGGACTGAATCAAGACTGGGAGTTCTATAACTAGTGTCCTTAACTCAAACAAAATAATAGACACAACCCTTAGACATCCTTTTCCTTACCCAAAGGTAGGAAACAAGCTGGCTTCTGAACGCTGAAGTACTACCCCTCCACTCTAGGATGGATTTACTTAGAAACTGGAACTCGACTATTCTATTTTTGCAGTCGACTGTGGCATAGAAGGAGTGAAGCTAAACCATGCCGAGAATGACATCAAAATCTGTCATCTCTAATTCGACTAAATCTACTAAAGTGACTTTCTTAAATATCATAACCGGATAGTTCTTGTATACCCATCCAGCTATAATTGTTTTACCCACTGGGGTAGAGACTAAAAAGGGCTCTACTTGAATTTTGGGTCTGATTCTGAACTAGCCTGCTATATAAGGAGTAACAAAAGACAAGGAAGCATTTGGATCTAGTAAAGAGTAAACATGCAAGTGAAAGATCTATAACGTACCAGATGGAGAATTTTCCTGATCCTATCAAGATAGGAGAGCCACTTGTAAAACTAGAAGTGGCACCCTGCTGATTTGGGCGATTGGATTGAGCTAAGAAATGGTTCTGTTGACCCTGATAACCTGAATAAGAACAATCTCTGACTCTGTGGTGTATATTTCCCTATTCGAAATAGACATCATTGCCAGCTTTGCAAACACCCTTATTGTTCTTACCACAAGTCTGACAAAGTGCATTAGTTCAGGCATTGTTGACACTGCCCTAAGACTTAGATCCTGGTGCCCCATCTGTATTACCATCTCAAAACTTAGGAGCTAGAGCACTAACTAAAAAAGGAGATGGAACTGATGACTTAGGATGAAACTAGGAATGGTTTGCTGACCAAAGTTAAAACTACCTGTCCTTGTTTTCTTATTCTATTTCTCCCTCATCTTAACTTTTTTATCCTTCATCTGCTGAGTATGAGTCATAATCCTGGCTAAATTTATGTTACTTTTCAACATAAAAAGCCTACACTCATTGACCAAACTATCATTCACCCTAGAAACAAACTTACTTATCTTAGCCCTACTGTCTGCACTACATGAGGGGCATATTTGGCTAATTGAGTAACTTAAGAGAATACTCTTCCACCATCATATTTTCCTGCCTGAGGTTGATGAATTCTAACACCTTATCTTCTCTCAGCTCTAGGGGAAAGAACCTCTCTAAGAATACGGTGACAAACTCCTCCCACTCTATAGGTCCTACATCAACTGAGCTTTCTAACTTCCACTACTTATACCAAGTTTGGGTAACATCCTGTACCTGATATGCAGCTAGATCAACACTCTTACTCGGAGTAAACCCCATGTCTTTTGTAACTTTTTGAACGTGATCGATGAATTCTTGAGGGTCCCCATTTGACTTAGACCCGAGATAGGATGGAGGATTCATTTGGGTGAAGTTCTGAATCCTGGCTACAGCTAAATTAGCCACTAAGTTGTCCAGAATGATAGGTGGTCATTTATTCTGAGTCACAACTGACTGGGCAATAGTAGTAAATGCACCTCTAAACTCTGCATGAGAAACATGTTTGCCCAAAGGATCTTCGAGCTGAAGGGCTGGCTGATTTCCATTTCTTCTTTTAGGAGGCATGTTTTGTAGAATAAAGGGACAAAAAGATTAGACTGAGAGATTAGCTTGAGATTATGCTCACTAGAATGACATGAATACTGAAAGAAGGGAAACTGTTCTTAAAATATCTTATAGCCTCCTGCACATAAATGTCACATGCAACACACCCATGCACAAGACTCTACTAGATGCGGCTTTTAGACTTCCTAGAACACTATTGAACCTTAGGATCTGATACTAAGTTTGTAATACCCCGAATCTGGTACTCCAAACTCTACACGGTGCTCATGACCCTGAAAGACCATAAGATAACCCATGACTGATATCTGTACCTGAACACTGCATAATATAATATGTAAATGCAGAAATAAAGGCTGTAAGGCTATAAGGTTCAAAACTGAGACACAATATCTAATAAAATATAACATCTGTGTGGGGTATGAAATACCTAAAACAAACTAATAAACTGACTGAACATAATAGTCTAAAAAGCCTCTAACTATCTGAATAAGGAGTTGATGGGACATGGCCTCAACTAACTCCAACTACTGAAATAAACTAAGTACTAAAATGATAAGGTAATTTTTATGTCCTCGAAGGATGATTAATCACTACTGACTTTGACTGCTGAGTATTGGAATACTAATGCTTTAGAGCTCGTGCTTCTGAAACTATGTTATAAAACACCATAACGCAAATGTGTCAGTACGATTGAATATACTAGTATGCATGTGATGTAGGTTGAATGCAAAGGGTTCACATGCATGAACTATACTAACTAACTGAAAAACATGAAGGTAAGAATACATGCGTGAATACGTAGTAACTGTAACTGAGTTCGTGATAACATGATTACTGAATCTGAGTACTGATAACATGAGATACTGATAACCGTATAACTGAAATAACTAATAGTGAGCGACTGTATCTGATAGTTTAGTTTATGATGAAACTAGCCGAGTTCTATTTTGTTCTGAGTGAGCGACTGTATCTGATAGTCCAATTCCTCCCACGATGACACTCTCAGATTACTATAAGAAATTTTAGAAGTCAAGGGGCTTGAGAGGAGCTCACTAATGTGTTACAAGTTCCATAAGTTTAAAGTTATGTTCTTATCCTTATGATTTGTTCATTTGAGATAGAATAATACATGTATTCAGATTCCTCATTAATTCACCTATATAGATAACGCTCATGAGAGGAGATAGTATGAACCTAGAATATTAGGATTCATAAGTAGTAGAACATTTTTATAGTTAGAAGTATCGGTTTAGAAGTGTAGTGAAAAGAAAGTGGGAATGATGATTGATAGAAAGTATAGAGATAAACTTATGCATGCTATAGATTTTGCATTATGGTGATATGTTGTTATATCCCATATTTTCCTAGCATAATTTAAGTCTCAATATATGAGTATTCATATATAAAATTTTCAAAATACCCATTATTTTTCAATTTAGATCCTGCCATTGTGTAGGAAATTCAAGTAGCTTTCTAATGATGTAAAATTTGCCCAAATTCTATAACCGGGTAAGAAGTTAAGGTGATTTTAACTTTCAGTCCTTAAACACCATCATTTTGGTAACTAGCGCATCGCGTAGCCAGTCTAAATGACAAATATAAATTTCCACCAAGGGACCGCATTATTGGTGCATCGCACTAAGGACCTAGTTAATATTTGGTAATTTCCAGTGATCCTCCGTGATAATGGCGTATCATGGAGATGGCCAAAATGGTATTCCATAGTCTTGCCGCAATTTCACCGCATCGCGCAAAACTTCCAAGTCCTAGTTATCAATTTATAGTGGCCCGATGTGATAGCACTGCATCGCGCCGGAGCCAAAAATTAGGATCTTCAGTTTCCAACTCGAGTTTTTAAATTCATTTGGGGGTATTTGGGTCTTTTTCCATGACCCTTATCAACCTAAAACATGATATTTAACTCCTAAGTGACCTAAATAATCTTCATTTATTCAATTCCTCTCAAAATTAAAGATCTCTTTCATAGGAACAAGAAACCCTAGCACTCAAATTCAAGAACAAATCTCCAAAACTCACTATCAATCCTCTTAAATTAATTAACCCAGGTATTTTAGATGTTCATCCATGGTTTTTTTTCAAACATAGAGTCCAAATATCTGATTTAAATTGCAAAATTATGATTTTTTCAGGTTATCTTGATTTTAAATTATGATTAAACCATGAATTTTCTTGAATCTTTTTCTATACCATGTTTTGGCAAAATTGATGTCTATTACCACACTTCATATGTTTGAATATTGTTGTCCACTGATTTAATTCATGATTTATGATAATGGTATTGAAGTTGTGCTTAACTACAAGCTTTAAACTAATTCCCATGCTCTATATACACCATGCATATCAAGTGTTTGATAAAATGCTTACAAGAATGAATATTTAATAAAAGCCTTTATGCTATGTCCTTCGAGGTTTAGTATAGTTTTACTATTATTGCTTTTGAGTCTTGGGGGTACTAAATACCCAAAACTCATAGCTCTTTACTTAGTCTCATCTTAGTATTTTCAGAATAACTTCAGAACACATCATGAGCATTACTAGATCAGTAAGTTAAATGCAGAAATAGTCAGTAACTTAGTGTCATTCAGATGGGAGTAGGATTTATCACCGAGCGAGTGTAGGGATGGTGGCTTCCCCATCTGATAGATAGAGTCGTTACTAGTAGTCCCTATAATACAGAACTATGTAAACAGCACAGGATATGAGAAGTCACCTGTCAGTATAGACTTGACTATCTCGCAAGGGTCACACATCAGATTAGGCTTGACACCCTTTATCCTTTGAGACAATACAGTATTCCAGACTAGTTGATCCACATAGCCAGCGTTAGTACCTGTGGAACGGTATAAACACCCTTCCAACTAGGGTTACAGGTTGGACCCTTATTAGCTCAGATTGGGGCATGTTGATTAGATGATATCTCCCACAATCCCAGACAATAATCAAACCATTAGTTAAATGTTAGCGTTGTTTGACCAAGGCAAACACATATCAGTTATTTTAGTATTTCAGTTTATAGACTTTTATTCAGTTAATGTTATATTCTTGGTCATGCATCCCCAGTATCTATAGATTTTGCGTACCTTCAGTATTTACAAACTTTCATGTATACATAGTATTTTACAAATTTCATATATTTTCAGTATCTATAGATTTCATACTCTCTACTCAGTACTCCATGTTTTATATGTATATTTAGACGGTTGTTATTCCTGTTCATGAAACCATACATGTTAACCTACCTCATTTAACATACCACTATATTCAAAGTACTAATCGTATACCTTTCTTTTGTGCTATGATGTATTATATCATAGGTTCTGACGCTCAGTTCTCAAATCGTGCTTAGACTTTTCAGACTTTTAGCAGTAGCAACAGTGATTCCTCATATTTTGAGGACAGACTATTTTACTTTATGTCTTTAGTTCAGTAGTTAGTGGAGTTAGTTGGGGCCTGTTCCATCAACTCACAGTCAGTCAGTTAGAGGATTTGAAACATTACAGTTAGTTATTCAGTATTTAGACTTCAGTTATCATGTCAGTCAGTTATTTAAATTCTCTTTATATTATCAGATTTAGATAGTTATTTCTTCAGATTCATAATTCAGTATTTGTTTTAGATATTTAAAACCTTATGGAATATCAGTTATTCTTCCATATTTATGATTATGTTATTCAGTGCTCATAGTAGGTACCAGCTCATGGGTTAGCTTATGGTCCCTCGGAACTGTAAGAACTGTGTGACACCCAGGGTGTACTCTCGGGGCATTACAAACTTGGTATTAGATCCAGGTTTTAAAGTGTCCTAAAAAGTCTAAAAGCCGCGAAAAGTAAAGTTTTATACATGGGTGTGTAGCATGCCGCACTTATGGGTAGAGGCTACAAGGCGTTTAGGAAAAGCTTCCCTTCTTTTAGTATTCATGTCATACGAGTGAGCCTCAGATCAAGTTAAACTGTCAGTCTTATCTATTTCTTCATTTCATTTATAGAACATGCCTCCCAAAAATGAATAACAGAAGAGGGGCAGAAAACTAGCCAGCTCCTTCGCCTATCCAGGCAGACCCTTTAGACGAGCATGTATCTCATGTAGAATTTAGAGTTGCATTCACCACTCTAGCAAACTCCGTAGCAGCTCAAAATGAACAGCCAGTTGCTGTTTAGGCCAACCCAGTGGCCAATACTACTACAACCAGGATTTGGGATTTCAACTAAATGAATCCTCCTTACTTCATGAGATCCAAGTCCGAAGAGTATTATTAGGAATTCCTTGATATAGTGTAGAAGGTAATGGATATTATGGGGTAACCATCTAGTGAGATTACTGAGTTAGATGAATATCAGTTGCAGGATGTAGCCCATACATAGTTTAAGTAGTGAAAGGTAGATAAGGGTGTAGATGCACGTCCTGTAGAATAAGAAGAGTTTGCTATAGCATTGTTACACAGATTCTTTCTATTAGAGCTAAGGGAGGCCAAGGTGTTAGAATTTATTAACTTGAGGCAGCGCAACATGAGCTTGAAAGAGTATTCCTTTAAGTTTACTCAGTTAGCTAGATATGCTCCCCATGTAGTAGCTGATAATAGATCCAAGATGAGCAAGTTTGTATCTGGTGTGTCTGATAATATGTTCAAGAAGTGTAGAAGAACAAGGCTAATTAGAGAGATGGACTTGTCTAGGTTAATGGTCTATGCTTAATAGATAGAGGAGCAGAAGATTAAAGAAAGAGAGAAAGGGAACAAGAGGGTTAGGATGGGTAGTTTTAATTTTAGTCAGTCGAGGTTAGAAGGTGGTAATCATCCCCAATTCCATCAGAGGTCTTCATCCCCAGCATCCTCTTTAGACAGTTCCCTGGTACCCAAATTTAGAAAAGATAATCGGGATTGGACAACAGGCTCTAAGTCCCAAGGCAATGTTAACAGTGCCCACACGAATCCTCTATGTAAAAAAATGGTAGAAACTATCAGGGTGAGTATAGAGCGAGCAGTGATGTGTGCTTTGGATATGGCAAGCCAGGCCATCAGATTCGAGAGTGTTGGGTAATTTCTTAGAGGGGTAGGGAGTTGCGCTAACAGGGCCAGTCCAATTAGTCATCAGTTCCATCCGATCACCTGACTCAGTAGGGTACTACTTCTAGTGCTACCAGTGGTTAGCTTTCTTATAGATTATATGCTCTGCAGTCCTGCCAAGATCAAGAAAATTCTCCTGACATAGTTACTAATATATTACAGGTCTTTCACTTACATGTTTATGCTTTACCATACCCTAGAGCTTCTCTTTAATTTTTAACTCCATATATAACTGTCAATTTTAGAGTCAGTCCCAAAAATCTAGTAGAGCCCTTTTCAGTGTCTACCTTAGTCAATGTTTCCATTATAGCCTGGAAGATATACAGAAAGTGTCCGATCATAATATCTCATAAAGTTACCTCAGTTGATCTTGTGAAGTTAGAGATGACAGATTTTGATGTCATTCTCGGCATGGATTGGCTCCACTTATGCTACGCCTTATTTGATTGTAGAAATATAATAGTTCATTTTTAGTTCCCAAATGAACCACTCCTTGAATGGAGGAGTAGTACTACAACTCTTAGGGGTCATCTTGTTTTGTACCTTAGAGCGAGAAAGATGATATCCAAGGGGTGTATTTACTATCTTAATCAAGTCAAAGACTCAAATTCAGAGACTCTAAACCTAAAGTCAGTTTAAGTAGTCAGGGAAATTCCAGATATGTTCCCTGAAGATCTTCCCGGAGTTTCTCCCAAAAGTGAAATTGACTTCGAAATAGACTTTCTTCTAGATACTCATCCTATATCTATTCTGCCATATAGAATGGCTCCAGCTGAACTCAAAGAACTAAAAAAATGGTTGAAAGATCTCCTAGATAAGGGATTCATCAGACCCAGCATCTCCACGTGGGGCGCACCAATTCTATTCGTGCATAAGAAAGATGATTCTCTCAGAATGTGTATTGATTACCATCAGTTGAACAAAGTCACCATCAAGAATAAATATCCACTTCCTAGAATCGATGATTTGTTTGACCAACTTAAGGGAGCTAGTTATTTTTCTATGATAGATCTCAGATCAGGCTATCATCAGCTCAGATTTAGAGAATATGACATTCCAAAAATAGTTTTCCAAACTCGGTATGGTCATTTTAAATTTCTAGTCATGTCCTTTGGTCTCACGAATGCACCAACAACCTTCATGGACTTGATAAATAGAGTGTTTAAGTAGTACTTGGAAATTTTCATCATAGTCTTCATTGATGACATTCTTGTTTACTCCCATAGTGAAAATAATCATGCAAACCATCTAAGAATAGTGTTACAGACTCTTATAGCTCTCCAGTTGTTCTCTAAATTTAGTAAGTGTGAATTCTATCAAAGATCAGTAGCTTTCCTTGGCCATATTGCTTCTGGTGATGACATTAGAGTTGATTCTCAAAAGATTGAGGCAGTGAGAAATTGTCCTAGACCCATCTCTCTATCAGATATCAGGAGTTTATTGGGTTTAGATGGCTATTACCATTAGCTTGTTGAAAGTTTATCTTTTATTGCATCTCCCATGTCCAGATTGAATCAGAAAAAAGTTAAGTTTCAGTGGTCAGATTCCTATGAAAAGAGTTTTCAGGAGTTAAAGACTCGACTCTCCTCAGCCCCAGTTCTTACTTTGCCAGATGGTTTAGGTGGGTTTGTTGTGTACTGTGATACATCCAGAGTAGGTTTGAGTTGTTTCCTCATGTAGAGAGGTAAGGTTATATATCCTATGCCTCTAGACAACTTAAGCCCTATGATAATAATTATCCTACTCATGATCTCAAGTTAGCAACTGTAGTGTTTGCCTTAAAGATTTGGAGGCATTACTTGTATAGGGTGCATGTTGATGTGTTCACAGATCACAAGAGTTTTTAGTATGTGTTTTTTCAGAAAGATTTGAATTTGTATCAGAGAAGGTGGTTAGAGTTATTGAAAAATTAATGCATGAGTGTTCTATATCATTCGGGCAAGGCCAACGTAGTGGCAGATGCTCTTAGTAGGTTATCTATGGGTAGTATTGATCATGTTGAGGATGGTAAGAAGAAGTTAGTTCAGGAAGTTCATCATCTTGCCCGACTAGGTGTTTACCTAGTCAATTCAGCATAAGGTAGTGTATGGGTGAAGAATAGTTCAGAATCCTCTCTAGTTTTTGAAGTGAAGGAAAAGTAGGATAGATATCCCAGTCTAGTTAAGTTGAAATAATTAGTCAGAGATTAGAAGGTGGAGGTTTTCTCCCAAGGGAATGATGGTGTGCTGCGTTGTCAGGGTAGACTATGTGCACCTGGTGTAGATGACTTAAGGTAATGAATTCTTGCAAAAGTGCATGGTGTGCTACTCTATTCATCAGGGGCCAATAAGATATACCATGATTTGTGGGAGATCTATTGGTGTAGTGGGAGGAAGAGAGATATTGCAGAGTTTGTAGCTAAGTGATATACATGTCAGCATATTAAGATTGAGTACTAAAAGCCTAGTGGGTCTATACAAGAGTTCAACATTCCCACGTGGAAATGGGAAGAAGTGAACATGGACTTTGTGATGGGTCTGCCTAGTACTGGTCATCAGTATGATTCTATTTGGGTTATCATAGACCGGATAACCAAATCAACTTATTTTTTGCCAGTCCATACCTCTTATTTAGCTAGGGACTATGCCAAACTCTATCTCAGAGAGTTGGTTAGGTTGCACGGTGTTCATTTATCTATTATCTTAGATAGAGGTACCCAGTTAACCTCTCATTTCTGGAAAGCATTACAAAAGGGTCTTGGTACCCAAGTCTACCTCAGTACAGCCTTCCACCCTCAGATAGATGGTCAAGAAGAAAGGACCATTCAGACTCCTAAAGATATGCTGAGAGCATGCGTAGTTGATTTTAAAGGTAGTTGGGATGATCACTTGTCTTTGATTGAATTCGCATATAATAACAGCTATCATTCCAGTATGTAGATAGCTCTGTTTGAGGCTATTTATGGTAGAAGATATAGATCCCTGATTGGTAGATTTGAAGTAGGTGAAGCCGCGGTTGTAGCGCATGACTTGGTGTTTGATGCATTAGAGAAGGTCCAGTTGATCATAGAAAGGCTTAAGGCATCCCAGAGCCGACATAAATTGTATGCAAGTTTTAGGTCGGTGATTTTGTGTACTTGAAAATATCTCCCATAAAGGGTTAAATAGGTTCGATAAGAAAGGGAAACTAAGTCCCCGATATTTCAGTCCCTACAAAATTCTCAATCATTTTGTGAAGGTAGCTTACGAGCTTAAGTTACCTTTAGATCTAGCTTCAGTACACCCTGTGTTCCATGTCTCATTGTTGAAGAAGTGTATTGGTGATCCAGCTGTAGTTGTTCCTCTAGAAAGCATAGATGTTCAGAACAGTCATTCCAATGAGGAAGTTCTAGTCAAAATTCTTGGTCATCAAGTTCGTAGACTAAGGAACAAAGAAGTTCCACTAGTTAAATTTCTTTGGTGGAATCAGTCCATTGAGGGAGACATGGGAAGCAGAAGCACATATGCAGACCAAGTACCCTCATCTTTTCTCCGCGAATTCAGATTTGGTTTAAGGTATTAATCTTTTTAAGATTTCTCTCTATCATGCTCAGTTTCTGTTGCACATCATGTTTATGTCAGTCGTTCATTTACAGATTAGTTCAGTCATGCATTCCATACATCATATATGTATGTTTAGTGTGTAATCTTAGTCCATTAGTTTTCCTCAGTTTAACTAGTCTCATTCGATGATGAATGATCAAGTCTCATTCGAGGATGATTGATCCTAAGAAGGAGAGATATTATAATCCCTCGTATTTTCCTAGCATAATTTAAGTCCTAATACATGAGTATTAAAATATGAAATTCTCAAAATACCTATTATTTTTCAGTTTAGAGCCTGCCGTTGCATATGAAATTCAATTAGCATTTCAATAATATAAAATTCGCCCAAATCCGATAATCGGGTAAAAAGTTATGGTGATTTTATGTTTCAGTCGTTAAACACCGTAATTTTGGTCACTAGCGCATCGCAGAGCCAGTCTAAATGAAAATTGTCAATTTTCAATAATGGACCGCGATATCGGCGCATCGCACCAAGGACCCAGTTCATATTTCACAATTTATAGTGAGCCTCTGCGATAATGGCGCATCGCGGAGGTGGCCAAAATGGAATTCAAAAGTCTTACCATGATTTTACCACATTGCACCAAACTTCCACGTTCCAGTTGTCAATTTACAGTGGCCCGACACGATATTACCGCATCGTACCGGAGCCAAAAATTGAGATCTTCAGTTTCCAGCCTGAGTTTTTACATTCGTTTAGGGATACTTGGGTCTTTTTTCATGGCCCTAATCAACCTAAAACTTGATATTTAACCCATAAGTGACCTAAATAATCATCATTTATTCAATTCCTCTCAAAATTAAAGATCCCCTTCTCAAGAACAAGAAACCCTAACTCTCAAATTCAAGACCAAATCTTAAGAACTCACCATCAATCTTCTCAAATTAATTAACCTAGGTATGTTAGATGTTCATCCATGGGTTTCTTTTCACCCATCTAGTCCAAATATATGATTTAAATTGCAAATTATGATCTTTTCAGGTTATCTTGATTTTAAATTATGATTAAACCATGAATTTCCATGAATCTTGTTCTATACCATGTTTTAGCAAAATTGATGTCTATTAATACACTATATATGTTTGAATATTGTTGTCCATTGATTTAATTCATGAGTTGTGATAGTGGTGTTGAAGTTGTGCTTTACTACAAACTTTAAACTAATTCCCATGCTCTATACACACCATGCATATCAAGTGTTTGATAAAATTCATACAAGAATGAATATTTAATAAAAGCCTTTATGCTATGTCCTCCAAGCTTTAGTGTCATTTCACTATTATTGATTTTGAGTCCTAGGGGTATTAAATACCCAAAACTCATAGCTGTTTACTTAGTCTCATCTCAGTATTTTCAGAATAACTTCAGAATACATTATGAGAATTACTAGATCAGTCAGTTAAACTCAGAAATAGTAGTGACTCAGTGTCATTCAGATGGGAGTAGAATTTAGCACCGAGTGAGTGTAGGGATGGTGGCTTCCCTGTTAGATAGGATGAGTCATTAGTAGCAGTCCCTATACTCCAAAACTATGTAGCCAACATAGGATATGAGAAGTCACCCGTCAGTATAGGCTTGACTATCTCGCTGGGGTCACCCATCAGATTAGGCTAGATACCCTTCATCCTTCGGGACAATACAGTATACCAAACTAATGGATCCACATAGCCAGCATTAGTACCCATGGCATAGTATTAATATACTTTCAACTAGGGTTACAGGTTGGACCTCGATTAGATCAGATTGGGGCATGCCAGTTAGATGATAGCTCCCATAGTCTCAGTCCAATAATCAGACCATTAGTTTAGTCTCAGTGTTGTTTGACCAAGGCATACAAATATCAGTTATTTCAGTATTTCAATTTACAGAACTTTAATTTAGTTTATGTTATATTCTTAGTCGTGCATCCCCAGTATCTACAGATTTCACATACCTTCAGTATTTATAGACTTTCATGCATATATAGTATTTTACAGATTTCACATATAATAAGTATCTACATATTTCATGCTCTCTATTCAGTACTCTATGTTTTATATATATATTTTGACAGTTGTTATTCCTATTCATGAAACCATGCATGTCAGCCCACCTCATTTAGCGTACTAGTACATTCAAAGTACTGATTGCATACCTTTCTTTTGTGCTATGATGTATAATATGATAGGTTCTGATGCTCAGTTCTCAGATCACCCTTAGACTTTTTAGACTCTCAGTAGTAGTAGTGGTGAGTCCTCATACTTTGAGGACAAACTATTTTACTTTATGTCTTTAGTTTAGTAGTTTATGGAGTTAGCTGGGTCCTGTCCTATCAACTCATAGTCAGTCAGTTTAGAGGTTTTCAAACATTACAGTTAGTTATTTAGTATTCAGACTTCAATTAGCATGTCTGTCAGTTATTCAAATTTTCTTTATCATATAAAATTCAGATAGTCATTTCTTCAGATTCATAATTCAATAATTATTTCAAATATTTAAAACCTTATGGCATATCAGTTATTCTTCTGCATTTATGATTATGTTATTCAGTGCTCACAATAAGTACTAGTTCATGGGTTAGCTTGTGGTCCCTTTGGACTATAAGCACCGTGTGATGCCCAGGGTGTACTCTCGGGGCATTACATTTGTTCTGGTGTGTTAGTTTAGGGAAAGGTAGAGAAAAAGTTATTAGTTAAGGTGAATTATTGTTTGTTTATAGTATGAAAAGAGTTATTGATGATATTTGTTAAGTTAGAAAATTATAGGATATTAATGAAGTATTTAGTGGTTGAGTGTTGTTGATTTAGGCTTCTCTTGAGGTTACAAAAAGGGATTTTAGTTGAAACTTATAGAGCTATGAAAGTAATTTAGGTGTATCCATGAGTAAATAGTCAAAATATGTAGAAAGAGGGTGTGCTAATGGATTTTAATAAGTTATACAATAGGATTGTGATTGATTATGATATTTATGGGGCTCTAGTGGACTAGTGTTTCTTGATGTCTAATTTTATAACTTCTAAGTGAGAATAGTATGTGAGGTTGGTTTGTTAAGCATGCCTAGCACTAGGCACTAAGATTGAACAGTGGATGATCATCAAGGTGGATGTAATGGTTGCTTGGTTAGTGATGCTAATTATATGGAGGTGAACAAATTGGCTTGAAATAGTAATTGCAATAATTTAAGTGTATTAATTTGAGATTAAGTATAAACTTGTTGGTATGAGTAGAGGTGTGCCCAAGGTGATATAGGACTGCATTATTTTCTAAGGATGTTAAGTGTGGTGTGTGGTTAGTAGTACCCTTGAGTTGCTAAGTGAAAGGAGGTTAGTTATATAGTACATGATGTTCTTAATAGCTAAGTTAAAGATTTATGATTGATAATGTTGAGCCTTTTTATATGATATTGATTCTCATGGTTCAGAAATTAAAGTTTAGAGGTGCGATATTGGTAGGCTATGATGGAAGTAGTATGGTTCAATAAAGGTTTGGTGATATCCATGTTAAGTGTTAGAATCTAAGTTTGAATCTTTGAAGATTGAGCAAATAGAAATAAAAGTTGAAGCACTAGATGGTGTGCACTCCGGCTATGAGGATACTTATGAAGATTTTAAGTTAGCAAGTGTTCAAGTATTATATGATGACTATTGGGGCTATAGAAAGATAGCGTTGTATCTCAGAAGAAGTATTAGTAGTGGGGTTTACACTTTTAGGTGTAGTCTTTTAGGTTAAGTTTATTCTTTACGTGTATTGTTATATCACAGAATCTAGAGTTCAGTGATTGTAGTCTAGTTTAGAGTTTACTAAAAGGGTTCCACAGAATTAGAATGATGGATTAAAGCTAAGGGGGAGATGATAGGATAAGTAACCAAGTTAGATTCTCTGATTCTAGTAGTGCCGCCAGTGTGGGAGGAAGATGCCTGACTCATTCTTATTTTATTATTCATTTTTAAGTTATCATGATATCTACGCATGCCTTATGTGTCAGTTCCATGATTATAGTTCATGTTCTTGCATATAATGGAGCATCATATACTCTCCCAGTTCCTAGTATGTGGAGTTCCAGCTTATTCAAAAGTACTAATTATGTTCCAGGAATTTATGAACTCCAAACTCAGGTCATACAACTCATGACTCATGTACTCACTCTTTATAGTATGCTCAGTTCCCAGAAATCAGTCTACCCTCCTAATGACTAAAGAGATTCAGTTTATGTCATGTATGCCCTCAGCTTAGATCTCTTTGGTGAATCCATGAGGTTTATACTCTATTCCTCAATCCTTAGTAATGTGTCTAGTTATGCTTAGTATTTCTTCATGTTTTGGGTCCTCATGTTTTAACCTTTTAATGACCTTTCCTTGTGTAATAATAGTGGCGATGAGTAATTGTGTAGATGGGAGAGTGTAAGTATTTCTTAATGATGAAAGATCATTGTATGCTTGTTTTAGCTAAGGCTATAAGTATGAAGTAAGATTGAGGCCGAGTTTTTGATACATGTTGTGGTAGTTGAAATTGTGTGTGTATGTTCTTAGGGTAGTGCATGGAGGTTGTTAATGTAAGAGGTTTGGAGGATCTAATAAGTATGCTATTATGGGTGTTTGTTTAGTCGTTCATATGTGTTTATAACAATAGGATTGAATGTCATGTAGGTGTATAAGTGGATGAATGCATTGTGCGTTAGTTTTCAACGTTCTCGACCTCAGAATATAAATCTTTAAGTTGATTCATGAGGGGTTGTCTATAGCATATCTCGGGTAAGTTTTGGATTTTTTGGGCGAGGTTTGAGATCTATTTGGAAGGTAAGAAAGTAAGGCAACGCGATATGGCCATGCCGTATCGCATATTGTGTTGGTAGGGAGCAATGTGATGCGTCGCATATCACATCGGTAGAGCGACGCTGTGCGTCACCTATCTTGTCGGTAGTCTAGTTCAGTTATGGTGTTATATGTAGTACCCCGTGATTTTGAGTTAGACTTGAACGTGGCGAGAGTATGAAGTTTAACTTAGATATTGGGCTAGATTAGTTATATGTACCCATATGAGAATTATAAGTTGAATCAAATGAGAATAGTATTTAAGGGGGAAAGTATAGTTAAGGGAGTATTTTATAAATGTGTCTAATCTTGAAAGTTAGCAGTTGTATTCCCTAAGGCCTGGAAATTCTATCTTAACTTATGTTTCACAGGCCTATATTCTAGGTCATAAAGTTGTAGCTATGTTGCAATTCCTTATTCTGATGCTGTGTTTAGATCATGCCCAAAATTCCTTGCTCCCTAATATTATTATAATTTCGTAGAAGAGTGTTGAAGAAATACTCCAGTTGAGTATGAGCAGTCAGTATGATCCAGTCTATATAGCCTACAATCTATTTTAGCAATCAAGCAGATAAACTCCCATAAATTTCCAACTTTCCATCTAGTTTTTCTACCAAAAGTTTCACGAGTAAGGCCATTCCATGAGGCAAAATGTCAGTATTCATGCAAATTACGAATTCAACTCAGTTTATGCATCATGTATCAGTTTCAGATTCAGATATTTAGTCATGATTCTAATTTTAGATTTTAAGTGATATTAGTAACTTAAGGTGTAGTTTTAAGTAGTTATTCTAATTTCTAACCCATTCACTTAAGCAAATAAAATCCATATTCTCCTAAATATTCGTTCTCACAAGAGTAGAGTGTGAGTTTTTTAAAAATCTAAGGGAAAAGAGCCTGTCAATGAATATTTGATAGGGGTTAGTGTTATCTTCCTTCTAAATGTTGTACATGTTTGGTACCCTGTTTGATTTTACAAGTTAGTTGATAAAATTTAAATTTTAGGAGAAATCTTATAACTAGAGTTTCTGTATTAAGCTAGTGTTAGTGATCTTCCTTTGTCAATTTTAGGTGAAATCTTCTACCTATTGTTTGTTTTAAAATGTTAGATGTAAAGATTTCATTTCATTGCAGCTGTGGAGGACTTATGCTTGACAACTAACATATCAAGACTGTCTCTCCAAATGATCATGACTCTGACTTTGAGTTTTCTGGTGTTGAAGAAGACATATTTTGGAACCCAAGGTGTTTCAAAGTTTATTTTAGAATCTTACACAGACAAAAAAAAACCACAACCAACTGATTGAAGATAAATCAACTTCCTTGATGGTTTAATTAAACCAAGTGACTTGTATGCACCAAAAGGGCTTTCATTGAAGGAAATGCATCTATTACTTGAAGATAATTGAAGCAATTAAGAGTTGAAAAACCTAAGACAAGATAGAGTAATGTGAAGGCATAGTGGTAACAAGCTGGTACGACAGTATATATTATTGTTAAAACTAACTGACATTCCTTGATGTAACTAATGTTTTGGGGTTAAGATTAATTCAATAATTTATGGTGGAATTCGGATGTTACCTTGACTAGTATTTTATTGTCACAATTTTTCGAGATTATAAGATGCCATCCCTTATGTAGTGAACAAATTTGTGGTTTAATTTTTAAATATTTTAATGCTTAGTTTATTGCCATATCTTGTGTGTTTTACTGTTTTTAGTTTCAGTCTGTTTAGTAGAGAAAATGATGTGAAGATTGTTTATATCTAACCATAAACATGATAATGTTTAGGCTTACTTTATGTCACTTTGTTTGAAGCTAGATTGTCGTCCACTGATGGCCTGGGCATATTTATACTAGTGCCTGAAAGTTGATGTTATGTTTATGTGTTATATTTTCCCTCCATTATGTTGTATATTAGCGTTTTTTGTATATGAGAAGGCCAGTCTTGGAGAATAGTATCCCAATTAAGGTATGGTGAATTGCTTGACGTAGTAAGAAAAACTGATCCATCAAAGGTGGCTTTTGGGGAGCTTTGGGCTCATAGAACATGACTATTGTTTGTTGATGATAACAACCTAAGTGAGTAATCAAAATCAATATTAAAAATGCATAATTCAACAACACAAAATAAGAATCAATAAGAATCGAGATGAGAATAAAAGAAATAGAGATGAGAAATAGAAGAGGGAAAGGTTAGTTGAATCCACAATTAACCAAGGGAGTAGAGACATAAATTAAATGAAAGAGAAACTTAATTGAAATCCAGAAATAAGCAACCTAATATGGAATTAAGGAAAATGAGTGTTTGATCAATTAATGGGGATCCACCCATCAACCAATCTCACAAACACTATACCTACACTAAAGGAATTCCACCCTACACTCTCAAAGAAGTTCAATTTTCTTTTCATCAAAGCCTAATTAAGAAAATGTATCAGAAAACCATTTATTGTTATTGCTTTTATATAAATAGTCTATTACAAAAATAGATGAACTATGACTATTTCAGAAAAAATCACGAGGGCCCTTCTTGATTTCCCAAATGACATCTTGCTTGTCATGACCTTGTGTACTCATTGCTCCATAGCTTTATCTGGTATCCAATCTATCATCCATACGTAGAAGGTCCTCATGATGTGAGTCAAGCTAATCGTTCTTGTATTATCCTTCCTTTATTTAAAAGGATTCATCCTCAAATGCGAACTTTGAAAAAACACAAAAAAGGACAAATAATTGTAGTACCTGATAACGCTCAATCTACAGCTCTCGTGGGAGTGTAAAACGGTCGTTAGCAAATATAGAACCCAACCTGGGTTGGGTGTCGATCCCACAGGGAATAGCTTGGCCAACAAGTAAGTAAAATTACTAAACTTTTGGTGCAAGTCTCGTAAGAAGGGGGGAGTCTTGTCGTGCAAGTAATGTAAACAAAAGCTGAAAATAATAAAGTAAAGAGAGAGATTGTTACGTAGGTTGACAACAATGAGAATTGAAGCGTTGGGGTTATGTCCACCTTCTGAGGTATACGTCTCTATTGCCTATGAGTGTGTAGAATTGTGACATGCATGTGCTTATAGAGAATTGTATTCTATGGTAAATCCAAGCGTCTCTCGACCTCAACAAGGACTATTTCACTTTAACTCTCTCGATCTTAAACCGTGTCTAACGGTACGAATTCTCCAAGAGGTTAGTCCATTTACGGCACTAGCTTTTTAATAGGAAAGGGTGTCCTACTACCTTGACATGATCTCTTTTCCAGATAAATAACCTTTCTCTCGAACAAGTTAAATGTTAGACTGGCGTATTCTTGCGTTTGCAACCGCAAATAATGTAGATTAAGATGAAGAGAATAATGATATAAGCAATATACGTGTCATGAACTCACAAACTCACAGCAATAGATAGTATCTCATTCGGCTTCCATAACCCCAACAGAGAGGTTTAGTTACCCATGAATGTGAAGGAGATCACGATTGACATTGTTATTATATCACAATATTGAGTAATGGCGTGTAGATCAAGTGATAGGCGTTAGGCGTGAATTCCTTAGCAAAGTAACGTTTCTCTTGTTGCGGAAATTAAGAATTAAATAGATGAATAGAAGAAGAAAAATAGAATTAATGGGAAGATTAGAAGAGTTGTAGAATTGTTGTGGTGGAAGAAGAGAGGGATGGAAGAATGTATTGTGGTGAAGGATGAATGTATCTCTCCACTCAGGGAGGAGTTCATTAAAAATCTCTAGCATGATAGGGTATTTATAATACCCATATCCTACTTCTACTAAGCTAATGAAATAAATAACCAAATCCTACTAGGCTAATGTAATACTTAACCCAAATGTACTAGGTTAATGTAACATTATCATAATCCAAATAAACTAATGAAATACATAACCCAATTGTACTAGGTTAATGTATCATTGTCCAAATCCAGCTTTGTGTCTGTAAGTCCCCAAAGTCTTCAGAAATGCTGTTTTAGCCCGGGACAGATTTTCCATGCAGCAGTTTTGGTCCAGGTCCCCAGAGTCTTTAGAAATGCTGTTTTAGCCCGGGACAGATTTTCCATGCAGCAGTTTTGGTCCTTAGGCGTGTAAACTCCCTTTCCTTCCTTCGTGAGCTTTGTTTTGCGTCAAGTAAGCCATAAAATGCTGAATTTTGCATAATTTATACCTGAAACTTTCCTAATCATGTTCGTTAGCTCATTTACAGGAAAAATGACTAAAAGTGCATGAAATATATAATTTGTTCTCAAAACTAGGCTAAAATATGGGCAAAATATATTGATATAGGCGTGTAAATTCGTCTATCGTCAACACCCCACACTTAAAGCTTTGTTCGTCCTCGAACAACATATCATGTCCTTCTAAACATCAACTTAGGGTTTTTACAGCAACAACACAAAACATTTATCAAGACAAGCACAACAATTATCAACAAAGAGTAGCTTTCCGATTATAAGTAGAAATAATTTACCCTCTAGCATAGACTCGTGATGGTGATCAACTCTCATGCAAACATTAAGGTACAAGGAATCATATATAACTACCCAAAACTCATCAACCATGTGTGTCTCACAATATATTACCCATAATCACTCACAAGTATAGCATATTTTTCAAACATGGGTATCAACAATATCCTTGCTCTCGCTCTCACAAAGAATTCATATGTAGCAACTGATGACCATAGGCTTGCCCTTAGTGTAGTACTCCACTAAATGTCAGAATGTTAAGATTAGGATCAAGTAGGTCTTTTGATGGTTGTAATGTAGGCTAAGGGACGGGTAGGACTATTTTGGCCAAGAATAGTGACTAGGTTCCTAAGCGCTTTAATACATCACATTGTATCATTGACACTTTTTTCTTTCAACCTTTCTTCTTTCTTTTGTTCTACCACCCTTGTTCTCCTCTTTTCAATTTTAAGCACAACTCACTTTTCAGTTTTCTTTTCCTTTTTCTTTTCACAACATACCTCTTATGATAGCACTTTCTTTTCCGTGACACATTCAAGCACCATTACAATTTATAGCATTATACTCACCCAATTTCCTCTTATGTTGTCACATGACTTTTTCACTTTAAAGCACTTAGGAATTTGGATCAAATTACGGTCTTGAAAGAAATGGATTAGGCTTAAATTTGCGGTTGTCAAAGAAATAGGCTAAAGGCTCAAAAGGATTTTAACTAGGATGATGTCCATGGGTAGGTAAAACTGAAGGTAAACAAATATAGGTTGCCAAAGAAATGCCTAAATAATATCCTAACTTACACTCCTTATTTTCGCTTTGCATACATACCAGGCAAGTTCTAGCATCAGCCACATACATAGAAGATACTATTAATCTCACACACACAAGGCACATGGTCGACTTGATTGGAAGTAATATAGACTCTCGACCCAACAAGTGAAGGAATTGAACCACACAATATCACATAATGAGTCACAACTAGAGTCTAAACGTCTCAATAGTCACAATTGTAGCACATACTCTTATTATAATCTCATGCTGCCTATCAAAATAATTTCATGCGAAGCTAAAAAAAATTTTAACTATAAAAAAAAATAAAACGAAACAAAACGAAACAAAAATGAAACAAAAGCAAACAAACATAGATGCGAATAGAGAAGTATAGCATGCAATACCACCACCCCACAATTAGTCGGGACACTGTCCTCAGTGGAAAATAAATACGAGGAACCTGGTTGGTCGGACTTATCCTCTATGTCTGGGGTCATACCCCTTTGCATTGGAATCATCATCAGAGTCGTCATCCTTAGAAGTTCCTCATAAGTATCCCACTTAATTCCAAGCGTGAGTCAAGGCGTTTGCAGCGGGGAGGGTTCTCCTTGCTCCTTGCGGCCTCTTTTCTTGCCCTTTTGGGAAGTGGTAGCCTTCTCCTTGCCTTGTCTCTCTTTAGGTGCCATTGTACCTGAGACTTGAAATAGTGTTAATGGTAGCACAATCTCAATGGATACAATCTATACATAAGTAGTAGGGGTACCACCCCACACTTAGTTTTGTTAACACAAATCAGTGAAGCGAAAGTGGTCAATTACTTAGATTTCGTCGACATACGTTTTAGGATTGTATTCCGACAAGAAAATCAGCAATGCATCACTTACTTGCAGCCATTGGACTACTTTCATGGTAGATATAGCAACACTACTACATGGGGGTTACCACATGGAATAGTTATTCTTACAACAATCACAACCTCTTATGTCGGTAGGCACTATAAGTCTTATTCCGATGGCCGGGATAGTCTAACATGTAAGTATCCAAACTACAATCTTAAGAACTATTCATAGCCATAGTAATTCCGCAAATAGTATAACAATGCTATTAAAACCAATTTCAAGTCGGAAACAAGTCAAGATTTTCCTACGTACATGTTCAGTCACATGATTTTGTATCAACAATCCAAACACATGAACATCACCAACAATCTTATATGATTTAGCAATTCATAATAGACATAGAAACATAGTACTTATGAGAAATAAATGAAGAATAAGAGAGTACTTACTTGCTTGAATCTTGTGGAGATGGTTTTGTGAATTGGAAGAGCAAAAGAAGAAAATTTTGAGAGGATTTGGATGCATATGCGGCGCCCTTAGGTCAATTTTTAGTGTGGTTGTGTTGTAAAACTAAGTCCCCTTTATATAGGAAGAGAATGGGTCGGGTTTTGACCCATTTACAATCGGTTTTGGAGACAAAAATACCACATATGTGGCGTATAATGCTCGGTATATCAATGACATATGTGGCGCATTATTTATAGGATAATGAGACATATGCGCCGCATAGTCTATGGCATATGAGATACTGAGACCAAATGCCATAGCATAGGCGGCGCATAGTCAAAAGCATACCTAGGAATAGGCGGCGCATAGTGTATAGCACACTAGATTCCGACACCTTAGGCTATAGGATAGGTTGTGCATCGTTCGTGGCCTAGTTTTACCAAGGCCTAGCCTTTCTCGAGGCCTATTTTGGCGTGAGAAAGGCTCAATCCATAGCCTTATGCATCACCGTTCCGAGCTTACCAACTTTACCATACAATGCGTCCAAATTGTCAATTGAAATCAATCTCCTCGTTGAATACTTCTTGCACCTATATTTGCTCAAAACAAATGAAAACAATTAGTATGATGGGTTGCCTCCCACCAAGCGCCTTAGTTTTTGTCATGGCACGACTTTTATTTTTGGATTTTTCATTTAGCAAAACAAAACAAGTACTAGAATGAAAGGAAAAATGATAAACAATAAATGAAAAAACGATGGGTTGCCTCCCATCTAGCGCCTTATTTATTGTCGTGGCACGACATGGTTACCTCGAGTACTCAGACTTCGTCGAGGCAAATGGTGGATCGTTTTCTAAAAGGATTTAGACGGCAATGAGGCTTACCTGTGGGCATGCGATCTTCTTCGAGATGGCTCTTACATTTTCCCGGAGAATCTCCAATTATATCATCAATAGTCCAACCCATAGCTCTCTTGTATCTCTTCAGAGCAGAGATGAGAGCTTCTACGTGCTGTTCACTTAAATCATCTGTACTCTCCGGAAGTATATTTCTACTTTCCAAAAACACATACCTTAGATAATCAGGAAGCTCTTGCGATTCTAGCATTGGTGGCTCGTCAAAGGGAGTCTTCACTTTTGGTTGATTCTTGAGATCACAATCTGGTTGCTTAGGAGTATAAGGCTCTATTTCTGTTAGAGCACTCATAAGTTCTTCATAACCTTCATTATCTTCATGCTCAACTTTTAGTGGCACAGCAGACAATGGCTCAACAGTAGGCTGTTTCTCTATAGATAATACTTTCGTATCCTCATGATGAACATCAGCTACAGATAACTCATTCATATCGCTGGGATGCTTCATTGTCTTGCATATATCAAACCGTACCACTTCGTCATTAATTCGAAATAAAAGCTCATTATCTTTCATGTCAATAAGCACACTTCCAGTTGCAAGGAAGGGACGTCCCAAGATGATGGGAACTTCAGAATCCTCCTTACAATCCAGAATAACGAAGTCTGCAGGAAAGATGAATGAAGAAACTTTCACCAACACATCATTCAAGATACCCACAGGTCGTTTTACCGACCTATCAGCCATCACGAGCCTCATATTGGTTGGTGTCGGATCGCCTAGCCCTAACTTCTTGTAGATGGATAGTGGCATCAAATTGATGCTAGCACCTAGATCGCACAATGCCTTGGCAAAATCCAAGGATCCAATTGTGCAAGGAATAGTGAAAGCTCCAGGATCTGCCTTCTTTTGAACTAACGACCTTGTAGCGATTGCACTACAATGATGAACATTATCCGCCAACTCATAACTTGCTGCCCGCTTCTTTGTCAACAGGTCTTTTATAAACTTCGCATATCCAGGCATTTGTTCAAGTGCCTCCACCAATGGAACATTAATGGTCAGCTGCTTGAGCATAGTCATAAATTTGCTGAACCTAGTGTCATCCGCCACCTTCTTCAATCTTTGGGGAAAAGGTGGTGGTGGGTAAGGAAGTGTTCTCTCCACGGTTTTCTTCTCCTCTTGCTTCTGTTTTCCCAATTTTTCAGGCTGCACAGTGCTGGATGTGGCGTTGTTGACGTCAGGAGTAGTAGCTGTGGCATCTTCTCCTTTTGCGTTGTCATCCATGTCCGCAACTTCGTCAATCACTTGCTTGCCTTTTTCTGGAGTTTCCAGCACCTTAACACTTCTGGTAGTGATGGCCATGCATGACCCATCATTCCTTGGGTTTTGCACAGTATCGCTAGGTAAAGTGCCGGCCTTTCTTTGGTTGAGTGCTGCTGAAAGTTGACTGAATTGCTGCTCTAGTTATCTAATTGAAGTGGAATGTGAATCTACTAATTGTTTCATGGCGGACAAATCATTAATTACCTGTGTAATTCCCGCGCTCATTGCTTCCACTCCTTTCAATAATTTAGCCATCATGTCTTCCATACTTCCAGAATTAGATATGGTGGTATCACATCTGCCAGGGGGAACGTACAAACCACTCTTTTCATTCTTGTTCTTCCAACTACCTTGGTCTTTGTTTCCAGATTTATCATAATAGTTCCGACCTTGGTTTACTTGGGTATTCCCTCGGAAACCCCCTGATTGTTCAAGTAGTTGGCCTCCTCTTTCGAATCAGATTCGTCTCTTCCTTTTGACGCAATCGCTTTCACTTTTTCAGTATTCCCTAATAGATGCTTTGTAAGAAGATCCATTTGGGTTTTCATGTGCGCCATATCTTGATCACGTTCTTCTTCTCTTCTTCATTGGTCTGCAGTCATGCCAATAGATAAAGTGGGGCTTGCTACCTCAGAATCCCTGGTATGCCAAGCTCTACTTTGTTTCGTCATACGATCTAGTATATTGCTTGCTTGACCAAAGGTGAGGTCCATGAAATAACCTCCCGCTGCGTTGTCCACCACTGGTTTAGTTATTGAATTCAAGGCTCTATACAAGATCTCCATGAGGTGAACATTAGTCATGTGATAGTTTGGGCATCTCGCTAGCTTTGTCTTGAACCTCTCCCATGTTTCATGAAGATCTTCAGAGGGAAGCTGACGAAAGTTGCTGATTTCATCTCTCAATTGAGCCCTTTTGGATGGCAGAAAGAATCTTTCTAGGAAAGCGTCTCTCAATTGCCTCCAATTTGTAATTGAATCAGGAGTCAGCCCATTCAACCATAGTGTTGCCTCCCCAGACAGAGACAATGGAAATAGACGTAATCGAATAGCATTCTGACCAACACCAGGATTGTCAAAGGACTTGCATGTAGAAATAAAGTTGATGAGATGTATATTTGGATCATCGCCTGCTAGTCCACCAAATAATCCCTTGAGTTGCAATAACTGAATCATGGTGCTTATGATGTTGAACTTGACTCCGGGCGCTAATGGTGGTGGAATTATTGCTCCAGTGGCTCCGGCACCATCAAGATCATCATCATCATCGTCGAAAGCTGGCTTCATGGGTTGGCGATCATACCTATACCGTGTTTGTCGACCTCTTCTGTTGGCAGGTGTTGTAGTTTCAGCAACATGCCTTGGGTTTATCAACTCGTCGTCACCTAAATCCTCATCGTCAGGATTTGTGGCTCGCCCAGGATTATCAATGTTTTGTTGTTGGACTTGAGCAGCGGCAAGAGCAGCTAATCTTGCTTGCTCGTGTTGAGCAGCCATCCTGTCGATTTCAGCTTGTGCTTCTATTCTTCTAATTCGTTATGGTTCAGGATTGATTGGTAATAACGGTTGACCAGAACTTCTAGTATGGGGCATGCACTAAAGTAAAAACCTGCAAGAAACAAAAACAAAAACTAAAAGTAAAAGTACGAGAATTTTTGACCAAAGGGTCTAGTAATTATCACGAACTTGATTGACACTCGTATTCCCCGGCAACGGCGCCAATTTTTGATAACGCTCAATCTACAGCTCTCGTGGGAGTGTAAAGCGGTCGTTAGCAAATATAGAATCCAACCTGGGTTGGGTGTCGATCCCACAGGGAATAGCTTGGCCAACAAGTAAGTAAAATTACTAAACTTTTGGTGCAAGTCTCGTAAGAAGGGGGGAGTCTTGTCGTGCAAGTAATGTAAACAAAGCTGAAAATAATAAAGTAAAGAGAGAGATTGTTACGAAGGTTGACAACAATGAGAATTGAAGCGTTGGGGTTATGTCCACCTTCTGAGGTCTACGTCTCTATTGCCTATGAGTGTGTAGAATTGTGACATGCATGTGCTTATAGAGAATTGTATTCTATGGTAAATCCAAGCGTCTCTCGACCTCAACAAGGACTATTTCACTTTAACTCTCTCGATCTTAAAGCGTGTCTAACGGTACAAATTCTCCAAGAGGTTAGTCCAGTTACGGCACTAGCTTTTTAATAGGAAAGGGTGTCCTACTACCTTGACATTATCTCTTTTCCAGACAAATAACCTTTCTCTCGAACAAGTTAAATGTTAGACTGGCGTATTCTTGCGTTTGCAACCGTAAAGAATGTAGATTAAGATGAAGAGAATAATGATATAAGCAATATACGTGTCATGAACTCACAAACTCACAGTAATAGATAGTATCTCATTCGGCTTCCATAACCCCAACAGAGAGGTTTAGTTACCCATGAATGTGAAGGAGATCACGATTGACATTGTTATTATATCACAATATTGAGTAATGGCGTGTAGATCAAGTGATAGGCGTTAGGCGTGAATTCCTTAGCAAAGTAACGTTTCTCTTGTTGCGGAAATTAAGAATTGAATAGATGAATAGAAGAAGAAAAATAGAATTAATGGGAAGATTAGAAGAGTTGTAGAATTGTTGTGGTGGAAGAAGAGAGGGATGGAAGAATGTATTGTGGTGAGGGATGAATGTATCTCTCCACTCAGGGAGGAGTTCATTAAAAATCTCTAGCATGATAGGGTTTTTATAATACCCATATCCTACTCCTACTAAGCTAATGAAATAAATAACCAAATCCTACTAGGCTAATGTAATACTTAACCCAAATGTACTAGGTTAATGTAACATTATCATAATCCAAATAAACTAATGAAATACATAACCCAATTGTACTAGGTTAATGTATCATTGTCCAAATCCAGCTTTGTGTCTGTAAGTCCCCAAAGTCTTCAGAAATGCTGTTTTAGCCCGGGACAGATTTTCCATGCAGCAGTTTTGGTCCAGGTCCCCAGAGTCTTCATAAATGCTGTTTTAGCCCGGGACAGATTTTCCATGCAGCAGTTTTGGTCCTTAGGCGTGTAAACTACCTTTCCTTCCTTCGTGAGCTTTCTTTTGCGTCAAGTAAGCCATAAAATGCTGAATTTTGCATCATTTATACCTGAAACTTTCCTAATCATGTTCGTTAGCTCATTTACAGGAAAAAGGACTAAAAGTGCATGAAATATATAATTTGTTCTCAAAACTAGGCTAAAATATGGGCAAAATATATTGATATAGGCGTGTAAATTCGTCTATCATCAGTACCTCAAATTTTTCAAGCTCTAAATATCTTAATAGATAGGCCATGAAGTTAGCTTTCTAATGCTTCAAATCTCGTAATAATCCGATGTCATGGCAAAGAGTTGTGGAAAGTTTCCCCTATGGACCTGATACACTGTTATGACTATGACTCAGGAAGCGAGTCATGACTAGGTGCGATAAGTTACCATGAGTGAGTCATAGTCACAACAATATGTAACCAGGAATCCCTTTCAGTGGCTACAAGTCCAGCACATGACTCATAGTCAAACCTAATGAGTCATTGTGTAGACCCATTGCCTGACCAGTAAAGGGTCTAAGAATTAAGCCTCAGACTACGACTTTACCCAATGATTCATAGTAATTTATAACGAGTCAATAGGTGGCAAGTCATAGCCATAGAAGAATGTATCCAGAATCCCAAGATCCCAGGTTATGGCTCATGCCACTACTCGTAACCAATCGTAATGAGTCGTGAGGTGGGTCTAACGACTAGGAATGTGTTTTTTTTGCATGTTTTTCCAAGGTCTTTTATGACTTTTCCCACTCCCTTAATATCCAAACCCACGTTTTTTTTGCTTCACCAGGGGTGGTATAAAGACCCCAAAGCCCCAAATCATAACATAGTTATCAGTTTCACCTAAGAGAAACCAAAGAGGCGATTTTTTTCTTTCTCTCAAGAGAAAATTAGGGTTTTCCAGGAAAGTCCAATTCTCAAGAATTTTTCTTCAAGGCTTCTACTTCAGGTATGTGGAATATTCATCAATGAGCTCCTTTCACCTATTGAGTCCCAAAAATCCTAAATTTCTTTAACTTTAATCCCCTTTTTATGTAGGGTTCCATGAGAAGTAGGAATATCATAATTTAGTCAGTTAAACTCTCAAATTCCTCCATGAAAATATATTCCCTTATGATAATTTATTTCTATATGTTTGATAATGAAAATGTCTACACCATGATTAGTTATTGGATTCTTGGGTGTTATTCATGATTGTCCCATACCATGGATTGTGTCAATAATTGTCAAGATTAGTCTAGATTAGATAGTGCTGATGGGCTATTAAGACCCGATACCTAGATATTCATATATGTGCCAGATGTTAAGTTTCAAGTCATTTTGAGCATGCTTGTATTATTAAATTCACAACACTATCATGATTAGCATATGTCAAAATCAACCATATTAATCCTTTCATTAGTATCCATGTCAGTTCAGTTGGGTGTAGGACTTAGCATCGACTGAACCTAGGGATGGAGGATTACCCATCAACAGAGGACTAAGACCTTTAGTAGAAGTCCTTAAGTTCTAGGACTATGTAGCCAACATAGGTTATGAGAGGTCACCTGTCAGTTGAGGACTTACACTCTCTTAGGGATTAGCTTCCACTAGAGGACTAACACCTTAGTCCTTTGAGACATCATGTTAGTGGATCTACATAGCCATTGTTGGTACTCATGGAAAGGTACTGACACCCTCTCAACTAGGGTTACAGGTTGGACCTCGATTAGCTCAAATTAGGTCATGCCAATTATGTGATAGCTCCCACAGTTTCAACTTTAGTATTCAGATTACATTAGTTCAGGTTTGCATGATCAAATGTCCATATATCAGTTATTCAGATCATTTTAGTACATGTTTATACTTGGTATTGTATTCGATATTCATGTTCATGCATTCATACACAATATACATATATATCAGGTAGTAATCATCTCATATACCAGTACATTCAAAGTACTGACCACATAATTTTTTTATGCTATATTTTCTTATAAAATAGGTTCGGATGCTCAGTTTCTGATCGTACTTAGATAGTTTGTGTACCACTCAGCTACAAATTGGTAATTCCTCATCAGTAGAGGACTAATTATACTTTTATCATACTTTCTAGTATTTCAGTAGTCAGAGTTAGTTGGGGACTTGTCCCAACAACTTATTATATCAAAAGGCTTTCAGACAATCAAATAGTTAGTTATGTTTTCAGTGATGTGTTTCAGACTCTTTGGTTATTTATTTGACTATTTAAACAATTATTAGATGACTTTCGTACATTATTTTGTCACCTTTCATTCAGTACTTATAGCTTGTGCCAGTTCATAGGTTAGCTTGGGGTCACTTGTGGCCTTAAGAACCGTGTTATGACTAGAGGGTAGTCTCAAGTCGTGACAACAACCAAGAAATCCTCATAGTATAAAGGTTAGTGTAACAATCCAAATTGTAGTTACACTAAAATGGAAGGTGAAATTTGCACCTAGTCTTTTCTTAAGCAATTTCTAAGCAATTCAGGGCTAGTCTAGTGTTGGATGATTTCGAAGGTGTGCTAGTCTAAAGGAATGTGATATTAATGTTAGAATTGATGATATTTTTTGACTTAACTCTTAGATAGATAAGAAATTTAGGATGCTGTAGCAATTTTCTGCACTTAAAATAGAGTTATAGAACTCTGATTATAAAGTTTACCGTAGTGGAGTTGGTTAGCGATGTCATATTTTTAGTAATGTATGTAAAATGGGTATAATTAGAGAGAGTTACCAAGATTCCGTCTTGGGACTACTATAGTAAAAAATGGATCTGCTGCAGCAAAAAAAGGTATCGCTATAACGAAAGCCTGTATTGAGTCGCGAACCTGCAACAACAATGTAACCACTGCATCAATAATTTAACTATTGTAGTGGTAACACATAGTGTTTTGATAATTTTAAACACAAAAAATACTTTTCATTTCTTACTTTCTGAAAAATGCGAGCGGGCTCTAGGAAAGACAATTTTTTGCAAATTTTTTGAAGTTTAACCCTAAATTTTCAATTACATCTTATAATCCTCAAAAAATTATTAGAAAACTGATTCATAGTAGAATTTGGAGTTTAATTTTAATTCATAAAATTGATGTAAGTTGGTGAAAATAAGTATAAAATCTATAAACAATGATCCTAGGGTGTTACAAAATTCTAATAAAAGTAGAATCATAGTTGCTAATGCTAAATATAGTAGGGTTTATGAGGTTTAACGAGGGAAAAAGTCTAAGATGATAATTTAAGACAATTTTATGGTTAAATAGCTAGTTATTAACCCCTAGTGGTTAAAAAGGAATGGATTTATCAAAATGGGTGTATAATCTTTTTATTAACTTGTTTTGATCAAGAGCAAGTTGAAAGAAAAAGGAAAGACAAGCTTGTGGCCTATAAGTATTATTGAGCAAGAAATCGAGGTAGGTTATGATTTATTGTATCAACTAGACTTGCTTGACTTTTTTCTTATATTTAAGTTGAGTAATCATATGATGATTGACTATATTGCATATTCACACACATTGATGTTATTAAATTGATGACGATGATGATGATGATATACAACTAATGATTTTCATGAAGTTATTGATCTAATAATGTTGAAGAGACGATAATGATATTGATGATGTATTAAAATTATGATGATGACATTGGAAAGAAAAAGAGATAATGCACATATCTTGTACTCATACATGCATTCATATCCATTAAATATTGGTTATAATCATATGTTTTTGATACAATTTGTTGTTGAAAATAGTTAAATGTAAACATGTATGAGTCTAAGTTATATTACCTATAAATTAGACTATTATAATTGTGTTATTGTCTTTGATTATAAGTTTTGTGACGATCATTTTGCATTTATTTAGTTTACTTATTTGTATGGCATCGGGTTGAGTTGGCTTATAGTGCCTACCAGTAATTGTTGATGTACAGATGTTACCTATGATCTTCTTTTTATTGAGTGCAAAACATGTTCTAGAAGTTGAGATAAGGCCTCAGCTCTAGCCAGCAGTCCCATCTAAGGGTAAACACCATGATCAGACAACTTTTGGATCTTCAAATTAATGATCATGTCCTTTATGTTGGAACTAAGAGACTCATGTGTTATTTTTGCATTTTTAGATATCTTAATACTCTTGGATATGCTTGTACGATGACTTCAGGTCCCGAGTATTTGTAATAAGTAGAGATTTATGCACTCTATTAGTGGTTTGATAATTTAATTGGTTGGTGTGGATTTCTAATAATTTAATAAAGACAGTTTAGACTTGGTAATGATGAAGTTAGTGTAAAGTAAATATAAATATGACATTGGGTTACTTGAGGGTTTGGGTTAGGCATGGTTCTCCCACCATAGGTTAGCCTGGTTGCTAATAATGATCATTTAGATCATGTCAAAAATGATATTAGGGAACTGGGTTTATAGATCTCATCATAAAAGAACAAATATAGTAGTCTTATGAAATTGTACAGAGATGTCTGCATTTTTTTGGGAGTCTACAGGGCTTTAGGAAATGAATTCCTTTCTTTCTTCCTTTTATGAAATTACATGATATCAATTTAAATATAATGATATAAATTGGTATCTAAATCATTAACTGTTGTTTACATATGATGAATACTTGTTCCACCAGAGAAGCACCCATAATGACCATTGAGGCAATTCGAGGTTGGCCTCAAGTTAGGGATAGAGCTGGAAGAGGAGGACAGATAGCAATACCTATTAGTAATGGAGCCCAGGCCGCTGGAGAATCGACAGAATAGAGATCACCATCTCTTTGCCTATAATAAAATTCCCTAAACATTGTCTAGAATGAAAAAATATTGTTGAGGAGGAAGAGATGATAGTACTAGAGAATGTGGTGTCAGTACCAAATGGTGCAACCTAGTGCCTTTATATACTGAATTGATTCAACAAGTGTTAGGATTTTTGAGTAGCTTGGCTGGTACCGATAACACTCTAGTTATTCTAGCCTTCCTGACTCTAGTCTTACAACATGCCACTATAGTAGAACCAGACATGGATGAAGGCTTTAAAATAGGGGTGTATCCCCGATACTTACTTGGGCTAGTGATGACTGATAATGAGTATGGACAATTTTGCAAGTTCAAAAAGATTAAACCCCTAGTATTCAAGGGTATAGAGTCAAAGGATGCAATTGAGTTTTTGATAGACTGACATGAATATTTGTATAAGATAGGTGTTGTTGAAAGATATAGTGTGGAGTTTATTTTTTCAGCTGTAGGACAAATTCAAGCAATGGAGGAGGTCATTCATCGAATACAAGGCCGCCTCACCTCCACTTACTTAGGTATAATTTTAGAATGTATTTCTTATGAAATATGTTCTCCATACATATCGTGATCATAAGAAGGATGAGTTCTTAAGGTTGGAGTTGGGCAACATGTCCGTGGTAGCTTATGAGGCTAAATTTTAATCCTCTTCTCACTATGAAATACAAATGAGAACCTTAGAGAAAGAGAGGATCAGGTAGTTTGTGAAGGGCTGAATTGTAGGTTCAGATGATTACTTTATCTATGGTTGCTTCTGGTAAGTCCTTTCAAGAGATAGTTGAGTTTGAAGAAGGCTCAGGCACTTGAGAATTAGAGAGAAGTAAAAGCAGAAGAGAAGAAGGCCGAAACCCCAGGCCAGTTCTGTGGTAGTATATCTAAAGGTCATGCTTCTTCTCGACCTTATAATTCAGCCATGGAAATGTATGAAGGGGTACCATTAGGGGTCTGTTATCAGCCTTTATGGATAATCAACTATACACCTATATCCTCTTTAGTTCAGAGTACTGCTTTGGGCATCAGGTTCTGTTATTGTAGGAGTTTATGCCATATCAAAATATATTGTCCTAATTACTTATTTGCAGGTCAATTGACACAACAACTGGATTTTAGTTCTCTAGCTGCAGTAGGTCATGGTGGTGGTGAAAATGGTAAGGGTCATCCATAAGGTGGACATTGTAATACCCCATAAGATCTTAAGCTTGATCCAACTTTTAGTTGCAAGCTTAAGGGGTCCAAGTCTTAAAATTTTCACTAAGAGCTTAGGACTTAGTAATTTTCAAGACCCCAAGAATTTACATGTTTTATTTTGTCCTTCTCGATCCTGAGATGTTGGTTTTTGAGTTTAAACATGTAACACCCCGATTCGCTGAACCGAAATGCTACACGGTGCCCATGACCCTGAGGGACCACAAACTAACCCATGTCTTATATTTGTACCTGTATACTGCAAATCATGATATAATAATGCGAAATACATAGAACTATAAGGCCATAAGGTTTAACTGAATACAATCATGTGGGTGAAAATACCCAAAACAACTCAATCTGAACGTAAATCTGAACATAAATCTAAAAGCCTCTAAGCTATCTGAATAAGGAGTTGAAGGAACATGTCTCCAACTAACTCCGTTTAACTAAACTGAAGAAATAAATAAATGTATCAAATCATATTGTCCTCGAATCAATGAGGACTCACTGTGTCTTTGCGACTGGAATGCTACCGCTACTACTGGGCTGGAGATCATGTCTCGGAACCTATGGTGTAACATAAAAAGAAAGCACCATAGCACAAATGTGTCAGTACAATTGGAGTACAGAGTATACGAGGAAGGTACGCTGAACATAAAGGGTCTCATGCATGAACAACACTGACTGACTAATATGAACGTGAGAGTGCAAACACACATATATAGAAATTGGGACCGTGAATACGTGATAGCATAACATGTAAGCTAATACATGGTTTACTGATAAATTTCATGACTGATACTGAAACTGATAACATGGACGACTGTATCTGATAGTCCTGTATGTACTAAAATCTAAAGAACACCTTGAGTTCTTTTACGAAGACTGATACTGAAATTATGGGAATTAGTGTTTAACCGACATGCCCCATGTATACCGTTATAGATAAGCTGGGGTCCAATCTCTACCCCGACTGGAAGGGGGTCAATATCGTGCCACGGGTAAGGACAGCCTGTGAGTGACCCTTATCTGGCGGGTACTCAATGAGAACGGTGGGAACCCTAAACTGATGGGTTAAGACACCTCATCAACCTACCCTGTCTACATAGATCTGGAACACAAGGATGACTACTAAGAATCACACCTTGAACTTGTGGGTGAGTTCCCATCCTTGGGTTCACTCGGTGCTGACCTCTACTCCTATTTGGAGGGACTGGACATGAATAACTGACTACATGACTTAATCTTACTGAATTCTATTGATTGGCGAAATATTACTGATATCTGACAACTGACTAAGATCATGAGATTTTCCTGAGTCTCATGGCGGGCTGAAGTCTATGGAATCATAGCTTGAGTTCGGATATCGTGAAACATGACATGGATCTAGGCACACAGGTGTATTTTGGGTACAAGTATCCCCAAGACTTGATGGAAGGAAATTGACACACATGACTGACTTGATCATAAGAGTAGAGTCCATAATTTATAATATCATAAGTAGCGATCTCATATTAAGCATGGTTATCAACAATGTATTGCATGGAAAGGATTTCATATCACATGGAAGTACTTGCACAAATCTTAATATCATGTTCATTGTATAATCATATTGGCAATGCATACCAATAGCATGGAAGTTCATGTGGATTGCATGGTTATCATACATCTTGTTCATAAGTAGGATTTGCAAGTAAACATAGCATAATTTGATAAGAATAGTTCATGAGTATTCCAACAACATTTACAAGGCACATTAACAACATAGAAGTCATTGGAACGTAAGGGCATATCATGAATCCTTCACTTAGTCACAATTTAGCTATGTTGCATGATTTCTAGTTTCTTAGGCATTTTATCAAACACCTTACATGCACATCTTAAGCATAAGTGAAATCATCAAATTATACATCATGAAGAACCAAATTTACATGTTTCCAACTGATATGATATCATGAAATTTTAAAAAATAACATATAAAGATTACATCTTGGGAATCACCCAATATCAACAAAATGATCATCAACACCCAACAATATAGAAATCATACTTTATAATGAAAAAGAGGGTTGTTGATCTGTATGGATGAAAAGGATCCATAAATCAACTCACGCATACTATTATATAACAAAACAAATAATCATAAACATTGGGTATGATCATATCACCACAATAAACCAAGCTTTTGTATTTTAAAGATTGATTCTTGAACTCCACGAATGAAAGAAATCCGTGGATGAACACTACGCATACCTTAGAAGGAAGATTCTTGATAATTGTCGGAGGAATTTCCTTGAAATCGGATATTCAAGTTTAATTATGCAACCCTAGTTGTTTTTCTCCTTTAGTTCTCCTGGATGATGAGCTTTGAGATGAAAATAGGGTTGTAATAAGCTTAGAAGCTATATATTTCGTAGGGTTAAGTTTAGGGACGTGTAAGGAGTGTTAAAGGGCTTAATTACCCTTAAAACAACTCAGAACAGAGTGTTTTTGACACCTGGAATTGACTTAGGCGGCGCCCTAGTGATTGCCTAAGCTAGGTTAGGCGGCGTCTAGCCAATCTCCTATGCTTGGGTTGGGTGGCGCCTAACCAATCGCCTATGCTTACGATCTCTCACAAAAATGGGCATAACCTTTTGCTCGAGTATCGGATTAAGGTAAAATTGGTATCATTGGAAAGCTAATTCGATTCTCTACAATTTGGTGGGTATAAATCAGCCAAAATAACAATTAACATTGAGTTATACTTGTTCAAAGATGACCTTTGCAAAATCGAATAGTAAAACTTGATGGATTCAAAAACTCTTAGCTTGTATTACCTTAAGTGGCTCATATGAACATGCTTAATGCATCATAAGATATCCTATCACTAGGATATTCATTGTAAGTCATGTACTCAAGCATGAATCACAGGATTGGAGATTTCATACGTAGGAATACTTATTCACTTCCTAGCTTAGAAACATGTGGGGTATTACAATATCTCCCCCTTGGGAACATTCATCCTCGAATGAGAATTTACTGAGAAGGGATACAAGACAATAGAATCTGAACTGAACATGAAGAACTGAAACTTGATCTCATGACTGACATGCTAAACATACTAAACTCATGTATATCTGATGCACGGACAACTGACACATGAATACATGACTGAGTATGTAATGGTTAATAGGTACCAAGTTTATACTTGAAACATGAACGTGAAACTGAATAAGATTAAGGAGAACTGTTACCTTGAGCTTGATCTGAATTGGCGGGGAAGAGGTGAGTCTACTTGGTACGCATATCTACTTCTGCTTCCCAAGTATCTCCCTCATGAGACTGATTTTGGCAAAGAACCTTGACTAGAGGGACTTCTTTCTTCCTTAATCTACGAGTCTGGTAATCTAAGATTTCGACTGGGATCTCTTCATAGGAGAGGCTGTTCTGAATGTCGATGCTCTGAATAGGTACAACAACTGCTGGGTCACCTATGCACTTCTTTAGCAAAGAGACATGGAAGACTGAATGGACTGAGGCTAGATCTGAAGGCAACTTAAGCTCATAAGCAACCTTGCCGAAGCGACAAAGAATTCTGAAGGGACCGACATACCGGGGACTGAGTTTCCCTTTCTTGCCGAACCTCTTAACTCCTTTCATGGGAGAGATCTTAAAATAGACATAGTCATTGACCTCGAACTCAGGATCCTTTCTACGAACATCTGCACAGGACTTCTGTCAGCTCTGAGCAGCCCGGAGTCTCTCTCTGATCAAATGAAATTTCTCTAAGGCGTCGAATACTAAGTCAGGACCTATGATTAAGGCCTCACTAACTTCAAACCAACCAATCAGAGATCTAAATCTCCTACCATAGAGATCTTCGAATGGAGCCATCTGAATAATAGAATGATAGCTATTGTTGTATGAAAACTCAATCAAAAACAAGTAGTCATCCCAACTTCCCTTGAAGTTAATTGCACACACCCTTAGCATATCTTGAAGAGTCTGAATGGTCCTCTCTTCTTGACCATCAGTCTGAGGATGAAATGCTGTGCTAAGATGGACTTGGGTACCGAGACCCTTTTAGAATGCTTTCCATAAGTGAGAAGTGAACTGGGTACGTCTGTCTGAGATGATTGATAGTGGAACACTGTGTAGTCTAACTAACTCCCTGATATAGAGTTTGGCATAATCCTCGGCGGAATAAGAAGTACAAACAGGAAGGAAATGAGCTGACGTGGTCATTCTATCTATAATGACCCAGACTGAATCATGCTGATGACGAGTTCTAGGCAAACCCATCACGAAGTCTATGTTAACTTCTTCCTACTTCCAAGTAGGAATGGTGAACTCTTGCATAGAACTACTAGGTTTCTGATTCTCTATCTTAACCTGCTGACATGTAGAGCACTTAGCCACAAACTCTGCAATATCTCTCTTCATCCTACTCCACTAATAGATGTCCCGCATGTCGTGGTACATCTTAGTGGCCCCTGGATGAATAGAGTATCGCGCACCATGTGATTCTGCAAGAATTCGCTACCTCAATTCATTTACACCTGGAACACATAGACGACCCTGACAACGAAGAACAACATCTCCCCCTTAGGAGAAAACCTCGACATTCTAATTCTGAACTGGATCTTTGAGCTTGATAAGGCTAAGATCCCTGTCTTGTTTCTCTTTTACCTCGGAAATTAAAGATGAATCTGAACTACTATGAATACGTACACCACCCTCTGAAGAATCGACTAAGAGGACGCCTAGTCTGGCAAGCTAATGGATCTCCTGAGCCATCTTTTTCTTTCTATCCTCAACGTGAGAAATACTACCCATGGAGAGTCGACTGAGAATGTTGGCTACAACATTGGCCTTTCTCGGATGATAAAGAATACTCATGTCGTAATCATTCAAGAGATCTAACCACCTTCTCTGGCAAAGATTGAGATATTTCTGGGAAAAGACATACTGGAGGCTTTTATGGTCTGTGAAGAAATCAACATAAACTCCATAGAGATAATGCCTCCAAATCTTCAAGGAAAAAACTAGCGCTGCTAACTCAAGATCATGAGTAGGATAATTCTTCTCATGTGGATTTAACTGTCTGGAGTCATAGGCTATGACCTTACTATGCTGCATGAGGACACAACCTAAACCCACTCTGGATGCATCACAATAGACTAAAAAACCGTCTGAAACATCTGGAATAGCTAGAACTGGAGCTGAGGTGAGTCGAGTCTTTAACTCTTGAAAGCTCTTCTCGCTTGAATCTGACCACTGAAACTTAATCTTCTTCTGAGTCAATCTGGACATGGGAGATGCAATAGAAGAAAATCCCTCGGCAAACCACCTGTAATAGCCAGTCAAACCCAAGAAACTCCTAATATCTGATGGAGATACAGGTCTGGTCCAGTTTTTTACTACCTTGGTTTTCTAAGGATCTACTCTAATGCCATCACCGGAAATAATATGGCCAAGGAATGCTACTGATCTTAGCCAAAATTTTCACTTGCTAAACTTAGAGAATAATTGATGATCTCTGAGAGTCTGAAGAACAATCCTGAGATGGTCTGCATGATCATGATCTGTGCGAGAATAGACCAGAATATCATCTATGAAGACTATAACAAACATGTCCAAGTAATGCTTGAACACACGGTTCATCAAATCCATAAAATCTGTAGGGGAATTGGTAAGACCAAATGACATGACTAAAAATTTGAAGTGACCATATCGAGTACGGAAAGCTATCTTCAAAATGTCACATTCTCTAACTCTGAGCTAATGATAGCCCAATCTGAGTTCTACCTTGGAGAAGTAACTGGCACCCTGAAGTTGGTAGAATAGATCATCAGTCCTGGGAAGAGGATATTTGTTCTTGACCGTGACCTTGTTGAGTTGATGTTAATCAATACACATCCTGAGAGAATTGTCTTTCTTGCGCATGAATAATACTGGCGCACCCCATGGGGAAATGCTGGGTCTGATGAATCCCTTATCTAAGAGATTCTTCAACTGATCTTTCAGTTCCTTGAGTTCTTCTGGTGCCATTCTATATGGTGGAATAGAAATAGGTTGAGTATCCGGAAGAGGTCTATGCCGAAGTCTATTTCCCTTTCAAGAGGAATGCCTGGAAAATCTTTGAGAAAGATATTTGAGTACTCATTAAGAACAGGGACTGTTTCAAGGCTAGGAGATTCAGAACTGGAATCTTTAACATGCACGAGATGATACACACACCCCTTAGAAATCATTTTCCTTGCCCGAAGGTAGGAAACAAGTTGACCCCTGAACAATGAAATGCTACCCTTACACACTAGGACGGGCTCATTCGGGAACTGAAACTGAACTATCCTATTTCTGTAGTCGACTGTGGCATAGCAGGAATGAAGCCAATCCATGTCGAGAATGACATCAAAATCAGTTATCTCTAACTCCACTAAATCTGCTGACATGGATTTCTGAGATATCATAATCGGGTAGTTCCTGTATACCCGCCAGGCTGTGATGGTTTTACCCACTGGGGTAGAGACTGAGAAGGGCTGTACTAGGACTTTGGGACTGATTCCAAAATCGCCTTCTATGTATGGAGTAAAAAAAGACAAAGATGTACCTAGGTCTAGCAAAGCATAAACATGAACATAGAAAATCTGTAACATACTAGTAACGACATTAGGAGAATTTTCCTGATCCTTCTGGGACTGAAGAGCATAGAGTCTGTTTTGGCGTTGCCCACTGGTAGCACTAGAAATGGCACCCTGCTGGTTCGGGCGACTGGACTGAGTTGTAGAATGATTTTGCTGACCCTGAAGACTTGACTTTAGACACTCTCTAATCCTGTGGCCTGGATTGCCACAACCAAAACAGATATCACTACCGGCTCTACAAATTCCCTTGTGGTTCTTACCACAAGTCTGACAATGGGGATTTATTCAAGCACTACTAACACTGCCCTGAGATTTAGAGCCTAGCGCTTTTTTTATATTGCTGTCTCTGAACTTCAGAACTAGAGCGCTGGTAGAGGAAGAATCTAGAATGGATGACTTGGAGCAAAACTGTGAAAGGTTTTCTCTATCTGACTTGGGGTGAGCAAAGTTGAAATTACCTGACCTTGCTCTCTTGTTCTACCTCTCCCTAGTCTTAAAATTCTGCTCTTCTACTTGTTGGGCATAGGTCATGAGTCTGGCTAAGGTCATATCACCGATCAGCATCGTAGACCTACACTCATTTACCACGCTATCATTGACCCCGACACGAACTTGCTCATCTTATCTCTATTGTCTGCAACCACATGAGGAGCATACCTAGGTAGCTGAGTAAATCTAAGAGAATACTCCCTAACCATCATATTCCACTGCCTGAGGTTGATGAACTTAAGAACTTTGGATTCCCTCAGCTCTTGGGGAAACAATCTGTCTAAGAAGGCTGTGACAAATTCCTCCCACTCGATAGGGCCTATATCATCTAACCTCTCAGACTTCCACTGTTTGTAACAATCATAAGCAACATTTTGTAACTGGTAGGCGGCTAACTCAGCACTCTCAATAGAAGTAACACCCATGATGTCAATGACCTTCTGGACTTGGTCAATGAACTCCTGAGGGTTCTCATCAGACTTAGACCCATGGAAAGATGGAGGGTTCATCCGGGTGAAGTCCCAAACCCTAGCTTCTTAGGAATTGGCCTCTGGATTGGCAAAAATGACTGGTGGCTATTCATTCTGTGAAGCCATGGACTGAGTAAGTGTGGTAAATATTTCTCTAAACTCCGTATAGGAAACATTTTCGCCCAAAGGATCTTCGGGCTGAGGAGCTGGCTGGTTTGTTCTCTTTGGGGCCATGGTCTGGAATAAGAGAAGAATGGATTATACTGAGAGTTTAACTTTTGATTATGCTCACTAGCATGACATGAATAATGAAGAAAGGAGACTGTTCCTAAAACATCTTATAGCCTTCCGCACATAAATGTGGCGCGCAACATACTCATGTACAAGACTCTACTAGATGAGGATTTCATACTTCCTAGGACTCTATTGAACCTTAGGCTCTGATACCAAGTTTTTAACACCCTGATTCGCTGAACCGGAATGCTACACGGTGCCCATGACCCCGAGGGACCACAAACTAACCCATATCTGATATCTGTACCTATATACTGCAAATCATGATATAATAATGTGGAATACATAGAACTGTAAGGCCATAAGGTTCAACTGAATACAATCATGTGGGTGAAAATACACTAAACAACTCAATCTGAACGTAAATCTGAACATAAATCTGAACGTAAATCTAAACGTAAATCTGAAAGCCTCTAAACTATCTGAATAAGGAGTTGAAGGAACATATCTCTAACTAACTCTGTAAAACTGAACTGAATAAATAAATAAATGTATCAAATCATATTATCCTCGAATCAATGAGGACTCACTATGTCTCTGCGACTGGAATGCTACCGCTACTGCTGGGCTGGAGCTCATATCTCGGAATCTATGGTGTAACATGAAAAAAAAGCACCATAGCACAAATGCGTCAGTACAACTGGAGTACCGAGTATACGAGGAAGGTAGGCTGAACATAAAGGGTCTCATGCATGAACAACACTGACTGACTAATATAAACGTGGGAATGCAAACACACATATATAGAAACTGGGACCATGAATACGTGTTAGCATGACCTGTAAGAAAATACATGGTTTACTGATAACTGTCATGACTGATACAGAAACTAATAACATGGATGACTGTATCTGACAGTCCTGTATATACTGAAATCCAAAGAACGCCCTGAGTTCTTTTACTAAGGCTGATACTGAAACTGTGGGAAGTAGTGTTTAACCGACATGCCCCATGTATGTCGTTATGGCTAAGCTGGGGTCCAATATCTGCCCTGACTGGAGGGGTGTCAATACCGTGCCACGAGTAAGGACAGCCTATGAGTGACCCTTAACTAACGGGTACTCAATGAGAATGGTGGGAACCCTAAACTGATAGGTTAAGTCACCTCATCAACCCTAATCTGATGGGTTAAGATGTCTCAACCTACGTTGTCTACGTAGTTCTGAAACACAAGGATGACTACTAAGAATCACACCCTAAAATGGAAGGTGAGTTCCCATCCTTGGGTTCACTCGGTGCTAACCTATACTCCCATCTGGAGGGACTGGACATGAATAACTGACTGTGCATGACTTAATCTTACTGAATTCCATTGACTGGCAGAATGTTACTAATATCTGACAACTGACTAAGATCATAAGGTTTTCCTGAGTCACATGACTGACTGAAGTCTATGGAATCATACCTTGAGTTCGAATATCGTGAAACATGACATAGATCTAGGCACACAACTATAGTTTTTGGGTACAAGTACCCCCAGGACTCGATGGAAGGAAACTGACACACATGACTGACTTGATCATAAGAATAGAGTCCATAATTTATAATATCATAAGTAGCATTCTCATATTAAGCATGGTTATCAACAATGTATTGCGTGAAAAGAATTTTATATCACATGGAAGTACTTGCACAAATCTTAATATCATGTTCATTGTATAATCATATTGGCAATGCATACCAATAGCATGGAAGTTTATGTGGATTGCATGGTTATCATACATCTTATTTATAAGCAGGATTTGCAAGTAAACATAGCATAATTTCATAAGAATAGTTCATGAGTATTCCAACAATATTTACAAAGCACATTAACAACATAAGAGTCATTGGAACGTAAGGGCATATCATGAATCCTTCACTTAGTCATAATTTAGCTATGTTGCATGATTTCTAGTTTCTTAGGCATTTTATCAAACACCTTACTTGCACATCTTAAGAATAAGTGAAATCATCAAATTATACATCTTGAAGAACCAAATTTACATGTTTCCAACTCATATGATATCATGAAATTCAAAAAAAAAAACATATAAAGATTCCATCTTGGGAATCACCCAATATCAACAAAATGATCATCAACACCCAACAATATAGAAATCATACTTTATAATGAAAAAGAGGGTTTTTGAGGTTTATGGATGAAAGGGATCCATAAATCAACTCAAGCATACTATTATATAACAAAACAAATAAGCATCAACATTGGGTATGATCATATCACCACAATAAACCAAGCTTTTGCATTTTAAAGATTGATTCTTGAACTCCACGGATGAAAGGAATCCGTGGATGAACACTACAAACACCTTAGAAGGAAGATTCTTTATGATTAACGGAGGAATTTCCTTAAAATCGGATCTTCAAGCTTAATTATACAACCCTAGTTGTTTATCTCCTTTAGTGCTCTTGGATAATGAGATTTGAGATGAAAATAGGGTTGTAATATGTTTAGAAGCTATATATTTTGTATGGTTAAGCTTAGAGATGTGTAAGGAGTGTTAAAGGACTTAATTACCTTTAAAACAACTCAAAACGGAGTGTTTTTGACACCTAAAATTGACTTAGGCGGCGACCAAGTGATTGACTAAGCTAGGTTAGGCGGCGCCTAACCAATCGCCTATGGTTGGGTTGGGCGGCGCCTAACCAATCGGCTATGCTTACTGTCTCTCACAAAAATGGGCATAACTTTTTGCTCGGGTATTAGTTTAAGGCGAAATTGGTATCGTTGGAAAGCTAATTCGATTCTCTACAATTTGGTGTTTCTAAATCCGCCAAAATACCATATTAACATCTATTTATACTCATTCAAATATGACTCTTGGAAAATCGAACACTAAAACTTGATGGATTCAAAAACTCTTAGCTTGTATTACCTTAAGTGACTCATATGAACATACTTAATGCATCATAAGCTATCCTATCACTAGGATATTCATTGTAAGTCATGTACTCAAGTATGAATCACAGGATAGGAGATTGCACATGTAGGAATACTTATTCACTTCCTAGCTTAGAAACATGCGGGGCATTACAAAACAGGTTTAGGAAAGTTAAGGGTATGTCTCAAAAGAGTTTCAGGATTTTTGGATGTGATTCAGGGCATGTATGGAAAATAGAGGCAGTGAACCCCCACGTTAGGGATGTGCTATGTAGGCCATTCCTGGGGAATAGGTTCTATATTGTGGAGGCAATTCACATGGAATAGGTACCGCGTTGTGGAGGCTATTACCCTATAATGGGGTCCACACCACGGATGTCACTCCTCTACTAGTCTAGTTCTGCAATTAAAGGGGCTAAGAGAGTAATTTGGTTCTTTCCCTTTAACCCCAATCATCCAAAACATGATTTATAACATTCATAGAAGCATTATTTGCCCATAACCCTCAAAACAACTCACATAAAACCCTTCCTCTTACTAAGAACAAAAATTCAAGATTTCTCTCTCAAGAACTCAAGAATCTAAGTTCTGGTTTTAAGATTTCCTCAAGAATCCATTCAATTAAGGTATGTGGGGTATTCATCAATGGGTCCCTATCGCCCATTAAGCCCTAAACACCCTCTCTTTGATTAAAATATGGGTTTTTCCTTCATTATGAAATTTCATATGTTCAAGATGAGTTTAGTTCATGCTCTTCCTTAGTAATTTGAATTCAATCTATGTCCACATATGATACCATGAAAAATTAGGTTATTTCATGTTTTAAATTTTAATTTCCCATGTCATATTTATGTGATTTCATGTTACAATATCAAATTATACATTAAATCATGTAAATATGTTGTCTTCTCCTGTTTAACATATTTTTATGTTCAAATTCATGCTTCGCACCTATTTTTTTTGAAATGTCTTATGTTTTGGGTCTTTGAACTATGATTCCATGCCACTATTTTAAGCATTGTTATCATATTTTTCTAATCATTCTGTGCTGGCGGGTTATGAACACCTAACCTATGTGTTTTATATGTTTGTTCTTTCAAGTAACAAGTCATCTTGACTATGGTTTTATTATCATATTCAAGACATTATGTTCATGCCAAGCATTCACAAATACAGTATCATGTCATATTAAATGACTAATAACACCAATGTCATTAAGTTGGGAGTAACACTTAGCACCGAGTGAACATAGGGATGGCCTCTCCCCTATCAGTTAGACATGAGATATTAGTAGCAGTCCCTAAGTTCAAGACCTACAGCACAACCATATATTATGAAGGGTCCCCTGCTAGCTAGGCATGGAACCCTTATCCTTTGGGACATTATCCTTGTAGATCAATATCATCATTAATGTGTTGGTACCCCTGGGAAGGTACCAGCACCCTTCTAATAAGGATTATAGGTTGGATCCTAATAGCTTAGATTGGATCATGTCGGTTGTATTTAGCTCCCACAGTCTCAATGTAGTATTCAGAATAAATAAGCTTAGGTTTGCATGATCAAGTATAAAAACTCCAGTTATTTAGTTATTTTATAATAGTGATTCAGTCACTTAGGTTTACAACTTATTTCAGTACATGCTTATGCTTGGTCTTGTATTTTCAGTGTTATATGTTCATACATTCATGTTCAGTTGTCATATGTTTATTCACTTAGTCCTTACCTCATGTATCAGTACATTCAAAGTAGTGATTGCTTACCTTTATCTTGTGCTATGTTGTATTATAACATATGTCTGGACACTCAGTTCCCCAACCATCCTTAGAAAACTCAACAGTTCCCCACAGCAATGGTGGCGAGTCCTCATCTATCGAGGACGTGACATGTCATTTTAGTTATTTATGTATTTATTTATGTTTTGTTAAATGGAGTTAGTTGGGGGTTTGTCCCATTAAATCCATATATTTAGAGGCTTTCAGACAGACAGTCTAGTTTCTAGTATTCATCAAATACTTCAGTCATGTCTTTTATATATTTTAGTATTCAGATTGACAGTTCCTTATTAGTTTATCATCCACACATTTTGTTTTACTTTTATTTCATTAAGTTCTCATAGTAGGTAGCAGACTATGGGTTAGCTTAGCGTCACTTGTGTCCTTAAGCACCGTGTCACAACTACGGGGTAGCCTCGGGTCCTGACAAAACTTGGTATCAGAGCCTAAGGTTTTAAAAGTGTACTATGGTGTCTGAAAGATGCATTGAGTAGAGTCTTATGCATGGGTGTAAAGAGCACTACACTTATTGACAAGGGGCTGCAACATACTTTTTGTAAAGTTTTCCTTCTTTTAGTAATCATGTCATGCGAAAGAGCATGAGATCTATTGAATTCCTCTTTCTAACTCATCTAGTGCCTTCTAGAAGGAACAACGAATGAAGGAACGGAGATGAACCCGCACCACCCCCTATTCAGGAATATCCCCTGAATGACCATATTTCTCATTGTGAGTTCAGGGCTAGTTTCACAGCCTTGGCCCATTCTATAGTCACTCAGAAAAATTAGTAGGCTGTTGCCCCAGGATAATTAGGATAGAATGCCAGGCTCTAAGTCCCAGGTTAGTATGGGTAGTGGTCATACCAATATGCTCTGTAGAAAGTATGGTAACAATCATCAAGATGAGTGAAGAGCTGGTAGTGATAGGTGTTTTGGGTGTGGAAAATCAGGCTAAAGGGTAAGAGAGTGCATTGTGGACATGTGATGAGTAGAAGTGATTGCCATCAGGGCTAGACTAATGCTTCAGCAGCACCAGCAGGTCGTTTGCCTTACTAGGGTGCCACGTCCAGTGCCACTAGTAGGCAGCATTAGAATAGACTGTATGCTCTCCAAACTTGGCATGATCTGGAAAGTTTTACTAATATGGTTATGGGTATGTTATAAGTCTTCCATCATCATGTTTATGCATTATTAGATCCTGAAGATTACCTTTTTTTATGACTTCTTAAATAGATGTAGACTTTGGTATCAGTCCAGAAACATTAGTAGAGTCTTTCTCAGTATCTACCCTAGTGGGTAAGTCTATACTATCCAAAAGGGTATACAAAAATTTCCCTATTATGGTGTCTCCGAAAGTTACTTCTGTTGACCTAGTAGATTTAGAGATGATTGATTTTGAGGTCATTCCCAGCATAGATTGGCTGCACTCATGTTATGCCTCAATCTATTACAAAAATAGAATTGTCCAATTCCATTTTCCTAATGATCCAATTATCAAATGGAGGGGTAGTACATCAATGCTTAAGGGTCAGTTTGTTTCCTATGTTAAGGCAAGAAGGATGATACTTAAGGGGTGTATTTGCCATCTTGTTTGAGTCAAGGACTCAAATTCTGACACTCTAAGCCTTGAGTCAGTTTCAATTGTAAGAAAATTTTCAGAAGTATTTCCTGGGATTCCTCCCAAAAGGGAAATTAACTTTGGAATAAATCCCTTTCCAGATACCCAACCTATATCTATTCCACCATATATAATAGATCCAATTAAGCTTAAGGAACTGAAGGATCAGTTGAAGGATCTATTAGATAAGGGTTTCTTCAGGCCTAGTGTTTCCCTATGGGGTGCTCTAGTTCTATTCGTTCATATGAAAGGAAGTTCTCTCAGAATGTGCATCGACTATCTTTAATTGAATAAATTCACCATCAAGAATAAGTATCTGTTTCCAAGAATTGATCACTTATTCTACCAACTTTAGGGTACACGTTATTTCTCTAAGATAGACCTCAGATCTGGCTATCATCAGCTCAACTTTAGAGAATGTGACATTTCAAAGACAACCTTTAGAACTGGGTATGGTCACTTTGAATTCCTAGTTATGTATTTTAGACTAATGAGTGCCACTGCAGCCTTCATGGACTTAATGAACATGGTGTTCAAGTAGTAATTTCGGTTGTGACATCTAAAGGTAGAGGTTTTATCCTAAGGGGGAAATGGTATGCTTCATTGTTAAGGAAGGATATGTGTTCCGTGTGTTGATGGTTTGAGACAACAAATATTAGCAGAAATACATAGTGCACGGTACTCTATCCACCCAGGAGCTACTAAGATGTACTGTGACTTATGGAAAATATATTGGTAGAGTGGTATGAAGAAAGATATTACAGAGTTTATGGCTAAGTGTTCAAACTGTCAGTAGGTTAAGGTTGAGCACAAAGGCCTAGTGCTACGCTTTAGGATTTTAGCATCCCCACTTAGAAGTATGATAGGATTGCCTTGTACGCATCGTCAGCATGATTTAATTTGGGTCATTATAGATAAAATGACCAAGTTAAGCCATTTCTTTCTAGTTCATACTTTATATTTTGCTGAGGATTATGATAGACTCTATCTCAAGAGTTGGTAAAATTTCATGGGGTTTCATTGTCTATCATTTTAAATAGAGGTGCTTAGTTTACCTCTCACTTTTGGAAGGCTTTTTAGAATAGTCTTGGTACCCAAGTTCATCTCATTACAGCTTTCCATCCTTAGATGGATGGTCAGGCAGAGATGACCATTCAAACTTTATAGGACATGTTGAGGGCTTGTGTTATTGATTTTAAAGTTAGTTTGGATGACCACTTACCTATAATTGAGTTTACCTACAATAATAGTTATCACTCTAGTATTTAGATGGCTCCATTTGAGGCTCTCTGTGGGAGGATATGTAGATTTTCTATTAGTTGGTTTGAGGTAGGTGAGGCCACTTTAATAGGGCTAGATTCGGTGTTTGAGGCTACAGAGAAAGTTCAGTTAATTTAGGAGAGGCTGAAGAAAACCCAAAGTCATCAAAAATCTTATACAGATGTGAGGACATGAGATCTTGAGTTTGATATTGGTGACTTGGTCTATTTGAAAATTTCACCTATGAAAGAAGTGAAGAGATATAGAAAGAAGGGGAAACTTAGTCCCCACTATGTTGGCCAATATAGAATTTTGTACCACTTTAGTAAGGTAGCTTATGAGTTAGAGTTGCTTGTAGATTTGGCAACAGTACATCCGGTGTTCAATGTTTCTTTGTTAAAGAAATACATGGGTGATTCGGCTTTAGCTGTTTCCTTAGAAAGTATAGTTGTTAAGGATAGCCTTTCCTACAAAGAAGTCCCAGTTGAGATCCTTGATAATTAGATTTGTAGGCTAAGGAATAACGACGTTTCTTTGGTTATGGTTCTATGGAGAAATCAATCCATTGAGGGAGCTACTTGGGAAGCTGAAGTAGATATGCTAGCCAGGTATCTTCATCTTTTCTCCACAAATTCAGACTCAGCTTGAGGTAATGGTTTAGGATAATTCTTTTTATTCTCTATTTTAGCTATGCAACTATTCTAATTTCATAGCATGCATTCATGAAATCAGTTCAGCCTATGTAGTATGTATCATATTTCAGACCCAGTTATTTGATTATGTTTCAGCTTATCAATATTCAGTATAGACTTTCTGTCTCTGTAGTACCTCAGCTTAAATAGTTTTATTCGAGGATGAATGTCCCCAAGGGGGACATATTGTAATACCTTGTAAGATCCTAAGCTCGATTCAGCTTTTATTTGCATGCTTAAGAGGTCCAAGGCTTGAAAGTTTCACTAACTATTTAGGACTTAGTCTTCTTCAAGACCTAAGACTTTACCAATTTTATTTTTGGATTTCTCGACCTCTAGACGTTGGTCTTTGATTTGAAACATGTTTAGGAGGTTAATGGTATATCTCAGAAGAGTTTTAGGATTTTAGGATGAGATTCAGGGTGTGTTTGGATAGCGGAGGCAGTGAGCCCCCATGATAGGGCTACATCACATGGTCCATTCCCAGGGAATATAGTCCACATCGCAAAGTCCATTATTAGGGAATAGGTATCACGTTATGGAGGCCAATCCCCCAGAATGGGGTTAACGCTATAGAGGTCACTCCCCCACTAGTTGTGATGCCCCGAAAAAAATTTCCATTAAGATCTCAGGCGAAAATATGTTGAATTCTATTCTTTATCATGATTAGTAATTTTTCTGTGAGGAATTTCTGGATATGCTACCCGTCATCGTATAGATCATCGAATAAGCATTCCAACAATATGTGGATCATACAAAACGGACACTCGAGCGATGAGTTATGATCATTTCGATCTAACCGTGAATAGTGGTGAACAGTAAATGTGCAGGCAAAAAAAATACTGAGACCAGGCAAATTTTAGGGTCAACTTCAAACAATCATAACTCCTTGTACGTAATGATCTAGGTGAGATACTACATATCAATAGAAATCTCTGAAAGTCCTCTTTCCAATGAAATTGGTTTCATCCAATTTTGCTATCGGAGAAAAAAGTTATGGTCGATCTACTTCAGCCTATCAAAATAGTCCACCAAAGGACAGATTTGACATTATTTTGTTTTTAAGGGTATTTTGGTCATTCCTACTCTAATCCATCCGGGTAAACCATGGATTTAAGTCCATTAAGAGCATTCAATAGCTTATTTTTCTCTAAAGTTTCATAAGGCTCAAACCCCAACCCCACTACTCCCAATTTCGTCCTTCTATATCTCTTGATTGAACCATAGAAATTTTAAATTGATTTGGGATTCGAGTTGATCATGTTAAGGGCTTCGAGAAGCACCCTTTATTTGCATGAATAAAGTTCCGGAGTCAGAATTTCATATTCATCTTCTATTTTTAGGTATATGGGGCTTTGAACAAGATTATCCTTTCAATCTTGTGCCCATTATTTTTGTTGAATTACATTGACATGAGATTTTACATGTTTTACCATGAATTGGAAATATGGTTTGATATCTTATATTATTATCCATGAGATATGGGATTATATCATCCGATATGTGTATGATGTTGAGATAGAATTATGTCGAAAAAGTATTTGATTATGAGAGTATGATGATTTAATTTGTTAAGCCTTGATTTATACTATCATTTCACTATTTCCTTATTATTAATTTATAATTGATATTAGAAATTCTATATCCCTACTATAGGTTGATGTCTCAAGTACCTTTAAATAAGAGTTGGATGGCAAATTGAGAAATGTTGATATTGAAGTTGCAATGAGTCTTGGTATTTTTCGTATGGTTTTGATGAGTTAAATTGTTTAAAATATTATGTATTGAGTCTTCATATCCTTGTCCAAATGTTGAATCGGTTATGGTTCAATGCATTGATACCTTGTTAATGTTGAGAAAGATTAAAATATTTTGAGCTAAAATGTGTTGAGTTAGGAATCCACAAATTGATATGATTTGATAAATGAGAAAGAGATTTTATTTAGTCTTTATGATAGACCCTTGTGATGTTGTGGTGGATTTCCTAACGCGTTCTGAGCTTGTCGGGGAATAGTACTTAGCACAAAGAGGAAAATTTGGTATTTCCCCAAATCTATGTGCCACCGTAGGGTTGTTTGATGATGATATTATTGGCCAGAGATCCCGATTGTGATTATTGCAGTTTTAAGGTCTTACTCCCTGGCAAAGAGTATGATGATCCATCCAATGGGGGTTACAAACATTGGTATTCCACGTAGCTCACGTGGGGTTGTCGGTTATAGGAAACTCCCCTGTCCATAAGAGTCATGTTTATTGAAATACCGAGTCACTCCGAGTTTTGATGTGGTAAGTCAAGTTGCCTATGATGATCTATAATGATTTATGAGGTTTTTCTCCTACATTTCCTATCTAAGACGTTATGAGTTGCATGATTCAATGTCACTCAAGACAGGTGTGTCATTATGGTCCGTATGTATGTTTTTACGAAATTTATGATATTATTTAAATTTTTCAATCGCCCCCATAAACTCAGTTCGTATCTTGTGCTGACCCACATATTTCTCTATGGGCTACATTCTTACCATGATGTAGGTTCAGGTACTCAGCCGCAGCCGCAACAGTGATATCCGAGTGCCGCATCTACGTTCCTTCAGTGGTGAGTCCTCATGGTTTGAGGACGAAGTTGATACTTTTGGTGCTATTATTTTATGATCCCTTTGGTCTGGTGAGTCAGTTGGGGGTTTGTCCCAATGGATCCTTGATTTTGCTCTATAGAGGCTATGTCAGACTAGTGTATTGTTGGGTTGGTTTGTGTATAGACATTCCATATATGTACAGTCTAACAATATTCTGTGCCATGTGCGATGTGATATGATGTGTACTTATATATTTATCCTTAGTGTAGCATGTATGTTGTTGTGTTGGAACCCAAGGGTAGTGTTTTGTCTTAAAGGGTTAGCTTAAGGCTACGTGTAGCCTTAGGCACCGTGTGTCATCTCGGGATAATATTTCAGGGTGTTACAAACTTTGTATCAGAGACTAAGGTTGTGAAGTATCCTAAGGAGTCTGACAAGCCGCGTTACGTAGAGTCTGGAGCATCGGTGTGTAGCGTGCCACACCTATGATCAAGAGGCTTCGGGGCGTTCTAGGAAAAGTAGTTTCTTTCTTTCTACAAGAGTCTATCATGCTTACAACTATTTTCTTCTGTTGTTAATTCCTGCGTTCTTATGACAGAAAATGCCTCCATGTCGAGCTCACGGAAACAATAACCAAATTCAACCCGTTGATCCATTACATGAGACGGTATCCCATGCTAAATTTCTGGCAGCGTTTCAAATGCTAGCCCAGGTAGTTACCACAATGCTCAGGCAAACGCTCCACTTCTATAGGAAAATAATTCAGCAGCAGCACGAATTCGTGACTTTATGCGGATGAATCCACCAGAGTTTCATGGGTCGAGAGCAGGTGAGGACCCACAGATGTATGTTGATGAAATGAAGAAAATTACACAGATTATGCACGTGACCGAGGAATAAAGTGTGGAGTTGGATTCTTATCGGTTGAAGAATGTTGCCTATGACTGGGTGCAGATGTGGAATAAGGGTAGAGAGGAAGATACTGATCCGGTGACTTGGCATTTGTTCCAAGATGCTTTCTTGGATAGATTATTTTCTCTTGAGTTATGGGAAGCTAAGATAGAGGAGTTTATAAATTTGAGACAAGGCTCCATTTCGGTTAAGAAGTATTGTCTTAAGTTTAATCAGCTATCGAAGTACGCTCCCAATATGATGGCTGACTAGAAGACTAGTATGAGCAAGTTTCTAACTGGGGTGTCGTGTTATGTGGTGAAAAAATGTAGATCTGCTATGATCAATAGGGAGATTAATTTTCCTAGGTTAATGATTCACGCCCAACAGATTGAGTCATACAAGATAAAGAAAAGATAAAGAGTAAGAGAGATTAAGAGAGTCAGATCAGAGCAACAGGGGTCTGGTCAGACTAGATTCTCCGGAGGGAGTCGCCCTCAGTTTTAGAGACGTCCATTTATACCTGTGCCTTCCTCAGCTAGTGCTCTCTTATATCGGGGTAGGCAAGAGCTCGGGAATAGGTCGGTACCTTCCAGGTCTCAGGACAGTGTAAGCAACTGGCCTCATCCTCTTTCATGTGCTAAGTATGGTAAAGACCATTTTGGGGAGTGTTATATGGGGTAGCAGGGCTGTTTTGGTTGTGGAAAGTTGGGTCACATACTTAGAGACTGCCCGTATGCCAGACAATGGATTCGTGATGCCCATCCCCAGAGTTAGGCTACTAGTGCCCCGCCTCCCGCAGCCCGTCCAGTTCCTCCTCAGGGTGCTTCATCTAGTACTGCTGGTGGTCAACGCCTGAATCATTTATATGTTATACCACCTCATCAGGAGTAGGAGGACTCTCCCGATGTTCTCACTGGTATACTTTGTGTTTTATATTTTGATGTCCATGTGTTGATGGACCCCGGTTCGAGTTTTTCTTGTGTGACACCTCTGGTTGCTGTAAATTTTGAAATGGATCCTCAACTAATTTCTGAGCCTATTTTGGTTTCTACTCTGGTAGGAGAGTCTGTCATTGCTAATTGGGTGTATAAGAAATGTCCGATTACTGTATTTCATCGGGTTATGTATGCTGATTTGATTGAGCTAGATATGGTTGACTTTGATATCATTCTGGGTATGGATTGGCTTCACTCATTTAATACGTTTATTTATTGTCGTGCCCATGTGGTTAAGTTTTAGTTTCCTGATGAACCTATCCTCGAATGGTCCGAGAGTTCTGTGAATCCTAAGGGTCATTTCATATCCTATCTCAAAGCTAGGAAGTTGATTTCCAAGGGTTGCTTTGGTTCGGGTTTAAGACACTAAGTCTGAAACCCCAACCATTCAGTCAATTAATGTTGTTAATGAGTTTCTTGATATCTTTCCGGAAGATCTCCCTAGAGTACCTCTTGATAGAGAGATAGAGTTCGGGATTGACCTTCTTCCCGATACTCAGCCTATTTCTATTCCTCCGTATTGCATGGCTCCCGCGAAGCTTAAAGAGTTGAAGGGGAAATTGAAAGATCTTTTAGAAAAAAGCTTTATTAGACCTAGTGTGTCCCCGTGGGGTGCACCTGTCTTGTTTGTGCATAATAAAGATGGTTCTTTATGGATGTGTATTGATTACCGGCAGCTTAATAGGGTTAATATCAAGAATAAATGTCCGCTTCCTCAAATTGATGATTTATGTGATCAATTGCAAGGTGCAAGCTACTTTTCGAAGATAGACCTCAGATCCGATTATCACCAACTTAAGGTTAGGGAATGTGATATCCTTAAGACAACCTTTCGAACCCGTTATGGTCATTTTGAATTTCTAGTGATGTCTTTTGGGTTAACTAGCTCCAGCAGCTTTCATGGATCTTATGAACCGTGTATTTCGGGCATATCTGGATTTATTTGTAATAGTGTTCCTAGATGATATTCCTATTTACTCCCAAAGTGAGGGTGATCATGCGGATCATCTCCGAATAGTATTGGAAACTCTTCAAACTCATCGGTTGTATGCTAAGTTCAGTAAGTATGAGTTCTGGCTGAACTCTGTAGACTTCTTAGGTCGTGTTGTTTCTTCCGAAGGTATTAGAGTTGATCCTCAAAAGATAGAGGCTATAAAGAGTTGGCCTAGACCTATTTATCCTTTTGATATCCGAAGTTTCTTGGGTCTAGCTGGTTATTATCGTCATTTTGTTGAAGGGTTTTCATCTATTGCGTCTCCTATGACCCGTTTGACCCAAAAGAAAGTGAAGTTATTATGGTCCAAATCTTACGAGAAGAGTTTTCAGGAGTTGAAGACTCGACTCACTTCATCCCCTGTGTTGACTTTGCTTGATGGTGTTGATGGGTTTTTGGTGTATTACGATGCTTCCACAGTTGGTTTGGGTTGTGTATTGATCCAAAAGGTCAAGGTTATAGCTTATGCTTCCAGGCAGCTAAAGCCTAACGAGAAGAATTATCCTACCCATGACCTTGAATTAGCTGTCGTGGTTTTTACTTTAAAAATCTGGAGACATTATTTGTACGGTGTCCATGTCGACGTCTTCACGGACCATAATAGCTTGCAGTATGTATTCACCCAAAAGCAGTTGAATTTTAGGCAGATACGATAGTTAGAACTATCGAAAGATTATGATATGAGAGTGCTATATCATCCGATCAAGGTCAATGTAGTAGCAGATGCCCTTAGTCGGAAGTCCATGGGTAGCATAACACATGTGGAGACTGGTAAGAAGCAGTTGGCCCATGAGGTACATCGTTTGGCTAGATTGGGGGTTAGGTTGTTTGGTGATGCTGAGGATAGTATAGGAGTGCAAAGCAGTTTCGAATCCTCTTTAGTTTCGGAAGTGAAGGAGAAGCAAGACAGGGATCCTACCTTGGTCAGGTTAAAAGAGTCAGTTAAAGACCAAAAGGTGGAGGTTTTCTCCTAAGGGGGACATGTTATTTTGAGACTCTGAGAAAGATTTTGTGTTCCTAATGTTGATAACTTAAAGTAGAGGTTTATGGCGGAAGCGCATGGTACGCGATACTCCATCCATCCGGGTGCTACCAAGATGTACCATGATTTGCGAGAAATCTATTGGTGGAACGGTATGAAGAGGAACATAGCAGAATTTGTGGCGAAGTGTTCCACATGTCAACAGGTTAAAATAGAGGATCAAAGGCCCAGTAGCGTGATGCAAGAGTTTAACATTCCTACTTGGAAGTGGGAAGAAGTGAATATGGACTTCATAGTTGATTTGCCTCCTTCTCGTCGCCATCATGATTCGATTTGGGTTGTCATAGATCGGCTAATGAAATTACCTCGTTTCTTGCTTGTGAATTCATCGTACATAGCTAAAGATTATGCTATAATATATATTCGGGAACTCGTCAGACTTTATGGAATCCCTTTGTCTATTATTTCTGACAGAGGTACTCAGTTTACCTCTCAGTTTTGGAAATCATTCCAGAAGGGTCTCGGTACCCAAATTCATTTAAGTTCAGCTTTCCATCCGCAAATAGATGGTCATGCCGAGTGGACAATTCAAACTTTAGAAGATATGTTAAGGTCTTGTGTGATTGATTTTAAAGGTAGTTGGGATGAGCACTTCGTATTAATTGAGTTTGCTTACAATAACAGTTTTCATGCTACTATTGGAATGGCCACGTTTGAAGCTTTGTATGGTAGAAGGTGTAGATCACCCATTGGTTGGTTTGAAGTTGGTGAGGCTGTCGTGACCGGATCGGATGTGGTGTTCGAGGTTATGGAGAAGGTTAAGTTAATGCGAGAAAGGTTGAAAATCGCTCAAAGTCGTCAAAAATCATACGCAGATGTACAGAGGAAAGACCTTCAATTTGATGTTGGTGATTTAGTGTACTTGAAAGTTTCACCCATGAAAGGGGTGAAGAGATTTTGCAAGAAAGAAAAACTAAGTCCCCGTTACATTGGTCCCTATAAGATTGTGGATCGCATTGGAAAAGTAGCGTATAAGGTTGAATTGCCTGCGGAGTATCTAATGTCCATCTGATTTTCCATATTTCTATGCTTAAGAAGTCTATTGGTGATTCTGTTGTGATTGATCATTCCGAAAGCTCGGGTATTCAAGATAGTCTTTCATATGAAGAGATTCTGGTTGAGGTTTTTGACTTTCAAGTTAGTAGGCTAAGAAACAAGGAAGTTCCTTTGGTTAAAGTACTTTGGCGAAATCAATCCGTGGAGAGTGCTAGTTGGGAAGCCGAAGCGGATATGTGTGCCAAATATCTCCACCTCTTTCCTACGAATCCTAAGCACGTCAAAGGTATTGTTCTCTTTTGATTTAATCCTTATTGCTATGTCTATCTTGGCTTGTGTGTTTACTACGATATTCAAAAAAATCTAGAATGGAGTATACGCTTGGGCAAGATAATTTTTCTCTATATACTCATTTTCATAGTATTCTTGACCTACCTATCAACATTCGAGGATGAATGTTTTGGAGGGGGAGATGATGTGATTCCCCGAAAAAAAAATTCATTAAGATCTTGGATGAAAATGTGTTGAATTCTGTTCTTTATCATGATTAATAATTTTTCTGTGTGGAATTTCTAGATATGCAGCCCGTCATCATGTAGAGCATCGAATAATCTTTCCAACAATATGTGGATCATCCAAAACGAACACTCGAGCGATGAATATGATCATTCCAATCTAACCGTGAATAGTGGTGAACAGTAAATATGCAAGAAAAAAATACTGAGGCCAGACAAATTTTAGGGTCCACTTCAAACGAACATAACTCCTTGTACATAATGATCTGGGTGAGATACTATATAAAAACAGAAAGCTCTGAAAGTCCTCTTTCCAATGAAATTGGTTTCATCCAATTTGGCCATCGGAGTAAAAAGTTATGGTTGATCTACTTCAGCCTATCAAAACAGTTCACCAAAGGACAGATTTGACATTATTTGATTTTAAGGGTATTTTGGTGATTTCCACTTTAATCCATCCGGGTAAACCATGGATTTAAGTCCATTAAGAGCATTCAATAGCTCATTTTTCTCCAAAATTTCATCAGGCTCAAATCCCAACCCTACTACTCCAATTTTCATCCTTCTATATCTCGTGATTGAACCATAGAAATTTCAAATTGATTTAGGATTCGAGTTGATCATGTTAAGGGCTTGGAGAAACACCCTTTATTTTCGTGAATAAAGTTCCGGAGTGGAAAGTTCATATTCATCTTCAATTTTTTGGTATGTGGGGCTTTGAACAAGATTATCCTTTTGATCTTGTGCCCGTTATTTTTGTTGAATTACATTGACATGAGATTTTACATGTTTTACCATAAATTGGAAATATGGTTTTATATCTTATATTATTGTCCATGAGCTATGGGATTATGTTATCCGATATGTGTATGATGTTGAGATAGAATTATGTCCAAAAAGTATTTGATTATGAGAGTATGATGATTTAATTTGTTAATCCTTGATTTATACTATCATTCCACTACTTCCTTATTATGAATTTATAATTGATATTGGAAATTCTATATCCCTACTATGGGTTGATGTCTCAAGTTCCTTTAAATGAGAGTTGGATGGCAAATTGAGCAATGTTGATATTGAAGTTGCAATGAGTCTTGGTATTTTCCAGATGATTTTGATGAGTTAAATTGTTTAAAATATTATGTATTGAGTCTTCATATCCTTGTCCAAATGTCGAGTTGGTTATGGTTCAATGCATTGATACCTTGTTGATGTTGAGGAAGATTAAAATATTTTGAGCTAAAATGTGTTGAGTTAGGAATCAACAAATTTATATGATTTGATAAATGAGAAAGAGATTTGATTTGGTCTTTATGATAGACCCTTGTGATGTTATGGTGGATTTCCTAACGCGTTCTGAGCTTGTCGGGGAGTTGTACTAGCACCGAGAGGGAAATTTGGTATTTCCCCAAACCTATGTACCAGCATAGGGTTGTTTGATGATGATATTATTGGCCAGAGATCCCAATTGTGATTATTCCAATTTTAAGGTTGTACTCCTGGCAAAGAGTATGACGCTCCCGCCAATGGGGGTTTCAAATATTGGTATTCCACGTAACTTACGTGGGGTTGTCGGTTATAGGAAACTCCCCTATCTATAAGAGTCTTGTTTATTGAAATACTGAGTCACTCCGAGTTTTGATGTGGTAAGTAAAGTTTCCTATGATGATCTATAATGATTTATGAGGTTTGTCTCCTACATTTCCTATCTAAGATGTTATGAGTTGCATGATTCATTGTCAATCAAGCCAAGTGTGTCATTATGGTCTGTATGTACGTTTTTACGAAATTTATGATACTATTTATATTTTGCATGCGCCCCTACATGCTCAGTACGTATCTTATGCAGAACCACATATTTCTCTATGAGCTACATTCTTACCATGATGTAGGTTCAGGTACTCAGCCGCAGCCGCGACAGTGGTATCCGAGTGCCACATCTACGTTCCTTCAGTGGTGAGTTCTCATGGTTCGAGGACCAAGTTGCTAGTTTTGGTGTTGTTGTTTTGTGATCCCTTTGGTCTGTTGAGTCAGTTAGGGGTTTGTCCCGATGGCTCGTTGATTTTGCTGTATAGAGGCTATGACAGACTAGTGTATTATTGGGTTAGTTTGTGTATAGACATTCCATATATGTACAGTCTAATGATATTCTGTGCCATGTACGATGTGATATGATATGATATGTACTTATATATATATCCTTAACGTAGCGTATATGTTGTTGTGATGGAACACAAGGGTTGTGTTTTGGCTTAAAGGGTTAGCTTGAGCCTATGTGTAGCCTTGGGCACCGCGTGGCATCTCGGGATGATATTTCAGGGCGTTACACTAGTCCAGCTTCGCAATTAAAAAGGTAAAAGGGGTAATTTGGTCCTTTCCTCTCAACCCCAATTATACAAAATACAATTTATAACATTCATAGAGGCATTATTTGCCCATCATCCTCAAAACAACTATCGTAAAAAACCTTCTTCTTCCCAAGAACAAAAATTTAAGATTTTTCTCTCAAGAACTTTAGAATCTAAGTTCTAGTTTGAAGAATTCATTAAGAATCCATTCAATTAAGGTATGTGGGGTATTCATTAATGGGTCCCTTTCACCCATTGACCCTAAAAAACCCTCTCTTTGACTAAAATATGGGTTTTTCTTTCATTATGGAATTCCATATGTTTAAGATGAGTTTAATTTATGCTCTTCCTTAGTAATTCAATTTCAATCCATGTCCATATATGATCCCATGAAAAATTAGGTTATTTTATGTTTTAAATTTCAATTTCCTATGTCATATTCAAGTGATTTCATGTTACAATATCAAATTATGTATTAAACCATGTAAATATATTGTCCTCTTATGTTTATCACATTCATATGTTCAAATTAATGCTTCTCACCTATTTTTTGAAATGTTTTATGTTTTGGGTCTTTGAACTATGATTCCATACCACTATTTTAAGAATTTTTATCATATTTTGTAATCATTCAGTGCTGGTGGGTTATGAACACCCGATAACTATGTGTTTTACATGTTTCTGCTTTCAAGTAACAATTCAGTCAGACCATGGTTTTATTATCATATTTGGAACATCATGTTCATGCTGAGAACTTACAAGTACAGTACCATGTCATGTTAAATGACTTATAACACCAATGTCATTAAGATGGGAGTAATACTTATCACCGAGTGAGCATAGGGATGGCGTCTCCCTCATCAGTTAGTCATGAGATGTTAGTCGCAGTCCCTAAGTTCCAAACCTACGGCACTATCGTAGATTATAAGAGGTCCCCAATCAATTAGGCATGAGACCTTTTTCCTTCAGGACATCGTCTTTGTGTATCCACATCGTCATTCATATGTTGGTACCCTTGGAAAGGTACCATTACCCTTCTAACCGGGGTTATATGTTGGACCCTGATAGTTTACATTGAGGCATACCGGTTATATTTAGCTCCCACAGTCTTAGTGTAGTATTCAGAACAGATAAGCTCAAGTTTGCATGACCAAGTATATAGACTTCAGTTATTTAGTTATGTTATAATAGTGATTCAGTCACTCGGGTTTACAACTTATTTCAGTACATGTTTATGATTGGTGTTGCATTTTCAGTGTTACATGTTCATGCATTCATGATTAGGTGTCATATGTTTTTCAGTTAGTCTTTACCTTATGTACCAGTACATTCAAAGTATTGATCACATACCTTTCTCTTGTGCTATGTTGTCTTATAACATAGGTTCGAACGTATAGTTTCCCGACCATCCTTAGGTATCTTAGTATTTCCCCACAACAGTAGTTGTGAGTCCTGATCCATCGAGGACATGACATATTATTTTTGTTATTTTTGTATTTCCTTAAGTTTAGTTCAGTGGAGTTAATTGGGGGGTTTTCCCATCCACTTCATATGTTTAGAGGCTTTCAGAAGAATAGTTTAGTTTCCAATGTTTATTAGATACTTAAGACATGTCTTTTATATATTTCAGTATTCATATTGACAGTAACTTATCGTTTTATCTTCCGCACATGTTATTTTACTTTTATGTCATTCAGTGCTCATATAAGGTACCATACCATGGGTTAGTTTGGGGTCATTTGTGGCCTTAAGAACCATGTCGCGATTAGGGGGTAGCCTCGGGTTATGATTACCAGTCTACTAAAATGGGAGGCAACCAAGCCAACTAATATGGGAGCTAGGTTATTACAAATGGTGCTCAGGCTAGTAAATATAGTGGTCAGGGTGATGATAGGGCCTAGTTTTATGTTTTTTCAACTCATATACTTCTGATCCTATGATCACATATACTATTCTTATCTATGATCATATGAAATCTATATTGTTTGATCCCAGTTCTACTTTCTGTTATGTATATGTGAAATTTACCTTAGACCGGGACTTAGACTATGAATATCTTGATACTCCTATGTATGTGTACACACCAATAGAGTTTTTATATGTGTTGATCGATGGATTGTGCATATCCTGTGATGTTTATCAGGTTTAATAACTTGGTAGACTTAATGATTCTAGAAATTAATGAATTTGATCTTATCTAAGAGATAAGTTGATTGTATCCTTATCTTTCATTCTTGATTATTATGCTAAAACTATTACTATTGCGCTTTCCATGATAAAGAAGTTAAAGTTGTAGAGTACTTTTAAGCCCACTCATATAAGGATTGTATTAGCTATTCATCCCCTGAAATCAGTAAAGAAGGGTTGTAGGGCATTTCTTGCCCATATTTTAGAAGATAAATTCATAGTTCCTCCTATAATTTTTGTCCCAATTATTTGTGAGTTCTTAGAAGTGTTTCCTAGTGACCTTCCAGGTATGCCTCTAGACTAGGAGATTGATCTCTATATAGATTTAGAGATCTGGGAAATTGGCCCTTCTCTATCCCTCTATCGTATGGCACTAACAGAGTTGAGAAAGTTGAAATATCTGTTACACTAATTGTTAAAGAAGGGTTTTATTCGCTTAAGCATTTCTCTTTGGGGTGCACCTATTTTATTTGTTAAAAAAAGGATGATATCATGAGATTATGCATAGAGTACCATCAATTAAACAAGGTAAACATTCGCAATAAATATATTTTGCCTAAGGTAGATAATATATTACACCATTTGCAAGGAACTACTGTATTCTCCAACATTGATTTAAGATCAAGCCATTACTAGCTCAAGGTTAGGGAGAGGGAAATTGTAAAGACTAATTTTTGTACTCGTTATGGGCACTATGAGTTCTTAGTCATGTGATTTGGCTTGACTAGTGCCCTAATTGCCTTTATTAGCCCGATGAATAGGGTCTTAAGTAGTTTTTTGATGCATTTATTATTCTTTATTAGTGACATATTAGTTCACACCAAGAGTGAAGAAAAACATATGATGCATTTGCGTATAGTGTTGGGGTTGCTTAAGGAGAAGCAACTCTATGATAAATATTCCAAGTGTGAGTTATGGCTATCTTTAGTGTCCTTCTTGGGGCACATATTTCTAAGGAAGGGGTTATGGTAGACATACAGAAGGTTGAGGTTGCATGGGGTACCTGTATTGATTATGTCAGACAGAGGTACTTAATTCACATCTAATTTTTGGGGGCGGTTTTAATTAGAATTGGGTTCTAGGTTAGACCTATGTAGAAATTTCCATCCACGAACTGATGGTCAGTCGAGCAAACTATCCAAGTGCTTAAGGACATACTTCGGGCATTTGTTATAGACTTTGGCGGTCAGTAGGACCAATACTTTCTATTGTGTGAATTTTCGTACAGTAATAGCTACCACTTTAGGATTGATATAGCTCCTGTTGAGGCTTTTTATGGTAAGAGGCATATGCATTTAATTATGGGTTTGATGTATTCGAAGTAAGGCCTTGGGGAACTAACATACTCAAGTATTCAGTGGAAAAAGTGAGTTTTATATTAGAAAATCTCATAGAATCTCAAAGCCAACGGCGATAGTATGCAAACAACAAGGTTGTAGATTTGAAGTATGCCCATGAAGGGTGTAATGTGATTTTTCAAGAAGGGAAAATTAAGTTTGAGATACATTAGACCCTTTGAGGTTTTGAAGTGAGTGAGGTCAGTAGCATACAAGATGGTATTGCCTCCTAGCATGTCAGGGGTTCACTCGGTATTCCACATGTCATTATTAAGAAATACAATAAAGATGAAGACTATATTATTCATTGGGGCCTTGAGTAGTTTGATAGGGATTTATAATATGAGGAGGAACCAATTAAAATATTTAGTATATCTGTGAGAAAGTTGTTAACTCGAGTCATTCCATGTGTAAGGGTTTAATGGAAAAACTATTCCATTGAAGAAACAACTTGGGAGACAAAGGTTGACATGAATAAATGGTATCCACGCTCGTTTATTGACCCAGATAAATTCTTGTTTAAATTTTATCATCTCGGTCTAGTTGTCATTTGGGAACGAATGAGGGGTAAATTGGTATATAATGTAATGACCTAGTGTTGGAAGATTTGAGGGTTTACTAGCCTAAGAAAATCTTTTATCAATGTAAGTATTAGTGGTGGTGTTGGACTTGATTTTTGGATAGATAACAAGTTTAGGAAGTTGTAGAAACTTCCACATTAAAAACAGAATTATAGAACTCTGGTTATAAAGTTTACCATAGAGGGGTTAGTTTGCGATTTCATATTTTGAGGAATGTACTATAAAATAGGAAAAATTAGAGAGAGGCCCCAAGATTCTGTCTTGGGGCCGCTGCAGTAAAATAGAGAACTACTATAGTGGAAACAGAACTGTCGTAGTGGATGTCTGCATTGAGTTTTACAATGGTAATTTAACTGATGCAACGGTAACGCATAGTGTTTTGACAGTTTTAAATCCAGACAATGTTTTTTATTCCCCAATTTCCAAAAAACGTGAGATTTCTTTGGGAAAGGAAAATTTCTATGGAAATTTTGAATTTTCATTATTGGAGGTAAGTTTTTTACATTTTAAACTTGAATTACTTCTTATAATCCCCAAAAATTATTACAAAATTAGTTCCTATTGGAATTTGAGGTTTAGCCCTAATTCATGAAATTGATGTAAATTTATGGGAATGAGTATAAAATTAGTAAATTATGATTCTAGGGTGTAAGAAAACACTAATAGAAGTAAAATCATAGTTGTTCATGTCAAATAAAGTAGGGTTCATATGGTTTAAGGAACGAAAAATCCTTCTATGATAATTTAAGATAATTTCATGGTTAAAAATGGTTAGTTATTAATCCCTAGTGGTTAAAAGGACATGAATTTAAATGAGTATATAATCTTATTTTTATAGATCAAGAGCAAATTTAAAGGTAAAAAAGGCAAGCTTATGGCATAAAATTGTTGTTGAGAGGAATCTAGGTAGGTTATGGTTTATTATAGAAATTAGACTTTCTTGGCTCTGTGCTTATATATGAATTGAGTAATTATAATTGCTTTTAAGCACTACTTGTGAGTATTGACTAAATTGTGTATTTATACATATTGATGTTGTTGAGATGATAATGATGATGATATACAACTCATGATGTTCATGAAGTTATTGATGATGATAATGTTGAAGAGATGATATTGATGTTGATTGTCTATTGGAATCATGATGTTGAAGAAGATGATGATGATGTTGATGAGATTGGAAATATAAAGAGATGATGCACACATCTTGCATTTATTCATTCATCCGTTTATATGCATTGAAAGTTGGTTATAATCATGTGTTGTGATGCAACTTATTGTTGAATATGGTTAAGTGTAGACATTTATGAACCTTAATTGTATTCCCTCTAAAGTGAAGTGTCAAAATTGTGTTCTTGTCTTTGATTTTTATTTTTGTGATGATCGCATTGCATTTATTTAGTATACTTATTTGTATGACAATAGGTTGAGTAATCCTATGATGCCTATGATAATGCTACCTGTACTCTTTTTTTTGTAGAGTGCAAAACATGTTCTAGTGGTTGTGACGAGACCTTGGATCTAGCCAGTAGTCTCAAACTTTGATCAAATGGTGAACACCATGATCGAAAAACCTTTAGATCTTTAGCTTGATAATTGATGTGCCATGGTTCATAGCACTTACGATGATTAAACTTGGAGAATATGTATGTACTTATGGATATTTTGTTGGATTTGATGTGTTTTTGGAGTGATTTTGCAGGAAATTAGTTGTTGGAAGATAACTAGAAGAAAGTGGAACAAAAAGCTAAAAAATGGCCATCTACTTTGGAACCTACACCCCGTAGGTACAACCTACTGGACGTAGGTGGATCCGTATGTATCATAACCTGAAAAATAGAGAGAAAATTTTTAGGAATGGCACCTACCCCTCCCCACCTACGGCCATAGGTACCACCTACACCCCGTAGATGGGTCCATAGGTGGCCGCAAATGCACTTTTTCTGGATCATTTTGGATTTATTTCCTAAGGTTTCCATGTAACCTAAACACTCTCCTATGATGTATTTAGAACTTTTTATGTACATTTAGTCAAGTTTTTCTCTTTTATTAAGGATTTGATTTCTAGGGTTTTCATGTAATCAATAAATGCCCTTTAGACGTTGTTTAGTTAGTTTATGCGAGAGGATGCCTAGATAGGCCCTTTGGGACTAATTTTACATCATTAACAAATATTTTTTTATTCTAAGATTGACTTGGGATCTTATTTTTCTTGATTTGTTTTAGGTTTGTTATTCAATTTGAGACTTTGGGTTTTATTCTTTCATTATTATGAGATTGATTCTATGATTTTTTCTATGAATTCCATAAATTGTCTTGGAATTATAAGCGGCTAGTTCCCTTAGTTAGGGTTGTGTGAAACCTAGCGGATAAACAAAGTAGAGGAAGTTCCAAGTCTTTCTAGATAAATATTCTTGCATGTATTGCGGTTTTCTTCATTTTTATTAATTTTTTAATGGTGGATAATGTTAGAAACATGCTTTTTTTCACTATGAGCCTGATTGGGAGGTAGAGATTAGAAAAAGGAGATCAGAACAGTAATTTAGAGTTAATTACCGAAATAAGCTTACCTGCACTATCTACCTAAGACGGTTATTATTCATCTAATAACTTGAGACTCACAAGGTAATAGTTAACTAGGATCCAAGATAAGGGTTAGTAAGGCGAGATCTTCAGACTGAAAAGGTAAAGGGTAAAATCGTTTAATAAATCCACAAGATAGTTGATGGTACATAACTTATTAGATTCTGCATGCAGGGTATTAGAATAGTTCAACAATGCATGGTTAATCTGCATAGTTAGAAGTTAGGGGTAACATAAGCCTAGTGTTCGTCTTAGATTGATTACAACCTTAAGCATCCAGTTCTTTCTCCTTTTTACTATTTCTACAGATCCCTCCATTTACTTTTCTGCAATGTTGTTGATTTCAACAAATTAAAGTAATATTTATGACGTATTCCCTATAGGATCAACCCCAACCTATTTGGATTACTATAGTATGACAATGATCACTTTATCCTTCAATTGGAGATGTAGTTTGGGCGATATCAAAATTTTGGTGCCGTTGTCGAGAAATACAATCGTAGATTGACTAATTGGAGTTGTTGTGGTAGTCAGGTTTTTCTTTTCTATTCTTCTTTAGTTATATGCTTGTATATGCCTACCCTTCTTTGTATAACAACTTGGCCAGAGAAAGTATGGAGTAGTGAATACTTCCTTATTATTGATCCTTATCATTTTCATATAGTGCAATATTATAGGAGTGTGGTAGATATAGTGTGAGAACACAAGGAGAGCTTGATGAAAGTATTGACACACCTTGCAAACAAAAATCATGAGCTTATTCAAAAGGTTGATAGGTTTGGCTTAGATATTCACCACTTACAAGTAGAGTTGATGTAACGCCCAGAATTGATACTTGGAATGCTACACGGTGCTAACAACCCCGAAGGACCACAAGCTAACCCATGACTAATATCTGTAACTGAGCACTGCATAATATACTGTATAAATGTGGAATAAAAGGACTGAAAGGCCATAATGTTCAAATATCTGATAAAAACAATAACATCTGGAAATACGGTATATCAATACCAAAATGAAATAAACTATCTGAACATGTTAGTCTGAATGCCTCTAAACTGTCTAAAAAACTATGGAGTTGATGGGACATGTCCCTAACTAACTCCATCTACTAAAACTAAAATAATGAAGTAATGAACTAATCATGCTATATCGAATGATAATGACTCACTGTAAAACTACCGCTGCTGGCTGAATCCGAAGCTAAGTGAGATCGAAAACTTGAGCGTCCAAACCTATGGTATAAAACACTATAGCACAGAAGAAAAGTATGCGTCAGTACGTCTGAATGTACTGGTATGCAAAGTGAGGTAGGATGAATGTATGGGGTTCATATGCATGAACTAACTGACTGAATAACATGAACATGAGAATACATACATGAATACGTAACTATAAATGAGATCATGATAATACTAACTACTGAGTTTGAATACTAATAACATGAGTTTCGTATAACTGATATACTTTTAACTGAGTGGCTATGTCTTACAGTCCTGATTCTGATGGAACTAGCTGAGTTTCGTACTGAACTAAGTGACTATATCTGACAGTCCTGAATTTGAAGAACTATTTGAGTTCTTTTACTGAGATCAAGACTGAGACTGTGGTAAGTAGTAATCTAACCAACATGCCCCTTTTCTGTATAGAGTTGGGGTCTAATTTGTAACCCTAATTGCAAGGGTTTCAATACCGCACCACTAGTAAAGACAAGCTATGAGTGACCCTCATCTGGTAGTGTCCCCAAAGGAGAACGGTGGGACCCTAATCTGGCAGTGTTAATCCACCTCATCAACCCTCAACTATCAGTGTTGATGTCGCAACCTATGCTGGCTAAATAGTTCTGGAACGCAAGGATTGATTCTAAGGACCACATCCTCTACTGTCAGTGTGTGCCCTCATCCTTGGGTTCGCTCGGTACTGAATCCTACTCCCAACTGAATATACATTGAATTTATTCTATTGAGATGAACTGGATAGAGTTCACTAAATTTCATGGATTGGAGGAATATTTCTGAATTCTGTTAACGAACTGTGTTCATGAGATTACTGAGTTTTCTTGAGTTATGTAACTAGCTGAATTCTAGTGAGTTCTGAAACTGACTGAGAATACTACTGATCATAGTGAGTGAGATTACGTGAAACTAACAGTGTCTCAAGGCACACAGCTAAATTGTCGGGAACAAGTACCCCCAAGACTCGATAGCATGACACTGACAAGACATGACACTTCTTGAACACATGACCATAGTTAATGATTCATAGTACAAATATTGGGGATTTTCATGAAGTATTTGTCTATCATAAGCTTACACATGAATAGAATACATATAAACATGTCATAATTTTGTAAGTATAATCTCAGGAGCATTTTATCAAACCATTACAATGAATAACAATAACATGGGGGTCATTGTGAACGTAAGGGTAAAGCATGGATTCATCAATTTGGTCACAATTGAGTCATAAATCATAATTTTATTCTCTTAGGCATTTTAGCAAACACCTTGCATACATAACTTGAGGCTTAAGCATGAACAGTAAAATAATACATCATGGCAACATTTTTCACTTAAAATACAAGAATTCCAACCACATGCTAACATAATTTCATTATACGTGTTTCAGATTTCAACTTGGTAATCATACAACAACATAAACATGTATATGATTCAATTAATAGCATGAAATTATAAATTTATATTTTTGAAAGGGATTCTTGAGCTTCATGGGTGAAAGGAACCCATGAATCAACACTTTACATACCTTAGATGGAAGTTTCTTGAAGATTAATGGTGGAATCTCCTGGATTATAATCTTCAAATATAAACCCTAGACTTGTTCTTGAGGGAATTTGAGAGAAACAACTACATTTTGGTGAAAACCTAGATGAATCTTGTGTTATAGGCCTATATAGGGGTGGGAAATTGACCCTTTTGCCTTTAAAAATACGGACATTTATGATTGAAAACTGGGCATCGACGCAATTGGTGACGCGGTACGTTGATGGCATCGATAAGATACTAGATATGGCATGCTTTGATCGCGCTAAGCCTCAGTAGTTTTGACTCTGTCAACCTACAACAATGTTAACTAACGAGATAGGCAATATGGCGTGCCAAGATCGTGTTGGTCCACAATTTTAGGACCCCAAACGTGGTCTAAATGAGTTCCAAAAAATTTGAAACCTGTTTGAGAACACCTATTGACCTCTCTAATCATAAGTCAATAAAATATGGACCATTAAGAGACATTAAGGTCATAAAATGAGATTGCAAACTTTCAAAGGCCAAAAATAAACTAAGTCTAGGAAATTAGCTAGAATTTTCTAAGTCTAAGACCTCTTTACAAGCTTAAAAGGATGGATTAAGCTTAGAAATTTTGTGGGGTGTTACAATATCACCCCCTTGGTAACATTCATCCACGAATGAGACTAACTGAGATAGGAGAAATGATAAGCTGAAGTGTATACTGATCATGAACAACTGAAACATGAGTACATGACTAGCATTACTGATTTACTGCGATTCATGCTAGTATGCATATCTGATGCATGATTTCATGACTGAGCTGATACATGGATGGATGACTGGGAGTATTGATTTACTTGTTCATGAATATCTGATGCACGAATACATAACTAACATTATGTATAAACACATGATTGAATATGCAATGGTAATTGATACCAAGTTTATGATGGAAATCTAAGCATGAAACTGAATACCAAGTTGTAACTGAAATTTGAACATGAAAATGAATAAGCTATAAGGAATGCTATTACCTTGGGCTGAGTCTAAGTTTGTAGAGAAAAGGTGAGGGTACTTGGTGATACGTCCAAATTACAGCTCTCGTTAGAAAGTGTAAGCGGTCGCTGTCAAATATAGAACCCAACTGGGTTGGGTGTCGAATCCCACAGGGAATACTCTGGTCACTAAGTGTTGCAATTATCAGTAGACTTTTGGTCAAAAATTCCAAGAAAAAGGGGGGTTTGATTTATGTGTGAACTAGTAGTATCAAAATAACGAATGAGACGATGTATTTAGTAAGATTTAATCACAGAGAATAATAAGTTAGGGTTATGTCCACCTTGTAAGTTCTACGTATCTATTAACTATGAGTAATGCAGAATTTAGACATGCATGCACTTATAGAGATTCGTATTCTAATTGTAAATCCAAGTGTTTCCCAACCATCAAGGATTATTTCACGTTATCTTTCTCGAGCCTAAAGTGTATAACGAATGGTACAAATTCTCCAAGAAAGTTAATCCGGTTAAGGCATTAACGTGTAAACAAGGGTTAGAAACCTTATTTTCTTGTCGTACTCTCTTTTCCAAACATGTAACTTTTCTCTCGAATAAGTTAATGCTATAATGGCGTATTCTCTATGTTTTCAACCATAAGAATTCAATTAAAACGAAGAGAGTAATGATATAAGTAGCATACACATCAAGAATTCACAAACTCATAGCAATAGATAGTATCTCACAAGGTTTCCATAACCCTAACAGAGAAGTATAGCTACTCATGATTACAACGGGAATCACAATAGACATAATAATTACACCACAACCTAGAACAAGCTTGGCGATGGAGATTGTTTTAGCGTCAAATCGGGGTTGACGTTTTTCCCTTTGTCCGTTTCTCTCTGAGCCGTTTTTCTCTGTTCCACAATTACAGAATCTGTAACGTGAATAATCCAAAAGTGTCGAATGATAATAATCGTGAATGATGCTAGAAAATTCAGAAATAAGGTTTTTATAGTATCCTTGTCTAACTAAGTTGCTACTGCATCCTTAAGTCTTTAAAAATACTGGGTTTGTCCAGGAAAAAGTTCTCATGCATCACTTTCAGTCCAAAAGCTGCCTTCCCTCTAATGTGAAGTTTTCCTTTGCTGCTCACAAGTCCATAAAGTGCTGAAATCTTCATCATTAATACCTGAAAAACATGCTAATCACGTAGGTCAGCTCACTTAAAGGAAAATGGACTAAAAGTGCAAGAATTATATATTTTATCCTCAAAACTTAGCTAAAACATGGGTAAATTATGGTGCTTAGACATATAAATACGCCCAACATCACCACCCCACACTTAAAACTTTGTTTTTCCTCGAACAAAATATTACATCCATGCAAACACTCAACTAGAATTTCACAATAGCAACACAAAATGTTCAACAAGACATGCACGACAATTATTAACAAAGAGTAGTTTTCTTGATCACTACTAGAAACAATTCAACCTCCAACATAGACTCGTGATGATGGTTAATTCGTATCCACAAGTTAAGCCACAAAGAATCATATAACACTACCTAAAAATCATCAACCATGTGTGTCTCACAGAAGATATCACCCATAATCACTCACAAGTTTGCATTTTTTTGAAACATGGGTATAAGACTCTCCTTGCTCTCACTCTCACAAAGAATTCTTATGTTGCAACTGATGACCATAGGCTTTCCCTTAGTGTAATGCTCCACTAATATCAGAATGCTAAGCTTAGGATCAAATAGGTCTTTACAGGTTGTAATCTAGGCTAAGGGACAGGTAGGACTATTTTGGCCAGAAATAGTGACTATGTTCCCTAAGCGCTTTAATGCACTACATTATGTTATTTAAACTAACTCTTAAGAACCAGTCTACCTTCCTTTCATCTACCAACCCCTTTTCATCCTTTTTGTTATTCAATCATAAACACACTATCTTTTTGTTTTTCTAATTCTTTTTTCTCTTTTTTTTTATTTATATTATTTTTTTTTATTATTATATATTTTTTTCTTTTTTCTTTTATAAAGCACCTCTATGATAGCCACTCTTTTTCACAATATTTTCAAGTACCAATACACTCTGAGGCATCACTTTCACCATTTTCCTCTTATTTTGTCACATGACGCTACAATTTAAAGCGCTTAGGAATTTGGATCAAATTTTGGTCTTGAAAAAAATGGATTAGGCTACATATGAGGCTGCCAAAGAAGATAGCTAAAGGCTCAAAGGGGGTTTACTAGGACAATGTACCAGGGTAGGTAAAAAGAAGATAGACAAATTCAGGACTGCCAAAGAAATGCCTAAATCATCTCCTAAACTCACACTCTTTATTTTGCTTTACACACACACCAGGCAAGTTCTAGCATCAGTCACAACACAGAATATACTATAACCTCACACACACAAGGCACATGGTCAACTTAATTGGGAGCATTATAGACTCTTGACCCAACAGATGAGTGAATTAAACCACACAATTATCACACAGTGAGTCACACATAGAACCTAAATGTCTCAATCGTAATGATTTAGCACAAACTCATGTCATAATACTATGCCGTCTATCAAAACAATTTCATGCAAAATCTAAAAAAATCTAAATTTCACTAACTAATTACGACTAATTAAAACAAGCAAAAATAAATGTAGGCAAAGAAGTACAATACAACATACAAATACCCGCACCCCACACTTAGACGGGACACACTGCCCTCAGTGGAAAATTAATAACGAAAACCTGATTAGTCGGACTCCTCTTCTATGTCTGGGGTCATACCTCCTGCGTCGGAATCATCATCAGAGTTGTCATCATCAGAGGTTCCTCAAAATGTACCCCACTTGATCCCAAAAGTGCGTTGAGGCACTTGCAAAGAGGAGGACTCAGCTTGCTCTTTTCTTGACTTTTTCTGACCTTTCTGTGTGGTGGACACTTTTTCTTTTCCTTGTCGTCCTTTTTGGGCCATTCTACCTGAGATCACAATAGAGTCATGTTAGCTTCATCTCGGAAGATTCAATCTAGAAACAAACAGTAATGGCACCACCCCACACTTAATTTGTTGGCACAGACTAATTAAGTGAGTGATGTCGATTACTCAGACTTCATCGACATACATTTAGGCGATATGTTCCAACAACATGTTTAGCACAGTCATACTTTCATGTAATCTTGACTATCCTTTCCAACTCTATTTTATGTAATCTTGACTATACTTTCATGTTTGGATTAATGCACTTTTTGAACAAGACTACTACATAGAGATCGTTTCAGGTTATTGCATAAAAATAATCACACCATCTTATACTTGTGGTCAATCATGCTCGGTATCTCGATGAACGAGTCATTCAAACATTCAAGCTTTCAACTTTCAAGATTATGCATTAACTTCACAATTTCAATTCCATAAAAATATGACAATGTATAACAATCAAATACAAGTTGGAACAAAGTCAAGAACGCCCACACTTATCCTCTCACTCGATAAGATTCATCATAGCAAACCAACCATATTCTTTATCACCAAACACCACTTCAAAATCTAATAAATCATTATACGTATAACATCGCAACAACTACGGAATATAAAAGAATAACTTACTTGGTGATGGTTTGGAAAGATAATATTGCGAGATTAGATGAACAAAAAGAAAAACTTTGAGAGAATGGGGAAGCTTGGGCGGCGCCTATGTTGAGCAAACAATTGCATTTTGTTCTAAGGTTGAAGATCTATTTATAGACTAAGCCATGGATCGGGTTTTATCCATGTACAATCGGGTTAGGAGGCACAAAGGGATAAGTAGGCGGCGCCTATTGCTTTGCCTATGCTTATCATAGGTGGCGCCTTTGTCAATGCCTTGTTGGGCATAGGCGGCGCCTTTGTCAATGCCTAGTTGGGCATAGGCGGCGCCTATGGTATTGCCTAAATTGGCATAGGCAATGCCTTGTCCGTTACCTATGTGAGGCAGTGAGCATAGGCAATGGCATAGGCCTTGCCTTGTCCATTGCCTAGATTAGCATAGGCATTGCCTTGTCCATTGCCTAGATTAGAATAGGCAATGCCTTGCCTATAGCCTTTGCTCCATCATTCCTAACTTACCACCTTTATCATGGCTCACTTTCAAATAAAAATTTGGGACTAATCTCCTCCTTTGTACGTCTTGCACCTACACTTAATCAAAAAAAACAAAAATGATTAGAAAGATGGGTTGCCTCCCACCGAGCGCCTTAGTTTTGGTCGTGGCTCGACTCTTCTTTTTGAACTTTTATTTATCAAAAACAAAATCCTAAAGAAACAAAATGATAAACAAAATGATGGGTTGCCTCCCATGTAGCCCTTGATTTATTATCGCGGCACGACATAGTTATCTCGATTACTTAGACTTCATCGAGATAGATGGACCATCGTTTTCTGAATGGATTCAGACGACACTGATGCTTAATAGTGGGTACACAACCTTCCTCGAGATGAATCTTGTGTATGCATATCCTAGGAGGGATACCAATTATATCAGCAATGGTCCAACCAATGGCTCTCTTGTACCTCTTCAGAACAGATATGAGAGTCGCTACTTGCTGTTCACCTAAATTAGCCACAACAATAACCGGAAGTGTATTTCCACTTCCCCAGAATGCATACATTAGGTGACTGGGGAGCTCTTTCAATTCTAGCACTGGTGGCTCTTCAATGGATGGTTTCACTGGTAGTGAAGGTCGATTCTTAAGGTCCAAGTCCAGCTTCATAGGGGCATGAGAATAGGACCCTATTCCTATTAGAGCACAAATAGTTTCTTCATATTCTTCAACATCCTCACGCTCAAAATTCAAAAGCACAGCAGACAATGGCTCAACAGCAAGCTGCTTCTATATAGATAATTCTTTCTCATCCTCATAATAAACATCAGCTACCGAGAACACATTCATATCTTTAGGCTGCTTCATTGATTTACATACATCAAAACGGACCAATTCATCATTCAACTGAAATAAAAGCTCATTAGCTCTTAAATCAATAAACACACTTCCTGTTGCAAGAAAAGGGCATCCCAAGATTATGGGAACTTCAGAATCCACCTCGCAGTCCAAAATAAAAATAAAGGAAGAAACCTTCACCAATACATCATATAAGATACCAATAGGTCATTTTACCGACCTATCTGCCATCACGAGCCGCATGTTGGTTAGTGTAGGATCACCCAACCCCAACTTTCTGTAAATTGACAGCGACATCAAATTGATGCTAGACCCCAAATCGCACAATGCCTTAGCAAAATCCAAGGATCCAACCATGCAAGGAATAGTGAAAGCACCAGGATCTGCCTACTTCTGTACTAAAGATCTCGTGGCGATCACACTGCAATGATGAACATTATATGCTAGTTCATAACTTGCTGCCCTTTTCTTTGTCAAAAAGTCCTTCATGAATTTAGCGTACCCTGGCATCTGCTCCAGTGCCTTCACCAAAGGCACATTAATAGTCAGCTACTTCAACATAGTCATGAATTTATTGAACCTGGTGTCCTCATCTTTCTTCTTCAGTCTCTGAGGAAAAGGTGGTGGTGGAAGGGGAAGATTTTGCTCCACCACTTCCTTTTTATCTTGCTTCCGATTATCAATCTTTTCAGGATGGTGACATCTAGGTGTAGAGTCATGAACGTTCTCATTCTAATTTACAGCTTCTACCGAATCATCGCAATCTGCTTCAATAACATTCTCTTCTGTATTATCAACCACCTGTTTGCCTTTGGATGGGTTTTCTAACACTTTACCACTCCTGGAAGTGATAGCCATACATGATCCATCATTCCTTGTATTTTGCACAGTTTCACTAGGTAAAGTGCCAGCCTTTCTTTGATTGAATGCTACTGAAAGTTGACTCGGTTATTGTTCCATCTGTTTTATTGCAGTGGAATGAGAGTTAACCAATTGATTTATTGAGGACAAATCATTCTTTACCTCAGTTACTCTCATGTTGGTTGCCTCCACTCCTTTCAACAGCTTCACTATCATATCTTCCATGGACATCTTTCCAGAACCAGATGCAGCGGCTTCACGGCTTCCAAGAGGAACATACAAACCACTCCTGTCAGTCTTATTCTTCCAACTACCTTGGTCTCGGTCCTTGTATCCAGATTTTTCATAATAGTTCCGACCTTGGTTTCCTTAGGCATTGCCTTGAAAACCCCCTTGATTATTCAAGTAATTCACTTCCTCATTAGAGTCGGAGTCATCTCTTCCCTGTGATACAACGGCCTTGACCTTCTCTATCTTCCCTGATAATAAATACTTGGTAAGAAGATCCATCTGCATTTTCATGTGAGCAATATCCTGGTCACGTTCCTCTTCTCTTTGTCTCTGTTCTACCGTCATGCCAATAGATATAGTAGAGCTTGCTACCTCAGAATCCCTGGTATGCCAAGATCTACTCTGCTTTTTCATATGATCCAGCATATCACCAGTCTCAATAAAAGTAAGGTCCATGAATGACCCACCTGCAGCATTATCAACCACTGGCTTAGTCACCGAGTTCAAAGCCCTGTATAATATTTCTATCAAGTGGATGTTGGTCATCTGATGATTTGGTCACCGCATAAGCTTCTTCTTGAACCTCTCCCATGTTTCGTGGAGAGCTTCAGTTGGAAGATGTCGAAAATTTCTTATCTCATCTCTTAACTGTGCTCACTTGGATGGCGGAAAGAATATTTCTAGGAAAGCGTCTTTCAGTTGCCTCCAATTGGTAATAGAGTCAGGAGTTAGCCCATTCAACCATAGAGTTGCCTCTCCAGATAGAGACAATGGAAATAAGCGCAGCCGGATCACATTCTGTCCAACCCCTGGATTGTCAAACGCTTTGCATGTTGAGATAAAGTTAATCAGATGTATATTCGAATCGTCGCCTGCAAGTCCACCAAATAACCCTTTGAGTTGCAATAGCTGGATCATGGTGCTAGTGATATTTAACTTGGCTCCGGGTGCCAAGGGCGGAGGAATAATAGCCCCTGTGGCACCAGCCCCATCCAAATCATCATCATCATCATCATCATCAAAAGCAATATGCATAGCTCGGCGTTCAGGTTTCATTCTATCTTGACGATCTCTTCTGTTCACAGGTGCCGCCACCTCATCTGCACGCCTTAGATTTAGTAACTCATCATTACCCAGGTCCTCTTCATCAATAATTGTTGCCCGACCTGGGTTATCAATATTCTATTGATGTACTTGCGCAGCTTCCAATTCAACTAACCTAGCCTACTCCTGTTGAGTAGCCTTCCTTTCAAGGTCTCATTGTGCATCCATTCTGCCAATGAGATGTGGTTCAGGATTTATAGGTAATAACGGTTGACTAGAACTTCGTGTATTTGGCATGCACTCCACAAAACCTGAACAAAACAAAAACAACAAACAAAAAGTAAAATCATAGAATATTTGACCAAAGGATCTATTAACTATCACAAACTTAGTTGACAACCGTATTCCCCGACAACGGCGCCAAAATTTGATACGCCCAAATTACAGCTCTCGTTAGAAAGTGTAAACGGTCGCTGTCAAATATAGAACCCAACTGGGTTGGGTGTCGAATCCCATAGGGAATACTCTGGTCACTAAGTGTTGCAATTATCAGTAGACTTTTGGTCAAAAATTCCAAGAAAAAGGGGGGTTTGATTTATGTGTGAACTAGTAGTATCAAAATAACGAATGAGACGATGTATTTAGTAAGATTTAATCACAGAGAATAATAAGTTAGGGTTATGTCCACCTTGTAAGTTCTACGTATCTATTAACTATGAGTAATGTGGAATTTAGACATGCATGCACTTATAGAGATTCGTATTCTAATTGTAAATCCAAGTGTTTCCCAACCATCAAGGATTATTTCATGTTAGCTCTCTCGAGCCTAAAGTGTATAACGAATGGTACAAATTCTCTAAGAAAGTTAATTCGGTTCAGGCATTAACGTGTAAACAGGGGTTGGAAACCCTATTTTCTTGTCATACTCTCTTTTTCAAACATGTAACTTTTATCTCGAATAAGTTAATGCAATAATGGCGTATTCTTTATGTTTGCAACCATAAGAATTCAATTAAAACGAAGAGAGTAATGATATAAGTAGCATACACATCAAGAATTCACAAACTCATAGCAATAGATAGTATCTCACAAGGTTTCCATAACCCTAACAGAGAAGGTTAGCTACTCATGATTACAACGGGAATCACAATAGACATAATCATCATACCACAACCTAGAACAAGCTTGGCGATGGAGATTGTTTTAGCGTCAAATAGGGGTTGACGTTTTTCCCTTTGTCCGTTGCTCTCTGAGCCGTTTTTCTCTGTTCCACAATTACAGAATCTGTAACGTGAATAATACAAAAGTGTCGAATGATAATAATCATGAATGATGCTGAAAAATTCAGCAATAAGGTTTTTATAGTAGCCTTGTCTAACTAAGTTGCTACTGCATCCTTAAGTTATTACAATACTGGGTTTGCTCGGGAAAAAGTTTCCATGCATCACTTTCAGTCCAAAAGCTGCCTTCCCTCTAATGTGAAGTTTCCCTTTGCTGCTCACAAGTCCATAAAGTGCTGAAATTTTCATCATTAATACCTGAAAAACATGCTAATCACGTAGGTCAGCTCACTTAAAGGAAAATGGACTAAAAGTTCAAGAATTATATATTTTATCCTCAAAACTTAGCTAAAACATGGGTAAATTATGGTGCTTAGACTTATAAATAAGCCCAATATCACTTGGTCCACATGTCTGCTTTTGCTTCTCAAGTAGCTCCCTCAACGGACTGATTCCGCCAAAGAACTTTGGATAGAGGATCTTCTTTGTTCCTCAGTCTGTGAGTTTGGTGGTCAAGGATTTTGACTGGAATCTTTTCATAAGAGAGGTTGTTCTAAATGTCTATGCCTTTTATAGGGACTATAACTGCTGGGTCACCTATGAACTTCTTAAGCAAGGAGACATGAAACACTGGATGAACTGAGGCTATACCTGAAGGCAATTCGAGCTCATAAGCTACCATGTCGAAACGACTGAGAATTTTGAAAGGACCGACATATCGCGGTCTGATCTTTCCTTTGTTGCTGAACCACTTCACTTCCTTCATGAAGAGATTTTCAAATAAACATGATCACCAATCTCAAACTCGAGATCTTTCTTACGCACATCTGTGTACGATTTCTAACGGCTCTGACTTGTCTTGAGCTATTTTTCGATAAACTAGACTTTCTCTAAGGTATTAAATACCAAGTCAGGCCCTACTACTGTGGCCTCACCCACTTCGAACCAACCGATTAGAGATCTGCATCTCCTATTATAGAGAGCTTTGGATGGAGCTATCTTAATATTGGAATGATAACTATTATTGTATGCAAACTCAATCAAAGGAAAGTGGTCATCCCAACTACCCTTGAAATCAATTGTACATGCTCACATTATATCTTCTAAAGTCTAGATAGTACTTTCTGCTTGAATATCTTTCTGGGGATGTAAGGTTGTACTGAGGTGAACTTGGGTACCAAGACCCTTTTGGAATGCTTTCCATAAATGAGAGGTGAACTGGGTACCTCTATCTGAGACAATAGTCAATGGAACACCGTGTAATCTGACCAACTTCCTGATCTAGAGTTAGGCATAATCCTCGGCTAAATAAGAGGTATGGACTGAAAGGAAATGGGTTGATTTGGTCATCCTGTCTACAATGACCCAAACTGAATCATACTGATGATGAGTACGGGAAAACCAATCACAAAGTCCATGTTCACTTCTTCCCACTTCAAAGGGGGAATATTGAATTCTTTCATGGACCCACTAGGCTTCTGATGCTCTATCTTAACGTGCTGACATGTAGAGTACTTAGCCATAAATTCTGCAACATCTCTCTTCATGACACTCCACCAATAGATCTCCCACAAGTGTCGGTACATCTTAGTGGCCCCTGGATGAATTGAGTAACGCGCACCATGCGCTTCTGCAAGAATTCGCTGCCTTAAGTCATCTACACCTGACACACACAAACGACCCTAACAACGCAATATACCATCTCACCCTTGGGAGAAACCTCAACCTTTTGATCTCTGATTGACTCTTTCAACTTGACTATACTGGAATTTCTATCTTGTTTTTCCTTAACTTCGGAAACTAAGGATGATTCTAAGCTGTGCTGAACCCATATACTACCTTCCGCTGAATCGACTAAGCGAACACATAGTCGGGTAAGCTGATGGACTTCCTGAGATAAATTTTTCTTACTGTCCTCAACATGAGAAACACTACCCATAGACAGTCTACTGAGAGCGTTGGCCACTACATTGGCCTTGCCCGGATAGTAAAGGACACTCATGTCGTAGTCTTTCAAAAGATCTAACCACCTTCTTTAATGGTGGTTAAGATTTTCTGAGAGAATATGTACTGAAGTATTCTTTTTGATCTGTTAACAAATCTACATGCACCCTATACAAATAATGCCTCCAAATCTGTAAGGCAAAAACTACGGCTGCTAACTTAAGATCATAAGTCAGATAATTCTTCTCATGGGATTAAAGTTGTATGGAGGCGTAGGCTATGAACCTACCATACTGCATGAGGAAATAACCCAAACCCACTCTTGATGCATCACAGTACATAATGAACCCATCTGAACCTTTGGGAAGAGCCAAAACTGGAGCTGAGGTGAGTCGAGTCTTCAACTACTAAAAACTCTTCTCACAAAGATCTGATCACTGAAACTTGACTTTCTTCTGAGACAGTCTGGACATAGGGGATTCACTAGAAGAAAATCCCTTAACAAACCATCTATAATAGCCAACCACCTAAGAAACTCCTGATATCTGATGGAGAGACAGGGCAAGGCCAGTTTCTTACTACTTCGGTCTTTTGAGGATCAACTCTAATGCCATCACTAAAAATGATATGACTAAGGAAGACTCCTGACCTTATCCAAAATTCTTACTTACTAAATTTGGTGAACAACTGATGATTCCTGAGAGTCTGCAACACTATTTTGAGATGTTTTGAATGATCACGCTCACTGTGAGAGTAAACAAGGATGTCATCTATGAAGACTATGACTAACATGTCCAAGTACTACTTAAACACTTGGTTCATCAAGTCCATGAAGGCCGCTGAGGCATTGATAAGACCAAAGGACATGACTAAGAATTCGAAGTGACCATACTGAGTTTGAAAAAATGTTTTTGGAATATCACATTCTCTGACTCTGAGCTAATAATAACCTGATCTGAGGTCTATCTTGGAGAAGTAACTGGTGCCTTGAAGTTGGTCAAACCAGTCATAAATTCTAGGAAGTGGATACTTGTTATTGATCATTACTTTATTGAGCTGACTGTAATCAATGCACATTCTTAGAGATTCGTCTTTTTTGTCGCACGAATAAAACTGGAGTGCCCCACGAGGACACACTGGGTCTGATGAATCCCTTATCTAGGAAATTCTTCAACTGTTCTTTCAATTGTCTGAGTTCTGCCGGTGCCATTCTATATGGAGGAATAGATATAGGCTGAGTATCTAGAAGAAGATTAAAACCAAAGTCTATTTCCCATTTGGGAGGAATTCCTGGAAGATCTTCGAGAAAGACATCTGAATATTCACTCACTATTGGGACTGATTCAAGATTGGGAGTTTTGGAACTAGTGTCCTTAACTCAAACAAAATGATTGACACATCCCTTAGACATTATTTTCCATGCCTGAAGGTAGGAAACATGCTGACCTCTTAAGGCTGAAATACTACCCCTCTACTCTAGGATAGGTTCATTCAGAAACTGAAACTGCATAACTCTATTTTTGCAGTCGACCTTGGCATAGCAGGAATGAAGCCAATCCATGAAAAGAATGACATCAAAATTAGTCATCTCTAATTTGACTAAGTCTGATGATGTAACTTTCTGAGATACCATGACCAGACAGTTCCCGTATGCCTGCCAAGCTATAATAGTTTTACCCACTTGGGTAGAGACTGAAAAGGGCTCTGCTAGAATTTTAGGACTGACACCAAAATCAACTGCTATATAAGGAGTAACAAAAGACAAAAAAGCTCCTGTATCTAGCAAAGCGTAAACATAAAAGTGAAAGATCTGTAACATACCAGTGACCACATCAGTAGAATTTTCCTGATCTTGTCGAAACTAAAGAGCATAAAGTCTATTTGGGCGTTGTCCAATGGTAGCGCTGGAAGTGGCACCCTGCTGGTTTGGGCGATCAAATTGAGTTGAGAAATGGTTACGCATACCCTGAAAGCCTGACTAGGGACAATATCTGGTCCTGTGGCCTAGCTTGACACATCCAAAATAAACATCGCTTCCAGCTCTGTAAATACCTTGATGATTCTTGCCACAAGTCTGACAAAGAGGATGAGTGTGGTCACTGCTAACACTGCCCTGAGGTTTAGGGGCTGGTGCCCTATCTCTATTGCCGTCTCTAAATTTTGGCACTAGAGCACTAGCCTAGAAAGGAGCTAGAATGGATGACTTTGGGCAGAACTGAGAATGATTCCCACCTTCTAACTTAGTCTGAGAAAAGTTTAAACTACCTGTTCGTGCTTTTTTATTCTGCTTCTCTCTCATCTTAATATTTAAATCTTCTATCTGTTGAGCATGGATCATAATCCAGGATATGTCCATCTCACTAATCAACATCGCAGACCTGCACTTATTGACCACACTACCATTCACTCTAGAGACAAACTTAATCATCTTAGCCCTGTTGTCTGCTACTACATGAGTAACACATCTAGCTAATTGAGTAAACATAAGAGAATAATTTTCCACTGTCATTTTTCCCTACCTGAGGTTGATAAATTCTAACACCTTAGCTTCTCTCAACTCTATGGGAAAGAATCTGTCTAGAAATACAGTGGAAAATTCCTCCCACTCAAAAGGCCCTGCTTCTATAGCCCTCTCTACCTTTCATTGCTTGAACCATGTGTGAGCCACATCCTACAACTGATATGCAGCTAGCTCAATACTCTCACGAGTAGTAACCCCCATAATATCTGTAACCTTTTGAACCTGATCAAGGAATTCCTGAGGGTCCTCATCTGACTTAGACCCAAAGAAAGATGAAGGATTCATTCAGGTGAAGACCCAAATCCTGGCTGCAGCTAAATTGGAGACTAGGTTAGCCAAAATGACAGCGGGGCATTTATTTTGGGCAGTAATTGAATTAGCAAGTGTAGTAAATGCAGCTCTGAACTCTGCATGAGAAACATGTTCATCCAAGGGATCTATTTAGATGTGATGAGGGACTGACTAATTTCTGTTTCTTCTTTTGGGAGGCATGTTCTGTAAGCAAAAATAGAGAAATGGATTGGACTAAAATTTAATTTGAGCTCATGCTAACTGGCACGACATAAATACTGAAAGAAAGGAAATTGTTCCTAAAATATCTTATAGCCTCCTGTACATAAATATGGTGCGCAACACACCCATGCATAAGACTCTACTAGATACGGCTTTTCAGATTTCCTAGGACACTGTTGAACCTTAGGCTGTGATACTAAGTTTTTTACACCCCAAATCTGATACCTAGAATGCTACATGGTGCTAGTAATCCCAAAGGATCATAAGCTAACCCATGACTGATATCTGTAACTAAGCACTGTATAATATACTGCATAAATGCAGAATAAAAGAGCTGAGAGGCCACAAGGTTCAAATATTTGATAAAAAAATAACATCTGGAAATACGGTGTATCAATACCAAACTAAAATAAACTATCTAAACATGTTAGTCTGAAAGCCTCTAAACTGTCTAAAAAACTATGAAGTTGATGGGACATGTACCCAACTAACTCTGTCTACTAAAACTAAAATAATAAAGTAATAAACTAATCATTCTATCCTCGAATGATGAGGACGCACTACAAAACTACCACTGCTGGTTGAATCTAAAGCTAAGTGCTATCGAGAACTTGAGCGTCCGAACCTATGGTATAAAACACCATAGCACAGAAGAAAAGTATGTGTCACTATGTATGAATGTACTGATATGCAAATGAGGTAGGCTGAATGCATGGGGTTCATATTCATGAACAATACTAAGTGACTGAATAACATGAATGTGAGAATACATACATGAATACGTAACTATAAATGAGATCGTGATAATACTTACTATTGAGTCTGAATACTATTAACATGAGTTTCGTATAACGGATATACTTTTAATTGAATGACTGTGTCTAACAGTCCTAATTCTGATGGAACTAGCTAAGTTTCATACTGAACTAAGTGACTGTATCTGACAGTCCTGAATTTGAAGAACTATCTGAGTTTTTTTACTGAGACCAAGACTAAGACTGTGGGAAGTAGTTATCTAACTGACATGCCCCTTTTCTATATAGAGTTGGGGTCCAATCTGTAACTCCAATTAGAAGGGTGTCAATACTGTGCCATTGGTAAGGACAAGCTATGAGTGACCCTTATCTGATAGTGTCCCCAACGAACAATGGTGGGACACTCATTTGGTAGTGTTAATCCACCTCATCAACCCTCAACGGTCAGTCTTGATGTCACAACCTATGTTGGCCACATAGTTTTGGGATGCAAGGATTGCTTCTAAGGATCACACCCTTTACTGTCACTGTATGCCCTCATCCTTGGGTTTGCTCAGTGCTGAATCCTACTCCCAACTGAATAGACACTAAACTGATTATACTGAGATAAGTTGGACTGAGTTCATTGAATTCCATGGACTAACGAAATATTTCTGAATTCTGTTAACTGACTGAGTTTATAAGATTACTGAGTTTACCTGACTCATGTACCTGGCCAAATTTTATTGAGTTCTAAAACTGACTGACAATACTACTGATCATGGCATTCTAGGCACACAGCTAAATTTTTGGGTACAAGTACCCCCAGGACTTGATAGCATATGTAACGCCCCAAATCTGGTACTTGGAATGTTACACGGTACTTATGACCCCAAAGGACCACAAGCTAACCCATAACTAATATCTTTAACTGAGCACTGAATAATACATTGTAAATATGAGGAATATAAGCATAAACAATGATAATTGACTGTATAATATTAACGTGAGAATACATGCATGAATACATAACTATAATTGAGATCGTGATAACGCTTACTCATGAATTCTGATAACGTGGATTTACTGATATTTGAGTACTGATACTGGGATACTAAATTACTGAGTCTACTAAATACTGAGGAACTAATGTCATATTACTAATAAGGGAATGACTATTTCTGACAGTCTTGAAACTGAATAATGATAACATGGGTTTCGTATAATAGTATACTATTAACTAAGTTCATGATTACTGAGTCTGAATACTGATAACATGAGTGACTGCATCTGATAGTCCTGATACTAATGGAACTAGCTAGGTTCACACTGTACTGATTTGACTGTATCTGACAGTCTTAGATTTCTGTAGAACTGAACTGAGTTCTATTACTAAAATTGGATCTGAAACTGAGACTGTGGAAAGTAATTATCTAACCGACATGCCCTGAAACTGAACTGGTGGGGTCCAACTTATAACCCCAGCTGGAAGGGTGTCAGTACCATACCATGGGTAAAGACAAGCTGTGAGTATACCCTCTCTGACAGGGAGCTCTTCCGTCAACCCCTCCTTGTAGGAAACTCAAATGACATGAATAAATCCCTAAACATGTAGGGTGTCTCTAAACCTATGTTGGATACATAGTTCTGGAACACAAGGATCACTTCTTAGGATCACACCCTCTACTAAATAATAAGTGAGTCCACATCCTTGGGTTTACTCGGTGTTGAATCCTACTCCCAACTGAATAGACACTGAACTGATTAACTGAACTGAACTGATACTAATGGTATTGTTTAGCGAAGCTAAACTGAGTTCACTGAGTTTCGTTGACTGACAGAATGCAACTGAGATCTGAGGACTGACAGAGAGTACTAAAGTTACTGAGATTTCTGGGAATACTAAGGTTACTGAGATTAATGAGTATTGATGTTACTGAGACCACTGAGGTCACTAAGATTACTGAGTAGGACTAGACTGATACTGAATTTACTGAGTTTTTCCTGAGTCATGAGACTAACTGAATTCTAAGGATCATGTCTTGACTGAGAGTATCATGAAAACATGACACTGGCTCTAGGCACACAGCTAAATTATTGGGTACAAGTACCCCTAGGACTCGATAGCATAAAATTGACAGGACATGACACTTCTTGAATATACGACCAATATCAATAATTCAATACATTAATTTAGGGATTTTGTGAAGCACATGGTTATAATAGTCTTGTACATGAATGGAATTGCATATAAACATGTAATACTTTCATCAAACTAATATCATGGACATTCCCTCAACCATTCATAATGCACACAATATCATGGAAGTCATTCTTAGTCATAGGGTAAAGCATACACTTATCAGTTGGGTCACAATTAAGCTATAAAGCATAATTACTATTTTCTAAGCATTTTATCAAACACCTAGGATGCATGACTTAGGGCATAGGCATGGCCATCAAATTAATAAAACAAAACTCTATATTTTAACTCAATTTCACATGTTTCAGACCACATACTAGCATAGGTTCATTAACAACACATAAAGATTCCAACTTGGGAATCATACAACCATAATCACATGAACATAATCAACCCACAACAAAATATTCACAATACAAGATTTAAAACTTGATTCTTGGGCTTCGTGGATGAAAGAAATCCATGAATAAACACTGTGCATACCTTAGTTCTCTATTGTACGAAGATTGACAGAGAGGTTTTTGAATTTGAGTCTTGGATTCGAATCCCCAATTGAAAATCCTATCTTTTCCTTGAGAGAAACTTGACAGAAACAATATATTTTGGTTGAATTATGGCTGAATCACGTGTTATTGGGTATATATAGGGTTGAGAAATTGATCCTTTTAACCCTTGGATGTGTATTTTAATTCTGTGAAATTTTTTCAACCTGGACCCCTGGCGCGCGATGCGCCATAATTGTGAAGGCTCACTAGATTTTGATGATTGCCATTTTGGATGGCTCCGTGATGCGTTGATGGGTCAGGTGGCACACTGTCTTACTAAAATGACTCAAACTCTTTGATCGAGTGTCGAATTTTTCAAATTTGGTATCGATGGAAAACGTATTCAATTTTCCATATGGTAAAAAGTGAAAATCTTGAAAATACCACATCTATAAAAGTGGATTAATCTTTGAAACAAGTCTTTAACATTTGTGGGATGATTTTAAGCTAGGTAGAAATACGGGGTATTACGATATCTCACCCTTGGGAACATTCATCCTCTAATGATACTAATTTAGATGAGAGAAATGATAAGCTAAAGTACATACTAAACATGATTAGTTGAAACATGACAACCTACCTGACATTACTGAGATTCATACTGAGCATGCATATCTGATGCATGATTTTATGACTGAGCTAATACATGAATACATGACTGAGAGTACTGATAAGCTAATCACGCATATCTGATGCTTGAATACAGGACTGAACTGACTCATGAACATGCGACTGAACATGTAAGGGTAATGATACCAAGTTTGAAATAAAAACTGAGCATAAAATTGAATACCACATTTGTAACTGAAACCTGAACATAAAACTAGATAAGCTTAAGAAAACCTATTACCTTGGGCTGAGTCTAAGCTTAATTACTAAATATGCATGAGCAGAAACATGAGAACATAACTGGGTTTGGAAAGTGATACATGAGCTGAATATCGTGTCCTAACTAAGTACCTTTAATACGTGGTATATGACCGAGATTGGAGCTAGAGGGTCAACCTATGCGTACCCACTACTCCAAACTAGATTCGTTACAAAAAGAGAGAGGCATGTTTATGTCATGAAAGTTTTAGGGAATTATAGTGTATCTCCTCCTTGGGACACTAGGTCCCTAGAAGAATACTGACTTGACTGCGATACTGAGGAAAACTGGGACGATGCACAGGGCACCTACGAACTGAATCATGACCAATTATTAGAGATCTAAAACTAAGCCATGATGCATAAACTAGGCTGAATATGAAACTACCTGGTTAGTCCATCTTAGAATTATCATATTCATGAGACTCCAGATAGTGCGACTGGATGGAAAAATGAAAACCACAATGTCTGAACTTATCCGTCTGACTGCTAAACTAAATTATTGGCTTTGCAGACTAACTCATGCTGAAAAATTATACTCGACTGGAGAATTTCTATGACACTTTTTCTATAGAGTTCTAAGGACTGTTGAGACGAAGCGAATCTTGGACTGGTCTGAGTAGGACATCTAAATGGGAGATCGCTATATGGCTGGGATTCTTGTATTAGGAGGAAAGGCCTATGAAATATCATCTAAGATAAAGTGACCAAACCTTATGCACTACAGCTGAGACTGCTGAAAAGGTTCACATGGTATTGAGAACGAATGCATAAATATACTCATTTATCTGATTAACTGAATGACTTATAGATAAATACTGGCATATAAGACTAAACTGTACTTAGTCTAAATGACTAGCTTGAGGCTATAGAGTATTATGCATAGGAGGTAAGGACTGACTGAGTGACATGAGGTGAATGGGCATAGATTTATGAAAATTGTAGTACTTGAAATTGCGAGACCAAGTGTATGACATGATTCAGAAAAATTCCATAACTGAGGTACTGAAATACTAATGACTGAGTAACTGATAGCTATATGCTATGGTTGGGTAATCTTGAAAGTAAATAAGTTTTTGATCTGGCTGAACTAAGACTAGGACTGAGATTGTAGCTAAGACAATAATTGAGACTGTAATCATAACTAAGACTGTAACTGGGATAGAATGCTGGTTTTCTATAACTAAGGTTTAGACCGGTATGGGGAGCACTGAATTCTGATGGCTAAATAATTGATAGATGAAAGCCATGGTTCTGTAGGATTATTTGAGTCCTTTAATGGATACTGACTACTGAATCTAATTGAGGCCTGCAGAACGGAACATTAACATAGTGGATTCACCGAGGTATCTAAGCTGAGAGTATACGTGACATAATCTGAGTTTAACTGAACCCTAAAAGTGAAGTAATAAATCGTGTGGGCTAAGAATACTATAAAGAATGACACGAGTGCATGACTCATGAGCTGCATGACCCGAGTTTGATGTTTCTGTACTCTTGGAACTTTATTCATAACACAGAGTAAGCCAAAACTCCTCATACTAGGAACTTAAATCACATACTAATTTTATGAAATTGTGACATGAAGAATGCATAAGTATCGGGAGGGTTGAAGTACAAAACTTTGCATTGCGATAGGAATAGGTCAGGAATCACCTGCCCATATTGATTTCCTACACATACTAGTATTACTACTAGAACCTGAAGTCCTGGATTTCTAAGATATTATAACCAAAAAGTTATTGCATGCCTATTGGGCTATGTTAGACCAACTCACTGGGGTAGAGACTGGAAAAGGTCCTGTTGACATTTGGTCTGACCTTAAAGTTGACTGATATGCAAGGAGTTACAAAAGATAAAGAAGCTCCTAAATCTGAAGAAGCGAGAACATATAAATGAAGGATCTATAACATACTAGTGGCTGCATCAGGAGGACTTTCCTGATCCTGTTGGGAATGAAGTGCATAGAGTCTATTTGAGTGTTGCGCACTGATAGCGTTGGAATTGGCACCCTGCTGATTCGGGCGACCGGACTGAGTTGAAGGACGATTGTGTTGACTTTGAGGATCGAGTTTAGGATAGTCTCAGACCTTATGACCTGACTTGCCACATCCAAAACATATATTACTATTGGCTCTACACATACACGTATGATGCTTACCACACTTTTCGCAAAGAGGATGAGTAAAAACCCTGCTCTCACTACCCTGGGCCTTAAAGACCGGCGCCTCATCTCTATGGTTATTTCGGAACTTTGGTGCTGGTGCACTAGCTAAAGATAGAACTGGGGCTAGAAACTTCTGTCTATGCTGAGAACGGTTAACACCCTGCGACCCTGGCTGAGAAAAACAATAACTACCAGTTCTGGCCCTCTTATTTTCTGTCTCCTTCTTCTTAAGTTTCTGCTCTTCAATCAGCTGAGCATTGACCATAAGCCTAGATATGTCCATCTCCTTAATGAACATCGCAATTCTGTACTTTTTAACCACTCTACCTGATATCCCAAAAATAAACTTACTCATTTTGGATCTACTATTTGTTGCTACATGGGGAGCGTACCTGGCTAATTGAGTAAACTTGAGGGAATACTCTTTTATGCTCATGCTACCTTGTCTGAGGTTGATGAACTCTAATACTTTGGCTTCTTTCTGCTCTAGGGGAAAGAATATATCTACAAAAGCTATAGCAAAACTTTTATCACTCTATGGGCTCTACATCTATACCCATGTCTACCTTCCATTGCTTGAACCACGTATGGGAAATATCTTGTAGCTGATAAGTGGCTAACTCTGCACTCTCACTGGAAGTCACTTCCATAATGTCTGTGACTTTCTAAATCTGGTTGAGGAATTCCTATGAATCCTCTTCGGACTTAGAACCTGAGAATAAAGGAGGATTTATTCGGGTGAAGTCCCAAATCCTAGCTGCAGCTGAATTGGCACTGGGTTGGCCGGAACAACAGCTGGCCATTTATTTTGAGTTGTGAATGAATTGGCTAGAGTAGTGAATGCATTCCAGAATTCTACATGATAGACAAGCTCATTCAGAGGATCTGAACAAGCTGAGATGCTGACTGGTTTCACGTTCTCCTTTTATTAGTCCCTTTTAGAGGTATGTTCTATAAATGAAAGAGAGAATAAATTAGACTGGGAGAAAATTTTAAGCTTATCTCACTTTAATGACATGAATAATGAAAGAAGGGAAATTGTTCTTAAAACATCTTACAGCCTCCTGCACATATGTGTGGTGCATAACACACCCATGTACAAGATCTACTAGATGCAGTTTTTCAGACTTCCTAGGACACTGTTGAACCTTAGGCTATGATACCAAGTTTGTAACACCCCAAACATGGTACCCGAAATGCTACACGGTGCTCATGACCCCGAAGTATCACAAGCTAACCCATGACTGATATCTGTAACTAAGCACTAAATAATACATTATAAATATACGGAATATATGCTATAAGGCAATAAGGTTTAAAACTAAACTAGTACTGAATATAATACAATGTCAATAGTAGGGTATGACAATACCAAAAAATGAGATAAACTGTCTGAAATATATTGTAGTTTGAAAGCCTCTAAACTGTCTAAAAACTGTGGAGTTGATGGGACCTGTCCCCAACTAACTCCAAACTACTGAAATAATAAAGTGATAAAATAATCATGCTATCATCGAATGATGAGGGCTCACTTTTAGTCTGGCTACTGAACGTCTAATCTACTAAGGATGCTCGAGAGCTTATCCTTCTAAACCTATGGTATAAAACACCATAGTGCAAATGTGTCAGTACGTCAAATGTACTGGTATGCAAGTGAAGTAGGCTAAATGCAAGGGTTTATATACATGAACAATAATAACTGACTATTTAACAAGAACATAAGAATACGTAACTGTAATTGAGATCATTATAAAGCTAACTCATGAATTCTGATAACATGCATTTACTGATATCTTAGTACTGATACTGGGATACTGAATGACTGAGTTTACTTAATACTGAGGAACTAATGTCATATTACTAATAAAGGAATAACTATTTCTGATAGTTCTGATTATGAAGAACTGGTCTGATTGACTGTCTCTGATAGTCCTGAAGCTAAATACTAATAACATGGGTTTCGTATAATTAAAATACTATTAACTGATTTCGTGATAACATAATTACTAAGTCTGAATACTGATAACATGAGTGACTACATCTGACAATCCTGATACTGATGGAACTAGCTGGGTTCCTCACTATACTGATTTGACTATATCTGATAGTCCTGGATTCTGTAGAACTAAATTGAGTTCTATTACTAAAACTAGATTTGAAACTGAGACTGTGGGAGGTAATCATCAAATCAACATGATCCAAAACTGAACTAGTGGGGTCCAACCTATAACCCCAGCTAGAAGAGTGTCAGTACCGTGCCATGAGTAAAGATAAGCTGTGAGTATACCCTCTCTAACAGGGAGCTCTTTCATCAACCCCTCCTAGTAGGAAACTTAAATAAGATGTATAAATCCCTAAACATGTAGGGTGCATCTCAACCTGCGTTGGATTTGTAGTTTTGGAACATAAGGATCACTTCTTAGGATCACACCCTTCACTGAATAATAGGTGAGTCCCCATCCTTGGGTTTACTCGGTGCTGAATCCTACTCCTAACTGAATAGAGATTGAACTGAACTGATACTAATGGTATTATTTAGCGAAGCTAAACTGAGTTCACTGAGTTTTATTAACTGACAGAATGTAACAGAGATCTGAGGACTGACTGAGAGTACCGAAGTTACTGAGACTTCTCGGAATACTGACGTTACTGAGGTCACTAAGATTACTGAGTAAGACTAGATTGATACTAAATTTACTGAGTTTTCCTGAGTCATGAGACTGACTGAATTCTAAGGATCATGGCTTAACTGAGAGTATCGTGAAAACATAACACTAGGTTTAGGCACACAGGTAAATTGTTGGGTAAAAGTACCCCCAGGACTCGATAGCATAAAACTGACAGTACATGACACTTCTTGAACATATGACCTATATCAATAATTTAATACATTAATTTGGGGATTTCATGAAGCACATGGTTATCATAATCTTGTACATGAATGGAATTGCATATAAACATGTCATACTTTCATCAACCTAATATCATGGGCATTCCCTCAACCATTCATAATGCACACAATATCATGAAGGTCATTCTTAGTCATAGGGTAAAGCATACACTTATCAGTTGGGTCACAATTAAGCTATAATGCATAATTTCTATTCTTTTAGGCATTTTATCAAACACCTAGGATGCATGACTTAGCGCATAGGAATGGACATCAAATTAATACAACAAAACTCCATATTTCAACTCAATTTCACATGTTTCAGATCACATACTAGCATAGGTTCATGAACAACACATAAAGATTCCAACTTGGGAACCATACAACTATAATCACATAAACATAATCAACCCACAACAAAATATTCACAATACAATATTTAAAACTTGATTCTTGGGCTTTATGGATGAAATGAATCCATGAATGAATATTGTGCATACCTTAGTTCTTAATTCTATGAAGATTGACAGAGATATTCTTGAATTTGAGTCTTGGATTTGAATCCCCAATTGAAAATCCTAGCTTGTTCTTGAGAGAAACGTCAGAGAAAAAATATATTTTGGGTTGATTATGGATAAATCACATGTTATTGGGTATATATAAGGGTGATAAATTGACCCTTTTAACCCTTGGACGCGTATTTTAATTTTATAAAAATTTATCGACCTGGACCCCAGGCACGATGCTGCGCTATCGCGCCGTGTCACTAGAATTTGACAACTCTGAATTTGAGCCTTGAAGCAATGCACGATAATTGCAGAGGCTCACTGAATTATGACGATTGCCATTTTGGATGGCTCCATGATGCGTTGATGGCTCAGGTGGCACACTGTCTTACTAAAATGGCTCTAACTCTTCGCCCAAGTGTTTGATTTAGGTGAATTTGGTATCGATGGAAAGCTTATTCAATTTTTCACATGTATAAAAGTGGATTCATCTTTGAAACAAGTCTTTAATATTTTTGGGATGATTTTAAGATAGGTAGAAGTACGGGGTTTTACAGCATGACACTGACAAGACATGACACTTCTTGAACATATGACCATAGTCAATGATTCATAGTACAAATGTTAGGGATTTTCATGAAGTATTTGTATGTCATAATCTTACACATGAATAGGAATACATATAAATATGTCATAATTTTGTAATTCTAATCTCATGAGCTTTCCATCAAACCATTACAATGCATAATAATAACACAGGGGTCATTGTGAATGTAAGGGTAAAGCATGGATTCATTAGTTTGATCACAATTGAGTCATAAAGAATGATTCTTATTCTCTTAGGCATTTTAGCAAACACCTTGCATACATAAATTAAGGCTTAGGCATGAACATTAAAATAATACATCATGGCAATATTTTTCACTTCAAATATAAGAATTTCAACCACATGCTAACATAATTTCATTATATGTGTTACAGATTTCAACTTGGTAATCATACAATAATGTAAACATGGATATGATTCAATTCATAACATGGAATTCAAATTTTATATTTTTGAAAGGGCTTCTTGAGCTTCATGGGTGAAAGGAATCCATGAATCAACACTTTACATACCTTAGATGGAAGTTTCTTAAAGATTAACGGTGGAATCTCCTAGATTAGAACCTTCAATTGAAAACCCTAGACTTGTTCTTGAGGGAATTTGAGAGAAACAACTATATTTTTGTGAAAACCTAGCTGAATCTCATTTTATAGGCTTATATAGGGGGTGGGAAATTGACTCTTTTTCCCTTAAAAATATGGACATTTAATGACTGGAAATTAGGCATCGATGCGATTGGTGATGCGGTGCGTTGATGGCATCGACGCGATACCAGATGTGTCACGCCTTGATCGCGCTAAGCCTCAGTAGTTTTGACTCTGGTAACCTGTAACAACGTTAACCAATGTGATAGGCGACGTGGCATATCACGATCGTGTTGGTCCACTATTTTGGGATACCAAACATTGTCTAAACGAGTTCTAAAAAATCTAAAACTCGTCTGGGAACACCTATTGACCTCTCTGATCATGAATCAATAAAATATAGACCATTAAGGGACATTAAGGTCATGAAATAAGATTGCCAACTTTTGAAGGCCAAAAATAAACTAAGTCTTGAAACTTAGCTAGAATTTTCTAAGTCTAAGACCCCTTGACAATCCTAAATGGATGAATTAACGTTAGAAATTCTGTGGGGTCTTATATTTGAATATTAAAGTTTCTGCATGTAATACCCAACCACTTAGTTATGGGTGGTGTGAGACTGAAAAAATTCTAAAATGCCAACTTGAGGAGCTAAAATTGGAGGATTCAACAATTGCTCATACTCTTATGGATAGTGTCACTATTAAGAAGAGCATACTAGAGTTATGTAGGGATGTAAATAAGACTACAATTCTTAAGTTGGGCCTATTGGTCCTCATTCGAAGCATTTTTCCATATTATGTTTGGATAGTATGATATTGATCAAGCCATTCAAACCCAAAGAAAAGTGCAAGAAATAGGAAATATATGCCTATATTCTTGAATTTGTTAAGACAAAAACAAAGAATTACATTCCTCACATAAGGGTGAAGAAGTACAACATGCCTTATCTATTGCTTGGGTTCTCTATTTTTATACCACCGCCTCTTCAGCATAATGGGAAATAAAAGAAACTAGCAAGGGTGCAATTTATAAGTTCAAAATGGAAAGAGAAATCTAGAGGCCAACTCTTGGGATACCTTAATAAAGTTTAAGTAATCAAGGTACCCATGGGCTTATTGGTAAAGTCTGAGTAACCAATATAGTCACATCATGCCGCGATGTTGAAACAAGGACTGCTTGGGAGCCAACACAAGGTATTTTGTTATTTGTATTTGTGTTCTTGTGATTGATGTCATCTCTTTGTAGGTATGGTGCCACAGGTATGTTTCTAATTCTTTTTTTTTTATAGCGGCCCAATACATTGGGGATAATGCATGTCTTAATTTGAGGGTGGGATTGCTTATGGGTCTATATGTGTTCTTGGGTTTTCCGTTGTCGTGCTTCTTTCCCTAGATTTATGTTCCTAGTAGAGCCGACATGTTTAGGTGGTATTGGGTTTTATTTCATACTGTGTTGTTTGTGTTTAACTAGAATAAAATTGAGTATTTAAGGCAGTTGATTTGTTTTGCTTATGCTGAAATATGTTGAAAAATGATACCTCTCTAAAAAAATTAGTTTTGAATTGTGTGATATGTATATATCTGTGAACATTTTGAATCTCATTATGACATTAGAATTAGGGACATAATAATCATAGCTAATAATTACATGAACCTGATATGTAGTAGCTTGTGATGAAACTCTATGCTGTGTGTGAGATACTTTTTTGTTCCCTTTATGTGTTGAATCCTGAACTTGCCCGATTAATCTTGCCTAGGTTGTGCGATAGTTAGTTGGGAAAGGATCATAGGCTGTTTTTTAAATAAGTCCATTTTTAGACTAAATGACCTTCCAAATATGAATAAGTATACCCTGATCCCTATTTTCAGTCTGTATAGCTTATTTTTCTTGCTTCACCTTTCATCTTCCCGTTTGTGTTACAAATGAACCTATTTTGGCCTTAATCCTTCTTGGACATTGTGCACCTTAACTCAAACAAATCGCCTAAGTTGAGGGTGGCTATCATAGGGGTGCATAATATGAAGTGGGTATAAACAAGGGTAACTAAGAGAGAAAAATAAGGCTAGGTGTGAAAAAAGAAAAAAAAAATTAAAATAAAACTACACCGAACCTAAATAAGTTGTAAAAGAATAAAAAGGGAGAAATAAGGGTGGAATAAAAGAAATAGGTTAATAAGTGGACCACAAAGTAAGTATAGTGCCGAGGGCTTAGTCACTAAAAATGTCCATATGTACCATATCAGCCCCCAAACTTACATTACAAGCCAAATAAAGCCCTATAGTGATCCTAACCTGATTATTTGAAAGCTAAGGTAAAGAAAATAAGTGTAAGCCCGTGGTATTTGATGCGCATTAGTGGAACTTCTCTTGTGAGTGAGAGTGTCTCTTGATATGTCCAGCATTGACATGCATAATTTCACATGAGTGATTGGGACTTCTTTATTGTGGGAGCACTTAGGTTGTATTGCTAGCAACTTACTTGTTTGGATAGTGTAACTTGTACGTACGTATGGTTGTTTGTTGCTAATATAATGCCATATCTTGATTCTCTTGTGTCATAATATTGTCCTTCATTGATACACATAGTTGGTTTTGAAGTGTTAAAATAGAAGTGGGGGGCGGGGGGGGGGGGGGGGGGGGGTAATAATCTTGAGTTGAAATTGATGAATGACTGCCATAGGTATCTTAGATTTCTCTTAGTTAAGCATCGTTGTGTCGTTTTGTTATGTTTTTGTTGCCTGAGAACATACAATGTTCTAAGTTGAGAGTCTTGATGTGCCATGGTTTCATGGAACTTAAGATTCTTGAACTTGGAGAATATGCATGTACTTAAAGATATTTTGTAGGATTTGATATGTTTTTAAAGTGATTTTGTTGGAAACTAGGTGTTGGAAGCTAACCGTAAAAAAATGGAATGAATAGCTGAAAATGGCCACCTACTTTGGGACCTATGCCCCATAGGTACCACCTACTTGGCATAGGTGGGGCTGTATGTATCAGAACTTGAAAAATAGAGAGCAAATTTTAGGATTGGCATCTACGCCCCTCCCCCTACTTATGATTGTAGGTACCAGCTATGCCTCATAGGTGGGCCATAGGTGGCTACCAATACATTTTTTTAGATCATTTTGGATTTATTTCCTAGGGTTTCCATGTAACCTAAATACACTCCTATGATTATTTTAGTCCTTATTCTGTACGTTTAGTCAAGTTTTCTTCTCTTATTTAGGGTTTAGGGTTTCTATGTAATCTATAAATACCCTTTAGATGTTGTTTAGTTAGTTTATGCGAAAGGATGCCTACATAAGCCCTTAGGGGCTAACTTTACAGCATTCATAAACATCATTTGATTTTAGGATTGACTTGTGATCTTGGGATCTTATTGTTCTTGGTTTGTTATTTAACTTGAGACTTTGGATTTTATTCTTTCATTATTGTGAGATTGATTCTATGATTTTGTATTCCATAAATTGTCTTGCAATTATGAGAAACTAATTTCCTTTGCTTGGGTTGTAGGAACCCTGGAAGATTAACAAAGTAGGGTAAGTTCTAAGTTGGTCTAGATGAAGATTCTTGCATGTATTGTGGTTTTCTCCATTCTTATTGATTTCTTAATGATGGCCAATGATAGGAACCTTCCTGTATTCACTACGATCCTAACAGGGAGGTAGAGATTGGGAAAAGGAGATCACAATTGTAGTTTGGATTTAATTACCAAAATAATCTTATCTGCGCTATCTACTTGAGATGATTATCTTTTATCTAATAACTTGAGACTCACAAGGTAATAGATAACTGGGATCTAGGATAAGGGTTAGTTAGGCGACAGCCTGAGACTCAAAAGGTAAAGGGTGAAATTGTTCAATAAGTCCACAAGACAGTTGATGGTGCATAACTTATCAAATTTTGAGTACAAGGTATTGGAATAGTTTAACAGTGCATGATGAAACTGCAGAGTTAGAAGCTAGGGAGAGGACCAGCCTAGTGTTCGTCTTAGATTGATTACAACCTCAAGCATCCAGTTCTTGTTACTTTTTACTATTTATGCAAATCCTTCATTTACTTTTCTACAATGCATGGTGATTTCAACATATTTAAGCAAGATTTCTGACATATTCCCTGTGGGATCGACCTAAACCTTGTTGGGTTACTAAATTTTGACAGCGCCTACTTTATCCTTCAACTGGATGTGTGGTTTGGATGATATCAATGATCATGTCCTTTATTTTATGACTAAATACACTCCTCTGTTATTTCTACATTTTTAACTATCCTTTTGGTTATTGACTTGACTACTCTTAGATGTTCTTGTACAGTGACTTCAAATCTTGGGAACTTTTAATAAAAAAAAGATTTTAATACTTTATTAGTGGTTGGATAATTTCATTGGTTGATGTCGATTTCTTAACAATTTAAGAAAGATAGTTTAGACTTGGTTAATGATGATGTTAGTGTAAAGAAAATATAAATATGACATTGGGTTATTTGAGGGTTTGGGTTAAGTGTTGGTCCCTCGCTATAGGTTTGGTTAGGTGACAATCATGATCATTTTGATCGAGATAGTTAGCACAAGGGTTAACACTAATATCATCTTGCCAAGGAGAGAATAATTTGAAATACCACCAAGAATCCTATGTGTTCAATAAGAGTAATGCATTGTACAACGTACAAAGGATCCAACTATGAGAAATATCATGGAACAAATAAACCACAAAGGTCCTAATATTAAATTTTGTCCCTATTCTGCCATAAAATGATACCAAAGTTTGTGTCACCATTGGTTCACATACCCATATGGATTTATCGAGATCTAAGATATGAAAGACACATATAGTTTGGTCACAAAAGCAAATATACCAACCCAAGAAACTCCTACCTTTATATAAAACACATCCAATATAAATATCAATATCACCATCATATGCAAAGAGGTAGTAGAGAAACAAAATAAGAATATGAGCCCTATTTAAGGTGTCACCCTATATAAGCGAACCAAATTAGTCAAGAGAGCTAGCAAGAAAATAAACACAAGATGAAACACTTAAGGATGGAATCATGATATTTTGGTACATATTATCCTTCTTTACAAGAAAACTTCCCATATGGAGTGAGTTCACAAATGGAGTCATACCACTAGAGGTATTAGAAATTTACTAGATTTAATTCAATCCAAAACAAATGCTCCTCCCAAGAAGTTGGGTTCCCTCTATTCATGATATTAAGCACACTCTCAAGAGTTCTATTCGATAATTTAAATTGTCTAACCCTATAAAGGTGACAAGAAATATTGAGCATCCATGGACTTTTCCAAGTCACAAATAGCTTGTCATCTTGACCAAGAAACATATTACAAGTTACACATTCCATTTAATAATTGAGGTCAAATAGAAAGAGATTTCATGAAAATGGGTTAAGGAAACACTAATATTCCCCATTGGCACTCTTATCTTTACACAACATACTCTACTCAAAGGCATGGATATCGTCATATGCAAGCAAATAACATGGATAGGTGTAACACAAGTCAACTTCATCTAATGTATTCTCATGAGAAGGTTCACTCGGTGATTCAAGCACATTAAGGAATTGACAAAGAATAGGAACATATAAATATTAAGGGATAATTGTCACACATTCCTCACCTTACTTTGAATATCATCCCTTCCAATAAATGTACTATCATCTTCCAAGAAGAGATTTCCATCATTAAAAAGAGTTTCATCAAACCATAGTGGGTTATAAAATAATTGGTAGCCTTCAAGAATGTCTACACTTCCAAAATTATAAGACATGACACTATGTTCATTATTCACATTAGTCGTATCATCACTAAATAAGTGATAATACCTAAGTCCATACTCCACCTCAAGATTCTTATGGCAAGAATAAGAAATAAAATCAACACGTCTAAGTAAAGATCCTACATGACTAATTACGTTACAAACTATATTATTTTCACCACTAAATTAAAGTTTATGTATCATATCACTCAACTCCATAATTAGTACATTATTTATACAAGTAAATTGGTCATCACCACAATTAGCAAAAGTTAGTGGCATGTCAAACTCAAAATAATCATGCACACGATTACTACCATTATAGCTAACTACTATTTGACTACCCCTATTACATGACATACATTTTTACTAATCAAAAGTGCTAACACTACATGGACTGAAATCAATCTTACTAGGAAAATCGATCCGATCATATATAGGATCAACTAGTGTTTGGGAACTCACAAGAATGCATTATCATTATGTAATAAAATGTCATCAAAGATTAAGACAAGGAAAAGGATCTTTAAGTTCACACGTATACAAGCTATCACTTGCACTCAATTTGATACTATCTATACAACAATCTTCTTATAGTGACTCAAAATATTGTTATTCTTTATTAAGAGGTAAAAGTTACACCTAGACTCCCCTTTGCTAAAATTTACAGAATATAACCCTTGTCTAGTTTTGGCTCAAATTTGAGGGTGTAGTGGTTGAATGAAATACGGTATTGAGATAATTAGTAATAATGGGGCTTGATATAATAGTTGGAAATCCAATGCGCATGGAAGACATAAAAACTTCTAACACCTAAAATGGAGCTATAGAACTCCGATTATAGCATTTATCATGGAGGAGTTGACTTGCTTTATCAATTTTTGTACTATGTGTTGTCAAATAAGAAAAACTAATAAGGTATTTTGAGTTATTGCCTCAGACTACAATAACATAAAAAGTAACTATTGTAGTGATACAACGACAGTGGTCAGGGAAATCGTATTGGCGACCTCCAGTAAAATGGTCATGAATTGTTGTTGCGAAAATTTAACCACTGCAATTGTAGTTATCTGCTACAATAGTAATTCACAATAAAATATCAATTTATTACCTACAAAATTATTTTCATTCCCTACTTTTCAAAAAATTAAACAAGGCATTGGGGTGAGGTGATTTTCACCACGAATTTAAAAATTTTCATATTTGGAGGTAAGTGATTACGTTCTAGACTAGAATTTATTTTGTTTAACCCTAAAAAATTACTATAAAATGGATTAACTATGGGTTGGAGGTTAAATCCTAATTTATGTATATTGGTGTATAACAATACAATTGCTTATGAATTCTGTATATAACAATCCTAGGGTGTTAGAAAACACCAATAGGACTAGGTATTCATGAACATAAAATAAGGAAGAAACCTAAGATGATGAAATAGTGTAAATTATGACTAAAATTAGTTATAAGGGATGAATTATTGAAATGTGTAATATTTTATGGTTGTATAGATCAAGAACGAGTCGAACAAGAATGAAAGGGAAAAAGTGTGGCTTAAGGTGACTTTGAGAAAAGAAGTTGAGGTAGGCTATTATTTTTTGTAGAACTTAGACTTCATTGGCTTTATGCTTGTTTGTAATTTGATCATCTATGATTGCCTTCTAGCATGATTTATGGTTTAATGACTGCATTACATTATGATGAGGTTTTGAGGTGACGACTTGGGTACCACACCTGTACATTATGATATGATATGGTGATGGGTTGGGTACTACAATGATACATTATGATACTGCACTCATTCACATGCATGATGTACCATTTGATGAATATATGTGGTAAAGAATGATTGATGAGAATGAATAGGTTTGAAGTACTGTAAAGTTAACATGTGAGTGTAATTACATGATGATTTATAATGTGATGTTTGATTGATATCATTGATTATAAATATTTTATGCTCGCTTTTATACTTGTTTGACTTGCTTACGTGTACATTGTTAATTTAGTCACCCTATGTGCTGTAACACCTCAAGTATTTACGAATGTATTTCATTCTATGTTGAAGGCTTACAAGCCTAAACTCGAGAGATTCATTGACACAATGTGTGCTTGGGATTACTTATTTTAAAATTAAATTTAATTAAAGATATATTTTGTTGCCTTTCTATATTATCTTTAATAATTACAAAATTATTGTTTAGTTACAATATATGGATACGTATTTGTTTTACAAGATGTTATACTTCATTAATATTTGGTAGGAAGAAAACACTAGTTGCCACCTCATTTCAATGTTGTTTCATGGAAAATTGCCAAAAACAGAAATCATATAGTCAAATACGAAATACAGCTAACAATTATAGTATATGTAAATTTTAATACATTTTAGTTAATCATGTACTCATATGTTGATTTCCACTTAGATTAGATATATTCATGGGATATTTGGCTTATAGATTATTTAAATGTTATGTACTACTTTGTAGCTAAGAAATTAAATATGCTTTTACTTTAATAATATTTTAATGGAGATAGTAAGCCTAATTATATTGAGAATTTATTATTACAAGAGGTAGGCTCTATTCAGAATAATTTACTATTAATTAAGTTATATTCAAAAAGTTATATTTATTTTATTACGAACGAATGCAATACCCAAATACATATATATTACGACGCCGTCTAAAATATAATGGACAAGAGGTGTGGTATTAAACACCCTTCTACGTGGAACTATGGGAAGAAGGCACCAATTTGTCTAATTAAATATATCATTTAGCACCTTCTAGCAACGTGGAACTATGGGAACTATGGGAAGAAGGCACCAAATTGTTTAATTAATGATATCATCTAGCACTTTCTAGCAATTACTTTATAATTAAAATAGTTAGGTAAATATTCATGGACTAGCTGCACTTTATTATATTACTGATTTTTAAAGTCAAGAATATTGCTACCAGTGATGATTTTGTAACTTTCTATAGTTTTCATATTTAGTCAAAGAATGAGGTTTCTTATTTGATGATACTATCTAAAGGATATGGTCATGTGATTCTCACCCTTGTCTTCTATATTCCCTCAACTTCTGGATATTTTTTCGAGTCGGCAAAGCTTTGATAAAAGAATAATACCCCTTTTGATCACAGCGTTGCTCATGTGTTAATCTCTTGTGGGTACTTCACATTATCTAGTTATTCGTGGGTTGTTTCATACAGAATTTAGTTTATGAAGATAGTTTTTCCTCATTCTTCATTACACAACATGAAGTGTTATTAAAGGACATCGACGTTACCATATAAGAGATAACCTCCAATGGGTAAATGATTCATGTTTGCGGACAGAACTCATCGTGACTTTACGAAGGCTAGAATGAGGTATGGCAAGGCTATTCCTTTCTTTTCTTGGCATGACTTTCTGTGGTTTATGACGTCCAGGTCTATCGTGATATTGAATTAGTCTAGTGTTAGGTGTATTTAAAAGGTAATTAGTATTATCCTTGATAAACTCGTATTTAGGGGATTTTTGATATTGTATCGAATTGTGTACTACGTGAATGATTTGTTAGCGCCATGTCATAGTACTTAACTTTCTTGGGAGGTCCTTTGCATTTAAATCTCATTGTCTAAAATGGTTCTCATAATCTGAATGTTATGCGGAACTAATTGATCAAATGAGAACAAAACTTGACCTTTTGTATATTGGATGTTAATTTCTATGAATTATAGTCTGTGTACCATTTGGTCCTACTCTTCTGTTAGGAGGTAGTATTTCTAGTCTATTATAAGTTTGGGAATAGGGAACAATCATTAAACATTTTTGGCACTGAGAATTTGCAAAAGTAATAGACTTTCTAATTAACTGGAGAATTTCATTAGAAATCGAGTTTACCCTTATGTCATTTGATAATAAAATTACTATTGGTAGTGTTAACATAGAACACAAATCTGTGAATAAATGTAATAGAACCGTAATATAGGAGTATAACTGCATCAATTACTTGTTAATAACCAAGATAGGAACAATGTAGCATTGCTTAGGAAATTAAGGCAGAATAAAGAACCAACTTGACGCAAATTAAGGTTGTGGAAATCGTCTTATGTAATGGTGAAATTGGAAATTGATGGTCACATAAATGATATTGGTGGGATTCCTATTCAGTGTAAATATACATGTTTTACTTCATGTTTTAGACATCATGATGTCCTTATCGATCCACACCGTAATGTACTTATTTCAGTTAGGGGTTGTTGATTAGTCAAAGATTGTTGTTGTGATACGATTTGCTTATTGGCTGCCTACACGTATCTTATGCCTTCAGAGGTTAGGGGTCGGTGTGTACGTTGTCACTACATGTATCCATTGCATTTCATGTGGTTGCATAACATAAGTTTGGTATTGGTTTTAGCTAAATTCTTGATTTCAAGATTTCAAATCGAGTGTACTACTATTGAGGGTCATCTCGTAGAACCTCCAGATTATGTTGTTCACACTCATTTGAAATAGTTATCCCTTGTGGGAGCTCATGTTAATACGGATGTACTGCATAGTTTGAAAGTAGAGAAATAGAGAATCTCTAGTCATAAGAGTAGTTCATATGCAATAAAACACCGATAGGAAAAATGTTGGGGGTTTAGATATATCATAGGGTGTGAGTAAGTAATTTTAATCTTTGTGAAAATTGTACAGGGTTTAGTGAACCTAGCGTATCTCGGTGTGTAGTGATCCGTTCTAAGTATAGAGATATGTTTTTGAAAGCAGACGCATAGCTCTACAACTTATGTTCATATATCAAAAACTGATTCTGCTTTTATGGCTCTGAAATAGTGGACTCAAGAGAGGACCAGTTCTGCCCAATTCTTTAGTTTAGAAACCCTCTATGTGCTGCTGTTAGTATTTTACTGATATCTTCCTCTACAAAATGTATTTTGCGGTGACTATCGACTCTTTGCGACCCCACGATACATACCTATAACTTTTATGAAGGCTATAAAGCTTGGTTCCACCATCTACCTATTCAAAACTAAGTCGCAACGCTAAATAGTGGGGCTGTCCAGATTTACCATTTTAAGGATTATTTATAGTTTGCACAAGATAGGGCTACTTTAGATGCTAACCTTGGTTCATATCAACATGCGGGAGTTATTGAGAATTAAAGAGGTATTTAATGGCGTGTCAAAGTTGTATATACTTGTTTATCATTTTAGGAACTTGAAATAATTAATTGGGTTATTATCTGAACTCTTGAAGCCATGGTTAGGTTGTTTATGGGTAAAAGACTAAGGTTTGCATATAACTTGAACTTTTACTCTAGTTACCTGCTAGTGTATTTGAGATGTCTGTTGTATTATACTATCCAATTGTTTACTTGATCATTTGGTTAACAATCACATATACTTTAATTCGATATCACTTTTGTCGTGTTAGGATAACGTGACCTTGTAGAGTCCTCCTCAGTTTAGTTGTATAAATTTCATGTCCTTAATGGAAATGTACAATTATTACTAATTGAAATCTATCCACGTTCCTCAGTAATTTCCAAGCTCACGTGCCCCTTTTAATTGTTCTTGTATAGTAAGCATTTATTCTATAGTCCGTACCTCTTTGAGAAGTTACATGTCATCGTTCGAAACATGAACATTTGGAATGTTTAAATGTGTTTTAAATGAACTATGTGCTAAATAGAACTATTTTGCTTTTTTTTTTTTTTATATATCGTAGTGGTAGTCATTTATATCCCTAGAGTTTTCACTTCTCACACATCTTCACGGCTCGATTGTGTATATTCATTATGTCTAATAAAGTTCACTTAGTCCTATAAGTTCTAGAGTATCCTATCGAAGTCTCTTTTTACTCCCTATATCATTATGGTTGCCTCGAGTATTTTATATATATGTCTACCTTACATGTCCATAGTTTCGAAAGCTCAAGGGAGATATGATCACCAAGGTAACAATCTCAAAAGTTAAATAAGCTAAGTAATGCAACACCGTGTTTATGAGTGGCAGCCCAAGGGGTTCTTATACCTAGCACAGGGCTGATCCCAGTTGATATAGTTATGGGTGGTAGCCCAAGGGGTTTTTATACCTAGCACAGGGCCGATCCCAGTTGATGTATTTACAGGTGGCAGTTCAGGGGCATAAGCCTAGCATGGGTCGATCCTGATTTGTTATTTACCACTGGTCAGCTGGTCATTATATCATATGTTTATAAAAAAAAGGAATGTAAATCAACGTAATGAATGTAATGTACATGATTCCACAATTATAAGGAAATGTGATCCCCTAAACTTGCCTATGGTTATACATTTATATCTGATTTTATTTGAGCTTTTATTTTATATATAGTCACTTTATGCCTTACATGCTCAGTACATTCTTTCGTACTAATGTCCTCGTTTCCTGGGGGGCACTGCATTCATGCCTGTAGGTTATTAGGTGGAAAAGGATCTTTGCTGTCTATGATCAAGTTTATCTTATGATTGGTATGCTTCGTTCTTTCTGGAGTTGCCGAGTCCAGGACTTACTTTGGTTTGTATAACTGATGGATACTACAGGGCCTGTCTCGACTAGTGATTAGTGAATTCTCATTCTAGAGGCTTGTAGATGATTATTGTTGTGGGTCAGGTAGTCGGTTATAGTCTAATTGTCCCTATGTTAAACTTTTGTTACATTTGTGTTATCTTCATTATGCTTCTTTCTTTTAAAATTCAACTTGGCTTAGACAGTCCACTAATGTTATTTGGATTTATTTCGGTTGAATGGTTAAGTTAAGTGTGGTATCGCACCTCTATGGTTTTGGGGTGTGACATGTGCTTACTAGTACTTGTTGATGTACTGGGGCTACCTGTACTCTTCTTTTTGTTGAGTGCATCACATTTTCCAATGGTTGACACATAACCTCAGCTCTAGCTAGCATCCAGACTTGATTAAGAGGGTGAGCACCATGTTTGGCCAAACTTCAGATCTTCTATGATGTTATGTCTTTTGATTCAGGACTAAGACAATTTCCTTTTTTATATGTTTGGGTATTTCTATTTCTTTTAGACTTAATTGTTCTTTTTTAATATTCTTGTATGGTTACTTTAAGTCTTGGGGATTATAAAAAGTAAAGGTTTCCGCACTCTATTCATTTTTATGGATGAAGACATTGTTGACTAAGATGTTAATTGATCGAATCATTTCCTTTTTAACTAGTTAAAAGGATGAGCTGATATTTTGATAATAGTAAGAGTAGCACCTAATTGAGTAAGAATGAGAGTAGTATGGTTCTCTTACCATAGGTTAGGGAAGGTGCCAATCATAATCAATTAGGTCATGTCAGAGATGGTATCAAAACACTAGGTTCATTGATCTTGTCGTACAAGAACAAGTCTAGTAGAGTCCTACAAAATAGTACAAAGACATTTATACTTTTCTTAGGGAGGCTATAGGACTTTAGGAATCACCTATTTTCTTTTCTTCTTTAGTGCTATAACTTGATTCCAATTGCTATTTGGTGATCTATGTTGGTAGCTAATACTTTCACTCTTCTTTATATATCGTTAATACTAGTTTTAATAGAGAAAAAATAGTAGCACCTCAGGCGACACCTGCAGCCACTGCTGAGGCATCAATCTAGGGTAGGCCTCCAGAGGCATAGTAAGAAGAGGAGAACGGTAAGGAACTCTCATTAGGGGTGATCATATATAGTCGGGAGATCGACAAGGAAGAGATCACCATCCTCTCCCCTACCACAAGATTCCCTATACCATGTTTAGAATAAGAGGAGGTGGTTAAGAAAAAAAATATGATAGATTTAAATAATATGGTACCAGTACCAAATGGTGCAGCTCAGGTGCCTTTGTCTGCATTGGTGATTTAACAGGTGTTAGGATTCTTAGGTAGCTTGCTCAGCACTAGTTACACTTAGTTGTTTTGACCATCACACCCATAGCCTTGCAATATACCTCTGTTGTAGCACCAAGGATAGATGTAGGTTCTAAAACAAGTGTGTATCCCTAATAGATACTTGGACCGATAATGATTGATGATAAGCATAGACTATTTTACAAGTTCATGAAGGCGAATTCTAAGGTATAGAGCCTGAGGATGTATTTGAGCTCTTAATAAATTTTCATAAATGTCTACACAAGGTAGGTATTTCTGAATGTCATTATTTAGAGTTTATTTCTTTTCTGCTACAGAATGAAGCCAAGAAATGGTGGAGGTCATGGGTAGAGTGCAGAGCAACCTTACCTTCGCTTACTTGGGCTCAGTTTTATAATATATTCCTTGAGAAATATGTTCCTCACACTTTTTGTTACCAGAAAAAAGATGAGTTTTTGAGGTTAGACCAAGTTAACATATCTGTGGAAGCCTAAGAGGCCAAGTTCATTCCTTATCTCATTATGCCCTATAGTTGATTACCTCAAAAGAGAAAAAGATCAGGTATTTTGTGAAAGGTCTAAACTTAGGGATTCAGCAGGCTACTTTATCTACACTATGTATGGTAAGTCCTTAAAAGATGTTGTTGAATTTGGTAAGAAGGCTAAAGCACTTAAAAAATAGTGCGAGCTAAACAAAGATTATAAGAAGGCTCGAACCCCGGGCCAATTTAGTGGTACTTTCTCAAAGGGCTTTGGTTCCCCTAAGTCCTACCATTCGTCTATGCCAATATTAGTAGGGGGCCAATTTGGGTCAGTTATTAGGCTTTTCGAGCCGGCAGCTACACACTCTTTTCTTTTTTTATTTCATAGGCCTATTTAGGGGCCCAAAATGCTTGAATATAGAGGTATAGGACATGTAAAGAGAAATTTCCCTAATTTCTTATTTGCATGCCAGTTAATATAGTAACCAGTTTCTACTACTCTAATTGAGGTAAGTCAAGGTAGTGGAGAAACTGTATGGGTTGTCTACAAGGAGGCGACAGTAGCCAAGATATGAGTGGTGACCAAGACAATCGAAGAAGAGAACAAGTAGGTAGAAATGGAGCATAGGGAAGTAGAGGTGGTAGTCAGGGTGGTAATAAGGATCATCTTTATACAGTAGTAAATCGTTCTAAGGAAAAAGGATTTGATACAGTGATCACAAGTACTATTCTCGTCTATGATCGTATGGCTTTTGTATTGTTTGATCCTGGTTCCACATTTTCTTATGTGTCTGTGAAATTTTTTTTTATTAGGACTTGGACTTAGAATATCTTGACACACTTATGTATATGTATACATTGGTTGGTATGTCTGTATGTGTTGATTAGATATATCGTACATATTCTGTGATGTTCATAGGGCATAAGACCCTGGCTAACTTGGTTAATTTAGACGTGAAGGAGTTTTATGTTATCTTAGGGCTGAGTTGGTTGTCCTCTTATTATGTCGTTCTTGACTATTTTGCCAAAACTGTTACTATAGCAATGCCCAAATGATAAAAATTAGAATTGGGGGAGGGGGTACTTTTAGTCCTATTTCCATAAGGGTAGAGTTTGAAATTTGTGACCAAAAACTATTAAGAGTGGGGGTAGGGAATTTTTAGCCCATCTTCAAGAGGATAAATCTGCATCCCCTCCTATAGTGTCTGTTCCAATGGTGTGTGATTTCTTACAAATGTTTTCAGATAATCTTTTGAGCATGCCTCTTGATCAAGAAGTTGACTTTTGTATAGACTTAAAGCTGCGGACTAGACCTATTTTTATTCCTATATATCGTATGACACCTGTTGTGTTAAAAGAGTAAAAATCCCAGTTGCAAGAGTTGTTAGAAAAGGGCTTCATTAGCCCAAGTGCCTCTCCTTGGGTTGTGCTAATGTTGTTTGTAAAAAAAATATAGTAGTACAAGGATGTGCATAGTGTACCGCCAGTTGAATAAGGTGACCATTTGTAACAAATATACCTTGCCCAGAATAAATGACTGGTTTGGCCAGTTACAAGGAGTTCTAGTGTTATCTAAGATTGATTTTGCAGTCGGGTTATCATCAGCTGAAAATTAGGGCAGAGGACATACCGAAGACTTCTTTCCAAACTCATTACAGGCACTAGGAATTTTTAGTTATATCCTTTGGTTTGACCAGCCGAGATGCTTTCATGGGTTTGATGAATGGAGAGTTTAAATCCTTTTTGGATTATTTGTCATATGTTTATTTATGATATACTTATTTATTCTAAAAGTGAGAAAGGGTATGATGCTCATTTATGTACTACATTGTAATTGTTAAAGGAGAAACAATTGTGTGCTAAAACTCTAAGTGCGAATTCTAGATTTCTTTAGTATCCTTCTTGGGGCACATGGTTTCTAAATATGAGGCCATCGTAGAACCGTAAAAATTTAAGGCTATTAAGAATTAGGCTAGACCAATAAATGTGATTGAAATTTGTAGTTTTGTGGGGTGGGCCAGTTACTACCTGGTTTGTTAAAGGGTTTGTTGCCATTGCTCCACACCTAACCTATCTTACTCAAAGAAAAGCTTCTTTTGAATGGGATAAGTATGAGGAGAGCTTTCAAAATCTCAAAATTATATTGACTTTGGCCCCAGTATTGACCTGACTACAATTCGAGTAAGGATTTTATTGTATTTTGTGATGCCTTTTGTTTGGGTTTAGGTGTTGAGTTTATGCAAGAATTTAATGCAATTGCTTATGCTTCAAGACAACTAATACATTATGAGAAAAACTACCCCATGCATGAGTTAAAGCTATTAGCTATAGTATTTGCATTAAAGATTTGGTGACACTATCTTTATGGGGTGAAGTGAGAGGTGTTCGCCGATCAACACAGTTTGCAGCACAAGTTTACTTAGAAGGACCTAAATCTAAGACAAAGAAGATGGATGGAGTTGATTAAAGATTTTGATATATCAATTTTGTATCACCTGGGTAAGTCCAATATGGTGGTGGATGAACTAAATCAAAAACCAGTGAGAATGGTGAACCTAGCATTTCTAGAGGTATCAAGGCATCCATTGGCGAGAGTGGTATGGTCCTTGGCTAACGATTTTCAGAGATTGCAAGAAACTAGTGAAAGCAAGGTGATGGAAAAAGTAAATTTTAGGTCCACTTTCTATGATAAAATTAAGAGATGACAATTTAAGGATAAGAAAGTGAATAATCTAAGGGAAAAAGTATTACAAGGAAAGGCGAAAGGGGCCATTATAGATGACAAACAAGTCATAAGAATTAGAGGTCGGTTGTGTATGCCTAGGGTGTGTAACTAGATTTCTACCATTTTGGCTGAGGATTATAATACCAAGTACCATACATCACAATGCCAAAAAGATGTATACAGACTTGAGGCAACATTATTGGTGTAGAAAAATAAAGCGTGACATCATAGATTTTGTGGCAAAGTGTTAAAATTGCCAACAATTCAAATATGAACATAAAAAACTTGGTGGTATTGTTTAGTGTATGCCCATTTTAGAGTGGAAGTAGAAATGAATAATGATGGACATTGTTATTGTCCTTCCAAAATCCTTAAGGAAATGCCACACTATTCGATCATTATGGACTGATTTACTAAGTTATCTTATTTCATTCTAGTAAGGGTTGATTATAATGCAACTAAGTTGGCCAGAACTTATGCGAAGAAAATTGAAAGATTGCATAGGGTACTAGTTTCAATTGTGTCTAACAAGGGTATTCTATTTACATCTAATTTTTGGGAAAGGTTTTAGTCTGAGTTGAGTTCTAGATTGGACCTGAGCATAACTTTCCACCCATGAACAGATGGTGAATCTGAGAGGGACTATTCAAGTGCTTAAGGATATGCTCCAGGATTGTATGGACCTTAGGGGTCAATAGGATGAATACTTATAATTGTATGAATTTGCCTACAACAATAACTACCGCTCTAGTATTGACATGAATCCTTTTGAGGCCTTATGTGCTAGACGATATAGATCCTCAATTGGGTGGTTTGACACATCTAAATGAGACCTAGGGAACTAATATGCGCAAGGACTTTATGGAAAAGTGGGATTCATATAAGAGAAGCTCATAGCGTGTCATGACCCAAACTAGGGCCTGGCTATGACGGGTATCTCAAGTCTATCGGGGAACGGAGACCACCCCTTTTCACCCAACCAAACAACACTATACCCACCATATCGGAAGAATTCCGAACAGATATCAAGATAGAACAAGATAAGATTCAAAGAATGAAGGGTATGTATATAATTCTAACCATCGAATGGCCAAAATAATTGACCAACATCACCCAATTCAAAGTAATCCAGCAAAGCCTTCTAACATAAGAACCAAAGCCAATCTTAGTCGGGACATGTCCCCGACGTTGTCAGATGACAATAAAAATGATAATGTTAATGACAATGAAAAATCTTAATTCTAATCTATGATAATAACTAATGAAATGTCCAAGTCTTTCGGGAAATGAAAGATCACCACTTCACCGCAACAAACCGACGAACCGAGCCAATTCACTAAACTTAACACAAGAAAAGTAGAGGTATCTCCGATACCAACATTGTGTGGGGATACAGTATCTAGAGATGGTTAGTAGGGTGAACACTAGCATGTAACTCAGGGATAAGGATAACATACTGCCGTGATCAAGAATTCAAAATCATTCAAAAAACCAATGCACATGATCAAATGCATGCACATGATCAAATACATACACATACATATATATATATATATATATATCACATGCCGGGATAGGGAAACAAGGCTTAGCATGCATTTTAAAAATCTATCCTGGATTGTGTAGATCAATCATCTTAACATAACAAGACACCCACGAGCTATAGGTCCTAGCTCTTCCATAGCGGGTAGGTCCCCCGTGCGTGTAGACACATGAACCAGAGGGTATACATATACACTATGGGGGACTTGAATCTCCCGACATATCAAGGTAAAAAAAGCACCAAATCATGTAATATAATGTGTGGGACTTGAACCTTTCAATCATATGATAACAATAGCAATACGTGGGACTCAAACCAACCGGTCATTTAGACCCTCGTGCCGGCAATCACGATTTAGGTATCAGCCCCTTGGGACCTCCACTTTCATGACTCAGCAATACAACCCTTATTAAAGCCCAATTAAAACAATTATCACACATTCCCCTTCATTGAACCACGATAAAAATTTAGGCATACATTATTGGTATGTCATACCAACTACTCTTACAAGGTAACATCAACATGCGACACCAATTACCATAACTTGGGAGAACTCGCAATCCCCTTTGGTTCAATTATACATTAGCTTGGAGAATTAAAAAACCCCATAGGGTTCAATTAAAAATCATTATGCTTCATTAACCTTTCACATTATGCAATAATTCAAGAGTAGTTCAATGTGCATATTTTTCATATTCAAAACCAATTCCACAATAGGGGTTTTAGGTCAGGACATAACGACTTCAAAAGTCACAAGTTTTGGGAAATCACAATCCCTTAATTATTCACCATTCCTATGCACCAATTTGATTTTAAACCCACCATTAAAACATAAACAATACAGGGACAAACATGAAACAACACATAAAATTCAGTTATTCAAAAATGCTCAACCCATGTTTTCAAAATCAACATCAATACCGTATAAAAACACTTTAAAACGTATGATTTTAACAAATTAACAATTAGGGAAGATTAATATGCCTGAAATATAAAGTATCACAGAAAGAATTCAACCCTTGATCCCTTGGATGACCTACTTCTTGGAAACCATAAGTATAGATGCTTGAGAGACTTTAGAGAGCATTAAAAGTGTTTAAGTATGTTATGAATGATAAATAACCCCTCTTAAGTGCATTATGAACATGGGGTTTTAATTATGTAAGGAGGTAATTATCCAAAGTTCCCTAAATTAAAAACTAAAATACAATCATTAGTGACTACAGGTCACAATACGACTCATAGGAACTTATTACAACTCTTCACCATGAATCATAGACAAGACAGTTTCCAGGGCACCCACTAACTGTCGACCCTATGAATCAACTGCTACAACTCATAATAAGACCTTATGACTTGTAGGGTATAGTCGTAGTCAACACAGAACCCATTTGGGGTAAACACTAGATATCCTATAATTTACATCCAATGACTCGTAATGAGTCCTTACGGATCTTTGTGATCCACTCGTACTCAGAGCAGAACTTGGTCCAATGACTCATCAAGACTCCCGTCACTAGTCAGGGAAGTTGTAGTCAGGACAGTGAGGATAAAATTTCAAAAAAATTCAAGGACCAAAAATCGGGGTGATATATATTTCCCTCTTTGGATCATTCATCCTCGATTGATAGGAAAATATATTTATTAGCATGATTTAATTTCAGACACAATCACACTTATCTTTAACAAAGATAGAAAATAAATATGTTAAGGAACACATATACCTCAAGCACAATTTGTCAAAACAAGGAGCAAGATCTGATACTTGGACTTTATGTACTCCTTGGCTTCCCAAGTAGCTTCTTCCATCTTTTCGTTCCTCCGAAGAACCTTTACTAAAGCCACATCCTTGGTCTATAACCGATGGAATTTCAAATCAAAAATTTCACTCAAAACTTCCTCATAGGATAAGGAATCCAAAACACCTACCTCCTTCAAGGGAATAATCGTTGAAGGATCGCTAACACACTTTTCAACATCAAAACATGAAACAACAAATGAATGGAGCTTAAACTAGAAGACAACTCTAACTCATATTCAATACTACCAACCCTCTTCAAAACCAAGTACGGACAAATATAATGGGGACTAAGTTTCCATTTTTTACAAAACTGCATCACTTCCTTCATGGGAGACACCTTAAATAAAACTAAATAACCCACACTGAACTCCAATGCTCTTTCCCTCTTATTTGCGTAGGACTTTTGGCAACTTTGGGCGGCCTTAAGTCTACCCTGAATCACCTTCACCTTCTCCATGGCTTGGTAAATCAAATCAGGACCAAATAACTTATTTTCACAACCTCAAACCATCTAATAAGAAAACTATACCTCCTACCATATAAGGCCTCAAACGGGGCCATAGCAATTTGATAGTGATAATTGTTATTGTAGGGAAACTCTATAATAGGCTACTGGTTTACCCAACTTCCACCAAAATAAAATACACAAGCTCGACGCATATCTTCTAAGGACTGAATTGTTTTTTTTGGTTGCCCATCTATCTGTAGGTGGAAAGTGGTACTAAGGGTTACCTTTTTCCCCAAACCTGCTGGAACAACCTCCAAAAGTGAGATGAGAACTGAGTACCCCAATCGGATAACATGGAAACTGGAGTACCATGCAACTTCATGATCTCCTCAATGAATAGCTTGGCATAATTCTCTGGAGAGAAATTAGTCCTCACTAGCAAGAAGTGAGAAGACTTAGTCATCCTATCTATGATGACCCAAATTAAATCAAATTATTGGCGAGACTCTGAAAGATCGGTAATAAAATCCATATTAATTATCTTTCATTTCCACTCTGACAGCTAAATCTCCTGAGTCAACCCATCGGGCCTCAAGTGCTCCTTCTTCACTTTCTGACACACCATGCACTTAGCCATAAAATTGGCCACATCCCTCTTTATGTTACTCAACCAATAAATCTCTTTAAGATCATGATACATTTTTGTTGAACCAGGATAAATAGTATAATACGACTCATGAGCTTCAACCAAAATTCTTCCTCGTAACCCATCAATATCGAGAACACATAAACTACCTTGGTACTTAAAGATAAAATCACCACTAATCTCAAAAACCATTACTTTATTCCTACCTAAATCATTCTTGATTTATATCAACATAGGGTTAACACTTACTTCTCCTTAACTGAAACACCAACAAATGACTTCACCACCTCTTAAATAGTCTGAAACACCTGAGTTCTATCATTTTTAATTTTCTTGAGTCTTGAGCTTACTAATCATTATACGACTAACCAAACTAGTTGTATGGTGTGGGTATGGGTTAGGTGACCCAACTGTAAGGGTTCTACTTTGTTAGGTAACCCAACTGTAAGGGGTTTCGTATCTAGCGGTTAGGTTTCTATTATGGTTACGTGTTGGTGGCGATGAGTCTTATGTTCATGATATAAGAAGTATAGTGTCCAACCATATATTATCTAGTGTCTAGCCTAGATATCCTCCTTAGGATACAACTTGTAGGATATTAGTCGTATAGTGATAGTACGAGTTAGGCCTATGGAGTCATATATTGGATAGAATGTGTTGTCCAACTTTATTATCAAGTTACGAGTAGAGGGTACCACTCTTATGGTATGGATATGAGTTGAAGGGTTCGATTGTACCCTTCTATGTTCTGTTTACAGATTTTAAGCTAAGCGTATTTTAGACATTTCCCACCCAAATCCCATAAGAACCCACGTCTTATAACACTATTTGGTCCCTCATTCTACACTTTGGAAGATCAAAACACTCTCTAAACTCTCTCAAATCTCTCTCAAGATCTTAGGTCAAGAAAAGGATAGGGTTTTTTAAATTCAATCAATTTGGGGCTTTCAAGAGGGTTTCTCTCCGTATTTCTTAGTGTCTAAGCCATGTTATTCCTCCCTCATTATTATTTAAACTAAAAGCATGCTTCAATGTGAATTTTATGGAATTATTGTGGTATTATTTTGGATTTTGAAGTATATGTTGGGAGATTTGGTTGTTCTTGGCTAGATAGTGTTTTTCCATGTTTTACTTATGCTTTTTTATGTTATAATTATGATTTGAACATATAGTTGCATGGGATTGGTGAATTGATACTTGGTTTGAGCTTTGGAAACTATATGCCCTCAACATATTTGTTAAAATGCCAATGAGAATGCTTTTATCACATAGTTTGACTCTTATTGACATCCTTGCATTGTATAAAAGGTAATGGAACTTAAATTGGTTCAAATGGTTTTAAATGGATTGGAAAGACCTTGGTCGCCACGGTATTGGTTTAAATGAAAACTTTGGAGTCAAATTGGTGTAATGGCTTTGGTATGGAATAAATAGATAGACTTGTAAGCTCTAATTTTGGTATGATGATAACAATGGTTACTACCTAATTAAAAGGAATCCTAAGTAATTGGTTGGTTGTGTGTGAATGGTTTTAATAGGGGCTTAAAGGGGGATGTGTGTCCTTCTTTAAATACCTTTCATTTGATTTTATTATATCTTATTATATGTTTAGAATTTATTCAACATAGGGTACAAGGCAGTTATGGTAGTGTATTGGGGTCAGTCTCCCATCCGGATTGAACTTAAGGTGACCGACACAAATAGGCCCTGGTTTGGTCGTGTTAGACTGGTATCAGAGAACTAGGTTTATGTTTAATTGGGAGTCCACAAAGCCATGTCGTGTAGAGTTTCTTTTAAGGGTGTGTAGTGCACCACACTTATAAGGGAGAGGCTATGATGCATTTTAGAATGTTTCTCTTTCTTGTGTCGATTTTTTAGTTGTAGAGTCTAAGGTCGTAAATTCTCCTCTAATTTTTATTTGTTCTCTTTTCAGATCATGCTTCTTCGACAATCTAATGATCACGAAAACTCCTCTATCTCACTCGAGGACAATGTTGATGAGACACGTTCTACCTATGGGATCCAGACCCTGTCTAGGGGTCCAGTTCATGATTCCCTTCTTGGAGTTCCACCAGATCCCTTCAGTCCTCCTTGAGCTCCTCAGCCGACGTAACAAATGCTAAATTTTTCCAGTCTATCCATATGTTAACTAAGTTAGTAGCTTCTCAGGCTGAGCAACGTTTATACCATCTTCGGAGGCTACAATATTTGGCCAGTTCATAAGGTTAAACCCACTGACCTATAAGTGTTAGGGTGGAAGAGGATCCTTAAGGTTTTTTGGATAAAATGGAAAATATCTTTTGAGTTATGCATGAAAAAAATATTGAGGGCGTGGATTTTGCCACTTGCCAGCTAAAATATGTGGTATACTAATGGTACAAGAAATGGGATTAGTCAAGGGGTGATGAGGCTGATTCAGACCTACGGGAGGATTTTTCTAATATTTTTCTAAACCGCTTCTTTGTTTGGGATTTACGGGAAGCAAAGGCATAAAAGTTTGTTAATCTGAAGCAAGGAAAGATATCAGTCAAGGAGTATGCATTGAAGTTCCACTAGTTATCTCGGTAGAATCCAGAGATGGTTTATAGCATGAGAGCTAGAATAAGAAAGTTTGCTTTTGGGTTTTTTAGAGATATTGGAGAGTAAGGATGCCTTGTTGATCAAGGAAATATATATCTTTAGGTTGGTTGTGTAAATGCAATAGGTGGAGAAAGAGAAGAAGAAGCAAATTAAGATAGGTTAGTGGTAGGGCAACAAATTTTGGTTCAATAAGTAGGGTGGTGGCTAACAGCAGAGTGGCAGGGATGGTGGAAAGTAGCCCAAGAAGAAGTGGGGAAACTTTGGGTTTTACTCAGTGGCTAATGCTCCTTTCCCAAGCTATTAAGGGGCAGGCATTTCTAAGATGGCGATAACTTCATAGCATAGAGTGCCCAATCTCAGGCTAGTAGGGCCTAGTCAGCTTTATAATATCCTTCCTGCAGGTTCTATGGTAGATTGCATCAGGATTATTATGAAGAAAGAAGGGTAAGTGCTTTAGCTATTGTCAGCTAGGGCATATAATTAAGAACTATCCATTCAACAAGGTTGCTTCAAGGGAAAACAAGGTTCCGATTGCTTCACCATTAGCTCCGGTACCAAAGGGTGCACTATCTAGTTCTGGCACTGGTCAAAACTGTCTTTATTCTCTCACTACCCAATAGGAGTACGAGGCATCACTTGATACTATAACTAGTATATTAAAACTCTTTTCCCATGATGTTTACTATTTACTTGATTTGGGGTCCACTCTCTCTTATGTGACCCCATTTGTGGCTTTGTATTTTGGTTTTGGTCCGGAGTGGCTAGTAGAGTCCATAGGGGCTATGTAGTATCTGTTGGTATCAAAGACACTGTGGGGGACCTAATTGAATTAGATATGATGGATTTCAATGTCATATTAGGGATCGATTGGTTGCACTCGTGCTATGCTTTTCTAGACTATTAGACCCATAAGGTTATTTTTAAATTCCCTAATGAACCAGTTATTGAGTGGGAGGGTATTTACTAGCTCCTATGGAGAAGTTCATATCTTATCTTAGAGTTTGCAGATTAATCTCCAAAAGGTGTCTTTCATCTAATTAATCTCTAAGTGTATCTATCTCTAGTACGAGTTAAAAATTCTAACTTGGATGGTCCTTTTATGCATTCCATCCTGGTGATAAATGAATTTCCTAAGGTCTTCATTGATGACCTTCCTAGTGTTCCTCCTGATAGGGAGATTGAGTTTGGGATTGATCTTGTTTTGAAAACTCATTCGATTTTTATTCCTCCATATATAATGGCTCCAGTTGAGTTCAAAGATCTTAAGGAGTAGCTAAAGGATCTTTTAGAGAAGGGTTTCATCCATCGTAGTGTGCTTTATGGGTTGCACTAGTGTTATTCGTGCATAAGATGGATGGTTCCCTTCGGATATGTATTGATTATCCGTAGTTGAACAAGGTAACGATAAAGAATAAATATTCTCTTTCAAGGATAGATGATTTGTTTGATTAGCTTTAGGGTGCTATGTTTTTCTCCAAAATCGATCTTTGATCCGAGTATCATTAATTAAAGATTTGGGAGGTGGATATCCTTAAGACTGTCTTTCGTACCTAATATGGGTACTTCGAGTTTCTGGTTATGTCCTTTGGGTTTGCTAATGCCCTTGCAACATTCATGGATTTAATAAATAGGGTTTTCCAGTAGTTTGTAGATCTGTTTGTCATTGTTTTTATAGATTTCATTTTGCTGAACTTTATGCGTGAAGTGGATCATCTGAATCACTTCTACATTGTATTGCAAACCTTAAAAGAGCAACAGTTGCATGCCAAATTCTCAAAATATGAGTTCTAATTGAACGCTGTCCCTTTTTGGGTCATGTCCTTTCTAGTGAAAGGATCATGGTGAATACATAAAAAGTTGTAGTGGTGAAGAAGTGACCTAGACCCACAACTCCAATTGGCATTTGGAGCTTCTTGGGTTTAGCGGGTTACGACATGAGGTTTGTAGAGAGTTTATTTTCCTATAGCTGCCCTATTAACTAAGTTGACTCTGAAGAATGTAATGTTTCTACACTCTGATGCTTGTGATGGGAGTTTCGAGAAGCTGAAGGATAAGATAACTTCAGCTCCATTGTTGACTTTGCCTGAAGGCACTGATGGATTTGCGGTCTACTGTGATGCATCCCGTGTGGGGCTTGGTTGTGTTCTGATGCAGCGTAGAAAAGTGATAGCTTATACCTCTAGATAGCTGAAGGTGCATGAGAAGAACTATCCAACGCATAATGTAGAACTGTTAGTTGTGGTGTACGCATTAAAAATCTAGCATCACTATTTATATGAGGTGTATGTGGATATCTTTTCTGATCTTATGATCCTGCAGTATGTGTTCACTTAGAAAGAGCTTAAACTCAGGCAAAAGAGATGGCTTGAGCTTCAAAGACTATGATATGAGTCTTCACTACCACCCAGGTAAAGCTAACGTGGTTGGTGATGCTCTTAGTAGGTTATCAATGGAGATTTTAGCTTATGTGGATAACGAGAACCAGGAGTTGGTAAAGGATATTCACCATTTAGCTAACCTTTGAGTTCATTTTTTGGACTTCGAGGATAGTGGTGTGTTTGTGCAGGAAGTGGCACGATTGTCTCTTGGTGCTGAAATCAAGGAAAAATATATGTTAGATCCTATCCTGATGAGGATTAAGGATGATGTAGGTGGGCAAAAGGTGATGGCCTTCAAGATTAGTGGGAATGGTACTTTGCGTTACCAAAGAAGGTTATGTGTTCCTGACATTGATGGCTTGCAAGAGAGGATCTTAGCTAATTTTGTGGCTAAGTTCATAGTGTACCAGCAAGTGAAAATTGAGCATATGAAGCCTGAAAGATTGTATCAAGAAATTAAGCTACCTAAATTGACTTGGGAAGTGATCAATATGGATTTTTGTACCAGTTTTCCTAGGTCTCGGAATTAATTTGATTTGGTTTGGGTCATCATGGATAGGATGACAAAGTCGACTCACTTTTTACCAGTGTGGACTAACTTCTCGACTGAGGATTATGCCATGTTATACCTCCAAGAGATTGTGAAGTTGCATTAGTTACCTGTTTCTTTCATTTCCAATGGTGGTTTTCAATTTTCATCACCATTTTGGTGGTTATTCCAGAAAGGTTTAAGGACCAAGGTAAGTATGGGTACTGTTTTTAACCCATAGTCGGATGGGCAATCAGAAATGACTACTCAGATATTAGATGATATGTTTTGGGCTTGCATGATTGACTATGGTGGTAGTTAGGTTGAGCACTTACCTCTTGTATTACTTAAAACAATAACTACCACTCTAGCATTGGGATGGCTTCATTTAAGGTGTTGTATGGTAAAAGGTATAGGTATTCTATTGGGTGGTTTGAGCTTGATGAAACGAATATGTTTGGCCCTAATTTGGTTCACCAAGATATGGAGAAGGTGAAGGTGATTTAGGATAGGCTTAAGGCTACCTAGAGTCACCAAAAGTCCTATGCAGAAGTGAGGCAAAGGGACTTAGAGTTTGAGGTTGGAGATAGGGTGTTTCTAAAGGTATCTTCTATGAACAGAGTGATGCGGTTTGGGAAGAAGGGGAAGCTTGATTCCTAGTATGTTGCTTTGTACTTGATTTTGAGAAGGATAGGCACTGTTGCACATGAGTTGGAGTTGCCTTTTATCTTGAGCTCCATTCACCCGGCATTCCATGTATCTATGTTGAGAGAGTGTATTGGTGATCCATCGTAGGTTATTCCTATTAAGGATATTGGTATTTTAGTTTCCCTATCTTTTAAGGAGATTCAATTTAAAATCTTGGATCGTCAGGTTCATTGGTTACGGATCAAGGATGTGGCCTCGGTAAAGGTTCTATAAAGGAATCACAAGGTAGAAGAGGCTACATAGGAAGCTGAAAAAGACATAAAGTCCTAGTATCCATTCCTATTTTATGCTCTAGAAATTCATGCGTAAGGTATGTGCTATTCATAACATCCTTATTTTCTAACTTATTGATGATAGGCGAATTTATACGCCTAAAGTACTATATTTTACCCATATTTTAGCTAAGTTTTGAGGACAAATTATATAATTCATGCACTTTTAGTCCTTTTTCCTGTAAGTGAGCTAACGAGCATGATTAGCAAGTTTTCAGGTATAAATGATGCAAAATTCAGCATTTTATGGATAACTTGATGCCAAAGAAAGCTTCACGAAATGAGGAGAGCAAAGCTTGGATGCCAAGGACCAAAAGTGGCGCATGAAAAATCTGTCCCGGGCAAAAACAACAATTCTGAAGACTTTGGGGACTAGCAGTAATTTATTAGGATTAGGATAATGATACCTTCACCTAGTAGGATTGAGTTAAGTAATTCATTAGCTTAGCAGGAATAGGATATGGGTATTATAAATACCCTATTTTGCTAGAGATTTTAATACATCCCTCACAATTCCTCACAATTCCCCCATTCCATCAATTCCCATCCATCCACCATCCATCCATCCATCAAAACAATTCTCTTTATTAATTCATTGTTGACATTATTTTTCATCTATTCGACTTTTAATTTTACAACAAGAGAATTGCTATTTTGCAAGGAATTCACGCCTAGCACCACACCATACTACACGTGAGATCTTTTATTGTGGTATAATGATAATGCCTATTGTGATTTCCATCGCACTCATGAATAGCTAAACTTCTCTGTTGGGGTTATGAAAGCCTTATCAGATACTATCTAAGGCTATAAGTTTGTGAATTCGTGACACGTATGCTGCTTATATCATTATTCTCTTCATGTTAATGCAAATTCTTGTGGCTGCAGACGCATAGAATAACGCTAGTATAGCATTAACTTGTTCGAAAGAAAAGTTATATGTCTGGAAAAGAGATAATGTCAAGGTAATAGGGTCCCAACCCCTATTAAAAAGTTAGTGCCGTAACTGGATTAACCTCTTGGAAAATTTATACCGTTAGATACGCTTTAAGCTCGAAAGAGTTAAAGTGAAATAGTCCTTGTTGAGGTTGAAAGATGCTTGGATTTACCATCGAATACAATTCTCTATAAGCACATGCATGTCTGAATTCCGCACAACTCATAGCCAATAGAGACGTACAGCTCATAAGGTGGACATAACCCCAACTTCTCAATTCTCATTGTTTTACATCTTACCAAACATTCTTACTTTTTACTTTGCTATTTTCCGTTTTTACCTTATTACTTTGGTTACATTACTTGCATGACAAAACTCCCCCCTTTTTACGAGACTTGCACTAAAAGTCTAGTAATCTTTGCTTACTTGTTGACCAAGCTATTCCCTGTGGGATCGATACCCAACCCAGTTGGGTTATATATTTGACAACAACTGTTTTACACTCCTACGAGAGCTGTAGATTGAGCGTTATCACTTATTTAAAGGAAAGATTGATTTCCTTGTATCTTTGTGTTATGTCTTTGTTAAAGGTAAAATGGTAAATTCCTTAGTGTTATGTTTTCTATCTTAAGGGTAAGAGTAGAAACATTTAGAGGCTTACTCATTCTTGTACTTCCTTGTTCAAACATTCGAGAATGAAAGATCCAAGTGGGGGAGAATTGAAACACCTTGGATTCTTGCCTTTGCAAATTTCTCGAGTCTTAAGATTTTTGATAATCATATGACTCACCATACTAGTCGTATGGTATGAGTATGGGTCAGGTGACCCAACTTATAAGGTGTCCAGTGTTTGGTGGTTGGGTTTCTATTGTGGTTACGTGATGGTGCTGACGAGTCATATGTTCATGATACGAGAAGTATAGTACCCAATTGTATGTTGTCTAGTGTCCAGCCTAAATGTCCCACTTAGGGTACGACTTGAAGGATACTAGTCGTATAGTGATGGTATGAGTTAATCCAATGGAGTTGTATGTTGGACAGAATGTGGTGTCCAACTTTTTATCAAGTTATGAGTGGAGGGTACCACTCGTATGTTGTGGATATGAGTTGAGGGATCCAACTGTATCCTCCTGTGTTCTTTTTATAGCTTTTAAGTTGAGGGTATTTATGATATTTTTGACCCCAAGCTCTTAAAACTCCACGTCTTATAACACTATTTGATCCCTCATTCTACAGTTTGGATGATCAAAACAGTCTATAAACTCTCTCAAATCTCTCTCAAGCTCTTGGGTCAAGAAAATGCTAGGTTTTTTCAAGTCAATCAATTTAGGGCTTTCAAGAGGGATTCTCTCCATATCCTTGGTGTCTAAGGCATGTTACTCCTCCTTCATTGTTAGTTCAACTAAAACATGTTTTAATGAATGATTTTCATGTCATTATTGTGGTATTGTTTTGGGTTTTGAAGTATATGTTGGGGGTTTTGGTTGTTTTTGGTTGATTAGTGTTTTTCTATGTTTTACTTATAATTTTTATGTTATAATTGTGATTTGAACATGTGGTTGCATGGGAATGGTCAATTGATACTTTGTTTTGGATTTGGAAACTATATGCCCTCAATATATTTGTTAAAATGCCAATGAGAATGCTTTTAATACGTAGTTTCACTATCATTGAAATCCTTGCATTGCAAAAAAGGTAATGGAACCTAAATTGGTTCAAATTATTTTAAATTTATAGGAAAGGCCTTGGTGGCCATGGTATTTGTTTAAATGGAAACTTTGGAGTCAAATTGGTTTAATGGTTTTGGTATGGCATAAATGGTTAGACTTGCAAGCTCTAGTGTTGGTATAACGATACTGACAAGTGGTGAATTTACCACTTATTTTCACTCAACAATCGTGCACACTACTATGAACTAAATGTATAAATGGGACGTGTTTGCGATTAAATACACTAATTTCCTTATTTTTGCATGTACGTAGATAATGAGATAGAAAGAAGTGGAGTTAAGCTAAATAGAAATCAAACGGAGAGAAAAAGTGCACAACTGAAGACCATGCATGGATCAAGCTCAGTTACCGCAATCACAGTCTGAGGGATGTAATCGCGGCCAGTCAAGATTGGTCAGCCACCGCGATCACATAGATCTTATCACGATCTTGGTAGCTACGATAGAAGGAAATCTGATGCGATCGTGGCTTAGTGAGATTTTGGGTAAGGGCAATTTTGTAATTTTACTTAGCCAAACCCAATTCTTTAGAGAATAAAACCCTTTCTCTTTAGGTATTCTACATTCTTGCAACAATTTGAATTTGAAGTTTAAACCTTAATTTGGGAAATATTTTGTATTTTGATTTGGAGACTTTGAATTTAGCATACTTTTTTCTTCATGAGTATCTAAACTCCCATTGTCTTGGGATTATGTTGAACTAAGGTGCAATTATGTGTGGGTTGTGATGTATTTATGTAGATTTTAGTTGGTATGATGGGTTTTGCTATTGCTGGATTAAATTAGTTAGGATTTGTGAGTGAAAGTCTCAAATACACAAACTTGGTTTGTGGGTGAAAACTCCAAATTCCTAAATGCTCAAAGCATCCCTGAAATAGGGATTTGGGTGATGTTTTGGAACCCATATCATTCCTTGAAAGAGGGATGTGGTTGACAAAGCGATAGCAAATGATTAATGGATGTAGTTTACTAATTTTCAGTATCATAGATATAAGCATGATTATGAAGTTGACTATATCTTGGGCTTCTTCCTAGAAATAGGGAATTCCCAATTGAGGTAATGGGTGGTTAAAATTAGTTACACTTGTTATGTACCCGGAAGGGTCAATGAGTGAAATTCTTGAGGTTACACTGTTAGACTATCCTCATGGATCTTATACCTAGCCTACCATATTATTGATAACTAGCATGTACCCAAAATCTTCATGCACCCATGCATAACTTGCCCTTAGGTAGACATAATCCCAAGATTCTTCTTATATAAAATTTAAATCATAATTGTTGTTCACTTTGTTGACTTGAGTTGCTATTGATAAACACGTGCCAAACCAAACCCTTTATTTTTATTTATGTTTATGTTTTATTCATATTGCGGGTTGCTTATTTGAAGAACTTTGTCGAAGTGTGTGCACCTTTTGATATTTCACACATAACTCAAGAGTCCATCTACCTTTGTCTTTTCCCATTTTCTCTAATGAGAGAGGCATTATTGTGTCTTTGCTCTCTTCCGGCTAGATCCATCACCTCATGGGATGAAATCATCATGGTCTTCCTTGATCGGTATTTCCCACAATCCAAAATGCTTCAATTGCAGGATAAGATTATGAACATTAGGCAATTGAATAGGGAATCCTTGTATGAGGTATTAGAAAGATTCAACGGAAAACTTTTGCATTGTCCCAACCACGAGGTCCTAGAGAAGATGTTTTTCTAAATCTTCTATCGGGCTCTTGATCTACTCAACAAAATTGTGGGACACAATGTGGCGGGGGATCTCTTGTAAAGTTTAATTATCATGCATCTTCAAATTTGCTTAATGAAGGTACCAAGCAAAATTGAGGGGGGGGGGGCATACCCGGGATACTGAGTTACCAAACGGATATCCTACTATCTCTATTGCTAACAAGGAATAAAAAAAGGATGGGGAGAGAGAGAAGAGAGTATGGCAAAAATAATGACTTAATTGGAGCTTTTGATAAAACATGTAATGGGTGAACCCACAAAAGTGGTGAATACCGTAGCATCCAAGGCATATGATGATGAAAAGGCCAAGAAGCTTGATGAGAAGATTCGGTATTTGTCCAATTATTTGGGGGGTTCTCACCCCGCCTATCAAAGAAAAGGTAGGAACCAAGGTTGGAATGAAAGAGATAGGGACTATGACCATGATTAGAGGGTTAAGGATCGTGAGTATGATCGTTGTGTGCCCCCTCATGATCTATCAAATGGTAAGGATTCCAACTCCATTGGTCTCGATAAGTATAAATCGAAAGATATGCTAGCAAGGATTTTGATGTAAGTGGAGGGAACATAAAAAGTGGTCCGTGAATTTAAAGATGATTTTTCCCAACTCAATAAAATGGTTGTATCCCACTCTACCTTGATCAAGCAATTGGAGACTCAAATCGGGCAAATCTCCACCCAACTTAATGCTACGCCAAAGGGCTTCTTCCCTAGTGACACCATTGTAAACCTACTAATGTGGCGCAAGTATTAGCTATTATAACTAGGAATGGTAATGGTGATCTTGTGGCAGATGTTGAAAAGGAGACCTATGTGGATAAAAATCTTCTAAATGATTAAAAGTAAGAGACTCCAAAGTCTCATAAAGGGAAGGAAAAAAAGCTGGTGTTGAATGAAGAAATTGATGGTAAAAAGGGTGATCTGAAGGTAGTTAAATATGATGAAGTGAAAAGTAATCCAATGCCTACCGTTATGGTTCCTCCTCTATTCCCCCAAAGGTTCAAAAAGGAGGATAATGCTAAATTCAAAACATTCATGGATAAGCTTGCCAACCTCTCAATTAATATCCTTTTGCTTGAGGCTATCCAAGATATTGCAGGGTATGCTAAGTTTATAAAAATTGATGTCCAAGAAGAGACTTTTTGAATGTGAGATCATTGAAGTTACTCATGGGTGTATCACTATCATGGCTAGTGCGATAGCAAAAAAGAAGGAAGATTTGGGAGCTTTTACAATTGCATACACTATTGGGGCACATAAGTTTGAGAAGGCATTATATGACCTTGGTGTGAGTATAAATCTCATGCCCTTCACAATATATAAGAGTCTTGGCTCAGGAACTACTATTCCAATGTCAATGAGGCTTTTGATGGCGGACCGATCTATCAAGAAATTAATTGGTGTTGTGTTTGATGTGTTGGCGAAAGTAAATAGATTCATCCTTCCGGCCAATTTTGTGGTGCAACATTGTAAAATGGACAAAGAGCTGCCCATCATTCTTGGTCGACCTTTTCTTGACACTAGTAGAGCCATTTTTGATTTGGATCTTGGGGAAATAAAGTTTAGAGTTCATGATGGTGAAGTGTCCTTTCGGGTGTGCAAAACAAAGAAAATACCCATGGAGCTTCAAATGGTATAGGTAATCGATGTTAAAGTTGAGAAAGTGAATGAGAGTGCCCGTGAGGACCCAACTTGAGAAAGAAGGAAAACGTCGTGCCACGACAATAGCTAAGGCGCTATATGGGAGGCAACCCACAAATGCCACAAAAATTATTTGTATCCTTTGTTTTTAATTTATCAATGTAGATTTTAAATTGTCATTTGATTAATTAATGCATTAGTATCACTATGGAGTTGTTGAATGTGTTTGAGAAAGGAAAAGTGTGAAATATGTGCATGATGAAATGAACAGGGGAAAATATGTCAAATTGAGCAATGAGCTGAACATGGCAAAATAGGGGAGTAGAAATGCTCTATGTTACCATGATTGCGGACCTTTGGTCACGATTGCGGTCACTCATATGTCCACAATTGTGGAAACTTGACTGCACTCATGGTTAAGACATTTTAAAAGACCATCGGACTCCCCATTTCTCCCACACTCCTTTCCCCAACTTTCTCTCAATTTGCACCCTTTCTTGAGCACTTTTTGGCATTCAAAAGCATTAGAGAATCCCTCTTGCATCATTCTCTCCGGTAAGTGTTTTAAATTAATGTTTTGAATGTGGAAAATAGGCCATAGAATGCCTGTTATAGGGAAAGCCTAAATTGATGGTTTTCTAGCTAAATATGTGTTGTAATGAACTTGTGTGGTTGTTAGTTGCTAGAATATGGTATGTACATGCATGAGGATGTCTTGAATACCCAAAATTTTGTATGAAATTGAGTAAAATGAAGTGTGCGCACTACATGGTCGATCAAATTCCTAAACGAGTCATAGCTAGTTGTTTTTACATCTTAAAGGAATAATCGAGTACCTAGTAACCATGTTCAATGCTTTCAGCATAAACTTTTGTGTGAAATTTAGCAAAATGAAGTGTGCGTACCATGTGCTCGATTAAATGCCCAAACGATTCATAGCTAGTTATTTTAACATCTTAAGGGCTTAATTGAGAACCTAGTAACCATATTCAATGCTTTTAGAATAAACTTTTGTGGTAGAACATGTTTTGGCCAAAAATTTGAATTCTTGGACATTGGAAATTTTGGATTGAAATCGGTCTCAGGTACCGTGATCACGTCACTATGGCCTCGAGCCCATTAACTGAGGCTATTTTTCAACCTGGGCAAAAAATTTTGCACTTCAATTTTTTGTCCAAACACCATCAAATACCTATCCCATGAGCTTTAGTGAACAACATACCATAGTTTGTGCATGTATATGCCAATGATTGGTGAGGTTACATTGTTCTCTTGCTTTTTAGGATCATATCATGGAAGAATACGACCAAATTCGATTCATGGACCCTTAGTGCCATACCCAATACTATGCTGATCTTCCTCGGACAAAGCTGATCTCTAAGAGAGGAATATGCTTTAGAAAAGTGTCAAAAAAGTTTCTGACATTTCATAATAAGATTATGGACACAGGGTGGTGGTGCTTCTCCCTGGATCCTTTCAGGGAGATTGAGTAGTGGGTCTGGGAGTTCTACGCTAAGCTTAGCGTAATATCCTTCTTAGACCCACCAAGCATGACTATCAGGATCTGGGGGAAGGTAGTGGAATTTGGTGCAGAGAAAATCAATCATCTATATGGACTCCCGAACGCAAGCATGGCTGACTTTAAGGCTACGGGGCGTGACTCAGACAACTAGTTAGTGAAGAGATTATGCCCGGGCAAGGAAGTCTCTTGGGTGGAAACAAAAAGAAATATATCCATGAATGATTTCACTATCGAGTTCCATATTTGGATAAATATCATTTATAGTTGGGCCTCCCCTTCTACCCATATGGCAGCAGTTCCTGACATGTGGGCTAGGATGGTGGCTTGCAATTTAGATGACAGCCCTTTGAATTTCGGTCGAATTGTCATTCTGAGATAAAATTCATCAAGAACCAAGGTGGTACATACCTCTCCTTCCCTTTTTTCATTACATAGTTATACAGGTGAGCAGAAGTTAAGCAGTACTTGGGAGATAGTTGGGTGCACCGATAAGAAAAAGAAAAGAAAGATCGATTTAGGTAAATAGACATCTCAAGAGGCATAGTCTAGAAGGTCATCCACAGCCAAACCCTTTGATGATATTTCTAATGAGATTAGAGCCATGCCTCAAGGGTCAGGAGAGCCCTCTACCACCCGTCACTCACGTCCTATGCTGACTATGATAAGTGTTGGGAGGATCAAAAGAAGCAGGGAGCTACCATTGTGAGGCTTGAGAGAGCCTACTCATCTTTGGCGGAGTAGCACCGAAAGCTTCGAGCTTCATACGAGAATATGGTCAAAAGGTAGAAAAAGAGAGACAAATTCTTTAAGAAGATATGGAAGGGAGTAAAAGGCCTCTAGAAGGCCCTAAAACCATGAGATAGACTATCTTCCTCCTGAGTTGAGAACGACGATGAGGCCACAATCGACTGGTCAGGTCCTGAGGATACAGGTGGGGATACGAAGTCTGAGAGAGAGAGAGCAACTCTTGATGTAGTTTCAAGGATCACCCTTATCCCTTATTATACTTTATTTTTTATGCAGTGAGAACATTGCATGCTTTTAGTTGGGGGTGCCTATCTCTGAATTTATTCATTTAGACCTATATTATTGACATTTTTGAATATTGTGATATTCTGTAGGATGATTTTTATTTTTATTTGGGTTGTAATAATTGGGCACTCTGATGGTGCCCACATTTTCATGGATTTGCTATTTTGTTTTGTTTTTAGATGGTTTCTTTAACTTGATTTTTCCTGTGATGATATCCGATGAGCATTTTCTTATGATGGATTGAGTGATGACATTCTTAAGGGAAAAGTGTCGTGATCGAGGTTTTAGCCATGGATGCAGGGGAAGTCTAAGTACCTATAGCATCAGAGCTATAAATCCAAGGGAAGTCTAAGTACCTGTGGCATTTTGGATTTGGGATCGCACTTATACCTACGGCAAAGTCTGAGTAGCTATATGATTTTCCCGGGTGAAAGCCAAAATGTGAGACGAAGGCTTATCCTGGTGCCATAATTAGAAAATTATGTGTGGTGCAAATGCAAAGTAAACACCCCCTCTGTCAATTTTTTCTCAAAATAATCAAGGGCATGGACGTGAGCGACTTTGTATCAATACTTTTTCTCTTTTTGTGACTCCAAATTTGTTAACTTGTGAAAATCGGTAGATACTCCATTTTTGTCTCTAGCGGGAGGGGCAATTGAGCATCCTTGGCGAATTTGCATGCCATGTAAAGTGAGATTATTTGTCTAAATCTTATGTATACTTGTACCATCTATAACTTTCCCATTTAGTCTCTTAAGGCTATGTTTGATTATATTTGGTTGGTAAGATGATCCTAGGCCATCTCTGTGAACTAGAAACCCACTCTAATCTTAAATAGCTTTCCCATGCATATAATAGGACCATTAAGTCCCCAAATTCATTCCTTTCTTTGGAAAATACATTACATGCCGTGTACCATTCAAAAATTTGTCCCTCTCTTGAACCCAACCCTTCTTGAACATGAAAAATGAAAATTGAGGCTAAATTCCTAAGTTGGGGGTGGTAATTTTAAAAGAGTTGACTTTTGTCCATGGTAGAGTAATTGGATGCCTTTGAGCCAAGCAATGAAAAAGTGAAAAGGAAAGGAATGATGAAGAGAAAAATTAGGCATAGATTGCAATACAAATAACCAAAAGAATGATGGCCTCAAAAAGTTAGGAAAATCAAGGCTCTTATAGTAGGCATGTGTAAGGTATGAAAACAAATGGAGTGGTCCATGGTCTCAAGTTAGTTGAAATACAGTGATGTGGATGTTCAGGAAGTGTTAAGCCACTTTGTTCATAAATGTTATCCTACCCTTCACCGAACCTACTTTACAAGCTCAAAAAGCCTTTCGAGATCTCCAACCAAGTGTATTCATTATAGTGGCGATTGAAAATAGGGGAAAACCTATGGCATGAACTTGTTATTATTGAGAGTCTTTGTGAGAGAGAGATTATTATACTTAAATCCCCTTTGTTTCATACTAGATAACTTGGTGTGTGTAGAATTTTCCTTCTCATAAAGAGGCATGTAAATAAGTTGAGGTGGGTGATATTGTCATCTCCAAAAAAATTGAGGCCAAACGAGTATATTAGAGGTAAGGTCAAAGGTGAGTCATTTCTAGAGTTCTAGTAATTGTTTCATGGTTGCTCTTTAAAGTCTTTTGCACCTTTTAAAATTGCATTTCATGTTGAGGGGTATTATGCGAATAGTGTTGCCCATGTTTGATGAGCTATTTGTGGAAGTAACTAAGCTTGAAGTTATAGTGATCATTGGGTCATATAAGTTGGGCATAAACGTGCATAGTCTCATGGAAAGAAGCAGTGTTGCTTGAGGACAAACAAAGTTTTAAGTTAGGGGTGTTGTTGAGTAGTGAACTTACCACTCATTTAAACTCAACAATTGTGCACGATACTATGAATTGAATATATAAATGAGACATATTTGTCATTAAATGCACTAATTTCCACCTTTTTTTCATGCACACAGGTGATGAGATAGAAAGATGATTTGAGCTAAATAGAGATCAAAAGGAAAGTAAAAGTGCACAACTGAAGACCCTGGATGGATCAGGCTCAGTTACCTTGGTCGCAGTCTGAGGGCATCGATCGCGACTAGTCAATATTGGTTAGCCACCACAATCACGTAGATCATATTTTGGTCGTGGAAAAGCTGATGCAATTGTGGATTAGCGGGATTTTGGCCTAGGGCTATTTTGAAAATTCACTTAGCCGAATCTAATTCCTTTTAGAGGAAAAAACCCTTTCCCTTTTGGGTATCCTACACTTTTAAAACATTTTGAATTTGAAGTATAAACCCCAATTTGGGCAACATTTTGTATTTTGATTTAGAGACTTTGAATTTAGCATAATTGAAGAATGGATGTTTTGAATAATCCTTACGGTATATTTTTATCTCTTTTCTTCATGAGTAGATAAACATCCTTTGTCTTGAGATTATGTTGAACTAAGGTGAAATTATGTGTGGGTTGTAATGTATTTGTGTAGATGCTAGTTGGTTACCCAAAATTGGTTTTTGGGTGAAAACTCCAAACTCTCTAAAGCTCAAACCATCCTTGAAAGAGGGGTTTGGGTGAACTTTTAGGACCCATATCATCCTCTAAAGAGGGATGTGGGTTACAAGGCAATAGTAGACAATTAATGGATGAATTTTTCTAATTTTCACTATCTTAGATATAAGGGTGATTAAGAAGTTGACTATATCTTGGGCATCTTCCTAGAAATAGGTATGCCCAATTGAGGTAATGGGTGGTTGACATTTGGCACACTTGTTAGGTACCCAAAAGGGTCAACGAGTGAAATTCATGAGGTTTTGTTGATAGACTAGCCTAAAGTATTTTAGACCTAGTCTACCATATTATTGATAACTAGCATGTACACTAAATCTTCATGCACCATGCATAACTTGCCCTTAGGTAGACATACTCCCAAGATTCTTCTCATATCGAATTTAAAGCACAAATGTTGTTCACTTTATTGACTTGAGATGCTAATGATGAACACGTGCCAAACCAACACACACACCCCATTTTTATCTATGCATTGTATTTTATTCACATTACGGGTAGCTTATTAGTAGCATTTAACGCCCATAGGACTAGAATTCTAATTTTGCTCATCGCAGATTTGACCACAACATAAGGTGAGCTATTGACAACGACCGTCCTCTACTAATTTCAATGGCATACGTGAGCATTATCATATACCAATGGTTAATACCTATTTAAAAGGACTTATAGGTAATTGGTTGGTTATGTATGAATGGTTTTAATATGGGATTAAAGGGGAAAGTGTTAGCAAAATCATAGAAAGTGGCGGTCTCGGGGTGACAAAAACTGGAAACTTATGTTTTCTGATGTGAGGTTGGTCTTCATGACCATGTTCATCATGTCACACTTATATTATGGGATATGTACTAGTCATCTCAGGTTTTTATCCAACTTGTATGGATAACACACGTTGGGGCTTTATCAGTAGAGAGAGCTAAACCCATATATCCTATGGGTGGATTTAGGATGGCAGATCTATACAATCCCAGGTTAAAGGTTTTAAATGCATGTTAAACTCAGTTCCCTTCCCCATCATGGTACATATATATTTATGTTTGTGATTGCTTTTGGTAATTAACTTTGGTTTTGAATAATGGCACTATTTTATCCTTACTCCTGAGTACATGCCAACATTCACCCACTAACCTATCTACAGATGCAGAATCCCCACACGATGCAGGAACCATCCATACTCTTCCTCTTTCTTAGTGACTTGGATTCGAGGACAACATTCGAGTCAGACTGAATTGTTAGGCTTCCATACTCTGAAATACTTCATTTCATGCTATGGACTTCCTTTCATATTTTTATTTATATTTTGGAATTTGGTTTTGGCTATGGTCGGGGGAATGTCCCTACCAAATGTTCTTTGTTTTCAATTAGAGGATCTGTGTGACTACTATGGTCATGGGCAGTGTCGGTATTAGTGTCAACCTTGGCATTGGTATTGGTATTAGGTCTAACACCAATTGGTTATTGGATTGGATATTTGGTGGGTTATGGTTATGTCTATTAAATATCTTTCAATTGATTTTGTTATATCTTGTTATATGTTCGAAATTCATCCAAAATAGGGTGCAGGGAGGTTATAGTTGAGTATTGGGTGCGGTCTCCAGTCAGAGTCTGACTTGAGGTGACTGACACGACTAGACCTTAGCTCGAGTTATGTCACAATCACACCACCATCCTCAAAATCCAAGAGACGGACTCCAAGATTAGATAAACTTTGAATATCCTTCATCAAATCCCGCTTTTGTTCTTCCACATGAGATAATATTCCCATGGACAACCTTCTAAGAGCATTAGCAACTGCGTTAGCTTTACTTGGATGATAGTGAAGACTTTTGTTATATTCTTTGAGCTACTCAAGCCACCTCCTTTGCTTGAGATGTAGCTCCTTCTAAGTGAACACGTATTGTATGCTCTTATGATCATAATAAATATCAACATGGACCTCATACAAATATTGTCGCTTGATCTTCAATGCAAAAACCATAACTAATAATTCCAAATCATGAGTCGAGTAGTTCTTCTCATGGACTTTCAACTGTCTAGAAACATATAGAACCACCTTACCATGCTGCTTCAACACACAACCCAGTTCCACCAGGATGCATCACAATAGAAAACAAAACCATTAGTGCCCTCAGGTAGAGTCAAGACCAGAGCTGAATTCAACTTATCCTTCAACTTCTCGAAACTACCCTTACAAGCATCAGACCATAAGAAGTTCACCTTCTCTTGAGTCAACGTAGTCTATGAGGGAAAATAGAAGAGAAACTTTCCTCAAACCTTTTATAATAACTGGCTAAACCCAAGAAACTTCGATTATCGATGGAGTCATGGGTCTAACCACCATAACCTTCTTTGGATCTTCTATGATCCCTTCACTAGAAACAACATTGTAACACCCCACATTTTGCATGTACTAGTAATGTTCACTTATGGAACTTAGGAAGCTAGCAGGTGAGTCACCTGTGTGGTTGGCTTAAAAAAAAAAATGTATATATACATGAGGGAGAATAATTCATTCATGAGTGAACTCACTTGAAGTCTAGACGTTAGTAAAAAGAAAGGGGAACGAAGACAAGGCTTAACTCCGAAACTTTCCAAGTCTTGCGACAAACGAAGCCCAAGTTAGGGAGGCTATTAAAGCCAATGGTTTAGCATTATATTGGGCCAAGATGTTCAGCCCAAGATTTTTATATAATAGGCCCAACTACATTCATTCACTACTAAGAAAATTGGGCCCAAACAAAGTGCAAGCAAGATTAAGGAAAATGGGCCACTAAAGCCCATTGATTTAGAGATCCAAAAGGCCCAAGTGAAAGGGGAAAATTGGTCATTGACCAACTTGAGTTAATCATTTGCAAATATTAGGAGAAAGTCGGTCTAAGGCCCCTTTAAAAAGGGACCAAAACCGAGCTCCTTAGGTTAACTAGTAGGAGACCAAAACAATTTCAGCTTTTCTCTCTAAGTTTCTCTTGGCATTTCTTCACCTTGGAAGGCAACCAAAGGCTACTTTTTGAGTTCTTGAATTATACTTACACCTTGGGAGTTAAGGTATGTAAAAATAACCATATACTTGATATGAATTTTCTATGGAAAACAAGATAAGTTGGCTGGTGTACTGTGCAGGAATTTCTGGACAGCTTGTGTCCTGAAAGTTGTTGTTTGATTTTCTTGGCTTTGGAACGATTCTTACCCTGATTTTTGACTTTGATATGATATAAAGTTGAGGTTATTAATATGTTATAGTGTGTATATGGTTGCCAAGGTTGCTGGACTGTTTTGCAAGTTCTTTGGAAACAAGTATCCTTATATGATCTTATGTGCTTCCAAAATGGTATTGGACTGTTTTGATGAGGGGGCTGATGTTTCACGTTTCCCCACCCTGTGTTTTGAGCTATTTTGTGACTGTGTTAAGGTTTATTTGATGTATATATATGTTGGGAGCATCTGGTTCAAAGTTGGGACAAGTATGAATTGTTAACGACGAAGTGTAGGGAGACGACGAGATGTTGTGCTTCTTAGTTGAGCATTTTGTAAAATGGTTCTGTGTTGTAGTTATGGACTGTTGCCAGCATGTTGTAGAGCTGATATAGGCTGTGTACATCATGTATAGGATAATGTGTACTGGTTGAAGACAGTTAGAATTGAGAAAGTCGGAATAACACCATTGAGTCGATGGTTATACGTTTGTTGCCAAAGTGTTGTGTTTTGTGAGATTGGGCTGTCCAGATGCATTGATTAGCTGCTAATACTAGCTTTAAAACATGATATTGTAGATAAATAGTTGGAAGAAAAGAAGTCATTTCGAGGTAAAAACAAGTTGATATGTCGAGGTATGTAAGGCTATTCGATCTCTTATTATTTGGCATGGAATCCAAAGTCTTTATTGGCACATAGAGATCTTTACAAACTTCGATATAACCACTCCACTCTTTCACATGTATTTGTGTGTCCAGATTCGAGCCTTGTCACTGCTGCATACATACATTGGACACCATGACATATGAGTCTTCTTTTTAGCAAAATAAAGTTCATACGTTGTTTATGTCCTATATGTTTCACTAATTGTATAACCCACTCTTTTCATTGTGATATGATGTTACATGGTCACATACTTGTCACTTGTCATGCTTATAGTCTTATAGCTCAAATTTTACGACCACCAGAGATTCATATTAAAAGTAATAAGAAGATATATGTATACAGTTGCTTCTGTTGGGTGGTATCCCAGGGGTGAAAGAATCACCTAGCATGGGTCAATCCCAGTATTACAGGGGGTATCCCAGGGGTGAAAGGAAAGCCTAGCATGGGTCGATCCTGATATAGATTTACCACTGATCAGCTGGTCATTTGTATTACATGATGTGCACAGATTATACAAGTGATAAGAGTAAAGTAACATAATTGTTATAAGATGCATGGCTCCACAATATTCATAAAGGTGGTCTTTTACCTTACAGCAGTGTATGGTTTCATTTGAGCTTTTATCTCATATATGGTACATGTTGCCTTACATATTCAGTACATTATTTCGTACTGACATCCCTGTTGGGGGACCTGCATTCCATGCTGCAGGTGCAGAAGCTAATAAACCTCCCCAGTAAGAGTACAGGATATCAACTGCAGTCACTGAGCTCCAGGTTGTTTCGGGGCTTTGAGTCTTATCATATCTTTTTGCATTGTATAGTATCTTATCATGAGGCGGGGCCTGTCCCGACCCTTATAAGATAATGTTTCTTGTCTAGAGGCTTTGTAGACTATGTAAAGTATAGTATGGTCATGTATCGTATCGTAGACATTGTGGCTCCAACGGCCTAGTCATACAACATCTTTTGGCTTGCTAGTTCCATTTATCTTTTGAGGGCATGTTTAGTATAAAAGTAACTTATAATGTTCATAGGTAATGTATTGCTACAGGTTGGTTCTCCCGAGCCTTACCGGCAATGGGTGCCAGTCCGCCTTAATAGGATTTGGGGCGTGACAGAAGTGGTATCAGAGCGGTTTGTCCTAGGGAGTCTACAAAGCCGTGTCTATGTAGAATCATGTTTATCGATGTGTTGTGCACCACATTTATAAACAAGAGGCTACGTGGCATTTAGGAGTTATCACTTCTTTTCATTCTTTAGATCGTGCCATAGAGCCAAATATTATAAGTGTACCATGTCTAATCCCTGAATTATTTTGTACAGTAAGTATGCCAGAGACAAGGAAGAGTAAAGGTAAAGGAAAGGAAGTAGAAGTGGTAGTTGGTATACCCAATCGGGCGAGACGACAGAGTGAGGATCTAGATGAGTCTCTATCACAGACATCTCCAACCCCTCCATCTGTTGATGCACCAGGAAGTAGTGAAAAACCCCAAGAACCACCTGTTGATGCTTCTGTGCAGGATTTGAGAAATGCAGTTCAACTGTTGACTTGTATAGTTGCTGGCCAAGGTCAAAGACAAGAAGGCCCAGTTGCAGGTGCAGTTGGGGCAGGTAGGGCAGCCAGTACGAGAATACGTGATTTCCTCAACTTAGACCCCCCATCATTCACTGGGACAGATCCAAATGAAGATCCACAAGATTTTATTGATCAGATCCAACGCACCTTAGATGTTATGCATGTAAGTGGTTCGGAAGCTGCTGAGTTGGCAATATATAGATTGAAGGGTGTGGCTATACTGTGGTACGAAGCCTGGAAGCATTCCAAAGGCATAGATACATCTCCAACTACTTGGGAGGAGTTCAAAATGGCCTTTCTTGATCATTACTTGCCATTAGAGATCCGAGAGGCCTGTGCAGATCAGTTCCTGAACCTCCATCAGGGGAATATGAGCGTGAGGGAATATAGTCTTAAATTTAATTCTCTGGCCAGGTACGCTCCTAATGTTGTTCCTACTATGGCAGATAGAGTCCATCGGTATGTCGATAGGTTGGATTCATATTTGGTTAGAGATTGTACCATTGCCTCTTTAAATAAAGACATGGATATAGCGAGGATGCAAGCTTTTGCACAGAAACTGGAGGATCAGAGACAAAGAAGGAGGGCACAAGAAATAGAAAGGGGGCAATTCAAGAGGGCCAGATCTACAGGACAGTTTACACCACCCCAGGGTGAGTTTAGGCCACGATTTTCTCATAGGCCACCCAGGCCATCATCCTCTTACTCTACAGCTAGTGCTCCACCACCACTTCAAGGGTCTAGAAATGATCAATTTGGGCAGAGAAGTGAGGGCCAAGGTACACGGACAACAGGATATTCGGGAAGCCAGCAAATGCCTCCTAGGCAGCCTTGCAGACAATGTGGGAGATATCATATAGGTGCGTGTCGCAGGGGAACAGATGTTTGTTATTGGTGTGGTATGCCAGGGCATGTAATAAAAGATTGCCCAAGAAGACGCATGGGTGATATGGCACAACCTACTAGATCAGCTGTTGTATCATCATCATCAGTGCCTCCATCAGGTAGAGGTGAGCAATTTCCCATAGGTCGCGGCAGAGGTATTAGAGGGGCAGCTAGTTCCAGCGTGGCCCAAAATCGCACATATGCTCTAGGGACTCGACAGAACCTGGAAGCTTCACCCGATGTGGTTATAGGTACATTGTCCATCTTCTCACATAAAGTGTATGCATTAATTGACCCTGGTTCTACATTGTCATATATTACTCCATTAGTTGCTGGGAAGCTTGGTAGAACACCTAAATTATTGGATAAACCACTTGCGGTGTCTACACCAACTGGGGAGTCAATTATAGTTAGAAGAGTCTATTGTGATTGCATAGTGACTGTCTGCGACCGAGATACATTAGCTGATCTTATCGAGTTAGAAATGGTAGAATTTGATGTTATAATGGGTATGGATTGGTTGGCTTCTTGCTATGCCACCGTTGACTGCCGAACCAAGAGGATGTACTTTCACTTTCCAAATGAAGCAGTCCTTGAATGGGAAGGCAATATTGGGGCACCAAAAGGGAGGTTTATCTCTTATTTTAAAGCCAGAAAAATGATATCAAAGGGATATATATGTCATCTCGTTAGAGTGAGAGACATGGAGGCAGAATCACCAACTATCCAGTCTGTTCCAATAGTGAATGAATTTATTGATGTCTTTCCTGAGGAACTCCCTGGTTTGCCTCCAGAACGAGAAATAGATTTTGGTATTGACTTATTACCAGGCACCGAGCCTATCTCTATTCCTCCATATAGAATGGCCCCGGCAGAATTACGTGAATTAAAGGAACAACTGAAAGACTTGTTAGAAAAGGGTTTTATAAGACCTAGTGTGTCCCCTTGGGGTGCACCGGTTTTATTTGTGCGTAAAAAGGATGGCACATTGAGGATGTGTATTGACTACCGACAACTGAATAGGGTGACAGTTAAGAATAAATATCCCCTCCCCAGAATTGATGACTTGTTTGATCAGTTACAGGGTGCTAAATACTTTTCAAAGATCGATTTGAGATCAGGTTATCATCAGGTGAGAGTGCAGGAAAAAGATATACCTAAGACAGCTTTCCGAACCAGATATGGTCACTTTGAATTTCTTGTTATGTCGTTTGGGCTAACGAATGCACCAGCAGTGTTTATGGATTTGATGAATAGGGTATTCAAGCCTTTCCTGGATGTGTTCGTGATAGTATTTATAGATGATATTCTGGTGTATTCAAGGTCAGAAAAGGACCACGCAAATCATTTACGACTAGTACTACAAGTTCTCCGTGATCGCCGGTTGTATGCTAAGTTTTCCAAATGTGAATTTTGGTTAAAATCAGTGGCATTTTTGGGCCATATTGTATCGGATGAAGGAATAAGGGTGGATTCACAAAAGATAGAGGCTGTGAAAGATTGGCCAAGGCCAACGACACCTACAGAAGTTCGAAGCTTCCTTGGATTGGCAGGTTATTACAGAAGGTTTGTTGAAGGTTTTTCTTCTATGTCTGCACCTCTTACTAAGCTAACTCACAAGGAAACCAAATTCCAATGGAATGATGCATGTGAAAGGAGCTTTCAAGAGTTGAAAAGCAGGCTAACCTCAGCACCTGTGCTAGTGCTTCCAGAAGGCTCAGAGGGATATGCAGTGTATTGTGATGCTTCCGGAGTTGGTTTGGGGTGTGTACTAACACAACATGGTAAGGTGATTGCTTATGCCTCGAGACAATTGAGACCACACGAGAAAAACTACCCAACACATGATCTTGAGCTAGCAGCGGTTGTATTTTCTTTAAAGATATGGCGCCACTATTTGTATGGGGTGCACGTGGACATATATACAGATCATAAGAGTTTACAGTATATTTTCAAGCAGAAAGATCTAAATTTGAGGCAGCGGAGGTGGCTAGAGTTAATAAAGGATTATGATATTGATATATTATACCATCCAGGGAAAGCAAATGTGGTGGCTGATGCTCTAAGTCGTAAGACACTCATGGGTACCAGTGATCAGAAAGGGGTAAAGCAAGGCATGGCTAAGGATCTGCGTCAACTAGCCAATCTGGGTGTTCGTCTACTCGAAACTCCAAGAAAGGACATTATTGTACATAATGCTGCCGATCCTTCATTGATAAGGGAAGTGAAAGAAAAACAGTATTATGATCCTATTCTACAATGCCTTAAGGAGAAAGTAAGTCAAGGTATAATGAAGGAGTTTAGGCTTACACAAGATGGAGTACTTTATTGCCAAAATAGATTGTGTGTTCCTGATGTTAACAGACTCAGAAAGAGAATAATGGAAGAAGCCCATCATTCAAGATATTCCATCCACCCAGGATCTACTAAGATGTATCATGACCTAAAGGGAGTGTTTTGGTGGGGAGGCATGAAAAAGGACCTTGCAGAGTTTGTGGCTCAATGTCCTACTTGTCAACAAGTCAAAGTAGAGCACCAAAAGCCAGGTGGTTACATGCAATGTATAGAGATTCCAACTTGGAAGTGGGATATGACTAATATGGATTTTGTAACTGGTTTGCCTCGTTCAGTTAATAAGTTTGACTCCATATGGGTGATAGTTGATAGACTCACGAAGTCAGCGCACTTCCTGCCAGTTAGAAGTGATTATACAGCTGAAGAATATGCCAAATTATACCTCAAAGAGATAGTTAGGCTACATGGGGTCCCACTCTCTATTATATCTGATCGAGGAGCTCAATTCACGGCAAAATTTTGGAAGTCCTTTCAAAGGAGTTTAGGGACGCAAGTGAATTTGAGTACAGCCTTCCATCCCCAAACAGACGGCCAGGCAGAGCGTACTATTCAAACACTTGAGGATATGTTGCGAACCTGTGCATTAGATTTTAAAGGTAGCTGGGTAGAACACTTGCCCCTTATTGAATTTGCCTATAATAACAGCTACCATTCGAGCATCAAGATGGCGCCTTACGAAGCTTTGTATGGGAGGAAATGTAGGTCACCAATTGGTTGGTTCGAAGTGGGTGAAGCCACCTTGCTCGGGCCAGATTTAGTCCAACAAGCCATGGAAAAAGTTAAGGTGATACAACAACGGCTAAAAACAGCCCAAAGTCGTCATAAATCATATGCAGATATGCGGAGAAGAGGGCTGGAATTCTCTATTGGAGATTGGGTATTTTTAAAGGTATCACCGATGAAAGGAGTTATGAGATTTGGTAAGAAAGGGAAACTAAGCCCACGTTACATAGGGCCATATAAGATTACTAAGAGGGTCGGACAAGTTGCATATGAATTAGAGCTACCCCAGGAACTTTCAATGGTTCATCCAGTGTTTCATGTGTCAATGCTTCGAAAATGCATAGGTGACCCCTCTCGTATCACTCCTATAGAAGATGTACAGGTCACAGAGGATCTTACTTATGAAGAGGTACCGGTTGCTATTCTAGATCGCCAAATTAAAAAGTTAAGGAACAAAGAAATTGCATCAGTAAAGGTACTCTGGAGAAACAACCAAGTGGAAGAAATAACGTGGGAACCGGAGGAAGTAATGATATCCAAATACCCTCATCTATTTGAAGACAAGGAGGGACTAAAAGATACAAAGGAGGAACATTAATAGGTATGTGTTTGAATACTAGTTATGTTATTAACAGTTGTGTGACCAGAAATTCAAACCTGCCTAGACTATACAGTTATGTTAACATTCGGGACGAATGTTCCTAAGGGGGGGAGGATGTAACACCCCACATTTTGCATGTACTAGTAATGTTCACTTATGGAACTTAGGAAGCTAGCAGGTGAGTCACCTGTGTGGTTGGCTTAAAAAAAAAAAATGTATATATACATGAGGGAGAATAATTCATTCATGAGTGAACTCACTTGAAGTCTAGACGTTAGTAAAAAGAAAGGGGATCGAAGACAAGGCTTAACGCCGAAACTTTCCAAGTCTTGCGACAAACGAAGCCCAAGTTAGGGAGGCTATTAAAGCCAATGGTTTAGCATTATATTGGGCCAAGATGTTCAGCCCAAGATTTTTATATAATAGGCCCAACTACATTCATTCACTACTAAGAAAATTGGGCCCAAACAAAGTGCAAGCAAGATTAAGGAAAATGGGCCACTAAAGCCCATTGATTTAGAGATCCAAAAGGCCCAAGTGAAAGGGGAAAATTGGTCATTGACCAACTTGAGTTAATCAGTTGCAAATATTAGGAGAAAGTCGGTCTAAGGCCCCTTTAAAAAGGGACCAAAACCGAGCTCCTTAGGTTAACTAGTAGGAGACCAAAACAATTTCAGCTTTTCTCTCTAAGTTTCTCTTGGCATTTCTTCACCTTGGAAGGCAACCAAAGGCTACTTTTTGAGTTCTTGAATTATACTTACACCTTGGGAGTTAAGGTATGTAAAAATAACCATATACTTGATATGAATTTTCTATGGAAAACAAGATAAGTTGGCTGGTGTACTGTGCAGGAATTTCTGGACAGCTTGTGTCCTGAAAGTTGTTGTTTGATTTTCTTGGCTTTGGAACGATTCTTACCCTGATTTTTGACTTTGATATGATATAAAGTTGAGGTTATTAATATGTTATAGTGTGTATATGGTTGCCAAGGTTGCTGGACTGTTTTGCAAGTTCTTTGGAAACAAGTATCCTTATATGATCTTATGTGCTTCCAAAATGGTATTGGACTGTTTTGATGAGGGGGCTGATGTTTCACGTTTCCCCCCCCCTGTGTTTTGAGCTATTTTGTGACTGTGTTATGGTTTATTTGATGTATATATATGTTGGGAGCATCTGGTTCAAAGTTGGGACAAGTATGAATTGTTAACGACGAAGTGTAGGGAGACGACGAGATGTTGTGCTTCTTAGTTGAGCATTTTGTAAAATGGTTCTGTGTTGTAGTTATGGACTGTTGCCAGCATGTTGTAGAGCTGATATAGGCTGTGTACATCATGTATAGGATAATGTGTACTGTTTGAAGACAGTTAGAATTGAGAAAGTCGGAATAACACCATTGAGTCGATGGTTATACGTTTGTTGCCAAAGTGTTGTGTTTTGTGAGATTGGGCTGTCCAGATGCATTGATTAGCTGCTAATACTAGCTTTAAAACATGATATTGTAGATAAATAGTTGGAAGAAAAGAAGTCATTTCGAGGTAAAAACAAGTTGATATGTCGAGGTATGTAAGGCTATTCGATCTCTTATTATTTGGCATGGAATCCAAAGTCTTTATTGGCACATAGAGATCTTTACAAACTTCGATATAACCACTCCACTCTTTCACATGTATTTGTGTGTCCAGATTCGAGCCTTGTCACTGCTGCATACATACATTGGACACCATGACATATGAGTCTTCTTTTTAGCAAAATAAAGTTCATACGTTGTTTATGTCCTATATGTTTCACTAATTGTATAACCCACTCTTTTCATTGTGATATGATGTTACATGGTCACATACTTGTCACTTGTCATGCTTATAGTCTTATAGCTCAAATTTTACGACCACCAGAGATTCATATTAAAAGTAATAAGAAGATATATGTATACAGTTGCTTCTGTTGGGTGGTATCCCAGGGGTGAAAGAATCACCTAGCATGGGTCAATCCCAGTATTACAGGGGGTATCCCAGGGGTGAAAGGAAAGCCTAGCATGGGTCGATCCTGATATAGATTTACCACTGATCAGCTGGTCATTTGTATTACATGATGTGCACAGATTATACAAGTGATAAGAGTAAAGTAACATAATTGTTATAAGATGCATGACTCCACAATATTCATAAAGGTGGTCTTTTACCTTACAGCAGTGTATGGTTTCATTTGAGCTTTTATCTCATATATGGTACATGTTGCCTTACATATTCAGTACATTATTTCGTACTGACATCCCTGTTGGGGGACCTGCATTCCATGCTGCAGGTGCAGAAGCTAATAAACCTCCCCAGTAAGAGTACAGGATATCAACTGCAGTCACTGAGCTCCAGGTTGTTTCGGGGCTTTGAGTCTTATCATATCTTTTTGCATTGTATAGTATCTTATCATGAGGCGGGGCCTGTCCCGACCCTTATAAGATAATGTTTCTTGTCTAGAGGCTTTGTAGACTATGTAAAGTATAGTATGGTCATGTATCGTATCGTAGACATTGTGGCTCCAACGGCCTAGTCATACAACATCTTTTGGCTTGCTAGTTCCATTTATCTTTTGAGGGCATGTTTAGTATAAAAGTAACTTATAATGTTCATAGGTAATGTATTGCTACAGGTTGGTTCTCCCGAGCCTTACCGGCAACGGGTGCCAGTCCGCCTTAATAGGATTTGGGGCGTGACAGAAGTGGTATCAGAGCGGTTTGTCCTAGGGAGTCTACAAAGCCGTGTCTATGTAGAATCATGTTTATCGATGTGTTGTGCACCACATTTATAAACAAGAGGCTACGTGGCATTTAGGAGTTATCACTTCTTTTCATTCTTTAGATCGTGCCATAGAGCCAAATATTATAAGTGTACCATGTCTAATCCCTGAATTATTTTGTACAGTAAGTATGCCAGAGACAAGGAAGAGTAAAGGTAAAGGAAAGGAAGTAGAAGTGGTAGTTGGTATACCCAATCGGGCGAGACGACAGAGTGAGGCTCTAGATGAGTCTCTATCACAGACATCTCCAACCCCTCCATCTGTTGATGCACCAGGAAGTAGTGAAAAACCCCAAGAACCACCTGTTGATGCTTCTGTGCAGGATTTGAGAAATGCAGTTCAACTGTTGACTTGTATAGTTGCTGGCCAAGGTCAAAGACAAGAAAGCCCAGTTGCAGGTGCAGTTGGGGCAGGTAGGGCAGCCAGTACGAGAATACGTGATTTCCTCAACTTAGACCCCCCATCATTCACTGGGACAGATCCAAATGAAGATCCACAAGATTTTATTGATCAGATCCAACGCACCTTAGATGTTATGCATGTAAGTGGTTCGGAAGCTGCTGAGTTGGCAATATATAGATTGAAGGGTGTGGCTATACTGTGGTACGAAGCCTGGAAGCATTCCAAAGGCATAGATACATCTCCAACTACTTGGGAGGAGTTCAAAATGGCCTTTCTTGATCATTACTTGCCATTAGAGATCCGAGAGGCCCGTGCAGATCAGTTCCTGAACCTCCATCAGGGGAATATGAGCGTGAGGGAATATAGTCTTAAATTTAATTCTCTGGCCAGGTACGCTCCTAATGTTGTTCCTACTATGGCAGATAGAGTCCATCGGTATGTCGATAGGTTGGATTCATATTTGGTTAGAGATTGTACCATTGCCTCTTTAAATAAAGACATGGATATAGCGAGGATGCAAGCTTTTGCACAGAAACTGAAGGATCAGAGACAAAGAAGGAGGGCACAAGAAATAGAAAGGGGGCAATTCAAGAGGGCCAGATCTACAGGACAGTTTACACCACCCCAGGGTGAGTTTAGGCCACGATTTTCTCATAGGCCACCCAGGCCATCATCCTCTTACTCTACAGCTAGTGCTCCACCACCACTTCAAGGGTCTAGAAATGATCAATTTGGGCAGAGAAGTGAGGGCCAAGGTACACGGACAACAGGATATTCGGGAAGCCAGCAAATGCCTCCTAGGCAGCCTTGCAGACAATGTGGGAGATATCATATAGGTGCGTGTCGCAGGGGAACAGATGTTTGTTATTGGTGTGGTATGCCAGGGCATGTAATAAAAGATTGCCCAAGAAGACGCAGGGGTGATATGGCACAACCTACTAGATCAGCTGTTGTATCATCATCATTAGTGCCTCCATCAGGTAGAGGTGAGCAATTTCCCATAGGTCGCGGCAGAGGTATTAGAGGGGCAGCTAGTTCCAGCGTGGCCCAAAATCGCACATATGCTCTAGGGACTCGACAGAACCTGGAAGCTTCACCCGATGTGGTTATAGGTACATTGTCCATCTTCTCACATAAAGTGTATGCATTAATTGACCCTGGTTCTACATTGTCATATATTACTCCATTAGTTGCTGGGAAGCTTGGTAGAACACCTAAATTATTGGATAAACCACTTGCGGTGTCTACACCAACTGGGGAGTCAATTATAGTTAGAAGAGTCTATTGTGATTGCATAGTGACTGTCTGCGACCGAGATACATTAGCTGATCTTATCGAGTTAGAAATGGTAGAATTTGATGTTATAATGGGTATGGATTGGTTGGCTTCTTGCTATGCCACCGTTGACTGCCGAACCAAGAGGATGTACTTTCACTTTCCAAATGAAGCAGTCCTTGAATGGGAAGGCAATATTGGGGCACCAAAAGGGAGGTTTATCTCTTATTTTAAAGCCAGAAAAATGATATCAAAGGGATATATATGTCATCTCGTTAGAGTGAGAGACATGGAGGCAGAATCACCAACTATCCAGTCTGTTCCAATAGTGAATGAATTTATTGATGTCTTTCCTGAGGAACTCCCTGGTTTGCCTCCAGAACGAGAAATAGATTTTGGTATTGACTTATTACCAGGCACCGAGCCTATCTCTATTCCTCCATATAGAATGGCCCCGGCAGAATTACGTGAATTAAAGGAACAACTGAAAGACTTGTTAGAAAAGGGTTTTATAAGACCTAGTGTGTCCCCTTGGGGTGCACCGGTTTTATTTGTGCGTAAAAAGGATGGCACATTGAGGATGTGTATTGACTACCGACAACTGAATAGGGTGACAGTTAAGAATAAATATCCCCTCCCCAGAATTGATGACTTGTTTGATCAGTTACAGGGTGCTAAATACTTTTCAAAGATCGATTTGAGATCAGGTTATCATCAGGTGAGAGTGCAGGAAAAAGATATACCTAAGACAGCTTTCCGAACCAGATATGGTCACTTTGAATTTCTTGTTATGTCGTTTGGGCTAACGAATGCACCAGCAGTGTTTATGGATTTGATGAATAGGGTATTCAAGCCTTTCCTGGATGTGTTCGTGATAGTATTTATAGATGATATTCTGGTGTATTCAAGGTCAGAAAAGGACCACGCAAATCATTTACGACTAGTACTACAAGTTCTCCGTGATCGCCGGTTGTATGCTAAGTTTTCCAAATGTGAATTTTGGTTAAAATCAGTGGCATTTTTGGGCCATATTGTATCGGATGAAGGAATAAGGGTGGATTCACAAAAGATAGAGGCTGTGAAAGATTGGCCAAGGCCAACGACACCTACAGAAGTTCGAAGCTTCCTTGGATTGGCAGGTTATTACAGAAGGTTTGTTGAAGGTTTTTCTTCTATGTCTGCACCTCTTACTAAGCTAACTCACAAGGAAACCAAATTCCAATGGAATGATGCATGTGAAAGGAGCTTTCAAGAGTTGAAAAGCAGGCTAACCTCAGCACCTGTGCTAGTGCTTCCAGAAGGCTCAGAGGGATATGCAGTGTATTGTGATGCTTCCGGAGTTGGTTTGGGGTGTGTACTAACACAACATGGTAAGGTGATTGCTTATGCCTCGAGACAATTGAGACCACACGAGAAAAACTACCCAACACATGATCTTGAGCTAGCAGCGGTTGTATTTTCTTTAAAGATATGGCGCCACTATTTGTATGGGGTGCACGTGGACATATATACAGATCATAAGAGTTTACAGTATATTTTCAAGCAGAAAGATCTAAATTTGAGGCAGCGGAGGTGGCTAGAGTTAATAAAGGATTATGATATTGATATATTATACCATCCAGGGAAAGCAAATGTGGTGGCTGATGCTCTAAGTCGTAAGACACTCATGGGTACCAGTGATCAGAAAGGGGTAAAGCAAGGCATGGCTAAGGATCTGCGTCAACTAGCCAATCTGGGTGTTCGTCTACTCGAAACTCCATGAAAGGACATTATTGTACATAATGCTGCCGATCCTTCATTGATAAGGGAAGTGAAAGAAAAACAGTATTATTATCCTATTCTACAATGCCTTAAGGAGAAAGTAAGTCAAGGTATAATGAAGGAGTTTAGGCTTACACAAGATGGAGTACTTTATTGCCAAAATAGATTGTGTGTTCCTGATGTTAACAGACTCAGAAAGAGAATAATGGAAGAAGCCCATCATTCAAGATATTCCATCCACCCAGGATCTACTAAGATGTATCATGACCTAAAGGGAGTGTTTTGGTGGGGAGGCATGAAAAAGGACCTTGCAGAGTTTGTGGCTCAATGTCCTACTTGTCAACAAGTCAAAGTAGAGCACCAAAAGCCAGGTGGTTACATGCAATGTATAGAGATTCCAACTTGGAAGTGGGATATGACTAATATGGATTTTGTAACTGGTTTGCCTCGTTCAGTTAATAAGTTTGACTCCATATGGGTGATAGTTGATAGACTCACGAAGTCAGCGCACTTCCTGCCAGTTAGAAGTGATTATACAGCTGAAGAATATGCCAAATTATACCTCAAAGAGATAGTTAGGCTACATGGGGTCCCACTCTCTATTATATCTGATCGAGGAGCTCAATTCACGGCAAAATTTTGGAAGTCCTTTCAAAGGAGTTTAGGGACGCAAGTGAATTTGAGTACAGCCTTCCATCCCCAAACAGACGGCCAGGCAGAGCGTACTATTCAAACACTTGAGGATATGTTGCGAACCTGTGCATTAGATTTTAAAGGTAGCTGGGTAGAACACTTGCCCCTTATTGAATTTGCCTATAATAACAGCTACCATTCGAGCATCAAGATGGCGCCTTACGAAGCTTTGTATGGGAGGAAATGTAGGTCACCAATTGGTTGGTTCGAAGTGGGTGAAGCCACCTTGCTCGGGCCAGATTTAGTCCAACAAGCCATGGAAAAAGTTAAGGTGATACAACAACGGCTAAAAATAGCCCAAAGTCGTCATAAATCATATGCAGATATGCGGAGAAGAGGGCTGGAATTCTCTATTGGAGATTGGGTATTTTTAAAGGTATCACCGATGAAAGGAGTTATGAGATTTGGTAAGAAAGGGAAACTAAGCCCACGTTACATAGGGCCATATAAGATTACTAAGAGGGTCGGACAAGTTGCATATGAATTAGAGCTACCCCAGGAACTTTCAATGGTTCATCCAGTGTTTCATGTGTCAATGCTTCGAAAATGCATAGGTGACCCCTCTCGTATCACTCCTATAGAAGATGTACAGGTCACAGAGGATCTTACTTATGAAGAGGTACCGGTTGCTATTCTAGATCGCCAAATTAAAAAGTTAAGGAACAAAGAAATTGCATCAGTAAAGGTACTCTGGAGAAACAACCAAGTGGAAGAAATAACGTGGGAACCGGAGGAAGTAATGATATCCAAATACCCTCATCTATTTGAAGACAAGGAGGGACTAAAAGATACAGAGGAGGAACATTAATAGGTATGTGTTTGAATACTAGTTATGTTATTAACAGTTGTGTGACCAGAAATTCAAACCTGCCTAGACTATACAGTTATGTTAACATTCGGGACGAATGTTCCTAAGGGGGGGAGGATGTAACACCCCACATTTTGCATGTACTAGTAATGTTCACTTATGGAACTTAGGAAGCTAGCAGGTGAGTCACCTGTGTGGTTGGCTTAAAAAAAAAAATGTATATATACATGAGGGAGAATAATTCATTCATGAGTGAACTCACTTGAAGTCTAGACGTTAGTAAAAAGAAAGGGGAACGAAGACAAGGCTTAACGCCGAAACTTTCCAAGTCTTGCGACAAACGAAGCCCAAGTTAGGGAGGCTATTAAAGCCAATGGTTTAGCATTATATTGGGCCAAGATGTTCAGCCCAAGATTTTTATATAATAGGCCCAACTACATTCATTCACTACTAAGAAAATTGGGCCCAAACAAAGTGCAAGCAAGATTAAGGAAAATGGGCCACTAAAGCCCATTGATTTAGAGATCCAAAAGGCCCAAGTGAAAGGGGAAAATTGGTCATTGACCAACTTGAGTTAATCAGTTGCAAATATTAGGAGAAAGTCGGTCTAAGGCCCCTTTAAAAAGGGACCAAAACCGAGCTCCTTAGGTTAACTAGTAGGAGACCAAAACAATTTCAGCTTTTCTCTCTAAGTTTCTCTTGGCATTTCTTCACCTTGGAAGGCAACCAAAGGCTACTTTTTGAGTTCTTGAATTATACTTACACCTTGGGAGTTAAGGTATGTAAAAATAACCATATACTTGATATGAATTTTCTATGGAAAACAAGATAAGTTGGCTGGTGTACTGTGCAGGAATTTCTGGACAGCTTGTGTCCTGAAAGTTGTTGTTTGATTTTCTTGGCTTTGGAACGATTCTTACCCTGATTTTTGACTTTGATATGATATAACGTTGAGGTTATTAATATGTTATAGTGTGTATATGGTTGCCAAGGTTGCTGGACTGTTTTGCAAGTTCTTTGGAAACAAGTATCCTTATATGATCTTATGTGCTTCCAAAATGGTATTGGACTGTTTTGATGAGGGGGCTGATGTTTCACGTTTCCCCCCCCTGTGTTTTGAGCTATTTTGTGACTGTGTTAAGGTTTATTTGATGTATATATATGTTGGGAGCATCTGGTTCAAAGTTGGGACAAGTATGAATTGTTAACGACGAAGTGTAGGGAGACGACGAGATGTTGTGCTTCTTAGTTGAGCATTTTGTAAAATGGTTCTGTGTTGTAGTTATGGACTGTTGCCAGCATGTTCTAGAGCTGATATAGGCTGTGTACATCATGTATAGGATAATGTGTACTGGTTGAAGACAGTTAGAATTGAGAAAGTCGGAATAACACCATTGAGTCGATGGTTATACGTTTGTTGCCAAAGTGTTGTGTTTTGTGAGATTGGGCTGTCCAGATGCATTGATTAGCTGCTAATACTAGCTTTAAAACATGATATTGTAGATAAATAGTTGGAAGAAAAGAAGTCATTTCGAGGTAAAAACAAGTTGATATGTCGAGGTATGTAAGGCTATTCGATCTCTTATTATTTGGCATGGAATCCAAAGTCTTTATTGGCACATAGAGATCTTTACAAACTTCGATATAACCACTCCACTCTTTCACATGTATTTGTGTGTCCAGATTCGAGCCTTGTCACTGCTGCATACATACATTGGACACCATGACATATGAGTCTTCTTTTTAGCAAAATAAAGTTCATACGTTGTTTATGTCTTATATGTTTCACTAATTGTATAACCCACTCTTTTCATTGTGATATGATGTTACATGGTCACATACTTGTCACTTGTCATGCTTATAGTCTTATAGCTCAAATTTTACGACCACCAGAGATTCATATTAAAAGTAATAAGAAGATATATGTATACAGTTGCTTCTGTTGGGTGGTATCCCAGGGGTGAAAGAATCACCTAGCATGGGTCAATCCCAGTATTACAGGGGGTATCCCAGGGGTGAAAGGAAAGCCTAGCATGGGTCGATCCTGATATAGATTTACCACTGATCAGCTGGTCATTTGTATTACATGATGTGCACAGATTATACAAGTGATAAGAGTAAAGTAACATAATTGTTATAAGATGCATGACTCCACAATATTCATAAAGGTGGTCTTTTACCTTACAGTAGTGTATGGTTTCATTTGAGCTTTTATCTCATATATGGTACATGTTGCCTTACATATTCAGTACATTATTTCGTACTGACATCCCTGTTGGGGGACCTGCATTCCATGCTGCAGGTGCAGAAGCTAATAAACCTCCCCAGTAAGAGTACAGGATATCAACTGCAGTCACTGAGCTCCAGGTTGCTTCGGGGCTTTGAGTCTTATCATATCTTTTTGCATTGTATAGTATCTTATCATGAGGCGGGGCCTGTCCCGACCCTTATAAGATAATGTTTCTTGTCTAGAGGCTTTGTAGACTATGTAAAGTATAGTATGGTCATGTATCGTATCGTAGACATTGTGGCTCCAACGGCCTAGTCATACAACATCTTTTGGCTTGCTAGTTCCATTTATCTTTTGAGGGCATGTTTAGTATAAAAGTAACTTATAATGTTCATAGGTAATGTATTGCTACAGGTTGGTTCTCCCGAGCCTTACCGGCAACGGGTGCCAGTCCGCCTTAATAGGATTTGGGGCGTGACAAACATGTCCTAGATAAGTCATAGTATTTAACAAGAACTCATACTTTGAGAACTTTGCATACAACCACTGATCTTTCGAGGTTTGCAACATAAAATGGAGGTAATCGGCATGGTCTGCCTCGCTCTTGGAATACACTAAAATATCATCAGTAAATACAATCACGAACATATCCAAGAACTTACGTAAAACCCAATTCATAAGATCCATAAATTGTTATTGAGGAATTTGTCAAACCAAAGGACATTACCAAAAACTCAAAATGACCTTATCAAGTTTTGAAAGCAGTCTTAGGGATATCCACCTCCTTAATCTTCAATTAATGATAATCCGACTGAAGGTCAATATTAGAAAAGAACTTAGCACCCTGAAGCTGATTGAACAGATCATTAATCCTCTAAAGAGGATACTTATTCTTCACGATCACCTCATTCAATTGGTGGTAATAAATAAATATCCGAAGAGAACCATCCTTCTTACGCATGAATAGAACATGAGTGCCTCATGGAGAAATACTAAGGCAAATAAAACCCTTATTCAGAAGATCTTTCAACTGCTCCTTGAGTTATTTCAACTTAGTCAGAGCTATTATGTAAGGAGGAAAAGAAATAGGAAGAGTATATAGAAGAAGATCAACACCAAAATCAATTTCCCTATCAGGAGTAATACTATGAAGATCATCAGGAAACACCTTGGGAAATTGACAGACCACAGAAAATAGTCTGCAAAGAAAGACCTTCGGATCTAGAATCCTTAAATGCACTAAGTGATAGAGGCACCCTTTAGAAACTAATTTTCGATCTCTATGGTACAAAATAAACCTTCCCTTAGGTACTAGTGAACTACCTTCATACTCGATCATATTCTCATTAGGGAAAACGGAAACTGACCCTTCGAATCTGATAATCAAGAGATGCATAGCACGAATACAACCAATCCATCCCTAAAATCACATCACATTATAACATGTTCAACTCTATTAGGTATACCAAGGTTTCCCTACCATATACCGATATCACACAACCCATATAAACCCTTCTAGCCACAACGGAGTCACCCACCAGGGTGGAAACAAAAAAGGGGTCCAAAATATATTTAGGGTCAAAACAAAAATAGATAGACACATAAGGGATCACATAAAATAGGGTAGACCTAAGATCAAGTACACAATATACATCACGAGAGAAGATTTTGAGAGAACCAGCAACAACACATGGGCTGCCTCAGAATCTTGGCGAGAAGCAAGAGCATACAAACAATTTTGACTAGTGCCTGAGCAATTATCAAAAGTAGCACCCTTAGGTACAAGGGCTAATGAAGTAGCAATAGGAATCTTATTTTCCCCAGAAGTAGCCCTAGGAGACAATAGCTCTACAATTGACCAATCTGTCCACACTTAAACACATTTGTTCCTCTCTTCTTCAAAAATACCATGGTGCCCCTGACTACAGAATCTACAAGAAAGATATGATGGAGCTGACTGAGCCCCACTATCCTAAGTCTAGGCTCCTGGTGCTCTAAAACCAATATAATACTGAGAACGACGATCATCCAATGGCTTTGGATAAGAAGCACAAGCCGTAGAGTAGGAACCAGAATTGTCGCGCTTCTTCTTAGACCATTTTCCACCCTCTCTACCATTTTGTTGCTGACCTCTACCCTAATCTAAATAACAAAACTTCTTACTCAGGCTTACGCTCATCTCCGCTTGTTTCTTCTTCTTCTCTTTCACTCATTGCATATACACCACAAGTCTAGAGATGTCTATATCCTTGTTTAGCAAGGCAACGTTGCTCTCTAAGATCAACTTACGAGATAACCCAGAAGCAAACTTCCTCATCCTATCCCTCATGCTAGATACTAACTCTTGAGAATAATGCAACGAATGATGAAATTTCCAGGCATACTCCTTTACTGTCATCCTGCATTGCTTCAAATTTATGAATTTCTCAACCTACGCCCTCCTCAACTATTGAGGAAAGTAGAAATAAAGAAAAGCATTAAAAAATTTGTCCCACAAAGAGGACTCAACATCATACCCCCTAAGTTGCCCCCACTCTTCATACCATTGGTATGCCACATCCTTCAGCTGATAAGCAGCAAACTCTACACCCTCTACATTAGTAGCATGCGTCACACTAAAGATCTTTTCCATCTTATTAATGAAACTTTAAGGATCTTTCTCAACTTTAGAACTAATGAAAATATGAGGACTCAACCTCATAAATTGGCTGACTCTAATGGCCTTAGAGGATGAAGCAACAAAAGCAACCCGCTCAGTCAAGGAGGCCTCCAACTAGGTAAGAAAATTAATCAACTGGCGAAACTTAGCATTAAACACATCAGCTTGAGGTATATGAGAAGGGACAGGGGGAACTAGTGGAGTTCCATCAAGGAAATTACAAGCAGCGACCCTAGATTAGGTCTACACTCTTGAAGTAGGATGAGCTCCGACCACATTTTCCTTAGATAGGACAGAAGAGTTTTCACGAACATCAGATCTTCTGGGAGTCATGATCTAAAAAGCAAACATACGGGGGTTAGAGAATATTCAAGACTTTATACTCTATAGCTCAAAATAGAACAATAAGAAAGGGAAACATTCCTAAATGCCTCATAGCCTTTCCCTTATAAATGTGGCGCACTACACACCCACTAAAGAGAATCTACTTGACACAGCTTTATTGGAAACCCAGTGACCCCAAACCTAGTCTCTAGTACCACCGAGGACTGGAGACCACCCCTTTGTGCATAACCAAACAACATAATACCCCTAATGTTGGATAAATTTTGAACATATAACAAGATAACATAAAATAATATTTAAGGAATGAAGGGTATGTCTATAACCAATAACCATCGATAGGCAAAAATAACTAACCAACATCACCATAGTGCACAGTGATCTAGTAAGGACTTCTAACACAAGAACCAAAACAAGTCTTGATCGGGACATATCCACGACTCTTTCAAACGACAATGAAAATGATAATGGTAATGATAATGAAAAATCTTAATTCTAATCTGTAATAATAATGGATGAAATGTCCAATTCATCCAGGGAAATGAAGCTCACCATAACAAACCGCAGAATCGAGCTGATCCACTTAACTCTGCACAAGAAAAGTAGAGGCATCTTCGATACCTGCATCGTGTTGGGATATAACATCAGGAGATGGTTAGTGGAGTGAACACCATCATGTAACTTAGGGATAAGGATAGCATAATATCGTGATCGACAATTCAAAATCATTCAAAAAACCAATGCATAAGATTAAATGCATATATATATATATATATATATATATATATATATATATATATATCACATACTCAGACAGGGAAACAAAACTTAGAAGGCATTTTAAAACACTAGCCTAGATTGTGTTACTCAACGATCATAACATAAGAATTCACCCACGGGCTATACGGGACCAGCTCTCCCCGAGAAGCTATGGCCCTGTACATATGGCCACACAAATCGAAGGATATACATATATGGGGGACTCGAATCTCCCAGCATATCAAGGTGATATAAGTACCAAATGATGTAATATAATGTGGGGGACTCAAAACTCCCAATAATATGATTACTATAATAATAAGGGGGACTCAAAACACCCATTCATTAAGACCCCTACGTCGGCAATCGTGGTTTCTAGTATCAGCCCCTTGGGACCTCCACTTTCATGACTCATCTACACAACCATCATTAAAGCCCAATTAAAATAATTAGCGCACATTACCCTTCATTGAACCATGATACACATTTAGGCATACATTGTTGGTATCATCATACCAACTACTCTTGCAAGGTAATATCAACATGCCACACCTATTACCATCCTTGGGGGAACTCACAATCCCCTTTGGTTTAATTATACATTAACTTGGGAAATTATACAACCGCATAAGGTTCAATTTAAAATCATCATGCTTTATTAACCTTTCACATTATGCAATAGTTCAATAGTAGTTCAATATGCATATTTTCTTATTCAAATCCAATTCCACAATTGGGGGGGTGAGGTCAGGTCATAACTACTTCAAAAGTCATAAGTTTAGGGAAATCACAATCCTTTAATTTATTTACCATTCCAATGTATAAATTTGATTTTATAACCACTATTAAAACATAAACCTTGTAGGGTCAAACATGAAACATCACATAAATGTCAGTTATTCAAAAATCCTCAACCCATGTTTTCAAAACCAACATCAATACCGTATGAACAACACTTTAAAACATATTCTTTTAACAAATTAACAATTAGATAAGAGTAACATACTTGAAATATCAGCTTTCACAAAAAGAATTTAACCTATGAGCCCTTGGATGACCTGCTTCTTAGAAACCCTAAGTATGACTGTTTGAGAGACTTAAGAGAGCTTTAGAAGTATTTGAGTAAGTTATGTATGAGAAATATCCCCTCTTAAGAACCTTATGAACATAGGGTTTTAATTGGTTAAGGAGGGAATTGTCCAAAGTGCCTTCAATTAAAAACTAAAATTTAGTCGTCAATGACTACGAGTCACTAAATGACTCATAGGGACTCATTATAACTCGTCACCAAGGGAAACCATACACTGTTAACCCTATGACTCAACTGCTATTACTCATAATAAAACCTTATGACTTATAGAGTCCAGTCGTAGTCAACATAGAACCCATTCGGGGTAAACACTCGATATCATATGATTTGCACCTAACGACTCATAATGAGTACTTACGACTCTTAGTGAATTACTTGTACTCAGAACATAACTTAATCATACACTTATCAGGAAAGTCATAGTTAGGAAAATGAGGATAAAATTTTAGAAATTTTCAATGACCAAAACTCAGGGTGTTACATAGTGGCTCAAAGCCGATAGAAAGAGTATGCGCATAAAAAGGTAAGATACATAAATTATAAGAAAGAGGAGAATGTAATCTTGAAGGTGTCACCCATGAAGGGTGGTGTACCATAGTTTCATGGAACTTTGGATGATTAAAACCAAAAATTATGCATGTGCATAGGTCCCATTTGTTAGATGTGATGCATTTTTATGTTGGTTTTGAAGGAAAATAGGTTTTTGAGTAGAAGAAGGGAAAAATATGATAAATTACAGCTAGAAGGCCAATTACAGACCCACTTACTAGCTGTAAGTGGTACATACACCCATCGTAAGTAGGTCCGTAGGTTGCAAATGATAGGTTTTGAATGTTGATTTTTGTTTTAATAATTAAGAAGGCCTACTTATGGGGAATAAGTGGTACCTACGCCCTCGTAGGTACCCCTCATAAGTATGTATCTAAATCTTAGAGTTTCGTCTGAGACCTATGAACAAACAAATAATACTTTACACCCAAGGAAAGGCACCAAAACATTCCACAAATTGTACAAACAGTCCACAAGGTACAAGGCACAAATGGCAACAAGATGACAACTCAAGAACATAAGATTACAAGGTGTTCAATACTAAAACAACAGATACACAAGATGAACAAGATGATAAAAATAGGAAAAGAACAACAAGAACAATGTAGGAACTCATAAATTCACTAGAAACAAGTACCAACTAGTACAACGATTACAAAAGTAAAAGATATGAAGTGTGACATCCAATATTACAAACAATAAGAACAAAGGTATATATTAAATACCAAGACCCTTAAATCTTTTAATATAAACACCAACACTCTACGATGACACAAGAGGGCATCCACCTCTCAAGCACCAAGGTTTCAAATAATATTTTGCGACACTAGTGATTCCATACTAGTATTACCCCTGTTATGGTTGCTCTCACTCTCTCAAGAATAGTTTTCTTTCAATAACATTCAAAACTAATGACTAAAACCCTACAAGATTCTATTTATTTTACATTACAAAAATAAGAGAGAAAAGACTAAAAATCCCTTTAATGACTAGTCTTCAAAATGGCCACCCATTGAGTGCTCCCTAGGGACAGTTTTGGGCCTCCTTAACACTTGGACTTGTACACCCTTTTGGGTGGTATTCAAAATACTCAAAGTTCCCATGGTCATGATCGTTCTTGCATCATCATCTCCATCTTGAGAGGAATTCGTCCATAAATTCTTGACCTCACCTCTTTTAGAGAGGCACTTCACATGGTCCCTCACACGGCCATACATCTTCCCCATCTTTCTTATATTGCATTTCAACCTCTTCTTTCTCTCCATCTTGAGGGTTGATATCAACCTTAGTCGATTTACTTACTACTTCTTCCCCAAGATAGCATAATTTTCCCTCTCCTAGAATCACATTCCTCCTATATGGACACTCATTAGCCTTGTGCCCCCAGCCTTGACATTTGAAGCATTGAAATCTATTGGAATTGGAAGATAAAATTGGCTTACCTTTATACCATGGGGGCTTTTTTAAGGGTAGCCTTTGTGATATCGAGTTGGATAGCTATGAATGATCTCTCTTTGATCTCTCTTTCAACCTCCAATGTTGCTTGGAAGATAACATAAATAGTGTCAAACTTATGAAGTGCCATGCAAGTAGAGATGTCCTTGTTAAACCCAACTTTCAAGTGCACAATGTCATGACTTACTTGTTCTTCCCTGTGATCTATTTTCAACATCAATTGTTGAAATTTGTCGTTGTAATCCATGACACTCTTCCTCCCTTGCCTCAAATTATACAATTTGGCAAGGAGCTCATATCTATAAGTTTTGGGAAAATATCTTTGCCGCATAAGGTTCTTCAACTGAAACCAAGGAGGAGGTTGTCCCCCAATTATCTCATTCCCAAACCTTTTAACATACTCCCACCACGTATTATCATACCCTTCAAAGTGATCTATAGCATAGCAACTCTTTTTTTGGTGAGATAGTTAAGTTGAAATATCTTGTCACAAGATGATTCCCATGCAAGATAAGCTTTGGGATCACTCTCACCCTTGAAAATAGGAAGGCTCACTTTGATAGATTTGAGACCTATATCTCTATCTTTATGACAAGTTCCTTGTTAGTCCCATTGACCAACTCTTCCTCCATACCCTCGGTATCCCCTTAGATTACTATGTCTTCTTCTCAGTTCATCTTCCATCACATAAGTATCATCATAGGATCCATATCCTCCATGTTCCTCTCTACCATACTCCTCTACATGGGTATGTTAGTTTTGGTAAAATGGAGCTTAAAAGAGAGAAATTTGATTTGGTGGAACTAGGATGGGAGGGTTTGGGTTTAAGGGAGGCATTTGGTTACCAAGTCCTCCATTTTGGACTTGATAAAATTATGGGGGAAGTGGCCTATATAGGTCTCAACTTTAAGGGTCATTGGTAACTTGGCTCATGGTAATTAGTGGTGGTCTGAGAGGATTAAACATTTGATGTAAGGTTTTGGGGGTGATGGTGGTGGATATGTTTTGGTTATGCCTACTTGAGGAAACATGGTGTCTAGGAGTAGAGACACACGAGTTCCTTTGACTCTCCACACGATCCAACATCTCACCAAATGATGACACATCTGTTTTCACTTTTAACATACTTCAGTTAAGAGCCTCGATCCCAACCAAGATAGTACTAAGAACATTGTTATCCATAATTTGAGAGGTTGTAACATCATGTTCCATTGTAATACAAGTTAGAAACCAACGGAAACAAAGAAGAGAGACTAGGAATTCCAAGGTTTTTAGCCTTTTGGTGATGTGGCAGCCAACTATTGGTTGTGGAAATATTGTTGAAATTGGAGAAAAAAAAGTTTGTTCCAAGACTTTAGTGGTTCAATTTTACCAAGGGAAGAAGAAGTATCGGCTAGGGTTGTAGGCAAACAAGATTTTAGACTCTCTTTTCAAGAGTCTAAAAGTCTTCTAGCAACTTTTTACCAACTTGCACTCTTTTGGCAAAACATCTTTTTAGAGTAGCCTTGTCTCTTTCCTCTTTTATCTATTCTTAAAAGGTGTTGTTACTCCTTTTTGGTAACTATACTTTTTGAAAACCTCTTTTTATTTTTCCATTTGGTTTTCTCTTGAAAGTGTTTCCAAGAAAAGAACAAAGTCTTATCTATATTTTCTCTTTCAAAAATCAAACAACACCTTTTGTTGAACACCACTTCAAGAACAATAAGAATAATAACAACTCTGTAGTCGTCAAACCTTCAACAACAACTTGTCAAGAACTCAAATCTTGGACTTAGACTCAATAAGTGCTAATTAACAAGAAGCTAGAACAAAAAACTACTAAGACAAACAAAAACACACCTAGTTCTACACACTTTTCTCGGCCAAACACAACAACAACAAGAAGGATGCCTCGTCCAAGAATAAGAACACTTCAACTCTTTTTTATTTTATTTTTCAAAAAAGAGAGCCCAAGATTTGAAGTGTAGGAACATAACCAGCCTTATATCTGATACCAAATGATACCTTACACCCAAGGAAAGGCACCAAAATAGCCCACAAATTGCATAAATAGTCTTCAAGGTACAATGCATAAATCGGCAACAAGATGACAACTCAAGAACACTAGATTACAAGGTGTTCAACAACAAAAGAGCATCTACACAAGTTGAACAACATGATGGAAATAGGACAACAACAACAAGAACAATGTAACAACAACTCACGGATTAACTAGAAACATCTACCAACTAGTACAACGATTACAAGAGTAAAATTTTTGAAGTGTGACATACAATATTGCAAACAATAAGAACCGAGGTATATATTAAATAACAAGACCCTTAAAACTTGTAATATTAATACCAACACTCTCGGATGACACAAGAGGGTGTCCAGCTCTCAAGCACCAAGGTTTCTAATAATGTTTTGCTATACTTGTGATTCCACACTAGTATCACCCTAGTTACGGTTTTTCTCACTCTCTCTAGAGGATTTTTCCTTCAATACCTTTCAAAAACTAAATACTAAAACCCTACAAAGTTCTATTTGTATTACATTATAAAAATAAGAGACAAAAGACTAAAAGACCCTTTAATGACTAGCTTTCAAAATGGTCGCCTACTAAGTGCTCCTTAGGGACAGTTTTGGGCCTCCTTAACACTTGAATTTGTGCACACTTTTAGGTGGTCTTAAAAATACTCAAAAATTTCTCATGGCCATGATCGTACTTGTATCACCTAGGGCCCATAGGGAGTACCTAGTCCTATAAGTAGGGTAGTAGATAGGTGCGACTTAGTTTCCCTATTTTGTTTTGGTTAGGATTTTTAGGTTTTATGATATATCCTATAAATTCTCCATTTATGTTTTGTTATTATTTTATGCACTCTTACACACTTTACATACTTATAACAATATATTGATTCTGTAATCCACTTTTTATCTTGGAATTCTTGTTCTTGGCTTTTATGGCTTGATATTAATTTGATATTTTAGTTTTCATTATTAATTCATTATGATATCATCCATAGGCTTTCTATCAGGAATTCTATGGGTGTTCATGAAAACATGAGCAGATAAACCCCTTAAATAGGGTTGTGGAACCTTAAATGAATAACAAAATAGTGGAAGTGCAAAGTCTTTCCTGATCAGTTTTATGAATATATTGTGGTTTTCTTTGTATTGATTGCTTTCTTAGCTATTGTAGATACTAAGATCCTACCTGTATGTAATACTAACTGGAGAGAGAGTCTGAGATTAGGATATAAAGATCACAAGAATGATTTAAAGCTACTAACCTCATCTAATTAACTTAAAACTAAGAGGAGATACTTAATCTGAGATCCATAACAAAGATTAGTAATGAAATGCTTTGAGATTGAGAGGAGATAAGTGAAATTAACCAAAAAGTATAGATAAATAGTTGTGATACATAATTTTAAGATTCTTCATTTAAGGTACCGAGATAATTTAATGAGTATGATAAGTCTGCTGAGTAAGGAATTCAGAGGGAACATAGTCATAGTGATCATCTCATATTGATTTCAACCATACATGCGTATGAAGCTCACCACGAGGGTAATCAAAATGACCTTAATGTCTTGAATCCCCCACCTCTACATGGTGTTGAAGAGTCAGATGTGCAAATCACTACTCGGTTATTAATTCAGGAGAATGTGAGGGTGGAACATGCCTATTGTGAAGGTCAAGAGAAAATAGTAAGACATACAAAAGAGTGTTGAGCAGCACTTGAATGTAATAGAGCTATAAGAGATAGAGTTCAACCACCTTCTCTTATCAATATTTACCAGTTTATGATGATGCGGATGATTATCTAGGGTACGTTGACCCAATTGAGTCAGAGCCATCATTCCTCCGGAGTTTCCCCAATGAGTGAAGTTTGATATCATGAGTGCAATTACTTAGTTGATCAATTTTAAGGGTGGGTTTTTTGGTTTACCGACTGATGATGCAAACATGCACATTATGAATTTTTTGAGGATTTGCACTTCATATAATCTCTAGGGGTGAGTCAAAAATCTTTGATACTCTGGTTGTTCCCATCTCTCTTATAGGCAAATCGGCATTGTGATTAGGAAAATTACCTCATAGGTCCATATTGCTTAGAATAAGCTAAGGACGCAGCTTTTGGATCAATTTTTCCCACTTTCTAGAATACTACAGTTGAAGAATGAGATTTATAATTCCGATAGTTGCATTCTGAGGCATTATACGAGAATTGGTTGAGGTTCAAGAAGAAGTTAATGAATGTAACCAAACATAGGATTTCAGGAAAGAATTTGCTCGAGATATTCTATAGAGCCTTAAATATAGACAACAAGGATCTTGATGACACTATTATATATGGGGATTTCATGATCCTTCATTTGGAGCTAGTTAAGTAAATCCTAGACTGGGTCTCTAAAACCAACCGATGGCAGAATACTCATAAGGCTAAAACAGAAGCCGATACTTGGACTATTGGTTCTTCCATTGAGCAGAGAGCCCTATATAAGATAGTATCTCAAGAGGGTGCATAGCTGAGGACTGAGATTGGGATACTTGCTAAGCATTTTTCAACTCTTGAAGTAGAAAAGGTAAATGTGGTGGCCGCACATAATAAATCTTCTGGGCGTTACAAATCCGATATCAAGGATAAAGAAAAATACCTAGACAGAGAGATGATGGGTTTTTTTAGCCAAGCAAAAAGGTTCTAAGAAAGACATTTGGAACTTAGGGCAACAAGATCAAGGTCAGAATTATTATGAAGATACGTATAGAACAAAAAAAGATAGTGGGATAGTGACTGGCAAAGAAAGGATGACTATAAGGAACAGAGTGGTGTTTATGTTCCACTGGGAAACCGATATGCTAATTCTAAAATGTAGGAATTACTTGCTAACTTGGTGAAGGATTCAAGAATCAAGAGAATTTCCTTAAGGATATTAAGGTAGACATATCAGGATTGACCTAAAAAGTAGCATCGCATGCCACTAAAATTAAGCAACTTAAGCAGCAGTTTGATCAAATATCGACCACATTGAATCAATGTCAACTAGTCACTCTTTTAAGTAACACTATGCAAAATCTAAAGAATGACATTCATTATTTAACTATTACTACTTGAAGTGGTAAGGCCACTATTGATCCACCCATGTCTGTGATTGATAATGTGAGGAATGACTTAATAGACATTGATGATGCAAAAAAGATGAAACTAAAATATTTGTGATGAATGGTAAGTCTTCTCAGAAGCCTATAGTTATAGAGAAATAGCTCAAAAAGATAAAGGTAAGGGTAAGGAGGTTGAACCAGTCTTAAAGCCTATTTCACAACCTCTCCCACCATTTTCTCAAAGACTGAAGCAAAAATCCAAAGAAGGGAAGTATAAGAAGGTTATTGCTATGCTGAAGGAGTTGACTATGAACATTCCTCTTCTTGAAGCTCTAGATTAGATACCTGGCTATGAAAAAGTTATAAAAGATTTGGTAACAAGGAAGAGAACTATTAGTTACGAGGATATTGGTGGTTTGCATCATTATAGTATGATTACATGTTGATCACTTGTTCAAAAAAAAAGGTGACCCCGGTGCCTTCACAATTCCTTATATGATTAGGTCATCTAGATTTACTAGAGCTTTGAGTGACTTATAAATCATTAACCTATATCCCACTACCATGTTCAAGCAATTGGTCTTGAAACCTCCCGAACCAATGATGATGCAGTTATTGATGGCAGCTAGTACGGTGAAAAAGCCTATAGGCATGTCATTTGATATTTTGGTAAAGGTGGACAACGTCATGTTTCCAACCAACTTTGTTGTCTTGGATTATGAGGTTGATTTTTAGATACCCATAATTCTGGGGAGACCATTTTTTGACATGGGTAGAGCATTGGTGGATATGGAAAGAGGTGCACTTATGTTCAGGCCAAATAATAAGGAAGTCATGTCCAATGTTTGCAGAACTATGAAGCAACTAACTGACATAAGAGTGGTTTCGGTAATAAACTATATTGATGACCCTAGAGGTCAAACCTATGGCTACCTTGATAAAGTCTGAGTAATAAAGGTACCCATGTCATACCGCGAAGTTAAATCAAACACTTCTTGAGATGCATCCTAAGGTATCTTGTTATTATTCATTTGTGATAATTCATGTTAGTATGATTTACGTTGATCTACGCACCTAAGGTTCTACATTTATGTCCCTAAATCTCTTGTTTTATAGTTTCCTAATACATTAGGGACAATACATGTCTATTTGATGGGAGTGATGCTACTTATGGGTCTAGACGTCGTTTTGGTTTATTTTGTCGTATCTCTTTTCCTCGAAGTGTGTTTATAGTAGGCCATCATGTTTAGGTTGTATTATGTTATTTTGTATTTGTTTTGTTCATATTTAATTAGGAGAAAGATAAGGAAGCTAAGTGTAATTGTCATGTTTTGATTATTTTGATTTATGTTTTTAAGTGTTTGAGAAATGATATCCCTCCTAAAAATTAATTCTGTGAACCATGTGATGTAAATATATAAGTGACCATTGTGTGAATCTTTATATGGCATTAGTATTAGGGATAATCTATTAAAAAATAGAAATGCATGAATTGGATAGGTAGTAGTTGGTGATATAACCCTGTACCATGTGTGTGAGGGAACTTACCTAGTTCCCTATGTGCATAGAATCTAGAACTTTCCCAGTTAGTCTTTCCTAGGTTGTAGGATTGTTGGTTAGGACATAATCATAGGTCGTTCTTGACTTAGTCCACTCTTAGCCTAAATAACCATCCAAATACTAATAAGTGCCCGTTGATCCCTAATTTGAGCAAACATTGACCTATTTTCTTATTTTTCACCTTTTCACCTCTCAAAGCAATTACAATAAAGCTGTGTTGGTCCCTCCTTAAATGTTGTGCACCTTAACTTAGGCAAATCGCTTAAGTTGAGGAGGACTATCATAGGGGCATAAGTTAAAATTAGGTATGTATAAGGGTATAATGTAAAAGAAAAAGAAAGTAAAGTTGTGTGTGGTGGGAAAAATAGAGAGAAGAAAAAAATAGAGAACTTAAAGAGAAAAAATGAATAAATGAAAAGCAAGAAGAGAACCACACTTTATTTGAAAAATCAATAAAAGAGAAGAAGAAGAATGACTGAGAAGTGGAGCTAAATGTAAGTCTAATATCAATGAGGGTGAGTCACTATATCCCAAATATACCATACCTACATCCAAGCATACATTAAAAGCCGAGTGAAGTCCAATAGTGATCCTAGTTCATTGTTCAGAAAACTTAAAAAAGGGCAGCTCGATGCACTAAAACTCCTGCTATGTGCATGGTCCAAAGAAGGGCCCCACCACAAGGTTGTATTGTACGCAAACTTACCTCGCATATATGCCAGATTCAATTTCCAAACCATGAACCTGTGACCTCTTGGCCACATGGCATTAACTTTACCAGTTACTCCAAGGCCCCCCCTCCGTTCGGAAAACTAAGGTATAAAAAATAAGGGCAAGCCTCTGGTATTCTATGCACATTAATTGGAACTATTTTGTGAGAGTTAGTGTCTTGACAATGTCCCTTGCATTGACATGCATGATGATATTGTGAGAGTTGGGACTTCTTTTCTATGAAGGTACATGGGTTGTATTGTTAACTTTTTATCTATTTGGATAGTGTCGATTACATATACGATTGATTGTTTATTGCTAAAGTAATTCCATTATGTGATTCCTTTATGTCATACTATTATGCTACATTTATCCACGCAGTGGTTTTAAAAATTTGGAAATTGGAGGGGGTAAGCATTTTTGAGCTGAAATTGAATTAATTGTCGTAGGTGAGAACGTCCAAGCAACGCCTCCTTTTAGATTATGGTACGGTCGTTGTTGAGATATAGTAACCCAACTAAGGTTAGGATAAAATCCCAAAGTAACACATGGTTTGATAGATATCGGTGGTTACAGTCTATGGGCAAACAGAAAAGTACATGAGGGGATTTATTTGTAGTAGTCTCGAACACAAAATGGTATTAACTTGGTTGAAAATCAGTCGTAAATGAACACTAGTATTGTGTGTTCCCCTGATATATCAACTCCGTAGGTTTATGTGCGTTGTTGAACAAACTCACCCTGCATGCAGAACTGATAGGTTATGTACCACCTATAGTCTTTTGGACAGGCGGGAGGATTTCACCCTTTGCATATTGAGTCTCAGGATATTGCGTTACTAACCCTTACCATGGTCCCAGTTAACTATCACCTTTTGAGTCTCAAGTTATTGTATGAAGTCTAATAATCATACGTATATACCGTTGTGATGCAACAGATCAACTATTAACTCCCAAATTACTATTGTCTTTATCTTTTCCTAGTTACTACCCCTTTTTTTTTAGAATGTAGAAATATCCAGGCGGGACCCTAATGTGTGCACCCATTAAAAAATCAATCATATCGAAGATAAAACAATGTATGCCATTGGTATTAGTTTACTTTTCCGACTTTGTCAATCTGCCAGGGTTGTTTTAGCCACTCATGATTGTGAAGAGATCAATAACATTCATATTGGAAATCCAAGATGAAATCATTATGATAAGATTAAAGAAACCCACAACTATAAACTAAATAATCAAGTAAAGTTAATACAATGAAATCCCAACATCAAAGATGGATATTGAATTAAAATATGTTTCTAAGTGTTAAAAGTGGCCAACCTCTCACAAAAAGTACATAAAGGGTATTTATGGTACGAGAGAAAACCCTAAAAACTAAGCCTGAATGGAATAGGAGAAATCAGGGTCGGTGGCTAGTCGCTCCCTGTACCTGCAGTTTGGTCCTGACCATGGGTTGTAACTGTGATCTTCCTTGGGTATAGGTACCAACCGCAGGTACCGGAGTGGAATTTTCCTGCAAGTTGACTCTCAGTATTTTGGACTTTCTCATACCCGCTGTGTCTACCTACAGTCCATAGGTCAATATATGGTTCATAGGTTGACTTAGTAGGTGTCGGGAGTCAATTTTGTAGATCTACTTCTAATCTCAAACATGAATTTATCACGATCAAGACGAAAAGCATCCCTATCATCCATAATCTCTCCAGAAGTGTCCAAAAACACCTTTTCCACCATTTTCACGAACTTATCATTCAAATCATGATTTCCTGCAAAACATACCTAAAACGTATCATATCTAACAAAAAGACCTTAGAAACTTATATATTTTCTTCATTTTAAGTATCGAAAGAGCTATATTTCTATAGCAATCAGTAGGTGCCTTAAGTTTTTAAATTAAGCATCGTAGTGTCTTTGTTATGTGGATTTGACTGAGGACATACAAATGTTCTAAGTTGAGGGTGTTGATATGCCATGGTTTCAAGGAACTTTCGATGTTTAAAACTAGAAATTATGGAAGTACTTAGATCCCATTTGTTAAATGAGCTGTGTTTTTATGTTGGATTTGCTAGAAAATAGGTTTTGGAGTAGAAGAAGAGAAAAAGATGATGAAGTACAACTGTAAGGCCGCTTATGGACTCACCTACGAGCCGTAAGTGGTACTTACAGCAATCGTAAGTGGGTCCGTAGGTTGCAAAAAATAGGTTCTAAAAGTTGATTTTGGTTCTGAGACTTACGAAAGCCTACTTATGGGGCATAATTTGCTCCAATGGCCTCCGTAGTTACCCCTCATAAGTAGGTATTTAAGTTCAAGAGTTTTCTCTAAGACGTATGAACCTATCTAAGGTCCATAGGTAGTACCTATAACTTGTAAGTGTGGTCATAGGTAGGTGCCAACTTAGTTTTTCTATTTTGTTTTGGTTAGGATTTTTAGGTTTTATGATGTATCCTATAAATACCCCATTGATATTAGTCTACGCACTCTTATGCACCTTACATACTTACAATATTAATCGAGATACACTTTTGATCTTGGAATCCTTGTTCTTGGCTTTTAGGGTTTGATATTAATTTGAGCTTTTGGTTTTCATTCTTAATTCATTATGAGATTATTCAAATGCTTTAAATTATGAATTGTATAGGTGTTCATACAAACATGAGCGGTTAAACCTTTAAACTAGGATTGTGGGAACCCTGATGGAATAACAAAGTAGAGGAAGTGCAAAGTCATTCTTGATGGATGTTTACATATGTATTATGTTTTTTTTTGTATTTATTGTTTTCTTAGCGACTGCAGATGCTAAGATCCCACTTGTATTTGAGACTAACCCAAGAGAGAGGTTGAGATTAGGAAAAGAAGACCACAGTAGTGATTTGAAGCTACTAACCTTTCTCTAATTAACTAGCGATCGAGAGGGGATAGTTAATCTAGGATCCAAGATAAGGATTAGTAAGGCGAAGATCTGAGATCGAGAGAAGATGAGTAAAATTCACCAAAAGGTTTCAAGAGATTTTTAGTGATACATAACTTGTTAGATTCTATATGCAAGGTACCAAGGTAGTGATGTGTGAGCATATGCTAAAACATTTGAGGCTTTTAAGTCTAAATAATTGTAAGGTCTTGACCAACTTAAGTTATTTTTATTATTTTATGTTTGATTTTGTAGTTTAAGTTGATATGATAGAGAACCAACATGAAATGAAGAAAAGAAGTTGAAATTTGAATAAATTTAAGGACAAGTGCGGCTGACTACATTTGTGATAAGTTTTCAGACCTGTGATAAGCTATCAGGTTGGTCTTCATAAGTAGATAGAGAATTGTCCTAAAGTGGAAGTTGCAAAAACATTTTGTGATAAGCCGTCATAATGGTGATAAGTCATCAGAAATTTCGTCAGACTTAGGTAGGATATGAGAATTGGAGCAAAAGTGTGATGACATTTCTGATAAGTCATCATAGTCCTGAAAGTCATTAGAACTTGCCGTCAACCTAAGATAAGATGAGTGCATATTTAGAGAAGACCTGATGATATTCTTGATAAGTCACCAGGATCCTGATAAGGCATCACTATTAGTCGTCGCCTATTCCGACAAAAAGTTGTAACCTTGATTTTGTTTCCTTATTTAGGGTAAACTATTTAAAGCTTTGTTTTAGGGTTTTATAGTTATTTATTAACATTATTATTATCATTATTCTAGAGAAGGTCGACACCGAGAGTTTTGGAGGATATTTTGATATTTTTTCTCTTTACTTCTGGACTTGAATAATACAACTATTTCTGAGAAATTATTATTAGCATTTTGAGATTTTTCCTTTGTGAACTAATTTACGATTCACTAGTTATTATTCATCTTTGTAAGTTTATCTTTCAAATCATGAATTCAATTATGTGTTTCGTTCATTACATCATGAGTGACTAAACTCCATTAACTTGAGTTATGGGATCTAGGGTTAGGTATTTATGAGGTGCTAAGTATTCAAGATTCAAAAGGCGGCCGGATTTCTTGATAATTCTAAGTTTTAATTAACATCTGTTGGTTGCAAACTATAGACACGCCTGCTTTGATTTTCTTGAGAAAGAAATCAAATATAGTAGGAAGTGAATTATCAACAGGGAGTTGGAAATGCTTCGTTTAATAATCAGCGTTGTAACAAGGTTGGTTAACCTGAGGTAAAATATGGGTAGTAAATAGAAATTCCCTAAGTCTGAGAGGATTAGGAAATCAAACGCTTAAATAGGTCAAGATCCATTTAAGCATAACATCGATAAAGATAGCTTATTATCCTACCCACCGTGAGAATCTTAAACCACTTTTAGCATCTGTCATGTACCGGAATCCCTATTGAACATAATTTTGGTTATTTCATAAACTCTTGATTTATAAACACCGAAAGTAAAGTGACAAACAACAACTTGTCAAACCTAAACCCCCCATTTTAGGAAACATTAAACTATCAGTGGATTAAATCACAAACAACTTGAGTTCACACCATATTCCCTATGGGATTTGACCCCAACCTAGTTGGGTGTTATATTGACAATGATCGCTTACACCCATTCAACGGTGTAATTTGAGCGTTATCAAAAATAGCACTGTTGCCGAGGAATACGGTTGTAAGCTGAAATTTATATGCGCTAATTGACTGTTAGTTAAGTTTCCTAGATTTAAGTTTATTTGTTGTTTTTATTTATTTGTAGGATTTTATAGTGTATGCCAAGCACCAGAAGTTTTGGAGAAATATTATTACCACTAAATCTGAAACTGCAACGAATTGGAAGAATGGCAGAACAGCAAGAGGCTGACAGAATGGAAGCCTTAGCTAGAGCTCAGGTGAATGTGCAAAATGTTGGGCAACATGAACGATATCCAATCCCTGAGGATAAAGATTTGAGGGATGAGGAGTTATTGAACCCTGGTAACCCAAGGCGTGCAGAGCAGATAGTTGCACAAGTGCCACGTAATGTTAACCGAAACCATCTGTTCCAAAGAAGACAAGAGTAACAGTCGGTCCAGTATGATCTAAATAATGATGATGATGATGGCATGGATGTGGCAGGTGCAATGGGTGCAATTATTCATCCACCATTGGCACCTGGAGCCAAGTTCAACATTACGAGTACTATCATCCAACTCCTAAATCTGAAGGGGTTGTTGGTGGCCTTCCTGGTGATAATTCAAACCTACATCTGGTGAATTTTGTCACCATTTGCAAATCTTTTGATAACCCAGGAGTGGTCCAAAATGCTATCCAGTTAAGGTTGTTCCCATTGGCTCTGTCAGGGGAGGCAACATTATGGATGAATGAGCTTACGCCTAATTATATCACCCACTGGAGGCAATTGAAAGAAGTACTCCTAGAATGTTTTTTTCCACCCTCCAGGAGGGTACAGTTGAGGGACGAAATCAGCAATTTTAGATAGCTTCCTACTGAAGCTTTGCATGAAACTTGGGAGAGATTCAAGAAGAAGCTAACACAGTGTTTGAACCATAATTTGATAGACCTACACTTGATGGAGACTTTATACAGGGCCCTTAATTCTGTAACAAAGCCAATTGTAGATAATGTTGTTGGTGGTTCGTTTGTTGATCTATCCTTTCAAGAGGCCTCAGATATGCTAAATAGGATGACCAAACGGAGTCAGTCTTGGCATACCAGGGAGTCTGTGGTAGAAAGCCCCACTATTTTTATTGGTATGTCTGCTGACCAATGCAGGAGAGATGAGGAACAGGGATCAAGACATGACCTATCTAAAAACTTAGATGGACTTGCTCATCAAGTACTTATTGTCAGGGAAGACTGAGAAAGTGAAAGCTGTAACATCTCAAGATCGAGCGGATGTGGAGCCTGAAGAAGAGGGGAATTATGTTTATAATCAGGGGTGTTTTTGAGGCATTAGACAAGGGAATTAAGGTCGAAACATTTATGACAAGATGGTTACAAAGACAGGGATCAAGGAAACTAAAGAAGAAATAATTACAGGACATGATAGAGAAATTATTGAAGGGAGTTCAGGCCACCAACTCTGGTGTAACCACCATGAAGACCGATCTGACATCCATCAGCCACTTAGGGCACTCACACTCCACTGCCATCAATAGTTGGAGCAGCAAATGAGCCAACTTTCCACTGCATTCAACCAGAGAAAGATCGGAACGTTACCAAGCAATACAGTTTAGAATTCTCAGAATGACGGCTCATGTATGGGAATTACCACTAAGAGTGTTAAGATATTACCTGGCCCTTCTATGGTCAAATCTGTATATGGTGCGGTAGCTATTGATGAATCCAAAGAAAGCAATCCAGTGGAGTCTGAGAAAATGGATAGTTCTGTTAATGCTTTGGAGAAGGAAGAGGAAGTGTTGTTGAAAACTATCCCAAGACCACTACCTCCCTTTCCTCAATAATTGAAAAAGAAGGCTGATGATGCAAAATACAACAAATTCATGGCAATGCTCAAGCAATTGACAATAAATGTGCCTTTGTTTGAGGCACTTGAGCAAATGCCAGGATACCTAAAATTCATGAAGGACCTTGTGACTAAGAAAAGGGTTGTGAGCTACTAATTGGAGGAAAATCTCCACCATTGTAGCACTATTTCTACAAAGACCTTGTGCAAAAGAAGCTAGACCCGCGCATATTTACTATTCACAGTACAATTAGGACTATGGAATTTGCCAAGGCATTATGTGATCTGGGAGCAAGCATTAATTTGATGCCACTGGCTGTTTATAAAAAGTTAGGTCCGGTAAATCCCACACCCATGAACATGCGACTTGTGATGGTGGATAGGTCAGTAAAGCGACCTGTTGGCATTCTGTATGATGTGTTGGTAAAGGCGTCCAGCTTTATATTCCATGCAGACTTTATCATTCTGGATTGCAAGGTGGACTTTGAGGTGGCCATAATTTTGGGTTGACCTTTCCTTGCAATCGAAAATATGTTGATTGATTTGAGAGCGAATGAGCTCTTATTCAGGGTGAATGATGAAGTGGTCTAGTTTGGCATGGGTAAGTCAATAAAGCAACATGAAAAAATGAGTGTTCTCAGTAGTTGATGTGTATTATGAGGATGAAAAGAAATTGTCCATAGCTGAGCAACTTGTTATCAAACCTTTGGCCATAATTATGATGAATTATGATAGTGAAGACATCGGGGAGTATGAAGAGACCGTTTATGCTTTGACAGGAATGGGTTCATATCCTTATGCTCCTAAAAATATAGACCTTGATCTTGCTAATCGACCAACACCACTAGCCAAGCCATATATTGAGGAGCCTCCGGTGTTGGAATTAAAAGAACTGCCTGGACACTTACGGTACTTTTTTTTTAGCAACGCAAACATGTTACCTATTATTATTAAAGCTGATTTGGATGAGCAATAGGTAAACACACTTATTTCAGTACTTCAGAGGCACAAGAGAGATATAGGCTGGACCATCACAGATATTATTGGCATTTCCCCAAACATCTGCATGCATAAAATTCAACTTGAGAAAGATTGTATTCCAACCATAGAGCATTAGTGTCGTCTTAACCCACCAATGCAAGAGGTGGTTAAGAAGGATATTATTAAGTGGCTGGATGCAAGAGTGGTTTACCCTATTTTTGATAGCAAGTGGGTGAGCCCAGTTCAATATGTGCCCAAAAAGGAGGCATGGCGGTGGTTGCTAATGAAAGGAATGAGTTGATTCCACTCAGGCCTATAACTGGGTAGAGAGTTTTCATGGAATACCATAAGCTAAATTCTTGGACTCTGAAAGACCACTTCCTGATGCCTTTTATGGACCAAATGCTTGATCGATTAACTTGAAGGGGGTGGAACTGCTTCTTGGATGGTTATTCTGGATACAACCAAATCTGCATTGCTCCTGAAGATTAGGAAAAGACAAAATTCACATTCCCATATAACACCTTTGCATTTAAGATGATGCCATTTGGGCTATGCAATGCACCCGCCACTTTTCAACGGTGTATGATGTTTGTCTTTTTAGACATGGTGAAAGATACCGTAGAGGTATTGATGAATAATTTCTCTATGGTGAGTGATTCATGTAAGATATGTTTGGCAAATCTGAATATATCCTTGTAGAGATATATTGAATTTAATTTGGTACTTAACTGGGAAAAATGTCATTTCATGGTAAAAGAGGGCATCGTTCTCGGCCACAAAATTTCTGAAAAAGGGATAGAAGTTGATCAAGAAAAAGTGGAAGTGACTGAGAAACTACCACCTCCCATTTAAGTGAAGGAAGTACATAGTTTTCTTGGACATGCTCGCTTTTATCAGAGATTTAAAAAGATTTATCAAAGGTTGAAAATCCACTTTGCAAACTTTTGGAGGAAGAAGTGAAGTTTTCCTTCAATGATGAGTGCTTCAAGGCATTTGAATTCCTTAAAAAGAAGCTGTTTGAGGCCCCTATTATTGTTACACCTAACTAGTCAAAACTATTTGAGATCATGTCTGATGCCAGTGGTGTTTCCCTTAGAGAAGTATTGGGACAAAAAAGGGACAAACTATTTTATTAGATATATTACACCACCAAAGCACTGAATGGAGCGCAATAGAATTACTCCGTCATTGAATAGGAACTTCTGGCCGTAGTGTATGCTTTTGAGAAGTTCAAAGCTTATCTACTCAGTACTAAAGTAGTGGTCTACACTAACCATGTTGCCTTAAGGTATCTGATGGCTAAGAAGGATATAAAACCAAGGCTGATTAGATGGGTACTACTTCTGCAAGAATTTGACTTTAAGGTCAAAGATTGGAAAGGTTGTGAAAACCAGGTTGCAGATCGTCTGTTTAGAATGGAAGTTCAACAGGAAATTAGTGATAAAACAAAGATAAATGATGCATTTCCTGATGAGGAGATCCTGGCTGCCACTGTGGAAAAATTGCCTTGGTATGTGGATTATGCAAATTATATTGTGAGTGAGGTCATGGCAGAAAAACTTTCATTCCATCAAAGGAAGAAATTCTTGCATGATGTGACTCATTACTTCTGGGGTGAACCATATCTTTTTCGACGATGTGCGGATAATATTATAAAGAGATGTGTACCGGAAGTGGATGTATTGTGCATATTGGAAGCATGTCATGCTTCCCCAGTTGGCGGTCACCATGCAGGCGACCAAACAACTAGGAAGGTATTGCAGAGTGTCTATTACTGGCCAACATTGTTCAAGGATGCCCACGAGTTTGTGCTGAAATGTGACCAATGTCAGAGGCAGGGGTCAATCTCCAAAACACATGAGATGCCCTTGACTAAGATGCTTGAAGTGGAATTATTTGATGTTAGGGCATTGATTTTATGGGTCCTTTTGTAAGCTCGTATGGAATGAAGTATATTTTAGTTGTTGTTGACTACATCACAAAATGGGTCAAAGCTGTAGCATTGTCTGATAATGAAGGGAGGAGGGTTGTTGCTTTTCTCAAGAAGAACATCTTCTATTGCTTTGGAGTACCACGTACTATTATAAGTGATGGAAAATCAACAAACTATTTTGAGAATCTTTAGTAAAATATGGGGTGAAACAGCATTGTGTAGCTACTCCATACCACCCACAAACCAGTGGGCAAGTGGAGGTGTCGAATAGAGAGACTAAAGCCATCCTAGCCAAAACGGTGAATGCTATCTAGAAAGATTGGTCTCGAAAGATCGATGATGCCCTTTGGGCATATCGAACTGCGTTCAAGACACCCATTGGCATGTCAACATTTTAGTTGATCTATGAAAAATCTTGCCACCTACCAATAGAGCTGGAGCACAAAGCCTTATAGGCACTCAAAAGGCTGAATTTGAATTGGAAAGAGGCAGCAGAGCTAAGACTGGGGCAACTAAATAAGATGGATGAATTCCATCTCAGGTCATATGAATGAGCAGATCTATATAAAGAAAATATGAAAAAATACCACTATTGAAGAATAGAAAAATGAGACTTCCAAAAGGGTGACATGGTGCTTCTGTTCAATTCCAGACTTAAATTGCTCCCAGGTAAGCTGAAATCTAAGTGGTCAGGCCCTTTTAAAGTTAGCCAAGTCTACTCATCTGGAGTAGTGGAACTTGAAAATGATGACGGCAGTACCTTCAAGGTAAATGGGCAACGTGTCAAGCTTTACATTGGTCCAAAAGAATCAATGAAAAGTATCACCATTATCTGTCTTGATGTAGTCTAAAGTAATCGAGATACCTGAGTCATGCCGCAATGTTAAATAAGGCACTGCATAGGAGGCAACCCATGAACGTCGGGATTGATCCATTCTAGGTATACTCTAACCCTTAGTTTAGCTTTATTTTCAATTTTAAGTTGAGGGTGTAGGTTAGGTTGTTGTTGTAATAAAATTTTGGTGGATAATTAGGAGTAATATAGGTACTTGAGGCAGTTAACTTGTTTGGTGACTTTTGAGAACCTCTCCATTTATCTGAGTTTATAACTATGTGAATTGCATTCATCTGTGACTGTGGTGCATCTTTTTGGGCCATTAGTTTGGAGACTTGATGATTTTTGCTAAACAAATTGTATGAATGAGATAAGTAGTGATATGGAATGTACTTGTGTGCCATGTGTGTGCGAGGTTTTACTTAGATCTTATTGTGTGACGAGTCTAGAACTTGCCTTGTTAGTCCTGCCTAGGTTGTAGGATAGGGGTAAGGAAAGGATCATAGGCCATTTTTTATTGTAACCCACTTTCAACTTAAATGACCTTCCCAATGTGAATAATATCCCTTGATCCCTGATTTGAGCCTATATTCCTGTTTCTTTTTGTGAAACCTCTCACCTTTCCATTTACCTCATAATGAACCTATTTTAGCCCTGGTCCTCCGTGGACACTGTTCACCTTGACATAGGCAAACAACCTAAGTTGAGAGTGACTATCATAGGGGTGCGTACTGCAAAATAAGCATGAAGAGAGGTAGAATAAGAGAAAAGAATAAAAAGTTGGGTGTGGTGAAAAAGGAATAAGAAAGGAGAAAGTTGTGTTAAAGATGATAAAAAGATAATATGATGATTGAAAAGACCGCATCTATCTTGAGCATGTGTCATCAATAAATGAAGAGGAAGAAAAGAAGGTTGAGAAGTGAAACACTAAGAGTTTAGTGTAGTGTCAAGGAGGAATAGTCACTTTAAAATATCCATGAATATCATACCATCCCCGATCTTACATTACAAGCCTAAGAAAAGCCCTAAAGTGATCCTAACTGACCTATCTGAAGATTTGGGTACTGACTATAAGGGCAAGCCTATGGCATTTGACATGCAGTGTTTGGAACTTTATTCTAAGAGTGATACTTGTAATTATCCCTATGTTTATGTATGTGAATTCTGATATGAGTAAAAAAGGGATTTCTTTATGGTAAAGGCACATTGGGTATGTTGCTAAGTCAATGACTTGTTCAGATAGTGTGATCTTGGTATGGCATTATTGTTATTGATGATTTTTTGCCGTATCTTGATGCTTGTGAGTTGCATGTTTATTTTTTAAAACATCAACAGTGAGTTTTAAATTGACTGACCTTGGAGATGGTGAAATAGTTCTGAACTAATATGAGTAGTTAGCTGCCAAATTGTACTTTGCATTATCTTAGTTATGCTTTGGTTATTTGAGGACAAGCAATTGTTTTAAGTTGAGGTTGTTGATGTATGAGCATATGCTAACACATTTGAGCCTTTTAACTCTAAATAATTGCAAGATCTTAATAACGCTCAAATTACACTCTTGAATGGGTGTAAGCGATCTTTGTCAATATAAAACCCAACTAGGTTAGGGTCGAATTCCACAGGGAACAATGTGAGTAGCGATTGAACTAGTTTGAAACTAAAGCTACAAGTTAAATTCAGACAAATGATATAAAAATATAAAATGGGGGTTTTGGAGATTAGCAAATAATTTTTGGTCACTTTAATTTCAGTGTTTGTCAATCAAGAGTTTATGAAATAACCAGAATTATGTTCACTAGGGCTTACGGTACATGACAGATGCTAAAGGTGACTCAAGATTCTCACGGTGGTTATGATCACAAGCTATCTTTATTGATGATATGCTCAAATGTCTCTCGACCTATTCAAGCGTCTAATTTCCTAATCCTCTCAAACTTAGGGAATTGTTATGCACTGTCCAGATTTTACCTCAGGTTAATCAACTTTGTTACAGTACTGATTATTAAATGAAGCCTTTTCGAGTCCCTGATGATAATTCACTTTCTACTGTTTATGATTTCTTTTTCAAGTAAACCTATGTAGGTACACCTACTGTTTACAACCAATAGACGTAAATTATAATCTCAGAATTACCAAGAAATCCTAACACCTACTAAATCTTGAGTATTTAACAACTTATCATGACCTAACCCTAGATCCCATGATCCAGGTTACAGGTGTTTAGCCACTCATAATGCAAGAAACAAGTATGCAAATTGAATTCATAACTTAAAGGATTAACTTGCAATGATGAAGAAAATCAAAAGTATACTTTGAATTGAATCACAAGGAAAAACTCTAAAATATTGGTTTTAAAGAGAGAGAGAGAAAAATCGTATCTTCTATCTTGTGGGACATGTCCATCCTTAATGATTGAATAAATAAAAAAAACTAAAACATGGATTTAAATAGTTAACCATAAATAAGGAAAGTTTAGCTTCTCAGCAAGTTTAGCTTCTGCTGCCTAAGGTTGATGACGACGGTGATGCCTTATCATCATCTTGACGGTATGTCATGAATGTCATCAAAAAACTTCCTGCGACTTTCATCTTCTGTTTAAGGTTGATGGCATCCTTGACAACCTATCACCAGGCTAACGACGTGTCATAGATGTTGTCAGCCACACTTTGTTCTTTAGTTGCTTTCAATTTCATGCTTTTTGCTTCCTTTATTTATGGTTCCCCTTTTTCTCTACTTATACTACAAAATCAAAGTAAACTAATCAAAAATGGCTAAAGTTGCTCAAGACTTTGCAATTATTTAGAGTTAAAAGTTGTAAATGTGTTAGCATGGGTTCACACATTAGGTCTTGAGCAACTTTAGTAATTTTGGATTAGTTTATGTATGATTTTGCAGCTTAAGCTGCTATGATAGAGAACCAACATGAAATAAAGAAAAAAAGTTGAAATTTGAATAAATTTGAAGACAAGTGTGGCTGACGACATTTGTGATAAGTCATTAGCCCTGTGATAAGCTAAGAGGTTGGTCATCATCACTAGATAGAGAATTGGCCTAAAGTGGAAGTTGTGACAACATTTTGTGATAAGCCATCATAATGGTGATAAGTCATCAGGAATACCGTCAGACTTAGGTAGGACATAAGAATTGGAACAAAAGTGTGATGACATTTCTGATAAGTCGTCACACTCCTGATAAGCTGTTAGAAGTTGCCATCAACCTAAGACAGGACGAGTGCAGATTTGGAGAAGACCTGACGACATTCTTGATAAGTCGTCAGGATCCTGATAAGGCATCACCAATAGTCATCATCTATTCTGAGAAAACACTGTAACCTTGATTTTGTTTCCTTATTTAGGGTAAACTATTTAAAGCTTTGTTTTAGGCTTTTCTAGTTAGTTATTAACATTATTGTTATCATTATTCTGGAGAAGGTCGACGCCGGAAGTTTTGGGATGATATTTTGACATTTTCTCTCTTTACTTCTGGACTTGAACAGTACAACTATTTCTAAGAGATTATTATAAGCATTTTGGGATTTTTCCTTTGTTATCTAATCTTCGATTCACTAGTTATTAGTCATATCTGTAAATTTATCTTTTAAATCATGAATTCAGTTATGTGTTTCGTTCGTTACATCTTGAGTGGCTAAACTCCATTGACCTGAGTTATGGGATCTAGGGTTAGGTCTTGATGAGGTGCTAAGTATTCAAGATTCAAAAGGTGGTAGGATTTCTTTATAATTCTAAAGTTTTAATTAACATCTGTTGGTTGCAAACAGTAGACACACCTGCTTTGATTTGCTTGAGAAAGAAATCAAATATAGTAGGAAGTGAATTATCAACAGGGACTCGGAAATACTCTGTTTAATAATCATCTTTGTAACAAGGTTGGTTAACCTAAGGTAAAATCTAGGCAGTAAATAGAAATTCCCTAAGTCCGAAAGGATTAGGGAATTAAATGCTTGAGTAGGTAGAGAGACATTTAAGTATAACATCAATAAAGATAGCTTATTATCCTACCCACTATGAAAATCTTGAACCACTTTTAGCATCTGTCATGTACCGGAAGCCCTAGTGAGCATAATTTTGCTTATTTCATAAACTCTTGATTTACAAACACTGAAAGTAAAGTGAAAAACAACTTTTAAAACCTAAACCCCCTATTTCAGGAAACATTAAACTATCAGTGAATTGAATCGCAAACATCTTGAGTTCACACCATATTCCATATGGGATTCGATCCTAACCTAGTTAGGTCCTATATTGACAACGATTGCTTATACCAATTCAAGAGTGTAATTTGAGCGTTATCAGGTAGGTTGACGAATATGAGAAGTGTGTTTCACTAGGAAGTCAGGGAATACAGTCCTAGTGATTATCTCATATTGATTTATGCTAAAGTGTTCAAGCATTATTACTTTTACTACTGTTCTTAAGAAACCCCCCATTTACTTTTTGTATTTTTTCAACAACATCAATAAGTTCTTGAAAAAGATTTATCTTGTTCTCTATGGGTTCGAACCCAACAAAGGGTTCTATATTTGACAACAACCACGTTAAAGGGTGTGATATAATTTGACAAGGGCAAGTCGAGCCCAAGATATATAGGACTTTTAAAGCTATTGGAAGAAGTGGGGTTTGTAGCATAAAGGCTGGCCTTATCCCTAGTATGTACAAAGATCACCCTATAGTTTATGCATATATGCTAAACAAATATCATGGAGGTGGTGACTACATTATTTATGGGACCCAAAATTATTTGATTAGGAACTCCTGTGAAGTGGAACCAATTTTTATTCTTGCTAAGGATGTGAATAAGTTGCAGAAGAGAGTATTCCTTACATGAAGGTTTAGTAGAGAAAACGTACCATTGAGAAAGCTATTGGGAGACAGAAGTAGGCATGAGTAAGCAGTATTCGTACTTGTTCATTGATTTAGGTATATCCTATTCTAGTTATAATGTTTTTGATCCATTTATCATTCAGGTATAAGTGGTAAATTGGTATCTAGATTAATTATCCAAAATGTAAATATGCTAAATTAAGAGGTAAATATAGTACCTAGACTCTCCTTCGCAAAAATTTAAAATTTCCAGGGCTATTCTAGTTTTAACATAAATTTGAGGGTGTGGTAGTTGAAGAAAATATGGTATTAAAATTATTATTAATAGTGGGGTTTGATATAATGGTTGTATAGACAATGCATATCAAAATCTATAGAAAATTTTGGTACCTGAAATGGAGCTATAGAATTCTACTTATAGCATTTATCGTAGAGAGATTAGTTAGCATTGTCGAGATTCATAGTATGTGTTGTATAATGAAGAAAACTGATAAGAGTTTTCAAGTGTATACCTCATACCACTACAATGAAAAAATTAATTATTGTTGCGATACCGCGACAGTGGTTAGGGAAATCACAGAGGCGATCTCCAGTAAATTGGGCGTGAACTGCTGTAATAGAATTTTAACCATCACTGGTAATTATTCACTGCAGTGGTAACTCACAACAAAATATCAATGTTAAAACCTTAAAAAATTCATTCCCCATTTTCAAAACATGAAATAACGTATTGGGGAGAGGCAATTTTTGGCAGGAATTCAAAGTTTTCATCTTTGAAGGTAAGTGATTATGCTCCAGACGTGAATTCACTTATCTCAACCTTACAAAATCACTAAAACTTGATTGATGGTAAGGTAGGTGCTAAATCCTAGTTTATGGATATTTGTACAATGAAGGAATTGCTTATGAATTCGGTAATAACAATTCAAGGGTGTTAGAAAATACTAATGGGACTAGAATTTTGACTAAATATGCCAAATTGAGTGGTATTTATGAATTTAAAATAACGAGGAAACCATAAGATGATAAAATAGGATAAATTATGACTAAAATTAGTGTTTTTTAATTCCTAGTTAAAGGAATGCATTATTGAAATATTTGTGTATTTTGTTGGTGTATAGATCAAGAATGAGTCGAATAAGAATGAATGTGAAAAAGAGTGGCTTAAAAGCTACCTTGAGAAAAAAAAACTGAGGTAGACTATAGTTTTTGCAGCACTTAGACTTCCGTGGATTTGTGCTTATTTGTGATTTGAGCATCTACGAATGCCTTCTAGTATGGTTTGTGTCTTAATGACTGCACTACATTTTCATTGCATTATGATGAGGTGTTAAGGTGATGGGCTAGGTACCATGCCAGTATATTAAGATATGATATGATGATGGGTCGAGTACTATATCGGTACATTGTGATATATTATGATATTGGATTAGATACCATACCGATATATTATATCGATAATGACAAGGCTAAGAGATGATGCGCACATCTTATATACATGCACCCATTCACATGCATTGAGTGTTATTTGATGAATATATCTGTGATGACATATGATTGATGAAAATGATTAAGTATAAAGGCATGTAAAGTGAACTTGTGAGTGTAATTACATGATGATTTGTGATGTGTTATTTCCTTGATACAATTAATTATGAATCTTGTTATGATCTCTTTTATAGTTGTTGACTTGCTTAGTTGTACATTGTTAAGTTAGGTAACCTATGATTCTTACCAGTACTTTTTGATGTACAGATGCTACATGTTCTCTTTTTTTTGTTGAGAGCATCACATCTTCCAATGGTTGACATACTACCTCGTCTCTAGCTAGCATCCAGACTTGATTTAGAGGTTGAGCACCATGTTTGGGCAGCCTTAAAATCTTCTATGATGTTATGTCCATTGATTTGGGACTAAGACAATTTCCTCTTTTATTATGTTTGGATATTTCTATTTCTTTTAAACTTAATTATTCTCTTTAGATGTTCTTTTTCTTTTTATTTTTCTACCACACCCAGCCCTACTAGTTTTTCTCTTATTTTACCCTTTTTCTTACCCATTTTACACTATGTACCCTATGATAGCCACCATCAACTTACACGTTTTGCCAGAGCTGAGATGCACAATGTTAAAAGAGGACCAAGGCCAAGACAGGTTCATTGTAATACAAATGCGAAAGTGAATAGGTGAAACAAGAAAGATAGGCTATAAGGCTCAAAAACAGGGATCAAGGGATTTAATTCACATGGAAGATCATTTAGGCTAAAAGTGGAATAAAATCAAAAAATGGCCTATGATTCTTTCCTAACAGACTCCCCTTCAACCTCGGCAGGACTAACTGGGAAAGTTCTAAATTTAGCATACAAAGGGGAAAAGGTAGCATCTCACTCTCAGGTAGCACAGAGTCAATATCACCAACTACTACCTATTTAGTTCATGCAATTGTTAGCAAATGGTTATCATATCCCTAATACTAATGCCATAACAAGAACCACAACACAAACTTTTAAAGGGTTATCAAAAATCAATAAAAATCTGACTACTGCCCTAAATACTCAAAATCTCTTAATTACACAAAAAAACATAATATGGTACATAATTATCCTAGACATATTGGTTCTATAATCATACCACGGCTAAGTGGAAAAGAAGCATGAAAACAAAAACCCACGGCATCATGACAGGACCACCCCAACTAAAAACAGTGCACTATCCTCAATGCGCTAAAATAAAACAAAACATAGAAAAGTGAGAGCATACATGGGACGCACTAAGTGCCCGAGTAAGGAGCCTCCTCGGATGGTGTATAAAAGTAGGTGAATACGGTGGTAGTAGCAGTGCACTACTAGATGATGCACCCACTGTTATAGAATCATGCCTTTGCCTATCTACAAATGGAGTCTCCAATGAATCATGTCTAACCTTTTTAGGGGCCTCCTCCTCAGTCATAACTGGATCCTACAAATTGTGTAAGTGAACTCTCTTTGTCCCAACTACTAGGACCTCCTTATCATCCTCTGCAAAAAAAGTCAAAATATCTCGATGCATATAAAGGCGATATTTGGACTACAAGGGGTATCATAGAGAGAGTAGTTACTACACGACTTTCTGCAAGAGAGCATACATCTGCACATAGGATATCGAAATCCTCCCTGATCTAAATCAAATCTGGCACACCTATCTCTATATATCGGGATGTAATCTCTCTCTCTAGATTATTAATCCATGTCAAAAAGTCGACACACAGCTCTAACAGTGAGACTCTTTGAGTAGCCTCTCATCTATCCTTGGCCTTCTCAAATCTAGTCCTGACCCCAGATCTCACCTGCCCAAAGAGTGTAGTTATCTCGTTCTCGACAACCTTTAATTGAATGGCTGTAGCTCTTTATCTATCCACTAGGCTCTACAAAAAATCACTGGATACAACAATCATACCTATCGCAGTAGCTATGGTGGATAGGCAAGCAGGCTCTATTTATGCACCAACCGGATATGAGGTTAAAGTCGGGGCTGAAGAAGAAGTAGCCTATGTCCCCTCACCCTGAGTACTAGAATCTGTAGAACCTCTCTACTCCCCAATCTCAACATCTATACCAACACCCGTACCATCTTTGTATGTCTCATTAGGTGATGCAGAAACTGTTGGTCCCATATTTTAGGCCTGTGGTGCTGCTGGCTACTGTCTAGATCTCCTAGAAGTGCCTGAACATATTATACCCATTAGGTTCCTTGTCTATGTAGTAATAATAATAGTTAACCTCTCTAACTCAGGTACACCTGCCTCATCGCATATCCTCTGGATCATACAAGGAAATGGCAGGTTATTCAGCTCTTCAAAAGCTCTCTTGTGTAGCTCATACCTAAGGATAAAAGAAAAATCAATATAAAAACAAGCCATCAAGAAGGTAGCCAATGCAGCTCCTTCCCACGTTAATGTATTATCTGAAGTCATGGGAATCAAGTGATATTGAATCAACAACCACCAAAATCTATCTTCTAGTATCAACATGCCCTTCTTAATCTAGTTGGACCCTCGATCCATGGGGCCTTATCAAGTTGTGGTGAAATATAACCAACTATCCACCTATCCATCTCGAGCCTCTGAGCCTTGTGCTTAGAATCCTCCATAATATGATGATCACGCATGATCCACAATCTGTGGTTGCACTCTACTATAGATACGGGTGTAATATAATCTAGGCCAAATATAACTCAGTGGACAGTCTCCTCTCTGACATCTACTCTGACCCCTCTGACTAGTGTATGATAAAGCTATAGTTGTTATTCAAATCTGATAAATCCTGGATGATGGCACATGGGAAGGACTATAGTGGCTCTTTAAGATGCATAAAACTGACAAACCATAATCAGGTTAACGGAACTTATTGTCCTAGTTATCCACCTGAGTTGATGCCTTTCAAATGCTACCCTCAGTTGTGGTAACCTCTACAGCCTCAATAAGTCGATCTTGTCATCCTCATAGATACATCGTGTAGCCCTTCCTAGCTCCCAAATAGTGCAATCAAGCTCACAAATGTGTCGCATTCCTTCCATACACCACCTCAGGTATCCCACCTTGGGAAGTGCATCGGTGGCATGTGTAGGTGTGGGTGCTTGCTGTGCAATATGAGACACCCATGTTGTACCATCCATAGACTGGGGTACCTCTATTTGTTATGTATGAGTGGTGGTAACATTCTCAGACTGGGGTACCACTGATGATTACGCCTACTCAACCTCCATACAAGAATTTTGGGACCCTTCCTCATCATCATTATTATCATCATCGGGTGGAGGACTATATGGTGGTGATATCCTCAGGGACTTCATCCTCGGCGAGGTTACGGCTATTTGAGTAGCCCAACGAGTCTATCATCGTGTGACTCTATGAGTTTCTACAATTATAGCATCAATATGACGTTGTCTTGCAAACTCATTCACCAAACTACTACGTTCAGAAAACTTAGCCCATCTTCTTAAAGTACTAGCTACTTTCTTCTTTGCTTCTTTAGGTGCCATGTAAACCTGAAAACCCATACATTAGTTTTTGACAAAAGTGAGGGATAGTGAAAGGTGAAGAAAAACTCAAAATTTAAAAATTTCAAATTTTTCCTCTTTTTCACACCCCTATAACCTATTAGAAACTCCAAAAAGTCCAATGTATACACACTAATCAAAAAACTAAAAAATCATGAATTTCAAGCCAAACAAAACAAATTCAACTCATGGCATTACTTTCATTCATTCAAGTTCAACTTTCGGTTAGGGCCTAACCTTAGAATTTTAAAACAAAACAAGGCCCAACATTATGATTTTAGGTTATTTCAAGGCTCCCTCATACAAGCATGATAATTTTAATCTATTTAGCAATGCATTGCATATATCAAATTGTTTCAACAATACATAAAGCATTATATTACCATTATGAGTCAAGAAAACTACCTCTAATATGAAAACCCAAAAGAGAATAATAAAGAACTTAAGAAAAAACAAGGTTGAAACTTGTTTCTAGCGTGTTGGGACAAGTTTGTATCTCAAACAAGTAACAATATCACCTTTTCTTAATCGTGGGGTTCGTTTATGTTTAAGGTGGGAAGTTTTAACTTAAAGAGAAAATTAAAGTTTTGAGGATTAGAATGAGTTTGAATGAGGGTTAAGATATTTTTATTTAAGTGGGGGGCTATAATAGATCATATTTAAATGTTGGTGAGCCCAATTTTTTACCTAGCCGTGGCACCAACCCATGCCCTGTATCCGTGGTCAAGTCCTGGGCAAAAGTAGCACCTGCAGCAAGCAAGTGTTAGGTGCAGCTGTCGGTTCAAAGTCTTTGGCCTACTTTTCTGCAACCCAAACTAGGTGTGGTGATAGTTTTCTAGAAACTAATGGTCCCGCAACCTAAGTTTTAGGTCCCAAAACTAAAATTAGGTGCCAAAGTCCACAACTTACCATTTTTCATCCTTAGAATATAAACTTTTCAATTTTCTTCTCAACTTACAATGTGGAACTTGTGACCATGATGGGCTGATCACATAGTCCCTTACTTTAAATTCGATGAATGTAGCAATGACTACCATATTCCATGTAAGGTCTAAAAGTTAAAAACCTACAAAAACAAAAACAACAAAAATATAAAACTAAAATATAATGGGTTGCCTCCCACTCATTACTTGATTTAACATTGCGGAACGATGCAGCTATGTTGGTTACTCTGAATTTACCAACAAGCCCATGGATTGCCTCCCATGCAGTGCTTGATTTAACTTCATGGCATGACGCGGGTATCTTGGCTACTCAGAATTTATCAAGATACCCATAGGAATATCCTCCAGGGTCATCAATACAATTAATCACTAACACTAACCTTATGCCGGTTAGCTGCTTCATAGAGTTATAGATGTTAAATGTCCTCTCCTCACCGTTGACTTAGAATTTTAGCTCACCGTCTCCATGTCAACAATAGCTCTACCTGTGTCTTTAAATGTTCTTCCAAAAATAATAGGCATCTCAGTATCAAGCTCATAGTAAAAGATGATGAAGTCAACCGGGAAAATTAATTTATCCACCCTGACGATCACATCACAAAAGATTCCCAAAGGCTTCTTCACTGTATGATCAGCCATCAATAACTACATTAAAGTTCGTTTTGAAGGGTTCAAGCCTAGTTGCTTGAAGATGGTCAGCGGCATCAAATTAATGTTGTCCCCTAAATCACACAAGGTTCAAGCAAACCTGGATAACCCAATAGTACATGGTATAGTGAATGATCCAGGGTTACCCTTTTTTCTACGCTAAGGACCTAGTCGTGACTGCACTACAATAATGTAGACCCTCAACATCCTTAAAAGTTTATCCTTTCTTTCTTGTGACTAACTATTTCATGACCCTGGCTTATCCAGGAATCTGCTCTAATGCCTCAAGAAGAGATATATTAAGGCTCAACTATTTCAGTATCTCTTAAAATTAGTTAAACTTACCTTCTTCTTTCTTCTGCAGCAGTCGCTGAGAAAAAAGTGGACATGGTCTCGAAATTTGTCTTACCTCTGGATCAATGAATAAATCCTTACCTTTATCTATAGAAAGTACGTGACCATCGTTCTTAGAATTCTGAATAGTGTTGCTCGAAAGGGTACTTGGCTGCCTCTGGTTTAGAGTTGCTGACATTTGCCTAAACTGGTGCTCCATCTTCTTGATAACAGTGGCATATGACTAGACTTTTTGGGTTAATCTTGAAATATCAACCATAATTTCTTTAAGGTTGTTCTCTTGATTTTCCTGACCCTTCACCAATTTAGAAAGCACCTCTTCCATTCTAGATCCTGCATCACATCTACCAGGTGGAATGTATCTATCTCCCTACTCTCTATGGTCGTCCTTCTTTCTTCAATCACAATCTCATTCTCTGCTATGATCTCTGTACCTATCATAAAAGTTCCAATCTTCGTTCCCTTGCCCTTAGGCTTGGAAACCCGCCATTTGACAATCTATGTAGTTAGCTTCCTCTACCAATTCATACTTATATACTTTGGAAGCTGACCCTTGTGTTGCTAATGCATTCACTTTCTCAGACCTGGCTACTGCAAACTACTTTGCTAGCACCCCTAAATCAGTCCATAGTAACGCAATTTCTTGTGCTACTATATCATCAGCTACTTTTTGGTTGCAAGAAGCACGAATAGCATAAATAACAGATCCCCTCTCATTCTCCCGAGTGTGCCACCCTCGGTTAGTGAGTAAACTCCAATCTAATATCTCTAAAGGTGTCTCCCAGTGTAGTCTCATAAAAGCTCCTCCAGAAATGGTGTCTGCTAGGGCTCTGGAGCTGATGTTCAAGGCTCTGTAGAATATCTTTGATTTGTTTTTCCCTGAATACTAATAATTGGGCACTAAGTTCAGCTTCTTCTTAAACCTAAACCAAGTCTCATACATGGATTCTAATTGCAAATGCCTGAAATTATAAATCTCATCCTTAAGCTGCAACATCCTTGATGAAGGAAAGAACCTATTTAAGAATTGCCTACACAACTCATTCCAAAATGTGATAGAGCCTCTTGGCAATTCCCCTAACCATAAAAATACTTCTCATGTAAGTGAGAAGGGGAAAGCCTCAGTTTGAGTGCTTCTTGATTTACCCCTAGATTGGTATACGAGTTACAAATCCCAATGAAATTTTCAAATTGCAATTTGCATCATCGGTAGGAAATCCTGCAAAAACACCCTTTAAATTTAGAAGTTGGATCATGGTACTCGTAATGTCAAATTTGATGCCTGGGGGCAGAGCAGGTGGTACTATGGATCCATTCTCTATCGGCTAAACATATCCCATATTTTACTCATCATCTATATATGGTTGCAAATACTGCTATGTTGGGATGACTTGAATACCATTACCTCTAGCTCTTTTTTGATTCCCACCAACTGCCCTCATTGGTCTATTGCTTGTGTCTGCTCAACTAGATATGCATCCCTAGCTATCCTACGAGCTACTTCCTCTGCTCTTTTTTTGCCTTCTGTTTGAGCTAAAAGCTCACCCATCTAACGATCAATAATATCTTGTACCACATCGGTAGAAGGTACATTATCATGAACCCTTTCTGAATTATCACCTCTTTTCGGCTCAACGTCCCACCAGGTGTTTGTAGGATCCTCTCTGGATTTGGATTTACTGGTAGTAAGGGATTACCTCTACTCCATGTGCTAGGCATACACTAGCATATGCCCAACTAAGAACAAAAAGAAAAACTAAAGGCCCAAAAACTGTAATAACCTCAATCTACAAATCAATAATGTGTTCCCCGATAACGGTGCTAATTTCTTGATGACGTCCAAGAAGCACCTCCTTTTACATGATGGTACGGTCATTGTCAAGATATATTAACCCAACTAAGGTTAGGGTCGAATCCCAAAGAAATACGTGGTTTGGCAGATTTCAGTGGTTACAGTCTATAGGCAAATAGGAAAGTAAATAGGGGGATTTATTTGTAGTAGTATCAATCACAGAATGGTATTATTTTGGTTAAAAATTAGTTGTAAGTAAACACTAGTATTGTGTGTTCCCCCGTCATCTCAACTCTATAGGTTTATGTGTGTTTTTGAACTAACTCAATACCCTACATGCAAAACCGATAAGTTATGTACCTTCTATAGTCTTTTGGACTAGCGAGAAGATTTCACCTTTTACCTATTGAGTCTCAGGATGTCACATTAATAACCTTTACCCTGGTCCCAGTTAACTATCACCTTTTGAGTCCCAAGTTATTAGATGAAGGCTAATAGTCATTCGCATATACCATTGTCCTTAAATGGGTCGACTATTAACTCCTCAAATTATTGTTGTCTTTATCTTTACCTATTTCTACCCCTATATTAGAGAAAGTAGTAATATCTATGTAAGATCCTAATGTGTGCACCAATTAATATATCAATCATATAATAGATAAAATAATTCATGCCATTGGTATTGGTTTCCCATCAACAATCGCACTTTTCCTACTTCGTCAATTCGCCAGGGTTTCCAAAACTCAAGCTATGGGTTTTAGACTCTCATGATTTTGAAGAAATCAATAACATTCATATTTGAAATAAAAGATGAAATCATAATGATAAGATGAAAGAAACCCATAACCATAAACTAAATAATAAAGCAAAGTCAATATAATGAAATCCCAAGATCAAAGATGGATCTCGAAATCAAAATATGTTTCTAAGTTTTAAAAGTGGTGAACCTCTCATAAAAAGTACATAAAGGGTATTTATAAGGCAAGATAAAACCCAAGAAACTAATCTCAAATAGAATAGAAGAAATCAGGATCGGTGGCTACTCGCTCCCTGTACCTGTGGTTTGGTCCTAATCGCAGGTTGTACCTACAGTCTGCCCTGAGTGCAGGTACTAACCGTAGGTATTGAATGGGAATTTCCTTGCAAGTTGAATCTAGGGATTTTGAAATTTTTGGTACCCGCTTTGTCTACCTTTGGTCCATTGGTCAACATATGGTCTGTAGGTTGACTTAGTAGGTATTGGGAGTTAGTTTTTTAGCTCTACTTCAAATCTTGAACATGCATTAATCACGATAAACACGAAAAACATACCAATCATCCATAATCTCTATAAAAGTATATGAAAACACCTTTTTTCACTATTTTCAAAAACATAACATTCAAATCATGGTTTTCTGCAAAACATACTCAAAATAGTATTGTTTCTTCAGCAACTGCAGATACTAAGATCACACCTATAATTGATACTAACTCGAGGGTGAGGTTAAGATTAGGAAAAGAATACCACAATAATAATTTGAAGCTACCAACCTTCCTCTAATTAACTTATGACCAAGAGGAGATAGTTAATTTAGGATCCAGGATAAGAGTTAGTAAGGAGATGCTATGAGATCTAGAAGAGATGAGTAAAATTAATTAAAAGGTGTGGAGAGATGCTTGGTGATACATAACTTGTTAGATTCTATATGCAAGGCACCGAGATAGTTTAGCGAGCATGATAAGTGTGTTGAGTTCGGAAGTCAGGGGGAATACAGTCCTAGTGATCATCTCATATTAATTTTAACCTAAAGTAATCAAGCATTGTTACTACTACAACTACTATTGTTCTTACAAAATCCCCCCATTTAATTTTTGTATTTTTTCAACTATATCAACAAGTTCTTGACAAAGATTCATCTTGTTCACTATGGGTTTGAACCCAACAAAGGGTTCTATATTTCACAGCAACCACACTAAAGAGTGTGATGCAATTTGACAAGAGAGACAAGTTGATCCCAAGATATATAAGACCTTTAAAGATGCTACAGGATATGGGGTTTGTAGCATACACGCTGGCCTTACCCATAGTATGTTCAAAGTTCACCCCATATTCCATATATCTATGCTAAACAAATATCATGGAAGTGGTGACTACATTTTTTGTCGGGACCCAAAATTATTTAATAAGGAACTCTTGTGAAGTGGAACAAATTTTTATTCTTTCTAAGGAAGTGAGAAAGTTTCGGACGTGGTTAGTCCTTGTATGAAGGTTTAGTGTAGGAAACGTATCTTGAGAAAGCTATTGGGAGACAGAAGTGGGCACGAGTAAGCGGTATTCACACTTGTTCATTGATTTAGGTACATCCTATTCTAGTTATTATGTTTTTGAGCCATTTATAATTCAGAGATAAGTGGTAAATTTGTATCTAACGTAATGATCGAAAATGTTATTATGCTAAATTAAGAGGTAAAGATTGTACCTAGACTCTCTTTTGCTAAAATTTAAAATATTCAGGGCTAGTCTAGTTTTAACTTAAATTTGAGGGTGTCGTAGTTGAATAAAATATGGTATCAACATGATTAGTAATAGTGGGGTTTTATATAACATTTGTATAGACAATGCATATCGAAATCCATAGAAACTTTTGGTACCTAAAATAAAGCAACAGAATTCTACTTATAGCATTTATAATAGAGAGGATGGTTTGCATTGTCGAGATTTATAGTATGTGTTGTAAAATGAAGAAAACTAACTAGAGTTTTTGAGTTTCTACCTTATACCAATACAATGAAAAAACTAATCATTGCAGTGGTACCACGACAATGGTTAGGGAAATCATAGTTGCGATCTCTAGTCAGTTGGGCATGAACTGCTGTAATAGAGTTTTAACCATTATTGTGGTAATTATTCACTGTAGTGGTAACGCAAAATAAAATATCAATTTTATAACCTAAAAAATAATTCATCCATTTTTTAAAAATGCAATAGGGTATTGGGGAGCGGCAATTTTCAGCAAGAATTCAAACTTTTTCTTATTTGGAGGTAAGTAATTGTGCTCCAGACATGAATTCACTTTGCTTAACCTTAAAAATCACTAAAAATGGATTAATGGTAGGTTAGGGGTTAAATCCTAGTTTACGGATATTGGTACAATGATGGAATTTCTTACGATTTCGGTATATAATAATCCAAAGGTGTTAGAAAATACTAATGCAATTAGAATTTTGACTAAATATGCCAAATTGAGTGGTATTTATGAATTTAAAATAAGAAGGAAACCATAAGATGATAAAATAGGATAAATTATGACTAAACTCAGTGTTTTTAATCCCTAGCTGTTAAAAGGGAATGTATTATTGAAATCTGTGTGTATTTGGTTGGTGTATAGATCAAGAATTAGTCAAATAAGAACAAAGGGGAAAAAGAGTGGTTTAAAATGAATTTAAGAAAACAATTTGAGTTATACTATGGTTTTGTGCAACACTTATACTTCCTTGGCTTTGTGCTTATTTGTGATTTCAGCATCTACGAATGCCTTCTGGCATTGTTTGTGGTTTAATGACTTCATTACATTTTCATTGTATTATGATGAGGTGTTGAGGTGATGGGTCGGGTACCACATTAGTATATTAAGATATGATATGATGATGGGTTGAGTACAATATCGGTACATTATGATTTATTGTGATAATAGGTTAGGTACCATACCGGTATATTATGTTGATAATGCAAAGGATAAGAGATGATGTGTACATCTTGCATACATGCACTCATTCACATGCATTGAGTGTTATTTGATGAATGTATATATGATGACAAATGATTGATGAAAATGATTAAGTATGAAAGCATGTAAGTGAACTTGTGAGTGTAATTACATGATGATTTACGATGTGTTGTTTCATTGATATCATTAATTATGAATCTTGTTATGATCACTTTTATACTTGTTTGACTTGTTTACTTGTAAGTGTTAAGTTAGTTAACCTATGATTCTTACAAGTACTTTTTGATGTACTGATGCTACATGTACTATTCTTTTTATTGTGCGCATCATATCTTCTAACAGTTGACATATGTCCTTATCTCTAGCTAGCATCCAAACTTGATTTAGCGGTTTACCATCATGTTTGGGCAGCCTTCAGATCTTCTATGATGCTATGTCCTTTGATTCGGATTAAGACAATTTCCTCTTTTATTATGTTTGGATATTTCTATTTCTTTTAAACTTAATTGTTCTCTTTAAATGCTCTTGTACGGTGACTTTATGTCTCGGAGATCGTAAAAAATAGAGGTTTCTACACTCTTAATTTTTATGGATGAAGACATGTTGACTAAGATGTTATTTGAGCGAATCATTTCCCTTTTTAACTAGTTAAAAACATAAGTAGATATTTTTATAAAGGTGAAAGTAACACCTAATTGTGTAAAAGTGAGACTAGTGTGGTTCTCCTGCCATAGGTTAAGGCGGGTTCCAATCATCACCAGTTGGGCCATGACACTTCTACTTTTGAAAAAGTGTAAGGTTTAGCCTTTTACCTTGTAGCTCAAAGGAAGGATTGAATTAACCTAGCTTTTAAATATTGACGCACATTTGCTCCTTTAGGAAGCTTTCTAGCACTTCATGATTCTTCATTGCTCGATATATCTTACTAGGCTTTTTTTTCAAAATACCTGCACAAGAATCAAGACAATTAGAAAAATAAGAGATATTACAAAATTTAGTATACATTTATGACAATCCTCTCACATCATTCAACAATACCTCTATTTTTTTCACTCTAGAGTTGTCACATATCACATTTTTGCTCCTTTAAATATTTATATCTCAATTTTATTAGAGTATGGACATGTGCCAAGGATCCTTGGTGAAGGGTTTATAGTATGGACATATCATATCTAGCTTCCACCTTGGCCCATTAGAAATGGATGAGTTGACTTGCATGTTCAACTCCTTAGTAATAACCTCAAAAGGAATAGCTTGCTTTGCCTCAAAATTCAACTACTTAGGTTCACCTTTTTATGATTAGCTTTCCTGTTTATGAATATTGACTTGTTCCTTTCAAGTTTTCATGAGAAATGATACAACTCTTCCCTCAATGAAGCACAATCTTTCCTTAACTCGGTGATGGTTTCACTTGTATCTACTTCATTAGGGCATGTTGGAGAAAAGAGAAATAGCCCTTAGATATCCATGATGTATTAGTACCAATCTTGTGCATATGAAATTCCATGATTTTGGAACTAGAGAATTTCCAAATACGTTTAACAACATTCATGGGCACTAAATCAAGGCGAACCTTCTCGTGGTAATTTTCAAGTAAAATAGGTACCTTAACTCTCCTTTTAATCAAATATTCCATTCGGGTGACAAAAGGATATTGTTTTGAAAAGAAAGACAATTTGAACATGTTAGCCATTGAGAGGGTTATAGATTTGAGAACACTATAATTATCCATCACCACTTTAAACTCAGCTTTCCCACAAATGATCATTTTTGTTTCAAAAACTCATCTTTTTGGAATATTCACATTTTGAAACATCGATTTCACTTTACTTTCATGACCTATTGATCCTTCCATCCAACCTGCAAAATTCAATAAACAAGTTATCAGCAAAATTCCCCACGCCTCTCTAATGTGAAAACTCTCAACTCAGCTAAAGTGTCTTTTCAAAGTTAATAGATAATTATCTTTGATCAATTAATTCACAAGGTCACTTATTCTTTATGAAGGAATAATTTTTTTTCAAAGAGGAACTAGTGACTCAATTAAAATTAATGATCTTGAATCAAGAAATTAACAACGAATAAAATAAGAAAAGTATAGAAAGAAAGCACAAGAAAACAAATCAAACTAAGAAAAATTTTATAATATTTAGTAGAGTAATCTACTAATTAAAATCAAGTATGAACTTCAAAAAAGGTAGAATTAATGAAGAAAACTAATTTATAGAGATTTTTTCTAAAAAAATTATTTGGGAAGAAATTTGTTTGAAATTCATGGGAAAATGCCTCAAAATTAAAGAAAAATCTTGAAAATAGCTGGAATTGTTGGTTTTCAATACTGGCTAGGCATTGGAGTTGTCTGGATCCACGACTTGGTGCCTAGAGCAACTACTAGGGGCTGTGGAGGCGGATGGAGTGGTGAATCGACCAGCCTGTTTGCTATTCATATCACGTGGAATCCACGCACTTTGGGCCTTAATATGGCTAGCAAACAGTTGAACAACACTGGATAGTTGGAGCTAATGCGTGTCTGACTTGGACAACTAGTCGCATCTGATTGGGCCACAAAAAGTGCTGAATAATTTCTCTTTTTTTTTCTCAATTTTTTCGATACAATTTGTACTCCTTTAGGTCAACAAATACCTTAACACTTTCTTTTTCTTTCTTTTTGTAACAAACAACACCTTATTGAATATTCTTCCTTAACAACATGTGAATTTCATGAAGAACACAATGAATATTGATGAACTTCAAAAATTCATAACTCAGTCAATTTAACTTTGTTTTTACAAAGTATTGAATATGAGTTCCTTTCAATAATACGAAAAAATCCCAATAATTATTAGACCTCAATTCCAAGCTGAAAATAAATTTATTTTCTCTATATTCAATCTATGAAAAGTATCATGAACAAAGTGAACTTAAAATTTTTATAACTTCTTTATTTTAGCTCTAAATACAAAGAAATTTGAGATTATGCTCCCTTGCTATGGAGAACAAGCTCCGATGTTTTTCAAGCTCCAATTTGGCCTCAAATAATAAATCGACATTACCTTTTACAAGCTCAACAATGGTAAACTTTTGAAACACCTCCAAATTGATCCAAATTTCAGATCTAGACCCCTAAACACTAGAGAAACACAAATCTAGTGCAGAAAACATAAACAAAATATAAATCAAGGAATTTAAAAAAAAAAAATTGGCTGATTTTTTTTAAATTTTCAATTTATGAACCTACGACTTAAGAATTGATAGAAAAACTCTTAAAACCTAAGCTCTGATACCAAAATGATGAATTGAGAATTTTGAAGCTTGTAGTAAAATTCTCTAGGTGAAGCCTAGCATTAGTATAGTTCATAGTTGATAATCGTAGATTGTGTGTTTAGTGTGGATTCTCCAATTTTCCCATGTTACTTTGTTCTAGCTTAATTAATCATTGAATTTTCCTCTTCATGGATTCAATTTGGTTTTCTTGTCTTTGATTTACTAGGGTTTATTACTGTTTGATTGAATTCAATTAAGAGGTGAAGGCATAGAGCCATTTGTTGCTTATAAAACTGATCGAATTTTGATAATTCACAAATCCTTTTATTCTTTTTCAATTTTCCAAAATTGAAATCTAGTTTTCGATTAGGATCGTTATCAGCTAAGCAACCAAAGTTTGAGCATGATTATTCTAAATTTGGAGAAGATATTAATATCATTACAAAAGATCCCATTTTCAGATTTATCACGAAAAACATGAACAATTTCTCAACAAGTACTCCTTTTTTGTCATAATAGATATACCAACATATCATTGTAACAAAAAGTATACAAAAAAAGTAGTTGTGGTTGTGCCACCATAGTATCAACAATGCCTACACTGTACATTCATACCCATACTAGAATTACAATTTATATTACACATCAAACGGGAGTCTGTTGAAGTAGAATTCACCCTCCTAATGAACAAATCTCCATTTTTATCTGCAAACAAAATAGCCAATGAAGATGGAGGAGCACCATATAAAAGTCTTGTTGTAGTTAAGCTATTAGCATTATTGGTTGCTAGTGTTGTCACAACCCAAAAACGAGGGTCATGATGGCACTTGTCACAACGTACCTTGACAAGTAGGCCAATCACCCAAAATAATACAAAAGAGAAAAAGATAGAAATATCCCTAGGTAAGGATTCCAGAATGAAGCTGGACTATATAAGTAATCATAAAAATGAAAAAAGAACTTATCCAAAATATCAATCATGCCCAAAACCAGGTGTCAAAAGTGTAAGAATTACTAATACAATCTAGGAGTCAAGTACATCACAAAAATAACCACAAAGGAATAATATATGTCTCCAAATATTAATAAGGACATAACTACTATAGAAAGATAGAGGTGAACTTCGAACATATGAATGTCCAATCTCTACCTTGGAAGCTCCAATAATCGCCCGAATCAAGCAAAATGAGGCACACTCGAGCTAGGACCTGCACCAAAATGGAACAGTAGGCATGAGTATGGTACACTTGTACTCAGTAGGTATCATAGGCCGACCAAGAAAAGTAGTAAATAAAGCATACAAAATATACACTAAGGGCACGTCACCTGTAATCAGAAAATGTCCCACAACAGTAGCCCACACTTCTTGCATGAAAAGTTTTAATATATCACATATATTGCAACATTACAACAAGATAGAACATAAGTATGCATTATATCACATATAAGTAGAACAAGAGGGAACATGCATATACAAGATCATCAAATACAAGTAAAAAAAGATAAGTTAATTACATAAATGGCAATACAACACAATAAACTAAATTCAATGTATATGATGATGATGCACGAGGTCATCGCACAACCTCTGGAATCGTCGAACAATCCCTATATACACCTATAGAGGAAATCCTCCCAACCCAGGACCCATGGGGGTTTCATCAACCTGTATACAATCTACATATATCATATCCTCTTTCTGGCATATCTCTCAAAAAGGTGTTATCAGGTGTTGCTAGTGTTTCTCGGATGTTACCACGGTGGTTCCAATATTTTATGAATGGGTATGATATGAAGATGTAATGCTCACAACCAATCACAATGAGTATTTTCACAACCAACGACATGATATATTTGCACAACCAACCACAATAGTACATTTATACAACCACGTGAGCCAATATCCATTCATTATTTTTGTTTCATCCATAAATTTCCACATCTCATATGTCAACAAAGTATGAATATAATCACAATACACCAATGGTACCACATTAAGCATTTTAACAACATAATACAATTATTCACGTGTATTCAATGATATCACTGTCACATAGGACCCCACATGGTCACACATATCACATAATACCTCAATTTTTATAATTACATCACATATAAGCCCCCCAAAAGGGAACAACACATAGATAGATATTTTTCATTATTGGTTCTCACCCTTAACATGCATTTTGTACCATATAGAAACTATCTCAAAAGCCTAAACTGGCTCGCTACACTTCAAACCCACGACCTTAATTTTCGCGAATGATCTTGAATTCCACTAAAAATGTCAAATATATAATCTACACATCAAAACAAAAATTAACGACACCCATATTAACAACTTTTGATTTGGGGTCAAAAGGGACCCCTAGAATGGGTTTTTGAAAAAGAAGGATAAAATCATAACTTTACTTCAAAAATATGTTTCCCATATTTTTAATAATCTACATCTGAAAATCCAAGTCAAATAAATTAAAAAATGAGGTTCGAATCGAGGAAAAACCATTTTTAAGCTTTACCGGGTAAAATCTTGAAAATCCGGGTTAGTACAAGAATCGGAGTTGTTTTGAAGGTTAAATAGATGAAAAACTAGTAATTATAAGATAAAAACATTAGTCAAGTGAAAATAAGTGAAATTGAGGTTTAAAATCAAGCCCTAAAATTTTTTAGATTTTGAAAAATTAATCAAGAAATTACTAAAATAAGAGTTAATTCATACCTTAAATCCATAATAAACTCAAGAAATATGTGTTAATCTAGCTTCCCAAGCTTCCACAAGCTTCACTTTAAGCTCCCACACAATTTTAGGGTTTAAAACTCAAAAGACGAGATGAAAAATGAGCAAAATGGGCTCAAAAAGTTGTTTAAATAGTGCAGAATTTTGCACTGTTTGTTGTAGCAGAAAAAGCTGTTTTTTTTTCTTAAGTCTAACCCAGACTTCGACGGGGTGTCGAAATTCGTTCAGAGTCTGATATATGCAAAAAATCTATGCAACCACACTAAATTCAATGTTCTGGATGCAATGGTGATATCCGATGTTCAAAAAAACATCATTTTCACAAAGTTGACCCCGAAACCCGAAATCATAATTTTCTAAATCGAGGGTCGAAATGAGATTTAAAAAAGTAAAGTCATACTAAACATGCTAACACCCTAAAATTGACATTCTGGATCTGCTGGCGAAGATGGATTTTTCAATCTGAGGTCGTTTCGATCAAATATGGGTCCCACACCTATATTTTTAATTTTTCAACTTTCTGATTAATAGGTCGAAATGAGCTCGGGTGCACCGTAACCCAAACCAAAGGTATACCTAGCCTAAATTTTATATTCCGAAGCTGTTGGTGTAGTCCATTCAGTCATCCATCACACAGATCAAAAGATATCTCCATAAGTCTAAAATAAGGCTCTCGAAGCCATCAAAAATCATAATATCGCATATATGGTATCAAAATGCATCAAAAATCATGTCAATCACTCCCACTCCCCAAAAATACCATAATGCAACTACAAGAAGGGGAAAAATAGTCAAATCATATAAAATAACAAATTTCACATATTTTATCAAATTGTTTAGGTCGTTACATCATCCACCACTAATAATCTAGTTCGTCCTCGAACTAAGACAAAGAAATTCCTGAATCAATGAAGAGTTGAGGATAAGAACTATGCATATTAGACTCAAACTCCTAAGTAGCCTCAGCTACGGGTCTATATCGCCACTAAACATTAACCACATGGATAACTCTAGAGCGCAACTTCCTAACATCCCTAGACAAAATAAAAACTGGCTCCTCAACAAAGGACAATCGCTCATCTAACTGAATCGACTCTCAACGAATGACATGAAACTCATCAGGAATATAGAGATAAAGCACAGAAATATAAAAAAATGGATGAACAGCTGATAGATCAGGGGGTGAAGCCAACTTATAAGTCACATCAGCAACAGTACGAAGAATCTCAGATGAACCAATATACCTGGGGCTAGGCTTGCTCCTCGTCCCAAACCTTATTACACCTTTCATAGGTGAAACTCGTAAGAAAACATGATCACCAACCCAAATCTTAAGGCACGAAGTCTGCGATCAGCATAGAGCTTCTGCCTACTCTGACACGCTCTAAGTCTATCCTGAATGACCTGAATTCTATCTAAAGACTCACGAAGCAAGTCCATACCTCAAGGTCTCACCTCTGAAATATCAAACAAACCCACTGGCGAGCGACAATGCCTACCATAAAATGCCTTAAAAGAAGCCATATCAATACTGGAATGGTAGCTATTATTATATGCAAACTCTCCTAAAGCAAAATGCTGCTCCCACTGACCACCAAAATCCATCACACAAGCGCGGAACATATCCTTCTAAACCTGGATAGTCCGCTCTAACTAGTCATCTGTCTGGGGCGAAATATTTTGCTAAGATCAACCGAGTACCCAAATCATCCTGAAAATTCTTCTAAAAGTGAGATGTAAACACGAAACCTCAATCTGAAATAATGGACACCAGGACACCATACAGATGCATAATCTCATGAATGTAGATATGGGCCAATCTCTCGGCACTGAATAAAACCTGAACTAAAATAAAATGAGATGACTTGGTCAATCGATCCACGATGGCCCAAACACTATCAGACCCATGAGTTGTATAAGGCTAACTAGTCATAAAGTCTATGGTGATCCATTCCCACTTCCACTCGAGAATGGCTAACCTCTAAAGCAATCCACTAGGTCTTATATGCTCGGCCTTAACCTACTGACAACATAGGCAACGAGCCATAAAATCTGATATATCTCGCCTGATACCACCCAACTAGTAATGCTATCTCAAATTAAAATACATCTTAGTCACACCTGGATAGATAGAATATCTGAAACAATGTGCCTTCTCTAAGATCAAGCTAATCTAATCACCCACTTTCGTCACACAAAATCAGCACCCAATTCTCAAAACTCCATCTGAATTAAGTGAGGCTTCCTTAGACTCCCCACTCAACATCTTATCTTGAATTAACCTCAATCCAACATCTCAAATTGATGAACCCGAATCTACTCTATCAATGAAGATATATCCTCCATATATGCCAAAACATGCCCAGGTGTCAAAATATTAAGTCTAACTATCTGGTTAGCTAAAGACTAAACTTCTAAGGCCAAAGGCTTCTTCTGGGTCAAAAGATGTACCAAGCTACCCATGTTAGTCGACTTTCAGCTGAAGGTATTCGAGACCACATTAGCCTTACTCGAATGGTAGAGAATAGTCAAGTCATAATCCTTACGTAACTCAAGCCAAAAATGTTGCCTCATATTAAATCTCGCTGGGGAAAGAAGTACTGAAGGCTACGATAATCTAAAAAGATCTCACAATGGATTCCATACAAGTAGTGCCTCCACAATTTCAAGGCAAATACAACAGCGTAGAACTTCAAATCATACATAAGATAATTCCTCTCATGAGGCTTTAACTAATGAAACAGATACGCAATCACCTTACCCTCCTACATTAACACAACACCTAATCCAACACCTAAAGCATAACCCATGTACTCCTTGGACAAAGTCAAGATAGGAGTTGAAGTCAATAAATCCTTGAGATTTTAAAAGCTCACCTCACAAACATCGAACGATTAAAGAAAAATCTTCTTCTAGGTCAACTTGGTCAATGGAGCTGTAACGGATGAAAAACCCTGAACAAAATGTCGATAATAGCCTGCCAAGCCAAAACAACTCTAAATCTCGATGGGCAAAGTAGGTCTATCCCAATCACGAGCTGTTGCAACCTTGGCTGGATCAGCCATATACCTTCCTTAGTTACCACATGATCAAAGAAAGAAATAGGCTCCAACTAAAACTCGCACTTAGAGAACTTCGCATGCAATTTCTCTTTCCCAAATCTCTGAAGCACAATCCGTAAATACTCAACCTCACTCTTGGAATAAACCAAGATATCATCTATAAATACAATAATAAAGAAGTTAAGATATGATCAAAACACCTGTTTCATCAACTCTATCAACGCGTTAGAGGCATTGGTTAACCAAAGGACATGACTAAGAACTCATAATTACAATATCGAGTTCAAAAAGGTTTCTTCAAAATATCCGAAGCTCTAATCCTCAACTGGTGATAACCAGACCTTTAATCAATTTTTGAAAACACCACAACACTCTGAAGCTGATCAAACAAATCATCAATACGAGAAAGAGGATACTTATTCTTAACTGTCACCTTATCCAACTGTCGATAATCAATACACATCCGCATAGACCCATCTTTTTTAATCATAAACAAGGCAAGTGTACCCTAAGGTAAAACACCAGTTCAGATAAATCCTTTATCCAACAACTCCTACAACTGATCCTTTAGTTCCTTTAACTTTGCTGGGGTCATCCTATAAGAAGGAATAAAAATGGGTTTGGTGCCCAACACAACATCAATAGAAAGATCAATATCTTGATCCTAAGGCATACTACACAAGTCCATAAGGAACACATCCATGAACTCACGGACAACACGAACAAAATCTAAGAAAGAAGGTGATACAACACTGGTGTCATAAAAATGAGACAAGTAAGATAAAAATCACCTCTCAACCAATTTACGAGCTTGAACATAAGATATAATTCTCTTAGTATCCGAATAAAGTGTACCCTTCCAATCTATCCTTGGTACACCAGCCAAAGCTAAAGACACAGTCTTAGCAAAATAATCTAAGAAATATGATAAGGAGCCAACCAATCCTTACCCAAAATAACATCAAAATCGACCATATCTAACAAAAGCAAATCTGCCATAGTCTCACATCCGACAAAAGTCACAACACAAGATCGATTCACCCGATCCACCACTAAAGAATCACCTATCGGGGTAGATATATGAATAGGCATGGAAAGAGGCTCACTAACAGAACCAAACATCAAAGTAAAATATGCAAACACATAGGAGAAAGTAGACCCAAGATAAAATAATAAAGATGCAGGTGTGAAACAAATGGGGATGATATATGTAACCAAAGCATCAGAAACTCTGCCTCAAGTATCGATGGTATAGCATAACACTGACGACGACCATCAGTTACCTGGGCTGCCCTACGATCACCACTACGGGATCCACCATCTTTACCTCTTGCACCTCTGGTAAAACCCTACCTCTCACAGCCAAAATAGAAGTAGCTCGAATTACCCAATGGTAATAATCCCTAGCCATATGGCCAACCTCATCATACATATACCAACCTTTATGAACAACCTCAATAGGAGAAGATACAACTGGACCCAAACAACCATCCTAAACTACTGAACTAAAATATCAACCACCCAAAATCTGTAAAGCCACCATTAGCCTACCATGGTATCCACGAAAACCTCTAAAATCTATACCTTGAGAGGTCTGACTCCTGAACTCACTAAAATATCACGTCTTCTTGGCACCTCCCTGAGATACACTAAGAATACCCTCTGTCATCTTAGCATGATCCACAATAAAAAAAAAGCCCCAAAGACAACCATCTGAGATGAAGCCAACTAAATAAAAATATCCAAACCCTTCACGAACTTCTGAATCTTCTTAGAATCAATAAAAATATTATTATAGAAATATCTAAATAAAGTATGAAAGCATGCCTCATACTCAACAACTGTCATGAAGCCCTGCTCTAAATGATCAAACTCGTCCTGCATAAAGTCTCTCAAACTAAAATAGAAAAAAATCTCTAGGAAAGCCTCAAAGAATTGATCCCAAGTCATATTGAGAGAATCATGAGGTCTACAAATGACAAGTGACCTTCACCAATCTCTCTCCACATCTCTCAACTAATAAGATATAGTATAAGCTACACCATCTGCACAAATTAAGTGAAAACACTAGGTATGAAAGAACTTCGCACAATAAAGAATAAAATAAGAAAAGTTTACTAAAGACGTCCTATAGCCTTTCGAAGATAGATATGGACATTTACGTACCGATCTATGAGACTCTATTAGAGATCCTGTTTTTATAATATTGAGATTAATAAAACTTTGATACCAATTTATTACGACGCAAAAATGAGGGTCATGATGACACTTGTTGTGGCGTACCTTGACAAGTAAGCCTATCACCCAAACTGATGCAAAAGAGAAAAAGACAGAAATATCCAAAGGTAAGGCTTCTAGAATGAAGCCGGACCATATAAGTAATCATAACAATACGAAAAGAACTTATCGAAAATATATATCATGCCCAAAACTAGGTGTCAATAGTGTAAGAACTACTAATAAAATCTAAAAGTTAAATACATTAGAAAAATAACCACAAAGGAATAATATATTTCTCCGAATACTAATAAAGACATAACTACTACAGAAAGATAGAGGTGAATTTTGGATGCATGAATGTCCAACGGCTACCTTGGAAGCTCCAACAATCACCCGAGTCAAGCAATCTGAGGTGCACTCAAGATAGGACCTGCATCGAAAGGGCATTGTAGGCATGAGTATGGTCCACTTATACTCAGTAGGTATCATAGGCCGACCAAGCGAAGTAGTAAATAAAGCATACAAAATATACACTAAGGTTACGTCACCTGCAATTAGAAAATGTCCCATAGCAATAGCCCACGCCGCTTGCACTAACTATTTAAATATATCATATATATTACAACAAGATAGAACACAAGTACGAATTATATCACATATAAGTAAAATCATAGGGAACATGCATATAGAATATCATTAAATAAAAGTAAAAAAGATAAGACAATTACATAAATGGCAATACAACACAATATAAACATAATAAAGTAAGGTCAATGTATATGATGATGACGATGCATATGGTCATCACACAACCTCTGAGATCATCGCATAATCCCCATATACACCTTTGGTGGCAAACCTCCCAACAAAGGACCCAAGGCGGGTCCATCAACCCATATACAATCCACATATATCATATCTTCTTTATGGAACATCCCTCGAAAAAGTGTTATCTGGTGTTGCCAGTGTTTCTCAGATGTTACCATGGTGGTACCAATGTTTTAATGAATGAGTAAGATATAAAGATGTAATGTTCACGACCAAGCACAATGAGTATTTACAAAACCAACTATATGATATATTTTCATAACCAACCACATGATATATTTCCACAACCAACCACAATGATACATTTTCACAACTATGTCAGCCAATATCCACTCATTATTTTTGTTTTATCCATGAATTTCCATACGTCTCATATGCAAATAAAGTAGGAATATAATCACAATACACCAATGATACCAGATTAAGCATTTTAATAACACAATACAAATATTCACATGTATGCAATGTTATCAATGTCACATAGGACCCCCACACGATCATACATATCATATAATATCTCAATTTTGAGAATTACATCACATATAGGCCCCCACACGGGTACAATAGATAAAAAAATTTCCTAATTAGTTCTCACCCTTAACATGCATTTTGTACCATGATTTACTACCCAACCCAGTCTAAAAGAGTTAAGTCATAACCTACCTCAAAAGCCAAAACTGATCCTCTACACTTCGAACCCAAAATCTTAATTTTCACAAACATTCCCAAACTCTGCTAAGAATATCAAATATGAAATCTATGCATCAAAACAAAACCAACGACATCCATTTTATATATTTTTGGTTTGGGGTCAAAACAGACCCTCAAAATGGGTTTCCAAAAAAGAAGGATAAAATCGTAACTTTACTTCAAAGATGAGTTTTTGATATTTGTAGGAATCTACAGCTGAAAACTCAAGTCAAACCGATTCAAAAAAGAGGTTCAAATTGAAGAAAAATTACTTTTAAGCTTTATTGGATAAAATCTTGGAAATTCGGGGTAAAATCAAGAATCAGAGTTTTTTTTAAGGTTAAATTAATTAAAAACTAGTAATTATGTGATCAATATTATTCAAGTGAAAAGGAGTGAAATTGAAATTTAAAATCAAGCATAAGATTTTTGAGGTTTTGAGAAATTAATCAAGAAATTACTAAGAAAAGGGTGAATTCTTACCTTAAATACGTAATAAAACCAAGAAATATATGTTAATCTAGCTTAGATTTTCTGCACTATTATAGCAGAAAAAGCTACTTTTTTAAGTCCAACCCGGACTTTGACTGGGTGTCGAAATTCATTCAAAGTCCGATATATACAAACAAAATATGGAACCATACTATATTCAGTGTTTCAAAAATGATGGCGATATCAAATTTTTAAAAAAAATTCACAAAGTTGACCCCCAAAACTCAAAATCATAATTTTCCAAATCGAGGGTCGAAATGAGATTTAAAAGTCGTAAAATCATACCAAACATGCTAACATCCTAAAATAAACATTCTATATCTGTTGGCCAAGTCGGACTTTCTATTTGAGGTCATTTCAATCAAATGTGGGTCCCATACATTTATTTTCAATTTTTTAACTTTCCGATCAATAGGTTGAAATGAGCTCGGGTGCACCGGAACCCAAACCAAAGGTCTACCAAGCCTAAAATTGATATTTTAGAGCTGTTGGTGCAATCCGTTCGGCTATCTGTCGCACGAATCAAAAGATATCCCCATAAGTCTAAAATAAGGCTCTCAAAGCCATAAAAATCCACAATATCGCATAAATGATATCAAAATGCTTCAAAAATTGCGACAATCACTCCCACACCCCAAAAAATACCGTATGCAACTACGGGGAGGGGTAAAATAGTCAAATCCTATAAAATCATAAATTTCACATATTTCATCAAATTTTTTAGGTCGTTACAAATTTTGCCAAAAGGTCTACTAACTGGTTCGGTTTTCCGTTGATGTGGTGCATTTTAGGGAAATTATGCACCCGATTATGGAACTACGATTAGATATGATATAAGAGTTTAGCATATTTGACGTGTTTAATAATTTTCAAACTTCTACTCTACAAATACTCCACTAACAAGGATAGTTATTATCAAGGGTCAATAATGATAGAGCTAATCAAAGATGAATAGATATGTGTAGTAATAATTGTCAGATTATGGAGAATAAGAAAGCAATAACAATAGTCACTTTTTAGGTAAAAACAAGTAGTTACTTGAATATAATCACTCTAAAATCATCTTTATGTTGGGCAAGGAAAGGGCACTATCAAAGTGTACAACAGGGTAGCAGTGGAAGAATACCCAAGTCTAAGTTTTTTATTTTAATTTGAACCAAGAGGAAATAAACTAAACCAAAAAAAAACAAAGAATAGGCAGCAAATTTATCAACCAAATAAATATGATAAGATAAGAATAAAACTAATCAGATGAGCCACCAAATTTACGTAGAAAACCCTTCAATGTGAAAAGTAAAAAAACCATGAGACCAAACCTACACTATAATCACCAATAGATACATTAATGTCCTCAAAAATTGCCACCAATCAAGTGTCAAACAATGAGCAACAATACATAAACCACAACACCATAAATAAGAGAATTAAAGGAATAAAAGCATTAACAAATTATAGATACTATTCATGGATGAAAAATAGGATCTACATATCACCAAATCCAACTCCGTTAGTTTATAATCAAAGATTAGGTTGATATGAACAACCTATCCAAAAATCATCTTAATCAAACTAGAAGTGGAGAAGAAATCTCAATTTGAAGTTAGCGGCTAAGGCTAAAATTTTGGGCAAAAATCTGTACACTTTATCTCTTTTGTGGCTGTTGAAACTCACTTTTTGGATGGTAAAATAATACCTATAAAGGTCGATATATATTCCCCATAGAAGTGGGTTTATGATCATAAGTGTAATGGTCCAAATTGTGCTTTATTTATCAACATAGAAAGGGAAAAAGGCTCATACTACAACAATTCCCCCTCCCCTCTCACGACTATGTGGAAGAGACCGCCATCCCGACGATCATCCAACAATCGTCAAACTTTTATCTTGGAAAATCTTTAGCCATCATGTAGGAACCATTATATTTGTATGAATCTTCTCAAGTTCAAGCAACTTAGAATCCAATGATATCTCGTATTAATGTATTTAAACCAATCATGAAATGTAAAATTCTTGCCAAGATGTATAGCACTTTGACTGTCGTAATAAAGCACACACCTCTCTTAAGCACAACCAAGTTCCTATAAGAATTTCTTCACCCAAACAAATTATTTACAAGCTTCAACGACAACAATAAGCTTAGCTTCTACAGTAGATAAAAAATATATTTTTGTAACCTATATTTCCAAGACCTAGCTCCCCTTATAGATGTGACCAAATACCATGAAGTATCCTTGAGAGCATCAACATCACCAGCCATATCTAAATTTATATAACCACAAAGAATAGGTTTTCCTGTACCAAAACACAAACTCAAACTAGAAGATCCACAAAGATATCTCATAATCTACTTCACAATATTCCAATGTCCTCTTTCTAAATTAAAAAGAAAATGGCTAACAATACCAACAACTTGAGCAATATCCGGTCTTGTACAAACCATTGCATACATCAAATTATTAGAAACTGAAGCATAAGAAACTTTCTTAATATATCCCTTCTTATCATCACTGGAAAGAACTACTTCATGCTTAACTTGAACTGCATAGCTAAAGGTGTACTGAAAAATTTAGCCTTATCCATGCTGAACCTTGGAAGTATTTTCTAAATGTACTCTTGTGATAACCACAACTTCTTGGCATTTTTATCATGGACAATCTGCATGCCAAGAATCTGCTTTGCTGGTCCTAAGTGTTTCAAAGAAAAAGATTTACTTAAATCTTACTTTTTGAATTATACAAGCATTACAACTAACAATAAGTATGTCATCGCCATAAAAGCAACATAATAATAAAGTTACCATCAGATAATTTTTGCGTAAAACTACAATGGTCTGAAGAAATATTCATGAAGTCCTGCTAACTTATAAGAGAACCAAGCTTACTGTACCACTGTTTGGGAGCGCTTGTTTCCAACCATACAAGCTCTTCTTTAATTTTCAAACATAATTCTCTTTTCCCTTGAATTCAAAACCTTTTAGTTGCACCAATTGAGTTTCTTTATCTAAGTCACCATGAAGAAAATTACTTTTAACATTCATTTGCTCAAAATCTAAATCTAGGCTTGCAGCTAAGCCTACAACTATATGAATGGATGATATCTCCACAACTAGAGAGAATATCTCATCAAAATCAAATCTTTTTTTGATTAAACCCCTTCACAATTAATCTAGCCTTGTACTGTGAAACTGGGTTACCATCTTCATGTTTCACTTGAAAAACCCACCTATTTTTCAAAGTTTTATGTCTTTAGGTAGATTAACCAAATTAAAGGTATGATTATCATGTACAGATTTAATCTCATCTTCTATAGTATCAAACCACTTATCTTTTTCTCCACTTTTCATGGTCTCATCAAGCTCTTATGTTCTCTTCTATCAGTGGAGAGTACATACTTATTAGGAGAATAATGAAATGATGGTATTCTCTCTCTTATAAATCATTTGAGAGAACTCTGTAGAGCATTAATAATTGATTGTTGATCAACCATATCAACTTGTATTGGAGCATCAACAACATCATGATGGCCATTCTAAACATGATCATCATCTTCATTATCAACATTATTTGCATAATCATAAATATTTTCTTTGGGATAAATAGTAAAAGAAATTGGATCAACATTAACTAGGCTCTCACTACTCTGAGAATCAACCTTCTCTACTTTGTTAAAATCTTCAATTGTTTGATATTTAAAGAACATAACATCGTGGCTTCTAACAAGTTTCTTCTCGACTGGATCATAGAAATAATAGTCAAATTTATCTTGATCATAATAAATAAAGATACACTACTTAGTTTTAGCATCCAACTTTGACCTTTCATCCTTAGGAATATGCATAAAGGCTCTACACCTAAAAACTCATAGATGATCATAAGAAATATTCTTACCAGGATAAACTCTATCAGAAACATCACTATATAAAGCAACAGTAGGAGATAAATTGATAACATAAGCAACAGAAAATAAATTTGGTAGCTTAGTATCTGAAAGCATACATCCAACCCTCTCAACCAAGGTTCTATTCATCCTTTATTCTAAGCCATTTACTGAGGAGTCTTTGGAGGAGTTTTCTAATGTTCAATACCCTACTTTCTATAATATCTATCAAAATGACCAATATACTCACCACTATTTTCTGAGCGGATATATTTCAATTTCTTCCATGCCTGCCTCTCAACCAAGGCCTGAAAACCCTTGAACACCTCAAGTACTTGATTCTTAGACTTCAAAGAAAGTACCTAGAGTTTGCGAGAATGATCGCAATAAAATTATAAAGTAAAGTGAACCACCATGAGACTTTACTTTAAAGGAACCATACAATTTAGAATGTACCAACTCTAGCAAATCAAGATTTCCTAAAGGCGGATGACTCTGAAAAGAAACTCTTTTTTGTATACTGGCTAAGGACTGAAAACACATCTTCAACTTTCCTTGTTTTACTTCAGAAAGCAAATTTTTGTTCCCAAACTATCAATCCTTTCTCACTCATATGACTCAGTCTTCTATATCATAACTCTAATGAGCTATCATTCTTCACCAAGTATACAAAGACTCTAGAAGTGAAAACCTGAAATACGTACAAGTTAGACAACTTGTCACCATGAGCCATAACTATGAAACCTATAGTAAGCTTCTACTAGCCAGCACCAAGGGTATTAACATAATCCTCATCATCAAAGTTCCCTAAAGAAATCAAATTCAAGAAAATATTCAGCGAATCCTTGATATTATTGAGAACTAATATCAAGCCATTTTTACTTTCCAAACAAACAGTATGAATGCCAAGTAATTTAACTTCATCATTATTTCTTATTTTCAACATTTCAAAATTACCTAGAGTATAAGAAAAGAATAATTCCTTCTTTGGAGTAACATGAGAAGTATCACTAGAATCCACAAACCAGATAGACTCATAACAAATAAGATAAATGGCATTCTCATCACAAGTAACGAAAAGAACATCAATAGCAACAACAACAACACAATTTTTTTATCGCCTTATTTCTTTTATAGTCTTATATCTTTATTATACATATGATAATATTTTATGATATGCCCATTTTTTGCAATAGTCACATGTAATATTCTTGAATTTAGACTTTGATTGCTTCTACTTTTATCTCTATCATTAGAAACTCTGGAATAGTTTATCTCCCTCTGTTCAGTAATCAAAATATTAAAGATGAAAAAAGATAAGGCCTGAGATATTTTACTCATCTCTTCGTTTAAAACACTACTTTTAGCATATTCCACGGTTACTATACCACGGGGAGCATAATTAGTCAAAAAATTAGTAAAAACCCAATATTTGGTCCCTGAAAAATTTTCTTAACTTATGAGCTTGCTGCCTAGGCTACAACTCTCCCTGCGAGTCATAGGGTATCATTACGGGTCCTAGGACCCTAATCATATCCTAACGAGTATGGATTGGCCAAGTTTTTTTTATAATTATGGTTGGATCCTAATGAGTCGTAAAGACTCTATACGAGTCATATCATCCTTATTCATAGCCTAACTAATATAGTGCCAAATTGATTCTGCCTTAACTACTAATGAACCAAACTAGTCGTAATGTCTGAGTATGATTCATATAGAATGACTCATAGACAGACTAGCATGGGTGTCCATGGATTTTTTCTAGACTATAACTGGAGGTCACGAGTCATAAGGTCATCCATAGCAACTGGGCGATAATTTTTTAGTATTTCATTAAAGGCGCTTTGGACATTTTCCCACTTCCCAGATTGTGACCCATGAATTAAAACCCCTTTAGGGTATCATGATCACTCTAAACAAAATAATATAACTTCTTAACCTCTCTCAAATCCCCAAGGTCAAGAACACTTAGGGTGTCCAACAAGTTGGTCAATTAGGGCTCTCAAGGGTGATTTCTCTCCATAGTTGTGATACTTTAAGGCATGTTACTCCTCCCTAAATCTTATTTTGTGAAAAAACTACATTTTAAATGGTTTAATTGTATGTATTTAAATGTGGGTTTTGACATGGGTTGAGGGATTTGGAATGGATAATTCTTGAATTATTTTTCCATGGTTTTAATGAGATATTCATGCTTTAAATTGAAGATTTGTTTAACAAATGGGGAGCATGGGTGTGGGAATTGGAAAAGGGGTCAAGGCATTCCCCTAAATTAATTTGATAAATTAAAGAAGGTCGAGGCATTCCTCCAACTTGATTTAATGAACAAAGGGGGTTGAGGCATTCCCCCAAGTTAAAGGAATTGTAATGGCATAATTATAAGCTTGCAAGCTAAATGGTATGACGATACCTGTGGCGTGCCTTAATTGTAGTTCCTTGGTTAATGAATGGATTATGTGAAACTTGTTTTAATTGGGCTTAGTGGGGGTTATATAGGTAAGTTGTGAAGCTGTAGGTCTCTAATACTGGAAACTCACATTTGCCGACGTAAGGGTTTCCCTTGATGATTGTGTGCATGATTCACACTATTGATATATTTTGTATCTGGGATTGACATAGGGTCGGGGCATTTCCTAGTCTTCCTTGATATCTCTTGTTTGTGAGGTTAACACGTACTAGAGAATTTTCAGCAAAGGGAGTTGAACCCATATAGACCGTGGGTGCTTGTTTATGATAGTTGAGCTACATAGTCTAGGATAATATTTTACTATCATGATGAACCTCATTCCCTACCCCAATATCTACTATATATATGTATGCATGTATGTGAATATGTATAGTGAGTTTGAAATTGAACTTTGTATTGACATTATTTTACCTTTATCTTGAGTTATATGCTGGTGCTTACCCTACTGGCCATATTTGGATGTAGTATCCCCATGAGATGTAGGGTTCAAAGGCACTTCTACATTTCCTATATAGTCATAGGTGATCTCTGAGTTGGTTATTTGCAGTGAAGTGGTGAGCTTTTATTCTTCAAAAGACTTGATTATTCCTCTGGTTTTACTTTCATAAGTTAGAATTAAAGACTTTACATTTACATTGTCATTGTCAGGGTTAGGGGCATGTCCTGATGTAGGTTATTTTCTGGTATAGAGGCTTTGTGGATGTTACTGTGGATTGGATATTGATTCTGACATTCTTAGATATCTTTGAACTTGTTACTTTTTATATTGTTATATGTTTGGAATTCAGTCGTTGTGAGGTGTGTTATGTTCTATTTAGCTAGGTAAAGGGGGTGGTCTTCGGTCCTAGGTGGACTTGAGATACCCTTCATGGCTAGGCCCTGGTTTGGGTCATGACAAAGTTGGTATTAGAGCCTAGATTTATGTTCAATTGGGTATCCATAAAGTCGTATCAAGTAGAGTCTCTTTCAGGGGTGTGTAGTACCCCACACTTATGAGGGAGAAGCTATGAGACATTTAGAAAAGTTTCCCTTTTTTGTGTTCTACTTTTGGATCTTAAGAACTAGGTATTCCATTAATTTCTGGACATATTCATCATTGTATTTATTAATGACATCTTGGTTTATTTTAAGAGTAAGGCTCATACCGATCACCTCTATATAATGGTGCATATCTTTAAGGATCGGCGTTTGTAGGCTAATTTTTTGAAGTGTGAGTTCTGGTTGAATGCTTTTACTTTTCAGGTTCATGTTTCTTCTTGATATAACCCACCCTAGAACCTTGTCGTAATGGGTGTCCAAGGTCCAACCAGGAGCGGACACCACCCCCTTTGCCCAACCCAACCTCCAGCTGCCTGCCCTGAGTAGGCTGAACTTTAAGCATGTAAGAACATAGTGTAATAGCTGACATGAAGACTCTGGGATAAGATCATAACTGTGACCAACCCAACCGAGTCTAACCATCCCATACCAATAATCCAACCATACAAAACCATACAAAAACAAAGGCCATAAACAATACCAAGGATGTTCCAAACATAATATAATTAATACCAAAATGAAATATGACAGAACAGTGAGAAATTATGTCCGATGATGCCAGCCTTCCAGGTTATTCAAATTCCAAGGCTGACACCTATACCGATCCCGCCCATTCTAACCCATAGAAGTACAACAAAGCCTCTAACCAAAACATAAATGCAATATAATTGGGACATACCCCCAAACATAGACAAAACTAATATCCAAAATAAATTCAAAGTGTCTAGAAATATCCATAACATGAAATGGAGACTTCCAAAAGGTTGAAAGCTCGCCACTTTATTCCAAATACTGTTCCCGAGTCAATCACTATATAGGAGAATTAGAACGGTTGGTTCCTAAATAGCATAGGTATACAGCCACAAGTATCGGGGTTGGCGAGTGACCGCTAGCTTGATCTAAGGGTAATGATAGAATAATGCCAATAAAAAAACCAAGTAAGCCATACATAGATATAAATACGTAATTGTAACACCCCAATTTTCTAAACCGGAATGCTACACGGTCCTCATGACCCCGAAGGACCACAAGCTAACCCATGACTGATATCTATACCAGTATACTGTATAATATACATAAAATACAGAAACATGAACATAAAAGGCGATAAGGTTCAAACTGAATAAACGTCTGATAATAAAATATCTGAAAAAGGTATAACAATACCAAAATAAGTCATAAATACTGATAATAATGAGATTTGAATATCTAATCTGAAATCTAGTCTAAAAGCCTCTAACTAAAATTAATAAGGAGTTGAAGGAACATGTCTCTAACTAACTCCATCTAGCAACTGAATAGTAAATGTAGCAATAATTATATCGTACTCGAATGAGAAGAACTCACTGAAAACTCTGAACACTGGAATGCTACTGCTGATCTGGAGCTCGTGCCTCTGAACCTATGGTGTAACATAAGAGAAAGCACCATAGCGCAAATGCGTCAGTACATCTAAATGTACTGAGTATATGAGTGAGGTAGGCTAAATGCAAAGGGTTATATGTATGAACAAAGCTGACTAATATGAACGTGAGAATACATACATGCATATATAACTGTAACTGAACTCATGGAGATACTGACTACTGAGTCTGAATACTGACAACATGAGTGTACTGATGCTGAGATACTGACTAGATGAACGACTATTTCTGACAGTTAGAATTATGAAGAACTGGTCTGGTTGACTGTGTCTGACAGTCTTGAAGCTGAATACTGATATCATGAATTTTTATAACTAATATGACTGATACATTAGTTCAGAAAACTGATATACATGATATAACTGTGATGATCGGCCTATCCGATGTAACTGATACTGAGTGACTGTATCTGATAGTCTAAGTTCTGATGGAACTATCTGAGTTCTATTTTATATGGAGTACCTGAATTTGAGATCAGTCTTGTCTAATGGGTGATCTTGAAGTCTATTTATAATGATAAGGATTGATTTTCTCTAACAGTACTGAATCTATACTACTGAACTGAGTTGACTGTATCTGATAGTCCTGAATCAATAACTGAAACTGTGGGATGTATTCATCTAACCGACATGCCCCAAGATAAGCTGACTGGGGTCCAATGTCTGCCCTGACTTTAAGGGTGTCAGTACCGCACCACCAGTAAAGACATCTGTTGTGGATTTAGTCCTAATCTAGCGGGTGACTCCTGGGATCAGTCCTATACATATAAATATGCTAACGGGTGACCCCTGAGTATGTCAGTCCTATCTAACGGGTGAGTCCCCATCCCTAGGCTCACTCGGTGCTGAATCCTACTCCCATATGAAAGACGCTTAACTAAATAACTGGGCTGAACTGAATAACTGAACTAAACTAATTAGCTGAACTAATACTGATTAACTACACTGATACTAGTGGTATTGTTTAGCAGAGCTAAAATAAGTTTACTGGATTTCGATGACTGACGGAATGTACTGAGTTCTGAGGAATGGTTGAGAGTACTGAACTTACTGAGATTGACTTTGAATATCGGGGTTATAGATATTACTGAGTACTGAGATCACTGAGATTACTGAACTACTGAGATTACTGATGTTACTAGATTTTCCTGAGTCACATGACTGACTGAATTCTATAGATCATGGCTTGACAGAGAGTATCGTGATAACATGACATGACTCTAGGCACACAGCTATATTTTCGGGTAAGAATACCCCCAGGACTCGATGGAAGAATACTAACATAACATCACTGACTTGATCATAAGATTGGAGTCCACAATTCACATTGTCATAAGTAGGGGATATTATACTTCATGTAGTTCTTCAACATCTTAAGCATGGTAGGGAGTGCATGGATATATTTCATGTACATATAGTATATCTCCATTATCATACATGTTTCATACCACAACAATAGCAACACATAAATAGCATGGAATTTATATTGAAGTATATAGCTAACATGAACTTGTCATTAAGATATCATGGAACCATATAAACATGAATTTCTAGCATTTTAAGCATTTTATCAAACACCCACCATACATAATATTGAGCATAGGTGTACTTAACAAATTTAAAAATCTTGAACCACCCAAATTCATGGGTTTCCAACTAACCTATTCACATGATTTATGAAAAACACATCAAGACACAACCTTGAATCCAAACCACAATCATTAACATGAATATAGTCATAAAACAACAAACAAAATCACAATTTATAATTTATAACATGATTATTGAGCTCCATGGATGAACACTACGCATACCTTAGATTAAGAATTCGTGAATATTGATGGCAAAATTTCCTTGAAATAGACTCTTCTACGAAAACCCTAGGGCTTGTTCTGGAGAGTTTTGATCTTGAGAAGAAACCCTAATCTTGTGGTTGAGAGTGTATGAGAGAGACCTTTTTGAGATGTTTAACTAAAGAGAATGGAAGAAAATACTCTCCTTGAGGGTTATAAGTCGTGGAAAGTTAAAGAAAAAGACCATAATACCCTTACTAAAACATCCCTCAATTGCTGAAAAAATAGCTGACGACATTAGTGACAAGCCGCCAAACTGGTGATAGGCCATCACGAATTGTCGTCACAAAAGGGTAAAATTTTTAGTTTCGGGTTAAGGTTGACGACATTGGTGATAGGCCATCATGGGCGTGATGGCTTTTCACAAAATGTCATCACCAGGGTCAGAAATCTGCCCAGGTCTGACGACATTGCTGATAGGCCATCACGGGCGTGACGGATTGTCAAAAAATGTCGTCACCAAGGTCAAAAATCTGCCCAGGTCTGACGACATTGCTAATAGGCCATCACGGGCGTGATGGCTTGTCACAAAATGTTGTCACCAGCTTCCCAGCCAGACATGCTGGAGTAAAATGGCTATAACTCTTTGCTCCGATATCGAATTTAGGCGAAATTGGTATCGTTGGAAAGCTAATTAAATTATCTATCTGTTTATAGGTCATGAGATCAAAACTTTTATGTATAATGAGAGATGTGATCGTTTGAAGTTGACTATACTAATATCCTTCTCAAGAATTCAATCGGTAAGGAATGTTTTGATTTGTCTGATAGCTGGGAGTTATTTGAAGCCTTAATATACATCTAACTTACTCATAAAACAATAAACGAACCATGATGTACTATGCATGAGCTTGGTACATGGCTCTAATATTGGTTTGGATTTTTTGGAGTATTACAATAACCATGCCAGGAAAAAGGACCAGGTTTAGCATGCCTTTAAAACCTTTACCTAGGTTGTGTAGCTTTGCCATATTAAACCACCCATGGGAAATATAGGTTCAGTTCCCCAACTGAAAGGGCCCCAGTATGTGTAGCCGCATGACCAGGGAATTATCCCATAGGATGACTAGTACATCCCCGAAATATAATGTAACATCATGCACATGGTCTCCAAGACCAACCTCATATCAACAAATATAAGTTTCCAGTGTTAGTCCCCTCCGATACCTCCACCTTCCACGGCTTTGCTACACATCCCTCCATTATTGCCCAATTAAAACAAATTTCCAAATAACCAAACCATTATCCATTTATTAACCAAGGCCATTGATATTGGTATCATCATACAAATCCTTACTTGCAAGTATCATCCATAGCCAACCATTTATAGGTTTAAGGGGACTTTCAAGTGCCCTTCCATTTATCATATTAAAGCACTTGGGGGATTCCATGTGTCCCTCAAGCATATCTATTAGACATTTACCATTCCAATTCATTTAAACCATGCATAATTCCTTTACCAAGCTTTAAAACATGCAAGAGTTCCATTAAATGTAGTCAATGCAATGAACAAATCTTTATGAGTATTTTGTCAAAAACATTGGTGGATAATATGACCAAAACCAATTCCAATTATCATTAAACCATTCTCATTTAATCCAATTATCTAATACCCCCATTAGTGCATATAAAAGAATAATTAAAACTAAGGGAAACCATAACCAACCATTTAATATCAAAACCCTCCAAATCATATTTGAAAACCAATATCATACAATCAAGCAAATCATGAAAACATTAATAAAAATCAAGCCTTTAATTAGAATTAACAATGAGGTAAGAGTACATTCCTTAAACTAAGATGATGATGGAAAGAAATTGCCAAGACAAGCCCCAAATTGATACTTTAGTTGAAACCCTAGCTTCCCTTGCCCAAAAGTTCTTGAGAGAATTATGGAGTGTTTTAGGAAAGTTTCTAAGTGTTAATGAATAGAATAATAGGGTAAATAACCTCCCAAGTAGGTTAGAAGTGGTGAGACCCTTTTAGGATAAGTAAGGAAATGTCCAGAATACCCCCACTTAAGTTGCACCAAAATCTCATCACAGCAATATGATTGACCCTCATGAGTCATACCCTTATAATACGATCGGTATCCACCACTCGTATCCTGAACCTCCACCCTTGGACCAAACACTGTCAAGTATACAACCCATCCAACCAAGTCATAACAACAACATATGATTCGCATCCATGATCAGTATCCCTGGAAAAATAAAATACTAGGAGGATTGAAAATTGTTTACTATATGAGTCCCTGGTATTATTCGTACCCTGCTTATGTCTTATAGTGAGCCACTCGTACTTAGATCCAACCTAAGTAACATTGTCTAAGATTAATTTAAGAAACCAAATGATCCGTAACCACCAATACGACTCATACCCCCAAAGTCGTACCCATTCCAGTAACCAAAATCCATTCCACCAACTGACACTAGTCAGTATACGACTAGATCATACCATCTGCACCCCAACATACGGCTCGTACCCATGACTCATATTGGGTCCAGAGATCAAGATTCTAGGAAATTTTTTAAGGTTCAAAAATTAAGGTGTTTTAGTCTCCCCCAATAGAAACATTCATCCCTGAATGACGGACAAGGTAAGGGCAACCACACGCAAGAGTCATTTGCATTATCAAATATATTCCCATTCTTTAACAAAGTTTGAAAACAATGAGGCAAAGATATTAATCTTTCCTTTGACAAACTCTGAAAATAAAGATGTGTTTGAGAAACATACCTTCCATACGAATACCAGGAGTAGAAAACAAATACGCGACTTTGTACCATAACCAATAGATCATGCCTTTCCACCAATAAATCTCCTTGAGATCATGATACATCTTAGTCGATCTGGGATGAACAACATAGTGTGACTTATGCGCCTCATCCAAAATCCTTTGTCGCAACTCATTGACATCAGGAGCACACAACCTCCCTTGGTACCGTAAAGTGACCACTGATCTTAAGCACCACTACCATTTTCCCACTAACGTCACTCTTAATTTTCATCAATACAAGATCTAGCACTTACTTTTTCTTAATCTCTGCACCAAGAGATGATTGTACCACTTCTTACACCACCATACCACCATCCTTGGAGTCCAAGAGGCGAACCCCAAGATTAGCCAGGGGGTGAATATCCTTCACTAATTCCCGTTTTCCTTCCTCTACATGAGCATAACTCCCCATGAATAACCTACTAAGAGCATCAGCAACCACATTAGCCATACTTGGGTAATAGTTAAGACTCATATCATAGTCCTTGAGGAGCTCAAGTCATCTACTCTGCCTGAATTAAGCGCTTTCTGGGTGAACACATATTGTAGACTCTTATGATCAAAAAATATATCTACGTGAACACCATACAAATAATGTTGCCATATTTTGAAATCAAACACAACTGCTAAAAGCTCCAAATCACGAGCAGGATACTTCTTCTCATGCACCTTCAACTGCCTAGAAGCATAGGCAATTACCTTTCCATGCTGCATATATAAAAACCAAGCCCTACCCGAGATGCATCATAATAAACCACGAATCCATCATTTTCTTTCGATAAAGTCAGAACTGAAGTCGATGTTAACTTATCGAAACTCCCTTCACAAGTATCTAACCAAGAAAACTTGACATTTTTCTAAGTTAACTTAGTTAAAGCATCAACTATCGACAAACAGCTTTCCACAACCCTCCTATAATACCCTGCTAAAACCAAGAAGCTCCAAAGATCGGATGGAGTGTTGGGCCTAGGCCACCTTTTTACCACAACAAACTTCTATGGATCTACCATGATCCGTTTAATAGAAATAATGTGACCCAAGAAAGTTACAGCATTCAACCAAAACTCACACTTGGAGAACTTGGAATACAACTGTTGTTCCTTTAAAGTCTGTAATACCACATGGAGTTGATTAGCATAATCTACCTCGCTCTCCGAATAAACCAGAATGTCATTAGTAAACATAATAATGAAGAGATCCAAATACTAACTAAAATCCCTACTCGTCATATCCATAAACACCATCGGAGCATTGGTGAATCCAAATAACATCACTAAAAACTCAAAGTGCCCAAAGCCATCTTAGGGATATCCACCTCTCTAATCTTTAGGTGATGGTACCCAGACCAAAGATCTATCTTAGATTAGAACTTGGCACCTTGCAGCTAGTCAAGCTGATCATCTATCCTTGGAAGAGGATACTTGTTCTTGACTGTCACCTTATTCAGCTGTTTATAGTCAATGCACATCCGAAGGGAACCATCCTTCTTGTGCACAAACAACATCGGTGCACCCCAAAGAGATACACTAGGACGAATGAATCCCTGATCCAGAAGATCCTTAAGTTGCTCTTTAAGTTCCCTTAACTCAGCCGGAGCCATTCTATACAGAGGGATAGAAATTAGACTAGTGTCTGAAATTAGATCAATACCAAACACTATTTCCCTATCCAAAGGAACACCAGGAATATCATCCAGGAAAACCTCAGGAAACTTATTAACCACCAGAACTGACTGGAATAAAGGACCGTCCAAGTTAGAATCTTTAATTCGAACCATCTGATAAAGACAACCTTTTGAAATTAACCTCCACGATCTAAGATAAGAATTAAACCTCCCCCTAGGAACTAAAGAAACACCCTCTCATTCCAATACCGCCTCACCAGGGAACCAAAAAATAACCTTATGATCTGACAATCCAAGAACACGTAATAAGAATGCAACCAGTCTATACTAAGAATGGCATCGAAATCCACCATATCCAATTCAAAAAGATCCACCAAGGTCTGCTTGCCACCAACAGAGACCACACACACCCTATAGACTCTCTTAGCAATAAGCAAGTCACCTACTTGGGTAGAAATAGCAAAAGGATCCAAAATAACTTCTAGATTAAAACCACAAGATACAGCCATATAAGGAGTCACATAAAAAAGAGTGGACCCGGATAAAGCAAAGAATATATGTCACGAGAGAAAAGCTGTAACATACCAGTAATGACATTAGGTGATGCCTCGAATTCCTATCGAGACGCCAAAGTATATGACCTGTTCTGACCAACACTAGAACTAGGAATAGTAACAGAAGCAGATGCAACACCACCAAGTATATGAGCAGAAGATAAAGCCACGAGAATCTTATTTTCCCTCGTAACAACCTTACTAATTGGACAATCCCTGAGCTGATGGCATTCCAGGCTACACTTGAAGCATTTGTCCTTTTCTTCACCGCAATAACCCAAATAAGGATGACCATAGAACCAAATAGGAGGACATGAAGAAACCATCTGACCTCTGCTTGCCTGAGATTGGACACCCTAACCCAAAAATTATCACCACTATAATGAAACCTGTTGCCTGACTTTTAAGAAGCGCTAGCAGTAGCGAAGGAACTAAAACTCCCCCGATTCTTTTTCTTTCACTTGGCACCATCTCGACCACCTTGAGACTAAGCACCTCGCAGATCAAAAAACCTACTCCTCTTACCCTACCTATCTCCAAACTCAGCCTACTTTCTCATTTCATCCTCTACTTGCTGCATACGAACAATCAACCTAGAGATATCCATATCCTTGATTACCAAGGCTGACTTTTTCTCCAAAATCAAATCCCGATTAAACCCAGAAGTGACCTTCCTCATTCGTGCCTGCATGTCAGCTACCAATTCAAGAGCATACCTTGACAATTGATAAAACTTCAAGGCATATTCCTTGACAGACATTCTCCCCTGCTTGAGGTTCACAAACTTCTCCATCTTTGCTTCCCTCAACTCTTGGGGAAAGAAACAATCCATAAAAGCACTAAAGAAGTCATCAAATAAGGATGACTACTCTACATCCCTTCTATCCCTAACCCACTCTTTATGTCACTAATATGCAACCTCTTTGAGCTGATAAGCTATAAAGTTTACCCCCTCCACATTGGTAGTCTGCATTACCTAAAATATCTTCTTTATTTAATCCAAGAAGCCTTGTGGTTGCTCCTCCACCTTCATTCTAGAAAAAGTGGAAGGAATCATCTTTATAAATTGGCCAACCCTTATAGCCTCAGAATAAGAAGCATCAGATACTTCTCGCTCAACCTAATTAGCAACAAATTTACCGCAATAACGTGAATAAATTGATGGAATTCTGCATTAGTTGGCTCGTCTTAAGGAAAACTAGTAGAAATCGGTGGAACTCCTAAATTATCAGGGATAGCACCATAAGATCAAAAATGAACCCCCAGAAGTAGGATGCACCCCTTCAACATTACCCCTATATGGGATAAAAGAATTTTCTTATATTCCAGATCTACGAGGCATGATTCGAAAGACAAACAAACAAGGATTAAAGAAGATTCTAAGACTGAGACTCCAAGCTTGAAAATAGAATACCAAGAAAGTGAAACATTCCAAAATGTATTGTTGCATCTGCCTTATGAGTGTGGCATGTTACACACCCCTAAAAGAGACTTTACACGACACAGCTTTGTGAACTCCTAATTGACCATGAACCTAGGCTCTGATACCAACTTGACACGACCTGCCCTGGGGACATATCATAATGGGCACCCCAAGTCTAACCAGGAATGGAGACCACCCCTATTGCCCAACCCAGCCTCCAGCAGCATGCCCTGAGTTGGCTGAATTTCGAGCATATAACAACATAGTGTAACAGCTCACATAAAGACTCTGGAATAAGATCATAACCGTGACTAACCCAATCAAGTCTAACCATACCAAACCATACCAAAATAATGTCCATAAAGCAAGCCACAACTAAGGATGTTCCAAACATAATATAATTAATCAAAAAAATAAAATATGATGGAAGAGTGAGAAATTATGTCTGATGATGCCAGCCTCCCAGCTTATTCCAACTGCCAGGCTGACACCATGATCGATCCCACCCATTCCAACCCATAGAAATACCACAAAACCTCTAACCAAAAGAATAATGAAATCTGATTGGGATATTCCCCCAACCATACCCAAAACCAATATCCAAAATAAAATTAAAGTGTCTAGCAATATCCATAACATAAAATGGAGCCATCCAAAAGGATGGACGTTCTCCATTTGAGGCCCAATATTGTCCCATAAACAATCACTGTGTAGGAGGAGTAGAATGATCATTCCAACATAGCGTATGTATACAACCGCCAGTAGACGGGGTTAGCAAGTGACCGCTAGCATGATCTAAGGGTAATGATAAAATAATGTCGTTTAAAAAAATAAGTAAAACTATCCATATGTACACAACCATACATATATATATACACAACCATGCCTAGAAAAGGGATCGAGTTTAGCATGCCATTAAAACCTTTACCTAGACGGTGTAGCTTGGCAGTCCTAAATCACCCATGGGCTATATAGATTTAGCTCCCTTGCTAAAATGTCCTAGTACGTATAGCCACATGACCAAGAAAGTATCTCTTGGGATGACTTGTACATCTCCTAAATATAGTGTGACATCATGTACATGGTCACCAAGACCAAATTCATATTGGTAAATATAAGTTTCCAGTTTTGGTCCCCACAGGACCTCCACTATCCACAGCTTTGCTACATATCTTTCCATTATTACCCAATTAAAATGAATTTCCAAATAACCAAACCATTATCCATTTATTAACCAAGGCCATTGTTATTGGTATCGTCATACTAACCCTTACTTGCAAATATCATCCACAACCAACCAATTATAGGCTTAAGGGGACTTTCAAGTGCCCGTCCATTTACCATATTAAACCACTTGGGAGATTCCATATGCCCCTCAAGCATAACCATTATCCATTTACCATTCCAAGCTATTTAAACTATGCATAATTTCTTTACTAAGTTTTAAAATATGCAAGAGTTCCATTAAAAATTGTCAATGCAATGAATATATCTTTATAAGCATTTTGTCAAAAATATTAGGGGAATAATATGACCAAACCCAATTTCAATTACCATTAAACCATTACCATTAAATCCAATTATCCAATACCACCATTAGTGCATATAAAAGCATAAATAAAACTATGGGAAACCATAACCAACCATTTAATATCAAAACCCTCCAAAACATATTTGAAAACAAAAAGTATACAATCAATGAAATCATGAAACATTAATAAAAACTATGCCTTTAGTTATAATTAAAAATGAGGGAAGAGTACATGCCTTAAACAAAGATGATGACGGAAAGAAATCACCAAGAAAATCCCTAAATTGATCCTTTAGTTGAAACCCTAGCTCCCCTTGCCCAAAAGCTCTTGAGAGAATAATGAAGTGTTTTAGAAAAGTTTCTTAGTGTTAATGAATAGAATAATAGGGTAAATAACCTCTAAAGTAGGTTATAAGTCATGGGACACTATTAGGATAAGTAGGGAAATGTCTAGAATACCCCCACTTAAGTTACACTAAAATCCCATCACAGGAATACGACTGACCCTCACAAATTGTACCCTTCCAATACGATCAATATCCACAACTCGTATTCTAAACCTCTACCCTTGGACCAAACACTGTCCAATATACGATCCATCCAACCAAGTCATAACCATAATATACGATTCGCATCCATGATTTGTATCCTTGGGAAAATAAAATACTAGGAGGATTGAAAACTGCCTACCATACGAGTCACTAGTACAATTCATACCTTGGCTTATGGCTTATGGTGAGCCATTCGTACTCATATCAAACCTAAGAAACAATGTCTATGTTCAAGTTAAGAAACCAAATGATTTGTAACCACCAATACGACTCGTACCCCTAAGTCGTACCCATTCTAGTAACCAAAATCCATCCCACCAACAAACAATGGTCAGTATATGACTAGACCAGACCATCCGTACCCCAACATACGGCTCATACCCATGAGTTGTATTGGGTCCAAAGATTAGTATTCCAGGAAATTTTATAAAGTCCGGAAACTAAGGTGTGTTAGTCTCCCCCATTAGGAACATTTGTCCACGAATAGCAAACAAGGTAAAGGCAACCACACGCAAGATTCATTTGCATTATCAAATATATTTCTAATCTTTAACAAAGTGGCAAAGTTATTAATCTTTCCTTTAAAAAACTCTGAAAATAATGATGTGTTGGAGACATATAGCTTCAACAAGAATCCCAAGAGCAGAAAACAAATGTGTGATTTAGTACCGTAGCCAATAGATCATGTCATTCCACCAATAGATCTCCTTGAGATCATGATACATCTTAGTAGAGTTGGGATGAACAACATAGTATGATTTATGCTCCTCAGTTAAAATCCTTTGTCACAACCCGTCGACATCAGGAACATAAAACCTCCCTTGGTGTCGTAAAGTACAACCACCACTGATCTCAAACACCACTACCTTTTTCTCACCAACATCATTCTTTATTTTCTTTGAGAAAGGATCTAGCACTTACTTCTTCTTAATTTTCACACCAAGAGACGATTGAACCACTTCTTACACCAACACACCACCATCCTTGGACTGGAAGAGGTGAACCCCAAGATTAGCCAAACGGTGAATATCCTTCACCAATTCTCATTTTTCTTCCTCTACATGAGTATAACTTCCAATGGATAACCTGCTAAGAGCATCAGAACCACAATCGCCTTACCTGGGTAATTGTGAAAACTCATATCGTAGTCCTTGAGGAGCTCAAGCTATCTTCTCTTCCTGAGATTAAGATCTTTCTTGAGTGAACACATATTGTAGAATCTCATGATCAAAAAAGATAACCACGTGAACACTATACAAATAATGTCACCATATTTTTAAAGCAAACACAACCTCTAATAGCTCTAAATGATGAGTAGGATAATTCCTCTCATGTACCTTCAACTTCCTAGAAGCATAGGAAATCACCTTCCTATGCTGCATCAACACAAAACTAAGACCTACCCGAGATATATCAAAATAAACCACAAACCCATCATTGCCTTCCAGCAAAGTCAGAATTGGAATTGTTGTTAACTTATCCTTCAACTTCTAGAAACTCCCTTCAAGAGCATTTGACTACGAAAACTTGACCTTCTTTTGAGTTACCTTAGTAAAAGGAGTAGCTATTGGCAAAAAGCTTTCCACAAACCGTCTATAATACCCAGCTAAACCCAAGAAGCTCTGAATGTTGGGTGGAGTCGTGGACCTAGGCCATTCTATACAAAGGAATAGAAATTGGACTAGTGCCCGAAATTAGATTAATACCAAACTATATTTTCCTATACAGAGAAACATCAGGAAGATCATCCGGTGAGACCTCAGGAAACTTATTGACCACTGGAACTGACTGGAATGAAGGACCTTCCAAGTTAGAATTTTTAACCCAAACCAAGTGATAAAGACAACCTCTAGAGATTAACTTCCAAGATCTAAACTAACAAATAAACCTCCCTCTAGGATCTAAAGAAACACCCTCTCATTCCATAACCAGCTCACCGGAGAACCTTAAAATAACCTAACGGACCAATAATCCAAGGACGTATAACAAGAATGCAACCAGTCTATTCCCCGAATGATATTTAAATCCACCATATCCAATTCAAATAGATCCACCAAGGTCTTCTTTCAACCAACAGATTCCACACACCCCCTATAGACTTTCTTAGTAATAAGCAAGTCACCTACTAGCTAGAAACCATAGAAGGATCCAAAATAACTTTTGGATCAACATTAAAAGATATAATAATATAAGGAGTCACATATGAGAGAATGGACCCCCTATGAATCAAATAATCATAAGAGAAAATTTTTAACATACAAGTAATGAAAATAGGTTATACCTCAGATTCCTGTTGAAATGCAAAAGCATGCAACCTATTCTGGCCAACACGAGATCCAAGAGCAATAACAGAAGTAGATGCAACAACATTAGGTGTGGAAGCATAAGATAAAGTCACGAGAATATTATTTGCCCCCATAGCAACCTTATTAACCGCAATATCCCCAATTCGATGGAATTTCTAGCCACACTTGAAGCATTTGTCCTTTTCTTCATCATAATAACCCCAATGAGGATGACCACAAAACCGAACAGGAGGACATGATGAAACTAACTATCCTTCGCTTGCTTGAGATTGGGCACCCTGTGCTCAAAAATTACCACAATAATGATTATGACTATTGCCTGACTTTTAAGGAGCACTAGCAGTAGAGAAAGAACCAAAACTCCCCTACTTATTTTTCAACCACTTGCCACCATCTCAACCACCTTGAGACTGATCACATCCCTGGTCAGAAAATATGTTCCTCTTACCCTACCTATCTCCAAACTCTGCCTTCTTTATCTTTTCATCCTCCACTTACTGTATATATGAACAATCAACCTTGAGATGTTTATATCCTTAATCAGCAAGGAAGATTTGCTCTCCAAAATCAAATCTCGATTTAACCCATAAGCGAACTTCCCCATTCATGCAAGGATGTCAGCCACTCAATCAGGAGCATACCTTGACATTTGATGAAACTTCAAGGCATATTCCTTGAAAGACATTCTCCCCTGCTTGAGGTTCACAAACTCCTCCATCTTTGCTTCTCTCAACTCTTGGGGAAAGAAATGATCAAGAAAAGCACCAAAAAAGGCATCTCATAAGGATGACTCCTTTACATCCCCTCTATCCCTATCTAACTCTTCATACCACTGATATGCGACCTCTTTGAACTGAAAAGAAATAAATTTTAACCCCTCCACATTGGTAGTCTGCATCACACAAAATATCTTCTTTATTTCATCCAAGAAGCCCTATGGATCCTCTTCTACCTTCACTCCAAAAAAATGGAAGGACTCATCTTCATAAATTGGCCAACCCTTCTGTCCTCAGCAAAAAAAGCACCAAATATATCCCGTTCAGCCTTATCAACAACCAATTTAGCAATAACATGAATAGATTGATAGAATTCCACTTTAGTCAACTCACCATGAGAAGGACTAGTAGCAGCGGGTAAAATTTCCAAACTATCAGGGATAGTACCGTGGATGGAATATTAACCCCAAAAGTAGGATCCACCCCTTTAGCATTACCCTCATATAGGATAGAAGAATTTCCTTGTGTTCTAGATCAACGAGGCATGATCTAAAAGACAAAAAATAAGGATTAGAGAAGATTCCAGGACTGAGACTCCAAGATTGAACAAAGAATGCCAAGAAAGAGAAATATTCCTAAATGTCTTGTAGCATCTACCTTATGAGTGTGGCATGTTACACACCCCTTAAAGATACTCCTCTCGACATGATTTTGTGGACTCCCAATTGACCATGCACCTAAGCTCTGATACCAAAATGATAAGACCTTACCAAGGACCTTGTCATAATAGGCGTCCCAATTTCAACCAGGATTTGAGACCACCCGTATTGCCCAACCCAACCTCCAGCCACCAGCCCTGAATTGGCTGAATTTTGAGCATGTAACAACATAGTGTAATAGCTCACATAAAGACTCTGGGATAAGACCCCAACCGTGACCGACCCAATCGATTCTAACCATCCCATACCAATGACCCAACCATACCAAACCATACCAAAACAAGGGCCATAAAACAAGATGTAACCAAGGATATTCCAAACATAATATAATTAAACCAAAAATAAAATATGATGGAACAGTGAGAAATTATGTTCGATGATGTCAGCCTCCCAGCTTATTCCAATACCTAGGCTGACACCTATATCGACCCCACCCATTCCAACCCATAGAAGTATCTCAAAGCCTCTAACCAAAAGAATAATGAAATTTGGTTAGGATATGCCCCCAATCACACCCAAAACCAATATCCAAAATAAAATTAAAGTGTCTAGAAATATCCATAGCATGAAATGGAGCATTCCGAAAGGATGGAAGCTCACCACTTCAGTCCAAATATTATCCCCGAGATAATCACTATATAGGAGGAGTTGAACGATTAGTTCCTGCATAGCGTGGGTATATACCCGCCAGTAGTTGGGGTTGGTGAATGACTATTAGCATGATCTCCGGGTAATAAAAAAATAATGCCATTTAAAAAACCAAGTAAAACCATCCATATGCACACAACCGTACATATATATATATACTTAACTACGTCTAGTAAAGGGATCAGGTATAGCATACCATTACAACCTTTACATGGGTTATGTAGCTTTACCATCTTAAACCACCCATGGGCTATATGGGTTTATCTCCGCCTGCTGAAAGGGACCCTGTGTGTGTAGCTACACGACTAGGGAAGCATCCCTTGGGATGACTAGTACATCCCCCAAATATAGTGTGAAATCATGCACACTGTCACCAATACCAACCTCATATCGGTAAATATGAGCTTACAGTTTTGGTCCCACCGGGACCTCTACCCTACACGACTTTGCTACACATCCCGCCATTATTACCCAGTTAAAACCTGCTTCCAAATAACCAAACCATTATACATTTATTAACCAAGGCCATTGATATTGGTATCGTCATAACAACCCTTACTTTCAAGTATCATCCATAGCCAACCATTTAAAGGTTTAAGGGGACTTTCAAGTGTTTTTTTATTTACCATATTAAACCTCTTGGGGGATTCCACGTGCCCCTCAAGCATAACTATAATCCATTCACCATTCCAAGACATTTAAACCATGCATAATTTCTTTACCATTTCTTAAAACATTCAAGAATTCCATTAAAAGTAGTCAATGCAATGAACATATCTTTATAAGCATAGTGTCAAACACATTGGGGGCATAATATGACCAAAACTAATTCCAATTACCATTAAACCATTCCCATGCAATCCAATTATCTGAAACCACCATTAATACATATAAAAGCATAATTAAAACCATGGGAAACCATAACCAACCATTTAATATAAAAAAAATCCTAAATATATTTTAAATCCAAAATCATACAATCAATAAAATCATAAAAACATTTATTAAAACCGTGCCTTTAGTTAGAATTAATAATGAGGGAAGAGAACATGCCTTAAACCAAGATGATGATAGAAAGAAATCACCAATACAAGCCATAAATTGATCCTTTAGTTTAAAACCTAGCTCTCCTTTCCCAAAAGTTTTTAAGTGTTAATGAATAGAATAATAGGGTAAATAACCTCCCAAGTAGGTTAGAAGTTATGGGACCCTATTAGGATAAGGAGGGAAATGTCCAAAATACCCCCACTTAAGTTGCACCAAAATCCCATCACAGGGACACGATTGACGCTCACGAGTCATACCCTCCAAATACGATCAGTATCCACCACTCGTATCCTGAACCTCTACCCTTGTACCAAACACTATCTAGTATATGACCTATCAAACCAAGTCGTAACCACAACATACGATCTGTATCCCTGGCAGAATAAAATACTAAGAGGATCGAACATTGTCTACTATACAAGTCCTTGGTATGATTCATACCCTCGCTTACAGCTCATGGTGAGCCACTCGTACTTAGATCCAACCTAAGTAACAAAGTTTAGGATCAAGTTAAGGAACCAAACGATCTGTAACCACAAATACAACTCGTACCTCTAAGTTGTACCCATTCAGTAACAAAAGTCCATCCCACCAACCAATACTGGTCAGTATACGACTGGACCATGCCATTCGTACCCCAACATATGGCTCGTACCTATGAGTTGTATTAGTTTCAAAGATCAGGATTCTAGGAAATTTTCTAAGGTCAAAAAACTTGTGTGTTTCAGTCTCCCCCACTAGGAACATTCATCCCCAAATAATTGACAAGGTAAGGGCAACCACATGCAAGAGTCATTTGCATTATCAAATATATTCCCAGTATTTAACAAAGTTTGAAAATAAAGAGGCAAAGATATTAATCATTCCTTTAACAAACTCTGAAAATAAAGATATGTTAGAGACACATACCTTCTACACAAATCATAGGATCAGAAAACAAATGCGGATATTTTGACCTCATGTCCTCTTTCGCTTCCCATGTAGCTTTTTCCACCTTATGGTTCCACCAAAGAACCTTAACCGAAGCCACATCCTTGGTATGCAACTAACGAACCTTCTTATCCAAGATCTCAACTGGAACTTCAACATATGACAAAGAATCCATGAGACCTAACCCTTCTAAAGGAACAACAGTAAAAGGATCACCAATTCACTTCCTTATCATGAAAACAAGAAACACCGGATTAACCAAGATCTTGCTAGATGGAAACTCTAGCTCATAAGCAATATCACCCACTCTTCACAAAATCTCATGAGGACCCGCATACCAGGGACTGAGATTCCCCTTCTTGCCAAACCGCATACTCTCTTCATGGGATATACCTTTAGGAAAACCATATCCCTAACTTCAAATTCCAAGTCTCTATGTCTAACATCCACATAGGACTTTTGGCAAATTTGGCCAGCCTTAAGCCTATCCCATATCTCCTTCACCTTTTCTATAGCCTGGTAGACCAACACAGGACCAAACATGTCCACCTCACCAAGCTCAAACCAACTAATAGGAGATCTACACCTCTACCATATAATGCCTCAAAATGGGTCATACCAATACTAGAATAGCTATTATTGTAAGCAAACTCCACCAAAGGTAGATGCACAACCCAATTTCCACCATAATCAATCACATGAGCCCAAAGCATAGCCTCTAATGTCTAAATAGTTCTCTCCGCTTGCCTATTCGTCTATGGATAAAAAGCAATACTCAGACTCACCTTAGTCTCCAACCCTCTCTAAAAAGATTGCCAAAAGTGAAACAGAAACTGCGTGCCACGATCATAAATAATCAAAATAGGAACCCAATGCAATTTCATAATCTCCTGAAGATACAGCTTAGCATAATCCTCCATCAAAAAGGTAGTCCACATTGGCAAGAAGTGTGCAGACTAAGTTATCCTATACATAATGACCCAAATCAAATCATATTAACTTCGAGGCCGAGGAACACTGATAATGAAGTCCATATTGATCACTTCCCACTTCCACTTAGGAAAATCAATTTCTTAATACAACCCTTCGGTCCTCATATGCTCAACCATAACTTATTGACACACCATGTACTTGTCCAAGAAATCAGCCATATCTCTCTTTATGTCATTCCACCAATATATATCCTTGAGATAATAATTCATCTTAGTTAAGCCAAAATGAATAGCATAGCGCAACTCAAATGCCTTAGCTAAATCCTTTGTCACAACCCGCCGACATCAGGAACCCACAACCTCCCTTAGTACCGTAAAGTACCATCACCACTGATCTAAAAAACCCCTACCTTTTGCCCACCAAAGTCACTCTTGATTTTCATCAAGACAAGATCTAGCACTTACTTCTCCTTAATCTCCACACCAAGAGATGATTAAACCACTTCTTGCACCAACACACCACCATCCTTGGAGTCCAAAAGAAAAACGCCAAGATTAGCCAGGCGGGGAATATCCTTCGCCAAATACCGCTTTCCTTTCTCTACATGAGCCAAACTCCCTATGGAAACACATTAGCCTTACTTGGGTAATAGTGTAGACTTATTATTATAGTCCTTGAGGAGCTCAAGCTATCTCCTATTCCTAAGATTAAGTTTTTTCTGGGTGAACACAAATTGTAGACTCTTATGATTAAAAAAGATATCCATGTGAACACCATACAAATAATGTCGCCATATTTTCTAAGAAAACACAACCCCCAACAACTACAAATAATTAGTAGGGTAATTCTTCTCATGTACCTTGAATTGCCTGGAAGCATAGGAAATCACCTTCCCATTCTGCATCAACATAAAACCAAGCTCAACCCAAGATGTATCCTAATAAAACACGAACCCATCACTGCCTTTTGGAAAAGTCAAAATTGGAGCCGAAGTTAACTAATCCTTCAACATCTCAAAACTCCCTTCACAAGTATTTGACCAGGAAAAGTTGACCTTCTTCTGAATTTACTTCATCAAAAGAGCAGCTATCAATGAAAATCTTTCCACAAACCACCTATAATACCCAGCTAAACCCAAGAAGCTCCGAATGTCAGATGGAGTCATGGATTTCAGCCACCTCTTCACCACACCAACCTTCTAAGGATCCCACATGATCTCTTCACTAGAAATAATGTGACCCAAGAAAGTTAGAGCATTCCACCAAAACCTACACTTGGAAAACTTGGCATACAACTTATATTCCTTTAAGGTATGCAACACTAAATGGAGGTAATTAGCATGATCCACCTCGCTCTTCAAATAAAGAAGAATGTCATCAATGAACACAATAATGAAAAGATATAATTACTGATAAAAAACTCTGTTCATCAGATACATAAATGCAACCGGAGTAATGGTCAATCCAAATGATATCACCAAGAACTCAAACTACCCATACCGAATATGAAAAGTCATCTTAGTAATATCTACCTCTCTAATCTTTAACGGATGATACCCAGACCAAAGATATATCTTAGAAAATAACTTGGCACCTTGCAACTAGTCAAACAGATCATCTATCCTTGGAAGAGGATACTTGTTCTTGACCGTCACCTTATTCAGCTACCTATAGTCAATGCATATCAGAATTTAACTATCTTTCTTATGCACAAACAACACCTACATACCCCAAGGAGATATAATAGGATGAATAAACCCCTTATCCAGAAGATCCTTAAATTAAGCCTTGAGTTCCGTTAACTTAGCCGAAGCCATTCTATACAAAGGAATAGAAATTGGACTAATGTCCAAAATTAGATCAATACCAAACTCTATTTCCCTATCTAGAGGAACACCAGGAAGACCATCCAAAAAGACCTCGAGAAACATATTATCTAATGGAACTGACTGGAATAAAGAACCTTTCGAGTTAGAATCTTTAACCCAGGCCATGTAATAATGACAACCTTTAAAGATTAACCTCCAAGTTCTAAGATAAGAAATAAACCTCCCCCTAGGAGCTACAGAAACACCTTCCCATTCCATAACTGGATCACCAGGGAACCTAAAGATAACCTTACGGATCCAATAATCCAAGGATGCGTAACAAGAATGCAACCAATCCATACCTAGAATGACATTGAAAAACACCATATCCAATTCAAATAGATCCACCAAGGTCTGCTTACCACCAACAGATACCACACCCCCTATAGACTCTCTAAGCAATAACCAAGTCACCTACTGGTAGAAATAGAAAAAAGATCCAAAATAACTTTTGTATCAAAACCAAAACATACACCCACAAAAGAAGTCACATAGGAGAGAGTAGATACTAAATCAAGAAAGCAATATATGTTATGAGAGAAAAGTTGTAACATACTAGTAATGACATCAGGTGATGCCTTGGATTCCTATGGAGATGCCAAATTATATAGCCTATTTTGACCAACACTAGAATCAGGAGAAGTAACAGAAATAGATGCAGCACCACTAGGTGTAGGAGCAAAAAATAAAGCCACAGGAATATTATTTGCCCCCGTAGCAACCTTATTAACTAGACAATCTCTAAGTCGATGGTCTTCCTAGAAACACTTAAAGCATTTGTCCCTTTCGTCGTCCTAATAACCCAATGAGGATGACCATAAAATTGATAAAGAGGACATAAAGAATCCAGCTGAACTCTGCTTCCCTGAGATTAGGCACCCTGTGCCTAAAAATTATCACCACCATGATGACGTCTGTGGATCGACTGATAAGGAACTCTAGCAATACAAAAGGAACTAAAACTCCCCCACTTCTTTTTTTGCCACTTTCCACCATCTCGACCAACCTGAGACTGAGCACCTCCCTGGTTAGAAAACATATTCCTCTACCCTGCCTATCTCTAAACTCTAAATGCTTTCTCTTTACTTTCTCCACGTATTGCATATAAACAATCAACCTAGAGATGTCCATATCCTTAATCATTAAAGCAGTCTTTCTCTTCAAAATCAAATCCTGATTCAACCTAGAAGTGAACTTCCTTATTTGTGCTTGTATGTCAACTACCAAATCAGGAGTATACCTTGACAATTGATGAAACTTTAAGGCATATTCCTTGACAGACATTCTCTCCTACTTGAGGTTTACAAACTCCTCCATCATTGCTTCCCTTAACTCTTGGGGAATGAAATGATCTAAAAAGTACTAGAGAAGGAATCCTATATGAATGACTCCTCCACATCCCCTATATCCCTATATAATTCTTCATACCACTGATATGTAACCTCTTTAAGCTGATAAGCTATAAAGTTTACCCCCTCCATATTGGTCGCTTGCATCACCCAAAATATCTTCTCCATTTCATCCAAGAAGCCCTGTAGATTCTCCTTTCCCTTCACTCCAAAAAAAGTGGGAGGACTCATCTTAATAAATTGGCCAATCTTTTTGGCCTGAGCAGATAAAGCACCAAACACATCTCGCTCATCCTGAGCAACAACCAATTTAGCAATAGTATGAATAGACTAACGAAATTCTGCATTAGTCACCTTTAATTAAGGAGAACTAGTAGAAATTAGTGAAACTCCCAAACTATTAGGGTTAAGACCATGAGATCAAAAATGAACCCTACAAGTAGGATATACCCCTTCAGTATTATCCCTAGATAGGATAGAAAAAATTCCTTAAGTTCTAAATTTATGAGGCGTGATCTGAAAAATGAATAAATAAGGATTAGAGAAGATTCCAGGACTGAGTCTTAAAGCTTAAAAATAAAATACCAAGAAAGTGAAATATTCCAAAATATCTTGTAGCCTCTCCCTTATGAGTATGGTGTGATACACATCCCTAAAAATTACTCTCCTCGACATAGCTTTGTGGACTTCCAACTAACCATGAACCTAGGCTCTAATACCAACTTGACATGCCACATCTTAGGGCCTTGACGTAATGGGCGTCCCAAGTCCAACCAGGACCAGAGACCACCCCAATGCCCAACCCAACCTCCCGCCGCATATCCTGAGTTGGCTGAATTTTGAGTATATAACAACATAGTGAATAGCTCACATCAAGACTCTGGGATAAGATCACAACCATGACCGACCCAACCGAGTCTAACCATCCCATACCAATAATCCAACCATAACAAAATAAGGGCAATAAACTAAGTCATAACCAAGGATATTCCAAACATAATTTAATTAAACCCAAAATGAAATATAATAGAACAGTGAGAAATTATGTCTGACGATGCCAGTCTCCTAGCTTATTCCAATGCCAAGGATGGCACTTATACCTACCCCACCCATTCTAACCTATAGAAGTACCATAAAGCCTCTAACTAAAAGATTAATGAAGTCCAGTTAGGACATGCCCCCAACCACAGCCAAAACCAATATCCAAAATAAAATCAAAGTGTCTAGAAATATCTATAACATAAAATAGAGCCTTTCGAAGGGATGGAAGCTCACCACTTCAGTCCAAATATTGTCCCTGAGTTAATCACAATGTAGGATAAGTAGAATAGTCGGTTCCTGCATAGTGTGGGTATACATCCACCAGTAGACGAAGTTAGCGAGTGACCGCTACCATGATCTCAAAGTAATAAGAAAATAATGACATTAACTAAACCAAGTAAAACTATCCATAGACACACAACAATATATATATATATATGTATAGATAACCATGTTACGAAAGAGGATCGGGTTTAGCATGCCTTTAAAACATTTACCTGGGTTGTGTAGATTTGCCGTCCTAAACCACTCACGGGCTATATGGGTTCATCTCCCCTTTCTAAAAAGGCCCTAGTGCGTATCACCATACGACCAGGGAAGTATCCCTTGGGATGACTAGTATATACCCTAATATAGTGTGACATCATGCACACAATCACCATGACCAACATCATATCGGCAAATATAAGTTTCCAGTTTTGGTACCCCCAGGACCTCCACCTTGCATGGCTCTACTACACATCCTAGCATTATTGCCCAATTAAAACCAATTTCCAAATAGCCAAACCATTATACATTTATTAACCAAGTAAATTGATAATGGTATCATCATACCAACCCTTACTTGTAAGTATCATCCATAGCCAACCATTTTTAGGTTTAAAGGGACTTTCAACTGCCCTTCCATTTACCATATTAAAATACTTTGGGGATTCTATGTACTCTTCAAGCATAACTATTATCCATTTACCATTCTAATATATTTAAACCATGAATAATTCCTTTACCAAAATTTGAAACAAGCGAAAGTTCCATTAAAAGTAGTCAATTCAAAGAACATATCTTTATAAGCATTTTGTCAAACACATAGTGGGCATAATATGACCAAATTCAATTTTAATTACCATTAAACCATTTCCATACAATCCAATTATCCAGAACCATCATTAATTCTCATAAAAGAATGATTAAAACCACAGGAAACCATAACCAACCATTTAATATTAAAAAACCCCAAATCATATTTTAAAACCAAAATCATACAATCAATAAAATCATGAAAACCCTCATAAAAACCATGCCTTTAGTTACAATTAATAATGAGGGAATAGAACATACCTTAAACTAAGATGATAATGGAAAGAAATCTCCAAGACAAGCCCCAAATTGATCCTATAGTTAAAACCCTAGCTCCCCTTGCCCAAAAGCTCTTGAGAAAATTATAGAGTATTTTAGAAAAGTTTTTAAGTGTTAATGAATAGAATAATAGGGTAAATAACCTCCTAAGTAGGTTATAATTCATTAGACCCTATTAGGATAAATAGGAAAATGTCTAGAATACCCCCACTTATGTTGCACCAAAATCCCATCACAGGGATAAGACTCACCCTCACGAGTCATACCCTCTAAATACAATCGGTATCTACCACTCATATCCATAACCTCCACCCTTGGACTAAACACTGTCCAGTATACAACCCATCTAACTAAGTCGTTACCATAACATATAATTCGCAGCCATGATCTATAGCCCTAGAAAAATAAAATACCATGAGGATTGAAAACTATCTACCATACGAGTCCCTGGTATGATTCGTACCCTGGCTTACGGCTTATGGTAAGCCACTCGTACTCAGATCCAACCTAAGTAACAATGTCTAAGATCAATTTAAGAAACCAAATGATCTATAATCACCAATATGTCTTATACCCCAAAGACGTACCCATTCCAGTAACCAAAATCCATCCCACAAACCAAACTGATCAGTATACAACTAGACTATACCATTTATACCCCAACGTATGACTCATACCCATGAGTTGTATTGGGTCCAGAGATCAGGATTCCAGGAAATTTGCTAAGGTCCAGGAACTAGGATGTTTTACTTCTAGTCAAGAGATCATGGTGGATCCACAAAATGTTGTGATGTTTAAGAAGTAGACTAGACCCACGACTCCAACTAACATTCGGAGCTTCTTGAGCTTGGATAGATATTATAGGAGGTTTGTGGAGAGTTTCTCTTTAATTGTTGCTCTGTTGACTAGATTGACTCAGAAAAAGGTGAAGTTTTTATGGTCAGATGCTTGTGAGGGTAGTTGTTAGAAATTGAAGGATAAGATAACCTTTTGCTCCTATTTTAACCCTACCCAAGGATTCTGATTGATTTGTTATTCATTATGATACATCCCGTGTGGGACTGGGTTGTGCATTAATACAGAAGGGAAAAGTTATGGAATATGCTTTTAGGCAACTGTAGATGCATGAGATAATTATTTGAATTATGACTTAGAGTTATTGGCGGTAGTCTTCTCTTTGAAGATTTGGCGCCACTATATGTGTGCAGTTTATGTTGATATCTTCTCAAACCATGTTCACCCAGATAGAGTTTAATCTCAGGTAAAAGAGATGGCTTAATTAGATTAAGAACTATGATATATTTTTCCATTATCATCCAGGTAAAGCTAACATGGTTGCTAATGCTCTTAGCAGATTATCTATGGGGATCTTATCTTATGTTGATGAGGAGAAGCTAGGTTTGGTAAAGGATATTCACCATTTAGCTAATCTTAGAGTTTATCTTTTTTACTCTGAGAATGGTGGTGTGATTTTTCAAGAGGTGGTGAAGTCCTCTCTGGGTGCTGAGGTGAAGGAGAAAGCATGTTTCAGAACCTATTTTGATGAGAATCAAGGACGGTGTGGGTCCTCAGAAGGTGATGGCTTTTGATATTGGTGGTGACGTTATTTTGAGGTACCAAGGTAGATTATGTGTTCTCGATATTGATAGGCTGCGAGGGAGTATCTTGGCTAAGGCTCATGGGTCCATGTTCGATGAAGATGTACCATGATCTGAAAGACAACTATTGGTGGAATCACATAAAGAGAGATGTGGAAAATTTTATGTCTAAGTGCAATGTGTGTCAAAAAGTAAAGCTTGAACACTTGAGGTCTGGATATTTGTCTCAGGAGATTGAGTTGCCTATGTAGAAATGGGAAGAGATCAATATGGATTTAATTATCGATCTTTTGTGATCTCAAAATTAGTTTGATTCTTTTTTGGTTCATCGTCGATAGGATGACTAAGTTCGCTCACTTTTGCCAGTGAAGACTACTTATTCTACAGAGGATTTTGCCAAGCTCTTCCTTTAGGAGATTGTCAAGCTGTATGGTGCACCTATCTCTATTATATCTAATTACAATATACAGTTCTTATCTTATTTTTGGCTTTCTTTTCAGAGAGTTTTTGGGACTAAGGTGAACCTTATTAGTGTTTTTCATCCTCAAATGAATGGTCAAGTGGAGAGAAATTCAAAGATATGCTAAGGTCTTGTGTGCTTGATTTTGGTGATAGCTTGGTTGATTATTTGCCTCTTATAGAGTTTGCATATAATAAGAGTTTTCACTCTAGTATTGGAATGGCTCCTTTCGAGGCCCTTTTATGGTAGAAGGTGTAGATCTCATATTGGGTGGTTTGAGGTTGCTGAGAATAGGTTATTCGGCCCCAACTAGGTTCACCAATCCATGAAAAAGGTGAAGGTGATTCAGGATAAACTTAAGGCCGCCCAAAGTCACCAAAAGTCCTATGCGGATGTAAGGAATAGGGAGTTGGCATTTAATATGGATGATTTGGTGTTCTTGAAGGTGTCTGCCATGAAGGGAATAATGTGGTTTTTAAAGAAGGGGAAGCTCAGTCCCTAAAATATTGGTCTTTTTCATATTTTAAGGTGAGTAGGCCATGTGGAATATGAGTTAGAGTCGTCGTCTAGGTTGGGTTCCATTAATAGGACATGTGGCATATGAGTTGGAGTTTCCATCTAGGTTGGGTTCCATTAATTTGGGGTTTCATATTTTGATGTTGAGAAAGTGTGTGAGTGATCTTTCCTCGATTGTTCCTTTGGAGAGTGTTGGCATTTTGGATTCTTTGTCTTATGAGAAAGTCTCGATTAAGATTTTGGATTAGCAAGTTTGTCATCTGAGGAATAAGGATGTGGATTTGGTGAAAGTTCTATAGAGAAACCATAAGGTCGAAGAAGCTACTTGGGAAGTCGAAGAGAACATAAAGTCCAAATATCCATTCTCATTTTATGCTCCGGATACTCATGCTTAAGGTATCTGTATCCTTTAATATCCTTGTTTTTTGTCTTTTTTAGAGGTAAGTATGGCTGTATTCTATGTTAAATCGTGCAAAGGGATGCCTTGCTTCATCATTCGGGGATAAATTATCCTAGAGGAGAGAGAATGTAACATCCCAGATTTTGGTCCCTAAAAATATTATTGACTTGTGGGCTTACTACCAGACTACGACTCTCCTTACGAGTCGTAGGGTCTCATTATGGGTTGTAGGACCCTAATCGTAGCCTGAATAGTATGGATTGGCCAAGTTTATTATATGATTACAATTGGCTCGAAATGAGTCATAAACACACCATACGAGTCATATCGTGCTTATTCGTAGCCTAGCCAGTATAGTGCCCAATTGTTTCTGCCTTGAATACGGTTGCAACAAACTAGTCGTAATGTCTGACTATGAATGGTATAGTACGACCTATAGCTAAACTAGTGTGGATGCCCATGGGTGTTGTCCAGACTAAGACTGGAGGTCATGAGTTGTAAGGTGACCCTACGAATCATAAGGTCGTTTGTAGTGACCGAGAGATAAATTTTTAGTATTTTAGCAAGGGAACTTTTGATTTTTCCCCTCTTCCTTAATTGTGACCCAGACTTAAAACCCCTTTAGGGTATTATTATCACTCTAAAACAAATCAAAATAACTTCTCAACATCTCTCAAATCCCAATAGTCAAGAACACTTAGGGTTATTAAGAAGTTGGTTATTTAGGGCTCTCAAGGGTGATTTCTCTCCATAGTTGTGATACTTTCAGACATGTTACACTTTCCCAAATCTTATTTTTTAAAAAAGCATAAATTTTAAATGGTTTAATTTTATGAATTTGAATATGGAATTTGACATGGGTTGAGGGTTTTTGAATGGATGATTCTTGAATTTTTTTCCCATGGTTTTCATGAGTTGTTCATGCTTTGAATTGAATGTTTTGAACTAATGGGGTGCATGAGTGTGGGAATTAGAAAGGGATTAAGTCATTTCCCCAAATTGATTTGATAAATTAAATGAGGTTAAGGCATTCCTCTAACTAGATTTAACGAACAAAGGGTGTCAAGGCATTCCCCCAGGTTAGTGGAATTATAATGGCATACTTATGAGCTTGCAAGCTAAACGGTATGACAATACCTATGATGTGACTTAATGTATAATTACTTAGTTAATGATTATGTGAATATTATTTTAATTAGGCTTAATGGGGGTTGTACAGGAATGTCGTGAAGGTATGGGTCTCAAATGACTTATACTGGAAACTCACATTTGCCTACGTGAGGGGTGGTCTTGATGACTATGTTCAATATTCACACTATTGATATATTTTTTATTTAGGATTGACTTGGGGTCGAGGCAGTCCCTGGTCTTCCTTGATACCTTCAATTCGTGCGGCTAACACGTACTGGAACCCTTTCAGCAGTGGAAGCTGAACCCGTATAGGACATGGGTGAATTTTTATGATGGTTAATATACATAGTCCAGCATAATATTTTACTATCATGCTAAACCTTATTCCCTACCCCAGCATCTATTATATATAGGAATGTATGCAAACATGTGTAGTGAGTTTGAAATTGAACTTTCGACTAACATTGTTCTACTCTTATCCTGAATTACTTGCTAGTGCTCACCCCACTTTCCATATCTGGATATTGTATCCCCGTATGATGTAGGGTTCGAAGGTACTTCTACTTTTTCTTTACAGTCATAGGTTATCTCAGAGTCGGTCATTTGTGGTGATGTGGTGAGCTCCATTATCTGGAAGACTTGATCATTCCATCGATTTTTATTCCATAAGTTAGAATTAAAGACTTCACATTTACATTGTGATTGTCGTGTTATTGTCAGGGTCGAGGACATGTCTCAACGTAGGTTGTTTTCTGGTATAGAGGCTTTGTTGATATTACTGTGGATTGAGTGTTGATTTTGACATCCTTAGATGTCTTTGAACTTATTAGTTTTTATCTTGTTATATATTCGAAATTCAATAGTTGTAATGTGTGTCATGTTCTGTTTGGCTAGGAAAAGGGGGTGGTCTCCAGTCCTCGGCGGACTTGCAATACCCGTCATGGTCAGGCCCTAGTTCTGGTCATGACAAAAACTCAAAGATTTTTTCAAGAGCCTGCAAGAGTATTAAGAAGCCAAAATCCTTGAATTTCTTCATCGAACTTTAAAAATCCTTGAATTTCTTCATCAAAATTTACACGTAATCCAAACAACTGGTCAAATATACCTTGAAAATCATTTATATAATAAAAAATAGGATTGATTTCTTTATACCTAATATTCATCAATTGCTTAAATAGGAACAAGTTGTTATTGTCAGTCTTCAAAGCATAAAGTGTCTCGAGCTTGTCCTACAAACTTTTGGTATGTGTCTCATTCACAATATAGTTTCGAACATTATCTTCTAATGCATTGTCTAACATAGACACAAACCTACAAGTCCTCAAATTCTCAATTCTCATTTGTCATGGACTGAGGTTTTTTAGTAGCAAACACAAGTAAATGCAATTTCTTGACAAATAATAGATCTTTCATCTTGACTTTCCAAGTATGATAATTACTATCATTTAAACACACCATCTTGCTCATATTTACCTCCATTATTCAAATCAACAATCAACAACAATATGTGCTCTGATACCACTTTGTTGAGAAAGGCAAGGGCGCTATTAAATTGCACGATAGGGTAGCGGCAGAAGAATACCCAAGTCTAAAATTTTTGTTTCAATTTGATCTAAAAAGAAATAAACTAAACCAAGAAAAATAAAAAATAGGCGGCAAATATATCAATCAAACAAATACGACAAAACAAGAATAAAATTAATCACACGAGATACCAAATTTGTGTGGAAAATCCTTTAATTTGAAGATTAAAAAAAAATAAGGGACCAAAACCATCACTATAATCACCAAGAGTCATAATAATAGCCACCAAACAAGTTCCAAACAATGAGCAACAATACATAAACTACATCACCAAAACTAAGAGAATTAAAGGAGAAAAAGCATTAAAAATACAGCTACTATTCAAGAATGAAAAACAAGAGCTACAAGTCAACAAATCCAACCCCATCAGTTCCTAATCTAAGATTGATATGAGAATAACAAGTTGTCCAGAAATCAGCTCAATCGAACGAGGAACGAAACGCGAATCGCAATTTGAAGTTGGCTGCTAGGGCTAAAATTTTGGGCGAAAATCTACAGACATTCTCTCTTTTGTGGATGGAAATAAGACTTAAAAAGATGTATACATATGCCCCAAAAAAGTGTCCTATGTGCAATAGTAGGTTGGTGCAAATTGAGCTTTATTTATCCATATAGAAAGGGAAAAGTAGCCATAGCTCAACACTTTACTCTAGTTTCCAGTGTGGTATCTATTAATAATATCACCTCTTGCTAAACATAGTCATCTATTCTTTGGTTGGATTGCTAACAAAGAAAATATTGAAGATCACATTTCCCCTCTGTATAACACGGGAATATGTAAGAAAAGACAATAAAACATGTGTGGAGCTCGTCTTGGGATATGAAAGAGGGAGAAACATATAGATAATATAGCATAAAATGTTTACATATTTACTTCAATAGAGAATATAAGTGCACCAATAGTTAAAATTACAACATAATAAGATTACAGCATATTAGGACTCGCATATTTTCCAAAGCCAATATGCTTAAAATTATTATGCTATTAAATGAATCAAAAAAGAAATGGACCAATAACTCCTTGGTAAAACCAAGAAGAATTTTATATAGTCATATTAAATTAAGCCAAGAGAGCTCATTACCTTCCATATTATAAGGTGGAGCGATAGATTGTTCTTTTCTTTTGGGGGATAACTCCTACCCAATTCATAAATTATTCTTCACTAAATCACCTCCTCTCGGGGTGTGACATATGTTTTTGAAGTTAATTAATTGTATCAAAGAAATAAAAACCCCTAGAAAGCATGGCTTTTGATATACATTGGCATATAATAATCTTAGAGTAATAGTTGTGTTTGAAGGATAACGATTAACACGTGTATGGAGAGTACATAGAGGAGAAATATTTTCTTGAGAAGGTAACAAGTCTAGTTTGCTTCAAATTAGTAAAAGTCTTAAGAATTCTTCTATACAAGGCCTTGTTGCATTCGTAAGCTATAATATGGAAACTACAAGCTACGAGTATTATATACAAGAATACCTAAAAATAAGACAAGATTCAGACAACCATATGTATTAACATTAACATTAATATTAACTTTAACATTAACATTAACATTAACATTGGAAGAGATTCAGACCCTTACGTCTTAAATTACAACTACATTCACAACCATATGCATTAAAACTATGTTATTTTATAAGAAAAATGAATCTTCAACTCAAAAATCCATTTGCAAGCTTGAAGCAAAAACCCTAACCCAAAAATCAGCAACAAATGAAGAGAAAGAAGCAAAATCAAAGAGGGTTAATGAAACTTTATACCTTTACAATGTATAGATGAGATTTAGAAGCTAAAATATCTCAAGTTTTGAAGACCATTGAGTAGAAACTCTCTTTCTCTCCTAAGAGTCAGAAGAATTTTGAACCCTAGGGCGCAATCTAGTGGTTCAATTAAGTTGGATTAGCACCATGAGGTTCTCAGATTCAATTCTCAATAGAGACAAATACTAGGTAAGTTTAACCATCTGTTGTACACTTCGCTTGGTGAATACCTGGTATATATCAGTGATGGAAGATGATAGATATCTGTGAAATTAGTCGAGGTTTGATCAAACTAACTCAGACACCACAATTTTAAAAAAATAATTGAAGAATTTGAAATAATAGTGTGGGAGGGGTCTTCTTTTGTTTGGTTCTTTATTGGTTAAATTGGATGGGGTCGGGCGGTTATATGTGGGTTTATGGGTTTTTAAAATAAATTGGGGTAATTTATTGTGATTTGGGGCATTTTGTTAAATCAGGGGTAGAAGTAAATAATTTGATGACGGCAGGGTTAAATCTCCGTAATGTAAAATTAGTAATTAAATTAAAATCGAGAAATAAATTTGACCCTTTTTCAAAAAAAAAAAAAAAAAAAAAAAAATATATATATATATATATATATATATATATATATATATATATATATATATATATATTAAAATATGTCTTTAGGCATGAAACAGAGATATCCCACTCTATGATCGTATTGTAATAACACTGTTTCGTTGACTTTTTCTTAGGAGAAATGATAAGATGTATTCTTGTACTTGTCCGAATTTGTAATGTAGATACTTCTACTTACCTTTTTGTCATCTGAACCCTTCAACCCAATTAAAAATAACTTTCTTAACACTTTTTTGGTCTAATAACCCACGCATGTAACACAAACGATGACACATCATTAAAAAATTAAAAACTTAACTAACACAAAAAATTACGTGTACAATACTTAAAAATCAAACCCCTTTTTAGTTTTTCTTGTACATGAAATTTTCTTCTCTCACCATAGATTTCACTGATTTGGGTCAATTGTTGTTGGCGATTAAAATTTTAGTTGAAGAAATAGGTGTAAGTTATCCAGATTATGATTCTAATTATTGCATTTTTTTAGTTTGTTATATGAATTTTGTTTGAGTTAATTGTATCGATTTTGAGGTTTTAGGTTTTACTCGATACATAATATTTATTTTCAAATTTTTTGGGAGTTTTACTCCTCTTCTTGTCTAATGAAAGTTTAGAAAGTATATCTAGTTGTGTTGTGCCTTCAATGGTAGATTTTGTGATTTTGATTAGATTTTAGAAAAAATTTCATAAAATCACAATTAGGACTGAAAATTTTTTGGACTTTTTTCTTTCATGTCTACTGCTGGTGTTAGACGTATATGTAGTAGTGTTATGATTTTAATGACATATTTTGTAATTTTGATTAGATTCTAGGATCTTTTTGTAAAATTACAACTGTATTATTTTTGTTTCTTCAATTATCTTAGGTATTGTATCAATTAGTTGTCCATGTATCAATTAGTGGTCCATTGTGACATATCATACATGTGGAGAAGAATCTTCACACACTTTTTCTTTAAAAAAATAGAGTTTTTCTGTTGGGTTTTCTTTAAAAATTAGGTTTTTTTCTTTTTTTTCTTTAAAAATTATGGTTTTTTGTATATATGTATAAATTGACTAATTGTATATATTTTTTTGTCATTGTACAAGCATGGTAACTAAATGGTTTTAACAATAGTGACAGTTCAATTTAACTATGGGGGTTGTTTTTTGTCAGACCCTGAGTTAAGGCATGCTAATGGAATTTGCGATCTTGAAAAGATTAGAGTAGATGTAGATGAGTTGCATTTAATGTTGTTTCATAAATTGGCACTAGAATTAGGTGTTGAAAAAATTGAAACCTTTGAGTTTAGAGTTAACGGAGGGGAGTATTACATGTTAAATACGGATCGTGATGTTTTAAGGTTTCTCAACAATTTAAAAGCTGGAGATTTTATTGATGTATATGTAGTACACGAAATTAGTGAAACTTTAGTGGTTGATGATATAAATGAAGTGGAAATTGCCTTAAATTTACCTTCGAAAATAGGATAATCTAGTGTCCACAAGTCTAGGGATGATGTGGCAATCCATCCACCATTATTGCTATTTTGTAATGGTGATATGTCAGCCCTTCACCTATAATTAGAACTGATAGGGATGATGTGTCTTCACCCCAACCATTTAATGAAAATAAAAATGAGGATTAAAATAAAATTCAGTCTCCTAAGGTAGATAAAGAAAAAAAGAGGATTTCTTTAGAAGACTTAGAGAAAGGTCAAGTCAGTGACTTCTCTACGTACCACCTGCAAACTTTTTATTCTAATGAAGATCTTGATAACAATGAGAGTGAGTGTGATTCACTTTATGATGTTCATGAAAACATTAATGATTTGAGTGACTTGAATGAAGAGTTGCTTCAAACTAGGTAGTCTAACATTGAAAAACAAATTAAGCAAAAACCTGAGAGAGTGAATCTAGATGAGATACCATATGGACCTATAGGTATAGATGTTTGTTTTAATGAAATTCATAATAACAAGATGTCTAGATATAAAGGAAAATTTGGTAGGAATGACCCTTATTTTGATAGCTCAGATTTTGATAGTGACATTAGTGAAGAGGGAGGGGATCCTATTGATAATGATGAAATGGTAGATCCACCACCTAGAAGTTCATCTACCAAGATCTACTTTGATAAAATGAAAAAATAAACTTATTCCAGTTGTATATGGTCTTTTTGAATTGTGTTGAGTTTAGACAGGTATTGTAGACTTACACTATTAAGAAAGGTGTGAATAGTAATGAAACACCCTGATTTCTGGACCTTAGAATATTTCCTTGATTTTTGGTTTTTAGGAAAGATACGACTTAGGGAACGAGTTTTACACTTGGGTACAGGTGGTATGGTCTAGTCGTATGCTGACTAATGTTGGTTAGTGGGGTCGATTTAGTTACTAGAATGCGTACGACCTGGGTGGTACGAGTCGTATTGGTGGATACAGGTTGTTTGGTTACTTCACTGAACCTTGAACTTGGTTAATTAGGTTGGATCTGAATATGAGTGTCTCTCCATGATTTGTAATCTAGGGTACGAGTCGTACCCAGGACTTGTACAGTGAACAGTGTTCAAACCATCTTGGATTCTATTTTGCTAGGGGTATGGTTTATGGGCACTAGTCATACACTTGGATACGACTTGGGTTTGGGTGTGTCATACCTTGGATAGTGTTGGGTATAAGGGGAAAGACTAGGGTATGAGGGGTGGGTACATTCATACAGGATGGGTAGGGTATGAGGGGCGGGTACATTCATACAGGATGGGTACAACTCGTAAGGGTCAATCGTACCCTATGACGGGAATTAAGTGCAGTTTAAGTGAGGACAATTTGGATATTTTTCCACTTATCCTAATAAGGTCCCACAACTTATATTTCACTTGGGAGGTTATTTACACTACTATTTAAACACTTAAACACTCTTAAATCTTTTCGAGAAATCTTGGACAAAGAAAGATAGGGTTTCATCTTAAGGAGTAAATTGGGGCTTGTCTTGGTGATTTCTCTCCATTATCATCTTGGTTTAAGGCATGTTCTCTTACCTTGTTGTTAGTTCCAACTAAAGGCATGGATTTTATACAATGTTTTCATGATTTGAAAGTTGTATAATTTGGGGTTTTCAAATAAGATATGGGGGTTTTGGCTATAAATGCTAGGTGATGGTTTTCCTATATTTTAATTATGCTTTTATATGCATTAATGGTGGTTTTGGATAATGGGTTGCATGGGAATGGTTGTTTGATAATTGGCTTTGATTTTGGAAATACTATGCCCCTAATGTGTTTGATAAAATGCCTATAACAATGTTTTCACCATAAAATTGGGTTTTCAATGGAACTTATGCATGGTTTAAACTTGATAATGTAACTCTAAATGATATGAATGGTTTAAATGGTTTTGGAATAATTTGACTCAATAAACATACTTATGGGGTATAAAGGAATCCCCCAAGTTAATATGGTAATAAATACTTGTAGGGTACATGGGAATCCCCTAAGCTAATTGGATAACAGGGTCTATGGGTGCATCGAAATCCCTTGAACACTAAAAGGTTTATCTAAGGACAATACTTGCAAGTTATAGTCGGTATAACGATACCACTACTAATAGCCTTGGTTAATAATAATGGAATAATGGTTTGGTTGGAAAAAGGTTTTAATTGGGAAATAATGGCAAAGTGTGAAAGCTAACCGGGATGGTTGGAGTTCAATGGATGAACACTGGAAACACATGTTTGCCAACATATGAGGTGGGTCATCGCGACCTTATATGATACTTATGAGGCACACGATAATCCTCTAGGTACACAGTACATATGTATAATAGAGAGTGAAGGGTACATGGGAATCCTAAACTCTTATGGTATCTTTGATTAGTGCGACCATACGTATCAAAGCCCATTCAGGGGGTTACACTAGACCCATATAGATCGTGGGTGGTTTTAGGACAGTTAAGCTTTATATAGCCAGGTAAAAAAGTTTGAATAGATGCTAAATCCAGCTCCCTTTCTCGACATGGTTGTGTGCAAAAGGATTGTTTTACTTGATTTTCTTAAATGGCATTATTTTTTCCTTATCCTGAGCTCATGCTAGAGTTCACTCGCTAACCCATATTTGATCGACTGTATCGCCACGCGATGCAGGAACCAGTCATTTCACTCCTCCTACTTAGTATTCGAATATTTGAGGGTCATCTTTGGATTAAAGTGGTGAGCTTCCATTTTTCTAAAAGTCTCCATTTTATGGATGTTGTTTCATACTTTGAATTATTTATAGATATTGGTTTTGGCTATGGTTGGGGGCATGTCCCAACTGGATTTTTGTATTCTTTTGGTTAAAGACTTTTATGGAACTACTATGGGTTAGAATGGGAGGGATCGGTATGGGTGTCAGCCTTAGTATTGGTATTAGCATATGGGCTAACATCATTAGAAAAAATTTCTCATTGTTCCATCATATTTTCTGTTGTGATTATATGTTTTATTATTAATGGAACTTATTTGGTTATGGTTGGATTTTTGGTTTTGGTTTGGCTTGGTATGGTTGGGTGGTTGGTATGGGATGATTGGACTCGGTTGGATCGGTCACGGTCGTGATCCTATTCTAGAGTCTTCATGTGAGTTTTTATGTTATCTTGTTATATGTTGAAAATTCAGCCAACTCAGAGTAGGCAATTGGAGGTTGGGTTGGGTAATGGGATGGTCTCCAATCTCGGTCGGACTTGGTACGCCCATTACGCAAGGCCCCAGGTCAGGTCGGTTCAAGTTGGTATTAGATCTTTAAGTTCTTGGTCAATTGAGAGTCCACAAAGCCATGTCTGGTATATATTTTTTAGGAGTGTGTAGTGTGCCACACTCTCAAGAGAGAGTCTATACGGTATTTAGGAATATTTCACTTTCTTGGTATTCTATTTTCAAGCTTGGATTCTTAGTCTTGGAATTTTACTTTAATCCTTGTTTGTTCACTTTTTAGATCATGCCTCGATGATCTAGAACACAAGAAAATTCTTCTGTCTCATCTGGGGATGGTGTTGATGGGGTACGTCCTACACCTGGAGTTCGTACTCGTTCTCAGGGTCCTATTCCTGATTGCTCTGAAGTTCCCCCAATTTATACTAGTCCTTCTCAGGGTGAGGTGACTAATGTGGAATTTTTCCAATCTATTCATATTATTGCATAGTTGGTTGTTGCTCAAGCTGAGTGGGATGCATCTGGTTGGTTGTCTACTGAGGCCACAGGGGTTGGCCAATTTATGAAGCTGAATCCTTCTACTTTTACTGGTGTAAAGATGGAGGAGGATCCTCAGGATTTCTTGTATGAAATGTAGAAGATATTCAGGGTGATGCACGCCATGAATATGGAAGGTGTAAATTTTGCATCTTATCAACTTAGGGATGTTGTGTACCAATGGTACGAAGAGATGGATAGGGATATAGGTGATGTGCAGGATTTGTCCTTATGGGATGCTTTTTCTAATAATATTCTGGATTGTTTCTTTCCTCAAGAGCTGAGGGAAGAAAAAATGGAGGAGTTTATAAATCTCAAGCAAGGTAAGATTTCTATCAAGGAATATGCCTTGATATTTTGTTAGTTATTAAGGTATGCTCCTGATTTGGTGGCTGACCTAAGGGCAAGAATGAGTAAGTTCACTTCTGGGCTATCTCAGGATTTGATCCTTAAAAGCAAGGATACTTTGTTGATCAAAGATATGTATATTTTGAGGTTGGTTGTCTACATGCAGCAGGTAGAGGAAGAAAAGAAAAAACAGGCAGAGTTTGGGGAAAGAATTGGTAAAAGGAGTAGGTTCTCTGAGCAAAGTAGTTCTCAGCAGCAGGGCGATCGAGATGGAGGTAAATGGCCAAAGAATAAGTGAGGGAGTTTTGGTTCCTTCTCTACTACTAGTGCTTCTTACGCGAGGCAGTCAGGTGACAGGCGTCCACAAGGTGGTGATATATTCCGGGCACAAGGTGCCTAATCTCAAGAGATTGGGAGTTATTGGCCTTCTTTATGCCCTCCTTGATGGTTCTATGGTCATCTTCATCGGGGATATTATGATGAAGGCAGGGATAATATTTTTAAATATGGCCAGCAAGGCCATATGCTTAGAAATTATTCGATCAAAAAGGGTGCATCGGGAGCAGTCAAAGCTTCAATTTCTTTATCTTGTGATCCTGCACCTATTGGTGTGGCTTCGTTGTATGCTCCTACTTCTGGTACCGGCACAGGCTGTAATAGTTTGTATGCTCTTACATCTCGACAGGAATTTAAAGCATCACCTGATATCGTTATGGTTCCTTATAACTCTTTTCTCGTGACATGTATTGTCTATTTGATCTGGGGTCCACTCTTTCTTATATGACCCTATTTGTGGTTATATGTATTGGTTTTGATCCTGAGGTTGTCTCGGATTTTTTTTTATTTCTATCTCGGTAGGTAACTCGTTATTACTGAAAGGGTCTATAGGGGATGTGTGGCATCCATTGGTAGCAAGTAGACCTTGGTAGATCTGTTTGAACTGGATATGGTGGATTTGTTCGTTATTCTAAGGATGGATTGGTTACACTCTTGTTACATATCCTTAGATTGTCGGACCCGTAAGGTTGACTTTAGGTTCCCTGGTGAATCGGTTATAGAGTAGGAGGGTGGTTCCTTGGCTCCTAGGGGGAATTTATTTCTTATATTAAAGCTCAGAGGTTAATCTCTAATGGTTGTCTTTATCACTTGGTCTGGTTAAAGATTCTAACTAGGAAGATCCTTCTCTACAATCAGTTTCGGTGGTAAATGAGTTTCCTGAGGTCTTTCCGAATGATCTTCCTGGTCCTCCTCCGGATAGGGAAATAGAGTTTGGTATTGATTTGGTTTTGGACACTCATCCAATATTTATTCCTCCATATAGAATGGATTCGACTGAGTTCAGGGAACTCAAGGAGCAACTTAAGAATCTTTTGGATAAGGGGTTTATTCATCCTAGTGTATCCCCGTGGGGTGGACCGGTGTTGCTCGTGCAAAAGAAGGATGGTTCCCTTCAGATATGCATTGACAATCGATAATTAAATAAGGTAACGATTAAGAAAAAGTATCATCTCCCAAGGATAGATGACTTGTTTGATCAGTTGTAAGGTACCAAGTTCTTCTCTAAGATAGATCTTCGGTTTTGGTATCATCATCTTAATACTAGGGAGGAGGATATCCCTAAGATGGATTTTTGTACTTGGTATGGGCACTTTGAATTATTGGTGATGTCATTTGGCTTAACTAATACTCCAACTGCATTTATGGACTTGATGAATAGGGTTTTCAGTCAGTTCATGGATCTCTATCATTGTATTTATTAATGGTATTTTGTTTTATTCAGAGAGTGGGGTGGATCATGCTAATCACTTTTGTATGGTATAGACCTTGAAGGAACAGCAGTTGTATGCCAAGTTCTCTATATATGAGTTTTGGTTGAACACTGTGACTTTTCTTGGTCATATTATTTCTAATGACGGGATAATGGTGGACGCTCAAAAGGTGGCGGAGTTTAAAAGGTGGCCTAGACCCACGACTCTGACCGATATTCAGAGCTTCTTGGATTTGGCTGGGTATTATCGGCAATTTATGGAAAAAAATTTTGATGATAGTTGTTTCTTTGACTAAGTTGACTCAGAAAAAGGCAAAGTTTTCTTGGTTGAATGCTTGTGAGAGGAGTTTTGAGAAGTTGAAAGATAAGCTAACTTCGGCTACAATTTTGGCATTAACAGAGTTTAGTAAGGGGTTTATGGTTTATTGTGATGCATCTAAGGTGGGACTTAGTTGTGTCTTGATGCAGCATGAGAGATTAGCCTATGCTTCTAGGAAGTTCAAGGTGGATAAGAGGAATTATCCAACCCATGATTTGGAGATGTTGGTGGTGGTCTTTTCTTGGAGATTATGGCAGCATTATCTATATAGAGTGCACATAGACATTTTTTCTGATCATAAGAGCCTACAGTATGTGTTTACTCAAAAAGAGCTAAATCTTAGGAAGAGGAGATAGTTAGAGCTTCTCAAGAACTATGATATGAGTCTTCACTATCACCCAAGTAAAGCTAACATGGTTGTTGATGCTCTTAGCAGGTTGTCCATAGGGTGTTTAGTTTATGTAGAGAAAGGAACATCAAAATTAGTGAAAGATATTCACCGCTTGGCTAATCTTGGAGTTTCTCTCTTGGATTCTGAGGATGGTAATGTATGGTACATGAAGTGGTTCGGTCGTCTCTTGGTGCATAGATTAAGGAGAAGAAAGTGCTAGAACCTATCTTGACTAAAATCAAGAGTAATGTGGGTGTGCAAAAGGTAATGGTGTTAGAGATTTGTGGTGACGGTACTTAACGGTACCAAGAGAGGTTGTGCATTCCTGATATTGACGGTTTGTGACAAAGGATCTTGATTGAGGAACATGAGTCACGCTACTTTGTACATTCTAGATCGATGAAGATATATCATGGTATCAAGAAGATGTATTGGTAGAATGGTATGAAAAGAAAAGTGGCTAATTTTGTGGCCAAATGCATGTTGTGTCAATGAGTTAAAGTTGATCACATGACACCTGGAGGGTTATATCAAGAAATTAATTTACTCGAATAAAAATGGGAGGTAATAAATACAGATTTCATTACCGATCTTCCTTGATCTCGAAACCAATTTGATTCAGTTTGGGTCATCATGGATAGGATGATGAAGTCTACTCACTTTTTTATAGTGAGGACTACCATTTCAATAGAGGATTATGCGCGGTTGTATCTACAGGAGATTGTGAAGCTGCATGGGGTACCTATTTTGATTGTCTTTGATCATAGTACGCAGTTTTCATCTAATTTATGGCAATCTTTTTAGAAGGGATTAGGTATTAATGTGAGTCTAAGACTATTTTTCATCCTTATATGGATGGGAAAGAGAAATGAACTATTCAGACATTGGAGGATATACTCCGGGCATGTTTGATTGACTATGGTGGCAGTTAGGTTGAGTATCTACCTTTGGTAGAGTTTTCTTACAAAAATAGCTATCATTCTAGTATTAGTATGGCCCCTTTTTAGGCATTGTATGGTAGGATGTATATATATCATATTGGTTAGTTCGAGCTTGGTGAGGCGGATAAGGTTCAGTCTGGATTTGGTCTATCAGGCTATGGAAAAGGTGAAGGTGATTCGGGATATACTTAAGGCTTCCCAAAGTCACAAAAAGTCCTATACAGATGTAAGGAGTAGAGACTTGGAGTTTGAGGTTGTGGATAAGGTGTTCTTAAAAGTATCTCCCATGAAGGGAGTAATGCGGTTTGGTAAAAAAGGAAAGCTCAGTCCCCAGTATATTGATCCTTATGCGATTTTTTGGAGGGTTGGTAATGTGGCTTATGAATTGGAGTTTTCTTCTAGTTTTAGCTCCGTTCATCTGGTATTTTATGTTTCCATGTTAAGAAAGTCCATTCGTGATACTTCTTTGATTAATTCTTTAGAGGAGCTAGGTAATTCGGATTCTCTGTCTTATTAAGAGGTCTCGGTTGAGATCTTGGATAGGCAGGTTCATCGGTTGTGGACCAAGGATATGGCTTCGGTGAAGGTTCTTTGGCAGAATCATAACGTGGAAGAAGCTACATGGGAAGTAGAGGAGGACATGAAGTCTAAGTATCCGTATCGGTTTTCTGCTCCTGGGATTCATGCGGAAGGTATATGTTCTTCAACAAATCTTTATTTTTTGAGTTTGTTAAAGGAAAGGTTAATATCTTTGCATCTTTATTTTCGAACTTTGATAAAGATTGGGAATATATTTGATAATGCAATGACTCATGCGTGTGGTTACCCCTACCTTGTACATCATTCAGGGACGAATGTTCCTAGTGTGGGAGACTTAAACACTTAGGTTTTGAGACCTTAGAAAATTTCCTTGATTTTTGGAGTTCTTGGGAAAAGGAAGCTAGGGTTTCATCTTAAGGAATAAATTGGGGCTTGTTTTGGTAACTGAAACACTTAAACACTCTTAAATCCTCTATAGAGTTCTTGGGCAAAGGAGAAGCTAGGGTTTCATCTTAAGGAATAAATTGGGGCTTGTCTTGGTGATTTCTCTCCATCATCATCTCAGTTTAGGGCATTTTCTCTTCCCTCATTGTTAGTTCCAACTAAGGGCATGGATTTTATACAATGTTTTCATGATTTGAATATTGTATGATTTTGGGCTTTCAAGTATGATTTGGGCGTTTTGTCTATTAATGCTTGGTTATGGTTTTCCTATATTTTAATTATGCTTTTTATATGCATTAATGGTGGTTTTGGATAATTGGTTGCATAGGAATGGTTGTTTGGTAATTGGCTTCTGTTTTGGAAGTACTACGCCCCCAATGTGTTTGATAAAATGCATATAACAATGTTTTCACCATAATATTGGGTTTTAAATGGAACTTATGCATGGTTTAAACTTCGTAATAGAACCCTAAATGATATGAATGGTTTGGAATGATTTGGCTTAATAAACATACTTGTGTGGTACAAGGGAATCCCCCAAATTAAAATGGTAATGAATACTTGTGGGGTACATGGGAATCCCTCAAGCTAATTGGATAACAGGGTCTATGGGTACATAGGAATCCCTTGACCACTAAAAGGTTTGGCTAAGGACAATACTTGCAAGTTATAGACGGTATGATGATACCACTACTAATAGCCTTTGCTAATAATAATGGAATAATAGTTTGGTTGGAAAAGGTTTTAATTAGAAAATAATGGCGAGGTGTGAAAGCTAACCGTGAAGGTGGGAGTCCAATGGATGAACACTGGAGTCCTCTAGGTACTCTGTACATATGTCTCATGGAGAGTAAAGGGTACATGGGAATCCCCGACTCTTATTGTATCTCCAATTCATGCAGTTACATGCATAGGTGCCAATTCAGGGAGGTACACTGAACCCATATAGCCCGTAGGTGGTTTTAGGATGGTTAAGCTTCACATACCCAGGTTACAGTTTTTGAATACATGCTAAACCCAGTTCCCTTTCCCGTTATAGTTATATATATATTTGTGTGTATGTATGGTTTGTGTGCATATGGATGGTTTTACTTGGTTTTCTTAAGTGGCATTATTTGTCCTTAACCTGAGTTCATTCTAGCATTCACCCGCTAACCTATCTTCGGGCGGCTATATCCCCACGCGATGTCGGAAATGACTGTTCTACTCCTCCTGCTTAGCATTTGGACATTCGAGGGTCAGCTTTGGATTGAAGTGGTGATCTTCTATCTTTTCAAAAGGCTCCATTTCATGGATTTTATTTCATACTTTGGATTATTTATGGATATTAGTTTTGGATATGGTTGGAGGCATATCCTAACTGAATTTTTGTATACTTTCGATTAGAGGTGTTGGAATGGGCGGGATCGGTATGGGTATCAATCTTAGTATTGGCATTGGTATTGGGGCTTACATCATTAGAAAAAATTTCTCACTGTTCCATCATATTTTATTTTGGGATTATAGATTTTATTATTAATGGAATTTATTTGGTTATGGTCGGATTACTTATTTTGGTTTGGGTTGGTGTTATTGGGCGGTTGGTATAGGATGATTGGACTCAGTTGGGTCAGTCACGATTGTGATTCTATCCCAGAGTTGTCATGTGAGCTGTTACGCTATATTGTTATATGTTCAAAATTATGCTAACTCAGGGCAAGCGGCTGCAGGTTGGGCTGGGAAATGGGGTGGTCTTCGGTCTCGATTGGACTTGGTATGCCTATTATGACAAGGCCCCGGATCGGATTGTGTCACTTAAGCTAAAACTTAATAAGAAAGAAAGGGTAAGGACAAAGTGTAAGCATAAGGGTCGTCCTTGGGTTATTCTTAGAAGTCTTGATAATATAGAAAAATTTTAGTATGAAGACTTATTTCCTATCCACAGGCGTTCTAAAAGGACAAAAGCAAGTTGTGCAACCCTTGGTGGATTACTAAGCAGTACAAGGAAAGAATTATAAGTGAGCTTTCAATAAAATTGCATCGTATAAAAGCCTTTATAAAAAAGGACTATAGGTTATATACTAGTAAAACAACCTTTAAAAAGACAAAAATCAAAGTTATGAATGAATATCTGGGTGATTTCATGGAAGAGTTTGCTAGGTTGTATGATTATACTGAAAAGCTGAAGACCACTAATCCTGATACCACTGTATACATTAGGACATCTAAGAATACAAATTCAGAAAATGAGGTGTTTATGAGCATTTTACATTTGTCTTGGAGCCTTAAAATTGATGAAAAGAGGGGTTTAGAAGAATAATTAGTTTAAATGGTGTATTTCTCAAGGGTGTATGTAAAGGTATGTTGTTATCTTGTAATTCCAAAGATGGAAACAATCAGATGTACCTTGTATCATAGGAAGTGGTTGAAAAAGAAACCAAGGGCGCATGCTCTTGATCACTTAGGTGCATCAAACATGATTTGATCTTACAGAAACTAAAGATGGAGAATTGACGGTGATGTTTGATATGCAGAAGGTATGATGCATAACATTTTTAGTTATATTTTTTCAATTTGCTGCAATAATTGATATTTAACTACCATCATTGTATTGTTTAATAGGATCTTCATTTGGCACTTACTAAACTACTGCTGAATATTGATCATATATGGTGTGATAGACATATATGGGCCTAGAAGAAGGGATGGAGGGGTGAAGAAAAGAGGAAAAAATTCTGTCAAGTTTCTAGAACATCATTTGAAGTATATTTGAAAGTAAAACATAATGAAATGACTGAGTTGGGAGATGGAATTGTGAAAGATTTGCTCAAGGACACAAAGAGACATGATTTTTGACTTCGTTTAAAGAACACAGTATGTGTGATGTGGTTGAAAACAACTTCTGTGAGACTTTCAATAGTTGAATTTTAGGTTCTTCGTTCAAATAAATCATCACTGTATTGGAGGAAATAAGAGTCAAAGTCATGAAAAGAATGAATCAAATGAGAGAGTTTTCAAAAAGATGGATCAATGATGTATTACCAATGGCTATGGAAGTTCTTGTAGAGAATGCTGAACATGCAGCCAATTGTGAGGTGAGGTTTAATAGTGATATTGTCTTTAAGATTGGTGATATATCAAATACATTTGTTGATAATGTGAAGAGAAAGGTTTGTAGTCGTAGGTCATGACAACTAAAGGGAATTCCTTATGCACATGCAATTACTACAATGCATTATGAGGAATGGGATGTGGAGTCATTTGTTGATCACTGGTATAAGAAGGAAACATACTTAAAGACATACAATAAGTATATTCAACCTATGACAAACATGAAGATGTGGCCAAAAAGTACTAGACTAGAAATTGAGCCACCTGAGAATACTGTCATGCAAGGAAGACCAAGTAAAAAAAAAAGAAATATAGTGATGAGCCTGTTAAGATGAACTTTTGAAAGGCTACAAGAAAGGGAAGAAAAATGACATGTTCTGTGTGCAAGACTATTGGACATAACAAGAAAAGATATCCAACTTTGGTAGATTGTGCTTTAATATCTTCTTATTAATGAATTTAAATCCTTTTAGATGTGATTTTGAACTTAGCATATTTTTTGAAGAAAAATGATTTCACAGGTAGCTCTGTAATTATTACAACATCTACAAGTGGCAGTCAACCAAGTGTAGCTGCAGCAACCTACCACTGGTACCTCAACATCTGGTGCCAGACCTATAAACACTTCAACAGGTGGTTAGAGGCCTACAAATTCTTTAGCAGGTGTTGAGAGGCCTAAAAATGCTACATCAAACAGAAGAAGACCTCCCCATGAAACAACAACTGGGAGAAGGCCTGCAAATGCTACATTAGCTGGTGTGTGGCCTAAAATTGCCTCAACAACTGATTTAGGCCTGCACTAATGTGATGCTTGCAACTACTTTTGCAATATCTTGGAATTCTACTCAACCAACAACTCAACAGTCCATTACTGGTGTTGGTGCCCAAAAAGGGAAGACTAGTATATCCTTGAGAGGTGATGCAAATCTTGAATATAAAGGAACAAAACAAAAGAAGGTAAAAACAGATGATTTTGGTGTCTTGTTTGGACCAAGTGTCAATGTATTGGAGAGGTTAAGTCTTCTATCATATAAATACATTTAACTGGTATTAATTAGTGCATTATGAACTGATTTTATTATTTCTCGGTCTGAAACTACTGATAGAGTGCTACACAATCCAACATTGATTAGTTTAGTTCCAACCAATATTAATTTTCGTTACAAACCAAATGGACTAAAGTGGAAGGATGGATTTGTAGTTACTCAAAGACAACTACAAAAAGAAATTTATAGAATATCAAAATCTTCTACAACCACTCAAGCCACAACAAGAACTTATGTCAACAAGAATAAGTCCACACCAAGCACTCAAGGCATATAGTATTCGATTACTCTTTGTGTGGATTAATTTCTAGTTTTTAAAGATGTTTTATCTCAGGGGTTGTTAAGATAGGTGTTTATGAAATTTTGGACCATTTCTCAGTAATAACCATTAAGACAAGTGTTTATGAATAACTATTATTAAGCTTTTTGATCCTAACTGTTGTTAAGACATATGTTTATCTTGAAGATTTGTTTGTTGGAAAATGGTATTTGACACTAAATTTCAATTTCATTATCATTGCGCATAGCAACTACAAAACAAGACATCATAAATACAATAACTAGAAATCAAATGACAACAATGATTATAGCAATGATATCAATACTAGTGCTTGATCTCCCATGCCATCCATTTCTACCATGCCTTTCTTGTTTTCATTGCCTTCTATGTTTGTCTTTACTTCCTTGCTCTGAATTTGTTGGTGGACTATTATGTAGTATTTTTCATTCTCATCAGCCCATTGAAAGAATCCACAACTATTACTAGCTGTATATTTTTGACAGCCCTAAAATATTCTTTCAGAATTAGTTGGTATTCTTGACATGTTAAGTTTAGCATAAATCCCACTATAACTAACCCGAATTGTCATCATGTTAGACAAAATATACAAAAATATCAGAGAAATAATTGGTTTAAAAATGCACAAAAATAGAGAGTATAACGACAACTAAAAAAATTAAAAGACAAGAATTTTAAAGAGAGAAGATCAAGAAGAAAGAGGGGAAGACTCAAATTGATCCAACAATGGTGTTAGAAGAAAATAAGGAAGAAGGAGTAATATATGACCTAATTTGATCATTGGTGCCATTTTTAAAAGGTGGGATGCGCCTTCTATATTTGTATCACACATTCCTATGTGGTTTCTTCCACATAGGATATCATGTCAAAAAGTATTTAATATATTGTGTTTTGATGGGTTAAAGGTTCAGATGACAAAAAGATAAGCAGAAATGTCTACATTACAAACTCAGACATGTAAAAAGATCCATATGATCATTTCGCCTTTTTCTTATTAAATTAAATACATTAATGACAATGTAGGAGTATGATAAACACGAAAAATAGAGTTTAATTAGACTAATAATATAATGGTGTACGTGGGACATTCTTGAAAAATGTTATACTAGATCAATTTTGATAACAAACATAAAATATACTAAGAAAAATTAATGCTTGAAGTAACTTTGTTTGTTTGATACACCTTTTTATCCCATGTTGGTATAAAGGAGTGTATTACTAATGCATATAAATCCATTGTATTAGTAAGGCAATGAATTCTAATGCATGCATTAGCATGATTAAAGTTATAATTGTACCTCAAAATCTTTTCCACGTCCTTTCTGCCATATTTTTAAAGTTAGAAGTTATGCAATACATGTTATTTTTAATACACCAACCAAACACTAAATAAGAAAAATGCAAGAATTACTAATACACAATATTTTATATTATTCCTACACCCTACCAAACAGCCCTTTTGAAACCTATGGCAAGGAACTTCACCTATATTCTTACTCAGAGCCACCCTTGCTTCTTCTTGAAATAATCAAACTTCTAAGTGATGCCTTTGCACTACTTGTGACAATAAATTAGTATCAACAAACACCGATTGATAACAACTTACATTTTACAGACTAGCGATCGAACTTTGATTTTCTTAACAACCAGTTTCTCATCACATTAATAGCAGTACTCTATCATAAAGGAGTGTCCCAGAAGCTAAATGAATTTAATCTATATACAAAATTTTGTCAAGATAAAACATGAGTTAAGATTACTTTCCCCGATGTATGTAAATATAGATATACAATCAAAATGAGTGGTTGAGAATAAAAGTAGCACATAAGTTAGAAGGCTTTTGGATTCATACTTAGCAACGTTAAATATTTAAAGGGAATTTTCTTAATAGACTAGCTTTTAACGTCCATGGTTTTTATTACTATTTTTTCTCATAGATGGACCAACCTCACTCTTATTCTTGGTATTCATGATAGATCCACCTTTCTTCTTATGACAAGTCTCTAAATAAGTATTTTTCAAAGGACGCCTTGGATTCTTAAGTTTCTAGCCTTTGATAGCTTTGAAATTTTTCTTAACATTCTCTTCTTGATTTAAGTTATCCTTTTTTGGTTGAACACCCCTTGTTTAGTGCACTCTCATTAGAAAACACTGATATGGAGTTGATGCTGCAACATTTACAGCTTACCCCTCAGATTATTTTGATACAGAGTTTTGAAGAATTTCTTTTGGTTCCTTCTCCAAAGAGTTCGATTACTCAAGTATCATGACCTCAACATATCCTCAATCATATAAATTATGTGTGTATCCTGACCATCCATCTGCAGAAGCAAAGTGGTGTTGTGGTCAAGCTTTGTACCTACTCTTTTTTAGAAAGACTTTCAAAAGTTTTACTATAAATTGAGCACCTTGATCAGATGACATAATGGACTCTAGTGTCCCATACAATCTAACAATTTCTCAAATATATAATTTAGTATAATCTTCGGCTGAATTAGTTGTTTTGACAAGTAAAAAGTGTGTTTAACTTCTTGAATTAGTCTATAATCACCAAAATTAAATCATGCTTCTAAAGTGAGTGAGGTAACCTTATCACCATATTAATCATCTATCATTTTCACATGAAAAGCTCTATATTGTGTGCAAGACAACCGCCCTTTGATGCTAGACTTTAACTTGTTGTTAATTCAGATAGTTAGACACATAAGATGTCACATGCCTCTTCATATCATTCCATAGTTAGAATTTCTTAATATCGTGATACAATTTCAAAAAAAAAAACTATATAATATATCATTTTGAACTACGCTCCTCTACCATAATTCTCTCTCTAAGCTCATCAACATCAGTACAACAAAAAAGATATTTGTCAATAATTATTATGGAGGAATAAAACAGCTGCAGCTATTATATCCAGTAAAAGAAAATATTATCAGTTAATGAATATCAGCCAAAAATAATTATATTTTTGGGGCCATTTATGAAAATCTCCAGTAAATATTCTGTTTTTACTTTTCCTATTTTCCTTTCTTCATTCTTTTTCCCTCTAAATTGTGTCCCGCCCAAAAATTTAAACTTAACACTAAATAAAGCAAAAATAAAAAACTAATTCAAGTCCTTTACGCCTGAAGAGAAACACCCTCATGAAGGGTACAAAATCCATTTCCATCTTCAAATTGCAGGAAAGCATAACAGTTTGATTCGTCAACCTTCGGCCACCAGATTCGCCTTCGAAAACCATCTCTGTCGCTATTTAATTACTCTCTCTATAACTCGATCTCAATTTCTTTCTTTTAAGGATTAATCTGATCTATCACAACTTTTAGACATGCACAGCGGAAGCAATAAACAAATATCAATATAACTCACATAACATCTAGATAACAAAATCAAAACAAAAATACAAAAGCTACTTACTTGTTGAAGTTTTCACACAATTCCTTCAACTCCTTGTTTTACAGGTCTGCTGTCTTCTACTACTTCATGATTTGAATTTTTAATCAACATTTGTGTGGACAAGTAGTAGTTGGACTGAAGAAGAATTTATTTTCTAGAAAAATCATATGTTTTCTAAAAAATCAACCTCTATTTATTTCCAATTCAACTTCAAAGGGAAGGGAGAGATAAACCTTTTTCAGCCCTTTAATATAGCCTTAACGCCAAAAATGTTTTAGCCTTGATTCCATCTTACTGCCAAAAACATTTTTGGCCCTTTAATACTTTCATAATGCCAAAAAAAAGGTTTTTTAATATACACTTTTTATTCCTTATTTATAGAAGACCAGAAAATAAAATAATATTACTCTTTCTATAACTCCTTTTCTTTTCCAAATTTGATTAGTTAATCAGGCATAGTAGGGATCACAGATTTATTAACTGAGGCTTTCAATTATGATATTAATTTGGTAATGAATGAATAATCATATCATAATAAATTATAAATTATTTCACTAAAAATATGTAATTGCACTCCTAGATTTAAATTCATAATCTACCATTTCATCTTATTTAACTCCCCATGTTAGAATTACCAACACCAATAAATTAAATCAAATTTCTGAAAAAATTTAATTCATTAATTAATTTTATTCTTTATTTATAATTCTAAACTTATTCACATGACGAATATAAAATCCACCTGCAGGGTTTTCACGTGAAAACTTATAAGCAACCATAAAAGGGTGTCTTCTATCTCAAGATCGAGACATGGTTCTATCAATTAATTATTATTTCACTAAGTAATTTGTCATCATGCAATCTATTAGGAATATCTTGATTCATAATAGAGTCTCACATGTTAATATAATAAAATAATAAATCAAACAACATAGATCAGAATAGTAACATAAAGATCAAGAGTATAAGTACATGTAATGGACTAGAGAAGGTGTACTAATATTCAGAGCATAAACAAACATCTCTAATTGCTCCGTTCAATACATACGAAATGTACTAGCACAAGAAGTTGGAATATTACCACTCCGATAATTAAGATCAAATTATATTTAATCTTGTGTTACAATCATCAAAATGTTTGTTCTGCCTTAGCTTTTGACTTTGAACATCAATTTATTACTTTTAAGAACCAATAATTTTAATCTTTCGTGCATGAGTTAAAATATTTCATACACAAAATTGTCTACTATATAAGTAAAGGACACACATGTTAACACAATCATCTATTCAAATAAAAAATTAATTAATTTAATAAATTATCTTGACATGATATGAAAATATAATACATAAACTACATGGTTAATAGTATATCCTAACAACAATAAATAATTCAATTTTATATTTTATGATTTTGTTATCTTTGGATACTTTTTTCTATGACGTGTCTCCGTAAGCTAATTAAATTTGTTGTTAGGTGTTCGTTAATACTTGGTAGGATAAAAAACACTTAAGGTGTGTTTGGTGTGAATTTTTAATTTTTTCATGTTTGGTTGGATTAAATATTTTACAAAATATTTTCCAAATCAATTTATTTTCCTCAAATTTAAGAAAAATGACTTTCCTTCAAAAATTAAGGAAAATATTTTTCAAAATTCTCTTTCAACCTTACTCTCAAGTTAAAACGTTCATACAACTCTCAAAATGATGTGAAACAAGATAGAAGTTAAAGAAAGATAGATACACTTAAATTCAAACAATTGAAATATGTAATGGTGAAGTAACCAAAACACCCTCAATTGGGAACTAAAATCACCTAATCTATTAGAATCCCCAAGAAGGTAGTAACTTTACTTGCAAATCCTAGAAAAGTGTTGAAAATCAACAAAGAGTTATGAAGCTGTCAAACGAGGGACAAATATCCAATCTTCAAAACTAGTGGTTCACCCTAATAGCTAACTATTTATACTGAGGGTTAAGAGGAGTAAGGAAAGACCAAATTGCCCTTCATTTAAATTACAAGCTAATTTAAATGGTAGACACTTAGTATATTAAATATCTTCAAGTCATCCATATTGGAGCCTTTCAAAGATTCCATCTTCATCCATAAATCTTGAATGCTTGAAAGTCCTTAGCTTGAATTTTTGTGAAAGGCCTTATTGAAGTAGCGTCACTTTGATGTACATCACTCTCCTATTCTTCGAAAGAATTCATCCTCGAATTCGCCAATCCTATATCAAAAAGAGATAAATCACTAACATTGAAAACATTATGCATTAAATACTCACTTGGTAAGTCCACTTTGTAAGCATTATCTCCAATCTTTTCAAGCACTTGAATAGGTCCATTTCCTCTTGGTATAAGCTTGTTCTTCCATTTTCTTGAAAATCTCTCTTTTCTAAAGTGAACCCGTACCCAATCACCGTGTGCAAAGGTGACTTTTTTCATCCTTTGTTGGCTCTTTTGGTTGCATCTTTGTTGGCCTTCTCAATTTGCAATCTTACTTTCTCATGGATACTCTTTATAGTTTTTGTCTTAGTTTTTGCATCTACACTCACAATAACATCTTTTGGCAAAGGAGTTAAATCCAATGGAGTCGATGGATTAAAGCCATAAACATACTCGAAAGGGGTTAGACCAATAGATCTATGAATAGTTCTATTATGTGCAAACTCAATTAATAGAAATTAATCCTCTCAAGAAGTTAACTTTTCTTTAACCATAGCTCTAAGAATGTTACCTAAATTTCTATTAACCACCTCGGTTTGACCATCCATTTGAGGATGACAAGAAGTAGAAAATAGCAATTTGATTCTCAAATTTCCTCATTAACATCTCCAAAATGACTAAGAAATCTCTATCACTAACAATTATTTGGGGAACATCATAAAATTTCATCACATTATGAACAAATAAAGTAGCAACATGAGGTGCATCATCAATTTTATGACAAGAAATAAAGTGACCCATTTTTAAAAATATATCCACAACAACAAAGATTCTATCCTTACCATTTCTAGTCCTAGGGAGGCTAACAATAAAATCCATGGAAATATCTAGCCAAGGACCGATAGAAATAGGCAAAGGGGTATACAAGCTATGAGGTTGGGTACACGATTTAGCATGCTTACAATTCAAATACCCAGAACAAATTATTTCCACATCTTTTATCATTTTACGCCAAAAAAATGTTCACTAAGAATAGCTAAGGTTTTTACACTCCAAAATAACCAATTAAACCTCCATTGTGTTCCTCTTTCACCATTAACTCTCTCCATGAAGACATAGGCACACAAAGTTTTCAATTTCTAAGGAATTAGCCCTTCTTTATTTCAAATAGGAGTTCTAACTTCATTTCCCTCCTTAACAACTTACACACACCTACTCAACCTTACCTGACACTCTCTACAGACTTTTCCAAAATCATCATCATTAGAATATAACTCCTTCAAACTCTCAAAACCCATCAACCTAGAATTCAAGGTATTCATTAATTCATATATTCTAGTTAAAGCATCCGCCACAATATTCTCTTTACATTGCTTATATTTAATCATATATGAAAAAGACTCAATGAACTCTATCCACTTGGTATTCCTCTTATTAAGCTTATTTTGGAACCTAATATTATTCAAAGATTCATGATCGGTTCAAATCACAAACACCTTATGCCCCAAATAATGTTGCCAATTTTCTAAAGCTCTCACTAGGGAATAGATTTACTTGTCATAGCTAAAGCTCTCACAGGGGCATGGAGTTCCTTGTCATAGGTAGAATATTGCATTTGAGGTCCTCTTAATTTCTCACTAAAGTACTTTATGGGTATCCCTTCTTGCATCAAGACCGCACCAATGCCTAATTCACTAGCATCACACTCAATTTTAAATATCTTCTCAAAGTTGAGAAGTTGAAGTAATGAAGTGGAACTTAAGTTTTTATTTCAAGATTCTAAAGGCTTCCTCTTGTATTCTACCGCAAATAAAAGTCTCTTCTTAATGACCTCAGTTAGAGGAGTGGCTAAAGAACTAAAACCCTTCACAAATCTTTTATAAAAATTTCTCAACCCATGAATGATTTTAACATTACTAATGGCCAACTTCTAATAGCCTCTACCTTTTCATCATCCACCTCAACTCCTCTTAAACTTATAATAGAGCCAAGAAAAATAACACAGTCCACATAAAAAGAACACTTTTTAAATTTACATGCAACTTTTCATTTCTTAACACATCAAATATCATTCTCAAATATTGCACATGATTATCCAAACACTTTTAATAAACCAAAATATCATCAAAATAAATCAAAATAAAATTATTAATAAATGACTTAACAACATGGTTCATTAATCGTATAAAAGTGCTTGGTGCATTGGTTAGCCTACAGGGCATCACCATCCACTCATATAATCCAAACTTAGTTTTGAAAGCAGTTTACCATTCATCTCCGAATTTCATTTGCATTTGATTGTATCCACTTCTCAAATCTATTTTACAGAATAAGGTAGAACCACACAATTCATCTTGTATATCATAAAGTCTAGGAATGGGATGTTGATATTTTATCATAATTTTATTAATGGCATGGAAATATACACACATCCTCCATGTCACATCCTTCTTGGGTACTAGAATTATGGGCACTGCACATGGACTTAGACTTTCTCTCACCAAACCTTTATTCACAAGTTCTCCCACTTCTCTTTGCAATTCTTTGGTCTTTTGAGTGTTGATCCTATACGCCTCTTTGTTGGGTATTTGAGAACCCAGAAAAAAGTTAATTCAATGCTCTATTCCTCTTAAAGGAGGAAACCCACTTGATATTTCTTTCGTATACAGATCTTTATAATCTGGAAATAAAGAAAAAACAACACTTGGCAAAGATAAAGAGGTTAGTTTATTGTTAGAAAGCAAAGAATAACCTTTAGGTTTAATAAATATGACTTGAGTAGAATCCTCAATGTTTAGCTCTCTCATGCTCTCTCATCCTCAATGACTTGAGTAACCTTAATTTTTTATTTTTCTTGCTTACCCCTCTTTTTTTGTGATAACTCATTCTCACTTGAGCTCTCAACCTCTCATTTTTCCTCTCTTAAGTATCATTTTCTGCTCCCTTACTTCTCTCTTTCTTTTCTTTCTCAATTTTTTTAACTCTCCCATTTTTCTATATTCCTCACTCACTTGAAAAGAAGAAAGTGGGTTAAGAATGTGCTTTTTACCATCCTTAACAAATGCATATTTATTTGACCCTCCATCATGTTTAGCTCCCACATCATATTTTCATGGCCTTCCTAACAATAAATGACAAGCTTGCATTGGTACAACATCACAAAGCACTTCATCATGATAACTTCCAACCTTGAATTTTATCAACACTCTCTTGGTCACCTTGAGTTCACCACATTTATTGAGTCATTGCAATCTATAAGATTTTGTATGCCTTCTTGTTGGCAGTTTTAATTTTTCTACCATAGATACACTAGCAACATTGACACAACTTCCACTATCAATGATAAAGACATAGAATTGCTATTGAACTCTATACCAATTATGAAACAAGTTCTACCTTTGATCAAGATCCTCCCTTGCTATAACACTCATACTTCTTCTCATAAAAAGAATAAGTTTTCCATCATTATTAATTTCTTCTCCATCACCTTCTCCCATAAACTCATCACTATTATCATCCTCCATATGGTCATCTTTAGATTCATCTTTAATTTGATAACCACCATCATTCAATGCAATGATAGCTCTTTCATTAGGACACTCATTTGCTTTATGAATATATCCTCTATATTTAAAACACTTTATTTTAGATGGAGTTTCAAGTTTATATTTGTTATATCTATCCTTGTAGTCCACCTTTGATTTGCCTTTGGCCAAATTAAACTTCAATTCTTGCTTTGAACCTTTGGATTTCTCCCAAGTGGGAGATGATTTCTAAACTTCCTTATTTTTAGCCCATGAAGAATAAGAAAAGATTGAAACTTTGACTTATTTCCCTTTTTAATTACCCTCCACCTTGAGTGTCATTTGATAATATTTATATAAAGTAGAAAGACGATGCAATTTAAATGGTTTCCTTACCTTCTTATTTAAGCCCTAGATAAATCTTGCCACAAGATTCACCACTTCATCATTGACATTAGCTCAAAGTCTTGTATGCTCTAGCTCCTCATAATACTCTTTCACACTCTTACTTCCTTGTTGGAGATTGTAATACTTTTTGAGTGTATTTTTCTCATAATATTGACCCACAAACCTTTCCCTCATGTGCCTTTTCATGTCATTGTAACTTGTAACAAAGTCTCTATTCACCAAAATATATCTTTCAATTTTCTCCCACCAAGTAGAAGCAAAACCCTCAAGGTGACTTATAAGATAATTCATTTTTTTTAACATCACTCACATTGTTGAGATTATATTGTCTTTCAAGTTTCGCAATCCAATCAAGATATTCATTTGGGTCACTACTTCTTCCTTTGAAGAATGGAAGGGTAACCTTGATGTTGTTGAATCTGTGATCTTCATCATTCTTCCTTCTATTGTATTCTCTACCATAACCGGATACCATCCTCCATTCCCCAGTCTTATTCCTTTCCCACCTAACCTCTTTTGTTGAACTTGATCATTGACTCCATAATCGTAATAATCACCATCAAAATAATCATGCTCTTCAAGGTTATATTGGGCTCTGAGTTGAGTTCTATTGACTTGTGGTGGAAGATTTCTTTGTTGATTCCCCCCTTTGAAAATGTTGTTTGATTTCAAACTCTTGGTAAAGTAACATTAGTAGAGATGGTATCTTGCACTACTATGTGGGATGGAATTGTATCAAGATGAGTCTTAATTGATACCTCATTATGTTGACCAATGAGATTGAAAACCTTAAGTGGTTGCTTTGTTATTTCTTGATTTCTTGCCCTTGTATCCACATCTTTTAATGTTCCCTTCATTTCCTTCATTTCTTCCAATAGTTTTGATGCAAAATTTCTATTTTGTTAGAGGATTATCCCTCTAATTGAGGCATTATACCTACAAAATAAATAAAAAGTTAGTAGAAAGAGTCCACCACCACTCACTCACATCATGTTTTCCTCTTTTTGTCACTCACACTCGTGCATCACTCTAAGGCCAAAGGCTTTTATGGATACCTCAAATGAACTCACCTCACTATTGCATGTTACCATTCTTGAATAACCCAAGGTTGAGAGTCAACACCGTCAAATAATTCACAAGTGGTACTACTTCTTCGGATTGGAGTGGAGTTTATATAATCAAGAAGGGACAATTAAAACTAACGGACAAGTAAACAAATAAGCATACAATGAAATGAAAGAAAAAAATGCACGAAAAAAAATTGACATGAATAAATTAAACAGACACAAACTATTTTAACATTAAGTATGAATTAATACTAGAAGTCAACTAGCTAGTAGTAACAAGAAAAGAAGAGAAAATAAGCTTGAAAGATTTGGACTATTTTGTAATTCTCAAATTCATCTTCTTCAATACCCAAGCAAATGAGCTCAAATTTGAGATATAACTTCCCCACAATGCTAGCAACAACTTCTAACCAATAATTTCTTCAACCAAACACCAAATCAATAAAATCCATTTTCATTTTTCTTCTTCAACATGACTTTCAAATTTTTTTCTCTTGAGACATGTATTCTTTGATTTTTTTTTAAATAGAAAACAACAACACCATTTGTAGGGGGTATGGATAACTAACTTATGAAATAGATTTATTATACGTGTAATGAATCTATTTTTCTTTATGCGTGGATATTTCTTAAATTTTGTTTCAATATCTTCTAATGATTTATTCTCTTCATAAGATGTATTCATTAATTTGTTTGGTTTATTATTTTATCCTGTAGTAATTGCAGAGTTACAAATTTCTGTATAATAATTTATCCTAACTGTACAGTAATGTATATCTAATTCTAGATTTTCTATGTTATTTATTATCTTGTGTTGTTCTTCTCGTAGTGAGTTTTTTAAATTATATAAACTATCATATGTACTTTTTTCTAAATTTTCTAAGGTTTCTTCTATCCATATTAATTTTTCTTTTAGATTTTCCATTATTTTTCTAATTCGGTTTCTATAATTAATTTCATTATTTAGATTATCTTGATTTTTTCTCTAGTTTTTCTAATATATTCTAGCATCTCTTAATCTGAATAATATCCTTCTGGGTAAATTTCTTCGTATAACTGTTCTAGCCAATTTGTGGTTTCAATTTCATAGTCTATTACTTTTTCTAATATTATTTTCTTAATATCTATAATTTCTATATCTTTAAGTATATATAAGATTAAAACTTTAAGATAATCTAGATGATCTATCTTTTAAAATTGATTTTACTATAATATTTTGTAGTTGATTGTTTTAGCCTTAGTAGTTCTTGCATATTTTTAGTAAGAAATTCTATATATTTTATATCTTTATTTTCCATGTATTTGTTTATATTTATTTTCATCTGTTTTTCTAGTAACTGTATGTTTCAATATCTTTTTCTAAAAAATTTTATGTAATTTATCATGATAAGTATTTGTAAGAGTAGTTAGGTAGGTATGGTATATAATTTACTCTAGTCATGTAATATTCACCAAATGCTTTTTCTAATATGATTTTTCTTATATCTGCTACTTTTATATCTTTAAGTGCATACAAAATAAGTATTTTAAATTTATCTACCATCACATCAGATAAATTATCATTCATTTTCATAAAATTGCTTTTTTCAAAATATTCCCTTCAACCATGTACATAACAAAATATGGTCATCTTAGATTACTATATACTAGATTATTCTTAAATAACATGTTCTTCGGTCACTATTAGCATGGTAATTTGGATACTTTTTCCCTTAAACAGCGCCTCTACTCTGGTTACTCCCCGCCACGGCTTCTTGCCTCATTCGTTTCACCTTTAGGATGGCATAGTTCTTAGGGATTTTTCTCCGTTTCCACTTTGCTAATAAACTTCTTAACATATTATTCTTCGAATAATTCTACTATAAAGTAACTAATATGAATTTATTTTATCATATCATGATTGTTGGGAATTATGAATTTAGCTATTCATAATCATAAATAAATATACTTGTTCGGGTAGTTTTGATATTTCTGAAGTTTGTTCCTCCATAGCTTTGTCCATTGAAGTATGTCTGTTTTTTAACTGAACAAAATATTTGTTGTGGAATGGAGAGAGTATTTGCTTCAATGCATGAAGGCTTGTTTTTCAATGCCTTCGGTTTCCTTTATTTAAAGAATGAAATCTTTACAAAACGAAATCTTTACACGTTTTTTTAAATGCTAAAAAAAAGAGGCTACTAATCTAAAAAGTCAAAAAGGCTACTACCTAGCCCTATAGCCTTTAAGTCTAGAAAAGTTAAGTCTAAAAAAGTCTACATAGGTAATAATTACAATTCTTTTACGTAAAGACTAAAAAATCTATACAATAATTCAATATCTTGTCTCCGTTAATGTTGTCGTATCTGCTATATCTCCATTATTGCTTCTTATCTTATCTTTTCTTTCCAGCTGGCATTTTGTCTTCTTGATTTTTATTTTAGATGTACTTCTGGAATAATATTATCTTCTCCATTACATCTTGAACATTGGTGATCTGGATATTTGTGTTCGATTATTTTACAATATCTTGTCAGTAGTCCGTCTGAAATAAATCTTTTTTTAATTTCTCTTGCGGTAGATTGTTTTTCTAGGTTTAGTAATGTCATTATCCATTGTCTGACATCTTTCATATCTGCTTGTCGTAGCTCTTTTGAATTTGAGTAAATCATTTGATGATCTCTCGAATAATAGCTCCATATTGGGTTTTCATTAGTATAATTATTTGCTAGTTCTTGGATAATTATAGCTAGTCCAATAAGGGGTTTATTTGCGTAGAAATCGGGTATCTCGATTCTGGGTATCTCCGGTTGCTGTGTAATATCTTCTGATCATATCTCTGGTTAGTCCTATTTTTACAACTTGTATAACTGGTTTTATTTCGTCATATAATATCTCTGCTGGTGCAGTATAACACTTTATATAAAATAAATTTCCTTTTGTTATCCTTTTGTAGGTGGTGAATATCTTATGTAATTCTTCAATAGTTGTAAGTTCTTCTCCGTCTTGGGTGTATATGGTGTTTAATAGTCCATAGTCAAAGCACGTTTTTACTAGGCTTGAGTTAGTTTTGGGTAGTGCAATTAGTTTGTTATATCCTTGTAATTTTTGGGTTATATAGTTGGTGTTTGATTTTTTGGTATTTGTAGCTCTGGGGTTAAGGTTTAGAAAAGTTTGTACTCTATAAATATTTTCTATGTATTTCTGGGTTGTGTAGTTGTACACTTTTTTATCTTGGTTTAGGCTATCTCGGTATGTGGTAATTTGTGGGGGTATGAACAAGTGGTCTTTTTGTGTTTTTGGTGTAAATGGTTTTTCAAATATTTTATTCATATTCGTGTTCTGGTATCTTGGTCTACTAACTCCTTTGCTTGTACCTACAAAAGTAAATTAATAAATGTTATGGGTTTTATGGAGTGTCCCAACGTCTCCTTCTAGCTCTGGAATTTTAACGTCATCCGATCGACTTAGCTCTGCACACTGCTGAGTTAGCTAATTTGTAGCTATAGACTTCAGTTTATCTTCATTAGTCTTTAGCTTTTCTATCTCATTACCCATACTGTTCACTTTCATTGAAAGCGTAGTTAGGGTGTTGAGTATTTTTTCTAGAGTATCTTCTTCTATTATTTCAGTCTGTGTAGATTTATCTGGATATGTAATTTGCAATAACATTTTTGTTAGTACTGATCACTTCAATTGTAAATGTGAAATTTAATATATTCAAAACTAGTCTCCGAATCTCTTTCGTTGTAACTGAATTTTGTATTTTCTTTGTTAACCACCAGCGTACCTGTGTATTATCTGTTCGTACAATAAATTTGTTATATACAATATATGGTTCAAATGCTAACAAACATTTATATAATGAACATAATTCTTTCCTATTTATTTCCCATTTTATTTCTATCTCATTGAACGTACCTGAGTAGTATCTACAATGGTGTTCTATTTTTTCTGCTTCATATCGATATTTAAGTACTCCTCCATAGCTATATTCACTAGCATCTGCTTCTACTATGTATATAAATTTTCTATTTTCATCTGAAAATTGTAATTTTGGTAATTCTTTACAAAGTAATTTTATTTTTTGAACTTGTTTTTTATCTTCTTCATTATAGTTATATTCTACATCCTTTTTTAATTTTTTCTGTAGTGGTTTTAAAGTTTCTGCTAATTTTGGAATATATTCTCTTACTTGGTTTACTAATCCTAAAAATGATTGTAATTTCTTTTTTGTATCTAATTCTTCTTTCGAATTTATTATTTTTTGTACTATATGTTGTTGCATTTTTACACCGCTTATATCTATTTGTATTCCTAAAAATTCTATCTGATTTTTCATAATTTCAGCTTTCTTTTTGCTTAGACTTATTCCCAATTTTTCTATTATATCTGTAAACTGTTCCAATAATTTTAAATGTTCTTCTTTGGTTTTTGTATATAACAATATATCATCTATGTATACTATACAATTAGATAATTGTTTAAAATAATTATCCATAAAATATTGATGTCTACCTGGTTCATTTTTATATCCAAATGGTAATACATTCCATTCATAAAATCCTTGTGGTACCGTAAATGCGGTTAATTCTTTAGATTCTTCTTCTAACTTTAGATGGTAAAATCCTGATTTACAATCGAATTTGCTAAAATAATTATATCCTTCTATTTGCCTTATTTTTAATATCTTATTTGGTATTGGATAATTATATGTTATAGTTTTTGCATTTAAATTTCTGTAGTCAATAACCATCCTACTTTTTCCTCTTTTTTGTTCACTATGTTTATTTACTATAAATGCTGGACTATTATGTTTACTATTACTTTTTGTATATATTGTTTTTTTAATAATTCATCTATATGCATTTTAAATTCTTTTAAATCGTCAAAATTATATGTTAATGGTTTTTGGGTTATTATACTATTTTTATCTATTAATTCAATTTTTATAGTAGTTTTATGTTTTTCTCATCCTTTTAATGGATCTTCACTGTATAATTGTTCTAATTTTTTCTTAATTATCTCTATCTTATTTATTGAAAATATAGTTATTTCTGTTTTATTTATCGAAAATACTACTAGTTCTATTGTATCTTCAGTATTTTTTATATTTTCTAACTTTTGTGTAATTTTTTCACTTCCTTTTATCCAATCAGTTTTCTTTCTTATTTTATTATTAACTCTTTTTGCTCTCACTTTCTGTTTGCATGGTGTTGTAAACCACCAATCGGTTCTAGTTATTATATGTGAGTATAATTTATCTAAAAATGGCATTCCTAAAAGTATATCTTTTGATGTTAGTTCATAATTATAAATTTCTTCTATTGTTAATATCTTATCCAATACTTGCATTTTTACATTCCTAGCTTTATAAGGAATTAAGCTTCCTTCATTATTAAATCCTTTAACTATTATTGGTGTTTTTAGTTTATCCCATTTACTTTCTGGTAAGCAATTATATCTACATAAATTAGCTTCTTCTCATGTATCTATCATAGGCGTATAATATCTATTGTAATATCCTTCTACTACTATCTTCATTAATACATATATCTTCATTTTTATGTTAAGGCTCTCCTTAAGAATAATTTCTCCTTGTTATATGTTAAGGTTAATTGTGTATGTTCTATATTATATTGTTTTACTTGTTCTAACCATTTTATTCCTACTATTATATCTGTTTTTTGCATCTCATCCTTTACTTCAAATTCTATTTTTATTTTTCTAACTCCTATTATTATTTCTTTTTCTGCTATGTTTTTACTATTTACAAAACTTCTTGGTAGGTCTGGGCACATATCATTATCAGTTTTTATTTCTTCATTCTTTACTAGATATTTTGCTATATAATTTTCTTCTTGTCCTGTATTTAAGAGTATTAAATATTCTTTTTCATTTATTTTTCCTGTTATGTAATATTGGTTTAAATTACTTATCGAATTTATTTCATAACTTGTTCTTTTTGATGAGCTTGATGATTCTGGTTTTTTATCAGCTATTCTTTTCGTTGTACTTATTCTATCATTTACTATTTCTCAATTTTCTTCTATATCTATGTCTCTGTAGCTATAGTCATTATAATCTATTGTTTTTACAATCTGTTCAAATTGGCTTTCTATTCGTATTTTGTTAATTTTAGTTTTTCCTGTTATTTATGTTTTGTTGTTAATACATATAAATTTTTGCATCTTGCTGTAAATATTTTACTTCCTGGGGTTAATTCTATTCCTGATATCTTCCAATATAATACGAGTGATTTATCTATATTTTTATCTGTTACTGCTACTGAATAATTTGCACTTATTATAAATTTAAATTTTTGGTATATTAAATTTCCTTTTACGACAGTTATTATGCTTTTTCTATAGGTTTTATAATTCTATCATCTGCTAAATATAATTCTATTGGTGTATCTATTCCTTCTCTAAAATATATTTTTATTAATATCTCTGTACCTCCAAGGTGTACATATTTTATTGGATCTCCTTTACTTTTTATATCATTTATTTCTTTATTAATTATTCTTTTTGTTACTAGTGGTATACTAGATTTGCCTTTTGCATATCTACAGTCTATTACATGTTCTTTTTGGCATACTACATAATATTCGTCTTTTTTTTCTAGTAAAAATGTTTTTTATTGTTGGCATTTTATATATTTTTCTACACTTAAATCTAATTCTTTTCCTTTTATTTCATCAAATATGTTACTGTCAAATATTATTTTTTGTTTCGTTCCTTCATCATTTAAATATTCTTCCTTTGTTATTATTTTTATATCTTCTTCAGTCATTTGATTCATCTAGTTCACTATCTATTTTAGTAGCTGTTTCGTTTTCCGAAATTTTATATATACTATCCTCACTTTCTAATTCATAATCTATATAATCTATCTGCATATATTCTGTATTATCTATTTTTATTTCTGATATTTGTTTATTTTTTGGATTTTTAGGTAATTTACAATCTCTAGCTAAATGTCCTAACTTTCCACAATTATAACAAGTACATTCTTTTATTGATTTCTTCTTTCTATATGGTCTTTTGTATTTATAATTTTTTATATAATATCTTTTTCTTGGTTTCTTGTATTTGTATTTTGATTTCTTATATTTCTTATGTCTTTTTCTTTTCTTATAATATCTTTCTTCACATCCAAATTGAGGTGCTATTTTATTTTTGCAACATGCTAAATTTCTTATTAATGTTTTTTCCATTTTTAATTCTTCCCTATATTTTTCACATAAGTTTCTATACCATTGTTGTAAAAAATTTATTCTTGCTCCTAACGTATCTACTATTTTTGCATCTTCCCAACTTTTTATTATCTTTGAACTAAATGGTTCGGGTAATTTATTAAAATATAATTTTCTTATTTCTTTACTTTCTTCTATACTATATGCTCCTTTATAATAATATTCTTTAAATGCGCAAGTATATTCATCTATATAACACATATTACATATTGCTAATTTTAACATTAAATTCCTATTTGTATCTTTTTCTTCATCTTGTTCTTCTTCTATTGTTGTCATACTACCAAATTCATCTTTTATAGTTGTTTCATATTTTTTTAATAATTCTATAGGTGTTAGTTTAGTTGTTGTTGATGATGTTCCTTCTATAGGTTTATTAGCTCTTAATACTTTCTTGTTGTTTTTAGTTAAATTTGAAAACCATAGTTTTACTGATCCTATTAATGTTCTTTCTATATATTCTGGTGCATCTGTTATGTTTATATTATTATCTAATAATTGTTTTGTCATATATCTTATCCATAATTGTATTGTTTTTTCTGTATCTATTACACAGTCTAGGTCTAAAAAGTTATAATTTTTATTAACTATCTGTTTTGGTGTCCATTTGTCATATTCATTATATTTTTTAAATTTACTTTTATAATATATAGGTTTTCTTATTTCTGCTGTTTTAGGTATTATATTTTCATCTTCTTTTTTATCAAGAGTATTTATTTTTGTGTTGGTACTTTCCAAGTTTTCCTCATTAATTACTTCTTGTTTTTCACTGATTTCTAAATTTTTTGTATTTATTAATATTTCTGTATATGTTTCACTATCTTCTGAATCATAATTATCTGTCTCTTCAATGTCTATATTATTTATTTCTAATTCCTTGTTTTTTATTTCCAATTTTTCCTTAAATTGATTTATCTCGTTCAGTAATTTTTGTTCCCTATCTTTTTCTTCTTTTTCCTTTTGTCTTTGTTCATACAGGTTTTTTAACATTTGTAGTTCTTTTTCTAATTCAGCAATCCTACTATTTTTAGTTTCTTCTATTTTTCGTATTTCTTCCGTAGTTTGTTGTTTAATTTTTTCTATTTCCTTTTTCCTATCTATTTCTTCATTTTCTTTTTCTATTCTTACCATTGTTGTTAGTTTATCTTCCAATTTTAATTATTCTTTTTCTAACATCAGATATAAATGTTCACCTATTTTCTTATATCTTCTTCCTAGATTAGAAAATACTATTTTTATTTTTAATCCTTCGTGATTTTCATATATTTTTTCATCTATTATAAATTCTTCTTTGTTCATTTTATTGTGAATAGTTCATGTTGGTATATATATTCTAAGCTGTCTATTTGTGATTCTAATTTTGATATTTCATCTTTTTGTGTATTTATTGAGTTTTTACTAACTCCGGCAAATATATTATAATGTAGTCTTTCTATTCTTATTTTTACTTCTTTACATTTTTCAGAAATAATTTGTTTTAATTCTTTGTATTGTTGTACTTTATTCATTTAAACCATATTTATAATATCTTGGCGGATATCTAAATCTAATTTTATCATAATTAGGTGGTATATGTCTCGTTCTTCTAGATTTTAAATGGATTATTAATTTTGCTTCAATACTAGATATTAATGTAATTAGGTAGGCTAATCTTTGTGGGTTTTCTTTTGTTTTGTTTAGACTTATATATTCTGAATAATTATTAATTAAAGATTCTTTAATTTTTCTAAAAGCTTCTGTATTTTTAAATGGTCTTCTCATAATCAATTCAATAAAACCCATAACATTTATTAATCTACTTTTGTAGGTACAAGCAAAGGAGTTAGTCGACCAAGATACCAGAACACGAATATGAATAAAATATTTGAAAAACCATTTACACCAAAAACACAAAAAGACCACTTGTTCATACCCCCACAAATTACCACATACCGAGATAGCCTAAACCAAGATAAAAAAGTGTACAACTACACAGCCCAGAAATACATAGAAAATATTTATAGAGTACAAACTTTTCTAAACCTTAACCCCAGAGCTACAAATACCAAAGAATCAAACACCAACTATATAACCCAAAAACTACAAGGATATAACAAACTAATTGCACTACCCAAAACTAACCCAAACCTAGTAAAAACTTGCTTTGACTATGGACTATTAAACACCATATACACCCAAGATGGAGAAGAACTAACAGCTATGGAAGAATTACACAAGATATTCACCACCTACAAAAGGATAACAAAAGAAAATTTATTTTATATAAAGTGTTATACTGCACCAGCAGAGATATTATATGACGAAATAAAACCAGTTATACAAGTTGTAAAAATAGGACTAACCAGAGATATGATCATACCAGAAAATATTACACAACAAACGGAGATACCCAAAATCGAGATATCCGATTTCTACGCAAATAAACCCCTTATTGGACTAACTATAATTATCCAAGAACTAGCAAATAATTATACTAATGGAAACCCAATATGGAGCTATTATTCGAGAGATCATCAAATGATTTACTCAAATTCAAAAGAGCTACGACAAGTAGATATGGAACATGTCAGACAATGGATAATGACATTACTAAACCCAGAAAAACAATCTACCACAAGAGCAATTAAAAAAGGATTTATTTCAGACGGACTACTGACAAGATATTGTAAAATAATCAGACACAAATATCCAGATCACCAATGTTCAAGATGTAATGGAGAAGATAATATTATTCCAGAAGTATATCTAGAATAAAAATCAAGAAGACAAAATGCCAGCTGGAAATAAAAGATAAGATAAGAAGAAATAATGAAGATATAGCAGATACGACAACATCAACGGAGACAAGATATTGAATTATTGTATAGATTTTTTAGTCTTTACGTAAAAGAATTGTAATTATTGCCTATGTAGACTTTTTTAGACTTAACTTTTCTAGACTTAAAGGCTATATGGCTAGGTAGTAGCCTTTTTGACTTTTTAGATTAGTAGCCTCTTTTTTTTAGCATTTTAAAAAAAAAGTGTAAAGATTTCGTTTTGTAAAGATTTCATTCTATAAATAAAGGAAATCGAAGGCATTGCAAAGCAAGCCTTCATGCGTTGAAGCAAATACTCTCTCCATTCCACAAAAAATATTTTGTTCAGTTAAAAAACAGACATACTTCAATGGACAAAGCTATGGAGGAACAAACTTCAGAAATATCAAAACTACCCGAACAGGTATATTTATTTATGATTATGAATAGCTAAATTCATAATTCCCAACAATCATGATATGATAAAATAAATTCATATTAGTTACTTTATAGTAGAATTATTCGAAGAATAATATGTTAAGAAGTTTATTAGCAAAGTGGAAACGGAGAAAAATCCCTAAGAACTATGCCATCCTAAAGGTGAAACGAATGAGGCAAGAAGCCGTGGCGGGGAGTAACCAGAGTAGAGGCGCTATTTAAGGGAAAAAGTATTCAAATTACCATGCTAATAGTGACCGAAGAACATGTTATTTAAGAATAATCTAGTATATAGTAATCTAAGATGACCATATTTTGTTATGTACATGGTTGAAGGGAATATTTTGAAAAAAGCAATTTTATGAAAATGAATGATAATTTATCTGATGTGATGGTAGATAAATTTAAAATACTTATTTTGTATGCACTTAAAGATATAAAAGTAGCAGATATAAGAAAAATCATATTAGAAAAAGCATTTGGTGAATATTACATGACTAGAGTAAATTATATACCATACCTACCTAACTACTCTTACAAATACTTATCATGATAAATTACATAAAAAAATTTAGAAAAAGATATAGAAACATACAGTTACTAGAAAAACAAATGAAAATAAATATAAACAAATACATGAAAAATAAAGATATAAAATTTATAGAATTTCTTAATAAAAATATGCAAGAACTACTAAGGCTAAAACAATCAACTACAAAATATTATAGTAAAATCAATTTTAAAAGATAGATCATCTAGATTATCTTAAAGTTTTAATCTTATATATACTTAGAGATATAGAAATTATAGATATTAAGAAAATAATATTAGAAAAAGTAATTGACTATGAAATTGAAACCATAAATTGGCTAGAACAGTTATACAAAGAAATTTACCCAGAAGGATATTATTCAGATTAAGAGATGCTAGAATATATTAGAAAAATTAGAGAAAATCAAGATAATCTAAATAATGAAATTAATTATAGAAACGGAATTAGAAAAATAATGGAAAATCTAAAAGAAAAATTAATATGGATAGAAGAAACCTTAGAAAATTTAGAAAAAAGTACATGTGATAGTTTATATAATTTAAAAAACTCACTACGAGAAGAACAACACAAGATAATAAATAACATAGAAAATCTAGAATTAGATATACATTACAGTACAATTAGGATAAATTATTATACAGAAATTTGTAACTCTGCAATTACTACAGGATAAAATAATAAACCAAACAAATTAATGAATACATCTTACGAAGAGAATAAATCATTAAAAGATATTGAAACAAAATTTAAGAAATATCCACGCATACAGAAAAATAGATTCATTACACGTATGATAAATCTATTTCATAAGTTAGTTATCCGCACCCCCCTACAAATGTCAAATAAAATTCAATCAAATTCAATTTTTTTTTATTTTTTCTTTTTTGAAAATATCAAAACCCTAAGACTTTCATTTGTAAAAATTAATTTAATCCAAGCTCTTGATATCAATTTGAAGTGTAATAAGAAAATGGAAGCAAGAGAGAATTAAAGATAAAAATTAAAGAAAGATAGACATAATTAGATTCAAACAATTGAAAGATGAAAGGTGAAACTAACCAAAACACTATTCAATTGGGAACTAAAATCACCTAATCTATTAGAATCCTCAAGAAGGTAGTAACCTTACTTGCAAATCCTAGGAAAGTGTTGAAAATCAACAAAGAGTTATCAAGCTCTCAACCGAGGCATAAATATCCAATCTTTAAAAGTAATGGTTCACCCTAATAGCTAACTATCTATACTAAGGTTTAAAAGAAGTAAGGAAAGACCAAATTTCTCTTCATTTAAATTAGAAGATAATTTAAATGGTAGAAACCTAATATATTAAATATCTTCAACTCATCCATATTGGAGCCTCCCAATGATTCAATCTTCATCCATAAAGCTTGAAATGCTTGAAGGTTCTTAGATTGACTTCCTGTGAAAGACCTTCTTGAAGTAGCATTACTTTGATTACATCACAAAATCACTCACCCCTTACCCAACCCCAATCCCATACCACCCCCATACCCTACCAACCCCCATAAAAAAATATTTATTTTTTTAAAAAACTATTTCAAAAAATTTTTTAATCCATCCCCAACCCCCACCCCCTACTAGCCCTCTCAAAAAAAATATTTAATTTTTTTTAAAAAAATTCAAACTCTTATCTTACCCGACCACACACACCCCTACACACACACAAAAAAAAAATTTAATTTATCTTTTTCAACAGTTTCCTTATCCCAACCTCACTCTCCTACCTCGACCCCACCACCACCACCAATACTAGCCCCCACCACCAACAATAATAACCAACCAAAAATATTAATTTGTTTTCAGTAAGAAATTCAAAAAAAAATTTGACCCCACCCCTACCACCTATTCTGACCCCCCCCCCCTCTTTTCCTCCACAAAATAATTTTAATTTTTTAATTTATTTTTTACAAAAAATTAAAAAAAAAATCTTACCCCTACCTTTCTTACCATATTTGTTTTCATTATTTATTATTAAATATATATAAATACTTCTAGAAAATATTTTCGTACTTGCATAACAAACACAAAAATATAAGTAAGAAACAACTTATTTTTCTAAAAAATATTTTCTCATCCATATTGAATACACTCTAAAAATAGTTTTTTTTTGGGGTCAAATTATTTTTCTAAAAAGTATTTCTACTTTTTAGCTAAACGCTAAAATGTATTTTCTAAAAAGTATTTTTTTCATTCACCAATGAAATAGTAGAAAATATTTTCCTCTCATCAACCAAATAAAAGAGAATAGGTAAGAAACCAACTTTTTTCCATGAAAAATATTTTCCATCATACCAAACACACCCTTAGAGATGTGTCTGAACATAATTTATATTATATTATAAAGAAGTGAGAGTCCTAGAGCCACTTTTGGTGTTGATACTTGAAGTTATAATTAGTGGATTCTGATGTTTAGTATATTCATTTTACTCTTTCACTTGGATCAAAATTTCAATCAAGGTTTTATGACTGTCTGCATGTATGGAACGGTATCCATGTTTGTTAACAAATCACTAATAACTTAGATAAACTTCATAGGGAGATTTAATTAAGGGTGGTAAAAAAATTTAAAAATTAGGTGTAGGTGACTTAAGTCTTAATTATTGAGTGTGGGTGACAATTATTAAATGATGGATTAAGAAAGTTCTATACATATGTGAGAATTTCACTCTCAAGTTTTTATTCTACACTTTGGCCCAATATAAAATCATAATAACTAAAAATGGAGGGTGGAAATGTAGCTGCTACTCCTGTTGTCTCTCTCTTCGCTTGGATTATCATTATTCATTGTTGATGCTACTTTTTTCTTCTCCCTCTTCATTATCATAGTCTTCTTCTTCATTATAATATCTTCTTGTTCATTGATTCTTCTTTTTCATTTGTCATACCGTTGTTATAGTTGTTGTTGTTGCAACTACTGCTACTAGATTAAATTTTGCTCGTATATCACTAGGCATTACTTCATAGGTGATTGTAATGCCCCGAATCTGGTACCCGAAATGCTACACGGTGCTCATGATCCCAAAAAACCACAAGTTAACTCATGACTGTTATCTATACCTATATACTACATAATATATTGTATGACTGCGGAAACATGAACTGAAAGGCCATAAGGTTCAAGACTGTAACATAACTAATAAAGATATAACATCTGAATGGGGTATGAAATACCCAAAACAAAACTAAAATTACATGATAGTCTGAACATGCTAGTATGGAAAGCCTCTAACTAACTGAATTGTCTGAATGAGGAGTTGATGGGACATGTCCCCAACTAACTCCAACAAACAAATTACTTAATGAGATAATAAATAAATGATCATGTCCTTGAGAGATGAGGACTCACTGCTAACTCTGACTGTTGAGACTGGAATGCTACTAATTCTCTGGAGCTCGTGCTTCTGAACCTATGGTATAAGACACCATAGCGCAAATGTGTCAGTACTTTGAATGTACTGGTATGCATGTGAGGTAGGTTGAATGCATGGGTTCATATGTATGAACAATATTGAATACATAGTAACTTTATCAGAGATCGTGATAACATGAATTTACTGATAACTAAGATGACTGATAACTGAGTTCTGATGGATGATATAACTGATAACATAAGTGACTGTATCTGACAGTCCTGAATATGATGGAACTAGCTGAGTTTTGTACTATTCTGAGTTGACTGTATTTGACAGTCTTGAATTCTATAGAACTATCTAATTTCTAATACTGAGACTGATTGGTTGTATCTAACAATCCTGATTCTGTAACTAAAACTGTGGGAAGTAGTAATCTAACCAGCATGCCCCAAATAAAGAATTATAGTTGAGTTGGGGTCCAATCTGTAACCCCAATTAGAAGGATGTCAATATTGCACCGCTAGTAAGGACAAGCTGTGAGTGACCCTCATCTGACAGTGTCCTTAAAAGAGAATGGTGGGCCCTTCATATGACAGTGCTTATCCACCTCATCAACCCTCATCTGACAGTGTTGATGTCTCAACCTATGCTGGTTACATAGTTCTGGAACGCAAGGATAACTTCTAAGAATCACACCCTTATTTGACAGTGTGTGTTCCCATCCTTGGGTTCACTCGGTGCTAATTCCTACTCCCATCTGAATAGACCCTAATCATTGATTACTGAACTGAACTGGACTAAAGTAATTGAGTTTCGTTGACTGACGGAGTAGTACTGAGATTACTGTATTACTGAGCTTTCCTGAGTCACATAACTGACTGAGTTCTATGGATCATGGCTTGACTGAGGATATCGTGAAAACATGACACGAACTCTAGGCACACAACTATATTTTTCGGGTACAAGTACCCCAGGACTCGATGAAAGGAAACTGATAAGGCATGACATTCTTGAATACATGACTAACATCAAAAATCCATAATACAATAATTGAAGATATTTCATGGGCATTTGATTATCATAGCTTGGTACGTGAATAAGATAGCATGTATACATAGCATAATTTCCTATGTCTAACTCATGAGCAATCCAACAAACAATTTCAATACATAAGAATAGAATGGAATGTATTTTGGATCACAATTAAGCTATAGTGCATAATTTCTATCCTCCTAGACATCTTATCAAACACCTTGTGTGCACTCTTAGGCATAAGCCTAATCATCAAATTGACACATTATAAATAATTCAATTTATGGATTTCACTCACTTTCTAATGTAGTTTCATGAAAAACACATAAATATTTCGACTTGGGAATCATATTACAAGATAAACATAGTTACAACCAACCCACAACATAAATATCATGATTCATAATGTAAAATAGGGTTCTTGAGCTTTATGGTCAAAAGGAATCCATAAATCAACACAACGCATACCTTAGTTCTTGATTTAGCAAAGATTGATGGAGAGACTTTCTTGAAATTGAATCCCCAATTGAAACCCAAGCTTGTTCTTGAGAGAAAATTGAGGGAAACTAGTATATTTTGGGTTCCAAATAGCTGAATCTCATGTTAAAGGGCTTAAATAGGGGTAAAAAATTGGCCCTTTTAACCCTGGACATGGCTTTTAATTTCAGTGAAATTTTCCCGAATTGGACCCCTGGTGCGACGCAGCGCTATCGCACCGTGTTACTACAATTTGACAATTAGGAAATAGGGAAATGGCGCGACACGAAGCCATTACATTGCCACTTTGTTTGTGAATTGGAAGTTTGGCTCGATGCGAATAAATCGCCCTGGGACACTGGAAGAAAGACAATTGTTATTTTATCTTGTGGCGCGGTGCGCCACTGACCAATATGGCGTTGTTTTGCGACAGGGACTTGAAATAGTCATAACTTCTTATCCGGTTATCAGATTTAGATAAATTTTATATTGATGGAAAGCTTATTGAATTTCCCACATGGAAAAAATTAAAAATCTTGAAAATTCCCCATGGAATAAACGTTATTAAATATAGAAGATAATACTAAACATTCTTGGGATGAAATTAGTTAAGAAACTTCGGGGTATTACAATATCTCCCCTTAGGAATATTCATCCTCAAATAAGACTGACTGAGATGGGAAAAATGATGAGTTGAAGTACATACTAACCATGAGCAACTGAAGCATGACTGATATGTCTGAGATTTATACTGAGCATGCATATCTGATGCATGATTTTATGACTTAACTGACTCATGAACACATGACTGAGATTTCTGATAACTGAATTTCTCACTAGGAGAATGCATGTCTGATGCATGAGCACATGAATAATCTAATACATGAACATATAGTTAGATATGCAATGGTACTTAGTACCAAGTTTAAAAAAATCCTTAACATGAGGTTGATACCAAGTCGTAACTGAAATCTGGACATGAAACTGAAAAACTTAAGGAAAACTGTTACCTTGAGCTTGATCTGAGTGGCAGAGGAGGTGAAGGTACTTGATATGCATTTCTGCTTCTTCTTCCTAAGTATCTCCCTCAACGGACTGATTCTACCAAAGAACTTTGACTAGAGGGACTTCTTTGTTCCTCAGTCTATAAGTCTGGTAGTAGAGAATTTCGACTGGAATCTTCTCATAAGAAAGGATATTCTGAACATCTATGCTCTGAATAGGGACTACAACTTCTGGGTTACCTATACACTTCTTGAGCAAATAAACATGGAAGACTGTATGAACAGAGGCTAGATCTGAAGGCAATTCGATCTCATAAGCTACCTTGCTAAAGCGAATGAGAATTTTGAAGGGACCAACATATTGGGGACTGAGCTTTCCCTTCTTACCAAACGTCTTCACTCCCTTCATAGGAGAGATATTTAGATATACATAATCACCAACCTCGAACTCAAGATCCTTTCTACGCACATCCACATAAGACTTCTATCAGCTTTGAGCATCCTGAAGTCTTTCTTTGATCAACTGGACTTTCTCTAAAGCATCGAACACTAAGTCAGACCCTATAACTGAGGCCTCACTAACTTCAAACCAATCGATTGGGGATCTGAATCTCTTACCATAAAGAGCTTTGAATTAAGCCATCCAAATACTGGAATAATAGCTATTATTGTATGCAAACTCAATCAAAGGAAAGTGGTCATCCCAACTACCCTTAAAATAAATTACACACGCCCTTAGCATATCTTTTAGAGACTGACTGGTCCTTTCTTCTTGACCATCTGTCTGAGAATGAAATGTTTTAATGAGGTAAATTTGGGTATGAAGACCCTTTTGAAATGCTTTCTAAAAAATAGAGGTAAACTGGGTACCTCTATCTGAGATAATAGATAACAGAACACTGTGCAATCTGACCAACTCTCTGATGTAGAGTTTGGTGTAATCCTTGGCTGAATAAGAGGTATGAACTGGGAGAAAAAGAGTTGACTTGGTTATCTTATCTACAACGACCCAGAATGAATCATGCTGACAATGAGTTCGAGGCAAACCCATCACGAAGTTCATGTTCACTTTTTCCCACTTCCAAGTAGGAATGATGAACTCCTGCATAGGTCCACTAGGCTTCTGATGCTCTATCTTAACCTGTTGACATGTAGAGCACTTATCCACAAACTCTGCAATATCCCTCTTTATCCTACACCACTAATAGACCTCTCACAAGTCGCAGTACATCTTTGTGGCCCCTGGATGAATAGAGTAGCATGCACCATGCACTTCTACAAGAATTCGATGCCTTAATTCATCTACAGCTGGAACACACAGATGACCCTGACAACGCAAAACACCATTTCCCCCTTGGGAGAAAACCTCCACTTTTTGATCCTTAATTGACTCTTTCAACTTGACTAAACATGGATCTCTATCTTCCTTTTCTTTTACCTCTGAAACTAGAGATAATTTTGAATTATTCTGAAACCATATATCACCCTCCTATGTATCGACTAAGCAAACACCAAGTCTGGCAAGCTAATGGACTTCCTGAGCTAACTTTTTCTTATTGTCCTTAATATGAGCAACACTACCCATAGACAGTCTACTGAGAGTGCCGGCCACTATATTGGCCTTGCTCAGATGATAAAGGACACTCATGTCATAGTTTTTCAAGAGCTCTAACCACCTTATCTGATAAAAATTGAGATCTTTCTGAGAAAAGACATAACGAAGGCTCTTATGATCTGTGAAAACATCTACATAAAATCTGTATAGATAATGCCTCCAAATCTTTAAGGTAAATACTACGGTTGCTTACTCAAGATCATGAGTAGGATAATTCTTCTCATGGGGTTTAAGTTGTCTGGAGGCGTAGGTTATGACCTTACCATAATACATAAGGATACAACCCAAACCTACTCTGGATGCATCACAATACACTACTAAACCATCTGGAAAGGCTAGGACTGAAGCTGAGGTGAGTCGAGTCTTCAACTCCTGAAAACTCTTCTCGCAAAGATCTGACCACTGAAACTTGGCTTTCTTCTGAGTCAATCTGGACACAGGGGATGCAATAGAAGAAAATTCCTTAACAAAATGCCTGTAATAGCCAGCCAAACCCAAAAAAACTCTTGATATCTGATGGAGAGACAGGTCTGGGCCAGTTTCTTACTTTGGTCTTTTGAGGATCTACTTTAATGCCATCACTTGAAATGACATGGCCAAGGAATGCTACTAACCTTATCCAAAATTTGAACTTACTGAATTTGGCGAACAGCTGATGATCTCTGAGAGTCTGAAGTACAATTCTGAAATGGTCTGCATGATCACGCTCACAGCGGGAATAGACCAGAATATCATCTATAAAGATTATGACAAACATATCCAAGTACTGCTTGAACACACGGTTTATCAAGTCCATAAAAGTTGCTGGGGCATTGGTAAGACCAAAGGACATAACTAGGAATTTGAAGTGACCATACCGAGTATGGAAGGCTATTTTCAGAATGTCACATTCTCTGACTCTGAGCTGATGATAGCCGAATCTGAGGTCTATCTTAGAGAAATAACTGGCACACTGAAGTTGGTCAAACCAGTCATCGATTCTGGGAAGTGGATACTTGTTCTTGACCGTGAATTTATGGATTTAACGGTAGTCTATGCACATTCTGAAAGAACCATCTTTCTTTCGCATGAATAATACTAGTGCACACCACGGGGATAGACTGGATCTGATGAATCCCTTATCTAAGAGATCCTTCAACTGTTCTTTCAGTTCTTTGAGTTTTGCTGGTTCCATTCTCTATAGAGGAATAGATATAGCCATAGTATCTGGAAGAAGATCGATGCCGAAGTCTATTTCCCTTTCAGGAGGAATCCCTGGAAGATCTTCGGGAAATATATCTAAATATTCATTTACTACAAGTACTGATTCAAGGCTGGGAGTTTCAGAACTAGTGTCCTTAAATCAAACAAGATGATAGACACATCCCTTAGATATTATTTTCCGTGCCCGAAGGTAGGAAACAAGTTGACCTCTGAAAGTGAATACACTACCCTTCCACTCTAGGACAGGTTAATTCGGAAACTGAAACTGGACTATTCTATTTCTGCAGTAGACTATGGAATAGTAGGAATAAAGCCAATCTATGCCGATAATGACATCAATATCAATCATCTCTAATTCAACTAAGTCTACTAAAGTGACTTTCTAAAATATCATAACCGGGCAGTTTCTGTATACGCCAGGCTATGATGGTTTTACCCACTCGGGTAGAGACTGAAAAAGGGATCTGCTAGAATTTTAGGACTGACTCCGAAATCAACTACTATATAAAGAGTAACAAAGACAAAGAAGATCCTGGATCTAGCAAAGCGTAAACATGCATATGAAAGATCTGTAACATACCAATAACCACATCAGGAGAATTTTTTTGATCTTGCCGGGACTGGAGAGCATAAAGTCTATTTGGGCGTTGCCCACTAGTAGCACTGAAAGTGGCACCCTACTAATTTGGGCGACCAGACTGGGCTGAGGAATGGTTATGCTGAACCCGATAGCCTGACTGTGGACAATCTCTGACTCTGTAGCCTGGCTTGCCACATCCAAAATAGACATCACTACCAGCTCTGTAAGCACGCTTATGGTTCTTACCATAAGTCTGACAAAGGGGATTAGTTAGGGTATTGCTGACACTGCCCTGAGACTTAGAACCTAGAGCCCTATCTTTATTACCATCCCTAAACTTAGGATCTGGAGCACTAGCTGATGAAGGAGCTAGAACTGACGGCTTAGGATGAAACTGAGAATGGTTTTCTACTTCTGATTTAGGCTGAGCAAAGTTGAAACTACCAGTCTTTGCTCTCTTATTCTGCTTCTCCCTCTTCTTAATCTTTTGATTTTCTATCTGCTGAGCATGAGTCATAAGCCTGGCTAAAGTCATGTCACTATTCAATATCATAGACCTACACTCATTGACAACACTATCATTCACCCCAGAAACAAACTTACTCATCTTGTCTCTGTTATCTGTAACCATATAAGGGGCATACCTAGCTAATTGAGTAAACTTATGAGAATACTCTTTCACCATCATGTTGCCCTACCTGAGGTTGATGAGTTCTAACACCTTAGCTTCTCTGAGCTCTTGGGGAAAGAATCTATCTAAGAATACGGTGACAAACTCCTTTCACTCTATAGGCCCTGCATCATTTGGCCTTTCTAACTTCTACTGCTTATACCAAGTGTGAGCAACATCCTACAACTGATATACAGCTAGCTCAGCACTCTCAACAGCTGACACCCCATAATGTCTATAACCTTCTGAACCTAATTGATGAATTCCTAAGGGTCCTCATCTAACTTAGACTCGAGAAAGGATGGAAGATTCATTCGGGTAAAATCTCGAATCCTGGCTACAGCCGAATTGGCCACTGGGTTGGACAGAACAATAACTGGTCATTCATTATGAGCAGTAAGTAACTGAGCAAGAGTAGTGAATGCAGCTCTAAACTCTGCATGAGAAACATATTTATCCAAAGGTTCTTCGGACTGAGGGGCTGACTGATTCTCATTTCTTTTTTTAGAAGAATGTTCTGTAGAAGAAATAAAGAAATGGATTAGACTGAGAGATTGACTTGAGATTATGCTCACTGGCACGAAAGGAATACTGAGAGAAAGGAAACAATTCCTAAAACATCTCTTAGCCTCCTGTACATAAATATGGCTCACAACACACCCATGCACAAGACTCTACTAGATGCGGCCTTCAAACTTCTTAGGACTCAATTGAACCTGGATCGATACCAAGTTTGTAATGCCCTGGATTTGGTACCCAAAATGCTACACGGTGCTCATGACCCCAAAGGACCACAAGCTAACTCATGACTAATATCTCTACCTTTATATTGTATAATATGCCATATAATTATGGAAACATGAACTGAAAGTCCATAAGGTTCAAGACTGTAACATAACTGATAAATACATAACATTTGAATGGGGTATGAAATACCGAAAACAAAACTAAAATTATATGATAGTCTGAACATGATAGTCTAGAAAGCCTCTAACTGATTGAACTGTCTGAATGAGGTATTAATGGGATATGTCCCCAACTAACTCTAACTAATAAATTACTTAATGAGATAATAAATAAATGATCATATTCTCGAGAGATGAGGACTCACTGCTAACTCTGACTGCTGAGACTGGAATGCTACTGATGCTCTGGAGCTCGTGCTTCTAAACCTATGGTATAAAACACCATAGCACAAAATACGTCAGTACTTTGAATCTACAGGTATGCATGTGAGGTAGGCTAAATATATGGGGTTTATATGCATGAATAATACTAGCTAACTGACTAATATGAACGTGAGAATACATGCATGAATACATAGAAACTATATCTGAGATCGTGATAACATAAATTTACTGATAACTAACATGACTAATAATTGAGTTCTGATGGCTGATATAACTGATAACATGAGTGACTGTATCTGACAGCCTTGAATCTAATAGAACTAGCTGAGTTCTATACTATTCTGAGTTGACTGTATCTGACAGTCCTGAATTCTGTAGAACTATCTGAGTTCTAATATTGAGACTGATTAACTGTATCTGACAGTCCTAATTCTGTAACTAAAACTGTGGGAAGTAGTTATCTAACCAAAATTCCCCAAATAACACATTATAGTTGAGTTGGAGTGTAATTTGTAACCCCAATTGGAAGGGTGTCAATACTGCGCCATCAGTAAGGACAAGCTGTGAGTGACCCTCATATGACAGTATCCCCAAAAGAGAATGGTGAGGCCCTCATCTGACAGTTCTTATCTATCTCATCAACCCTTATCTAACAATATTAATGTCTAACCTGTGCTGGATACATAGTTCTAAAATGCAAGGATGACATCTAAGAATCACACCTTCATCTGATAGTGTGTGTTCCCATCTTTGAGTTCACTCAGTGCTAATTCCTACTCCCATCTGAATAGACCCTAATCATTGATTACTGAACTGAACTAGACTAAAGTAATTGAGTTCCATTGACTAATGGAATAGTATTGAGATTACTGTATTACTGAGCTTTCCTGAGTCACATAACTGACTGAGTTCTATAGATCATGGCTTGACTGAGGATATCGTGAAAACATGACACGAACTCTAGGCACACAACTATATTTTTCGGGTACAAGTACCCCAGGACTCGATGAAAGGAAACTGATAAGGCATGACATTCTTGAATACATGACTAACATCAAAAATCCATAATACAATAATTGAAGATATTTCATGGGCATTTGATTATCATAGCTTGGTACGTGAATAAGATAGCATGTATACATAGCATAATTTCCTATGTCTAACTCATGAGCAATCCAACAAACAATTTCAATACATAAGAATAGAATGGAATGTATTTTGGATCACAATTAAGCTATAGTGCATAATTTCTATCCTCCTAGACATCTTATCAAACACCTTGTGTGCACTCTTAGGCATAAGCCTAATCATCAAATTGACACATTATAAATAATTCAATTTATGGATTTCACTCACTTTCTAATGTAGTTTCATGAAAAACACATAAATATTTCGACTTGGGAATCATATTACAAGATAAACATAGTTACAACCAACCCACAACATAAATATCATGATTCATAATGTAAAATAGGGTTCTTGAGCTTTATGGTCAAAAGGAATCCATAAATCAACACAGCGCATACCTTAGTTTCTTATTTAGCAAAGATTGACGGAGAGACTTTATTGAAATTGATTCCTCAATTGAAACCCTAGCTTATTCTTAAGAGGAAATTAAGAGAAACTAGAATATTTTGGGTTCCAACTAGCTGAATCTCGTGTTAAAAGGCTTAAATATGGGTGGAAAATTAACCCTTTTAACCCTAGACGCATCTTTTAATTTTAGTGAAATTTTTCTAAATTAGACCCCTGGCGCGACGCGACGCTATCATGCCGTGTCATTGGAATTTGATAATTGGGAAATAGGAAAATGACGTGACGTGAAGCCATCACGTTTCCACTTTATTTGTGACCTGAAAGTTTGGCGCGACGTGGAGAAATCGCGCTAGGACATTGGAAAAAGGATAATTTCCATTTTATCTTGTGGCGTAGTTTGCCACTGACCAATATGGCGTTGTTTACGATGGGGACTTGAAATAGTCATAACTTCTTGCCTGGTTATTAGATTTAGGCAAATTTTATATCGATGGAAAGCTTATTGAATTTCCCACATGAAAAAAAAGTGAAAATTTTAAAAAGTCCCCATGGAATAAACATCATTCAATTTAGAAGATAATACTAGACATTATTGGAACGAAATTAGTTGGGAAACTTTGGAGTATTACAGTGATTTTGTTTAGTAAAATTATGATTTTTAGTTCAATTTCTCATCAGAGTATATATTCTACTATTTTTTCAATAATACTACTTATCCAACAGTTGTTATATTCATTTATAACAGTTGTTGGATAGTTTTCATTACTATTTAAGTCGTTCCAATAGGTACGTCTATAGATGACCTACCTGTTGGACTAAGAAACTGGTTATGTAACATGATTCCAATAGATGAGTCATTTGCTTAATAGATGACTTATCTATTGGATTCATGTCACAAGACTGGATAGACTCTGAAGCTGAATGCAACAAATGAGTCATCTATTACAATAGGTAACTCAACTATTGCAATAAATGACTCACCTCTTGCAATAGATGAATCATCTGCTGGATTCATGTTATAATTCTAGGTAAAACTTAAAGTTGAATTCCAATAGATGATAGATTTTTTATAACAGATGATTGATCTATTGGAATAGATTACTCATCTGTTGGATTCATGTTACAGTACTGGGACAAAACCTGCAGTTGAATCCAACAAATGAGTCATTTGTTGAAATAGATGACTCATCTATTGAAATTCATATTGCAACACTAGGATAGAACCTAAAGATGGGTCCAACAGATGAGACATCTAATGTATCAGATATCTCATCTATTGGGACATTGATAATGATAGTGCATATAATTTTTTTATTATATATACTATACTATCATGATTAATTTTATTATAATATCATTATAACCTTTTTAATTAAAAAGTTTAGGTACCATCAGTGGAGAAATCAATAACAATAGGAGTTGATTGTCACGGTGAATGGATCGAGAAGAACAAATAATTTATTTGGCATTAGAAGGATGGTGAAATGTTAGAGACGATAGCAATGATAGTCCAAAGAGATTTTTTGTATGATAATTGTGTGAACTTACTCATCAACTATTGTAGACTTAATTTTCAATCAAAAGATCTTGTCATCAGTTACATGTACAACTTTTTTAAAAATCAAAGGGTCCTACCTTTTAAGATAAGTAATCAGGTTTATTGGCATACTTATCTGAGTGATACAGATAGACCTATTTTAAAGGTGTATGTGGTTGAAGAACTGACAGAGAATGAGAATGTGGAATAAGAACAACATGATATGTTTAATGATAAATTAGATGAAGTGGACATAAATATTCTAGATGATGAGAGCAGAGATAAAGTGGAGAAGGATCAAGAACCTATGCCTATTATTGTGAGCAGTACAATAGGCAGTTCTCAATCAACACAGTCGAGCAATCTTTAAGATGATGAAACAAATTTTTACAAGGGAATTACATTCAAGAACAAGGAAGAACTAGTCAATTCATTTCATATTTCTTGCTTGAGAAAAGATATTAGACTCAAGAAGGTAATTAATTTGTGTAGGGTGTGTTATTTTAGATGTGCACATTTAGAGTGCCAGTGGTGGTAGAGGGATGTGAAATTTATAAGTTCTGACAAATTCTGAATTAGAACTTATGAAAAGTATCACACATATGGTTCGAAGTATATTACTAGCCATAATCCATACGCCACGGCAAAGGTCATTGTTAAATACTTTAAAAATAGCTTCTCCAATGGCAAAGGCTTGTCTACAAGAGATATGGCCAATCAAGTCCATACAATATTAGGCTATAAAGGTGAGTTATTAGACGATTTATAAGATCATAGAGATTGTAAAGTCTTTGGTTTGGGAAACACATAAGCACAGGTATACAGTTCGCAATACATACCATTATATGCTTGAGTCCACAAATCTAGGAAGTAAGAAGGCATTATAAGTTGATAAAAATAAAAGGTTAAATTACTTTTTTTAGCCTATATGGCCTGAATTATTGGTTATCAATAAATGAGAAAAGTTATAGCCGTCTATGGGACACTCTTGAAGAGAAAATATGAAGGAGTTTTGTTATTGGCAATGACACAAGATACAGAGACTCACATCTTTTTTGTGGCTTTTTGTGTAGTGGACAAGGAATGACATGCCTCATATCAATATTTTTTTAAGCAAATGAGAAGCTATGTAGATTATACCAATGTGTTGTGTATAATTTCTGATAGGTATTCATGTATCCCTAAGATGATTTCAATTCTACCCTTTAGCTCACTATGTTGTTGCATGAGGAACCTTGGGAAAAATATTCAAAACAACTATCATAATTTAAAGGTCATGTATAATTTTTATAAAGCATCTAAAGAGTATGATAGAGTTAAGTTCTATAACTATTTCAATCAAACAAGGAATAAGGTACCCAAGGCATCAAAACATCTCAAATGTGTCGGATTCGACAGATAGAGCTGGGTATTTTATTCAGGAAATAGGTACATTATTATATATTTAATGTCTTGCTTTAGTATTCTAATACTATGTCTTAATAAGTGATTTTTTGTATAATATATTATGACATCAAACATAGTAAAATCAGTGAATACAATGTTTGACATTAAAAGAGAATTTTCATTATCGCTCTATTTGATGAAATAAACATGAGGTTTGTAAGATAATATCACTAGAGTCATATGAATTTGTTCAACTGACTAAACAGAGTTGTTCCTTTAATGAAAAACAAATATCAAAGTACATCAATTCAGAAAATAAGTTATAGGCCCATAAAATAGCCAATTACAAGATCAGGATCAACTGTCATGGTGATGTTGCCACGGTCAATCTTCAAAGAAGAACTTATACATGTAGATTTTTAACTTGGACAAAAAACTTTGTCCATATGTTATGGCAGTACTTCGAGCCCAATATGGTGCAGAATTTGGAAATCAAATTTATGAGTACTCATATCTATATTATTTGGTGAAAAAATAAATAATTGCAAATTGTGAGGATATTAATCTGGTGCCTCCTAAAGATTCTTAGATTGTTCCTGTGGAGATTATAGAGAGAGAAATACCCTCTATATATGTTGACCCAAGAAAGTTGGAAAGAAGGTGAATTAAGATAAGGTGTGGAGTCTGAGAATCATTTCCAACAAGAAAAAATAAGTGCTCTATATGTAAGATAGTTGGCCACAAAAGAACAACAAACCCGGATCAAAATGCACTATAATTGTTATAATAGTAAATAGTCTTGTTGTTGGTTTAGTTATGAACTTGATAATTTTAACTCATTGTTGGTAATGTATATTATATATTAAATAAATTATATTTTTATTTATGGTCCAACAAATAATTAGTGCATTAATAAAAAAGGTAACAGGAAATTAAATAAATATAATAGAGCATAAAAATATTCTAACAGATGTCCCATCTGTTGCAACAGGTGACTCATCTATTGGAAGAAATCAAAATAGTTCCTGCTATTAGATTGAGTTCTTCCAACAGATGACCTATCTGTTGTAACATATGGGTCATTTGTTCGAAGAAATCTAATCTCTTAAAAATCATAATTGAGTTCTTCCAATATATGAACCATCTGTTATAATAGATGAGTCATCTGTTCAAAGAAATTAAACCTCTTGGAGACCTATTATGATCTCTTTCAACGGATTACCCATATATTACAATAGGTGACTCGTCAGTTATAATAAATCAAACAATTGTTGCCACTGGATTTAGTTTTTATAATGGGTCATCTATAGGAAACAATCAAACATCTTGAAGACTTGTTTTGATCTCTTCCAACAGATGGACCATCTTTTACAATAGATAGGTTATCTATTGGAAGAAATCATACCTCATAAAGACTTGTTTTGATCTCTTCCAGTAGATGGCCCATCTATTGCAAAAGATGGGTCATATATTGGAAGAAACCAAGCCTTTTGAAGGCTTGTTTTGATCTCTTCGAACAGATGACACATCTATTACCACAAATGATTCATCTTTTGGAAAAAATCAAACCTCTTGAATACCTATTTTGATTTATTCCAACAGATGAATTATTTGTTGCAACAGATGACCTATTTGTTGGAAGAAATCAAACAACTATAAAGACCTATTTGATTTTTTCCAATAGATTAGTCATTTGTTGCAATAGATGTCTATATCTGTTTGATTATTTTCAACGGATGAGTTAGCTGTTGCAATAGGTTAGTTATCAATTGCAAAAATATATCTATATTTATTTTACTAATTTGATGTGAAATGATTCATATTAAACCATTATTAGAAAAAAATAAATTGATTTAACTATAATTATCTATCAATTAATAAGTTTAATTATAATTTTAATTAATTTCATAATAATTACATGATCAACTAAGTGTATTCGTCTTGAATAGAGTGATCGGTTAACTAATTCAATGTGAAATGATTCATATTAAACCATTATTAGTAATAAATAAATTGATCTAACTAAAATTAACTTTCAATTAATAAGTTCAATTGTAATTTTAATGAATTACATAGTAATTACATGATCAACTAAGCTTATTCGTCCTGAATGGAGTGATCATTAAACACCTTAGATTTTGGCCCTTGAAAAATTCTTGAGCTTTGATCTCACTATCCTGGTAATGACTCATCATACAAGTCATATGGTGTGGGTACGGGTCAGGTGACCCTATTTGTCAGGTATCTAATGGGTGGTGGTTGGGTTTTCAGTCTTGGTAATGACTTGGTAGTACGAGTCATTAGGGAGAGTGATGAGTCATTAGGAAGATCCTTAACCAAATGAATAACTTAGTGGCTTGGATTGGATTGGCTCTGAGTGCGAGTGGCTCACTAAGATCTATTAGGATAGGTTACGAGTAGTAGGGTTGAGTTGTATGTTGTCCAGTGTCCAATCCATTGGGTTCTATCTTGGATACGACTAGACCATACGAGTAGTATGGTCTAGGAACGAGTGGGATCATAGAGTCATATGGTGGATGATAACGCTCAATCTACAGCTCTCGTAGGAGTGTAAAGCGGTCGTTAGCAAATATAGAACCCAACTAGGTTGGGTATCGATCCCTCAGGGAATAGCTTGGTCAACAAGTAAGCAAAAAGTACTAGACTTTTGGTGCAAGTCTCGTAAAAGGGGGGAATCTTGCCGTGCAAGTAATGTAAACAAAATATAAAATAAAAACTGAAAATAGCAAAGTAAAAAGAAAGAATAGTTATTAAGTTGTAAACAATGAGAATTGAGGAGTTGGGGTTACGTCCACCTTCTGAGTTATACGTCTCTATTGGCTATGAGTGTGTTGAATTCCGACATGCATGTGCTTATAGAGAATTGTATTCGATGGTAAATCCAGGCGTCTTTCAACCTATTCGAGGATTATTTCACTTTAAATCTTTCGAGCTTAAAGCGTGTCTAACGGTATGAATTCTCCAAGAGGTTAATCCAGTTACGGCACTAACTTTTTAATAATGGATGATACCCTACTACCTTGACATTATTTCTTTTCCAGACAGATAACCTTTCTTTCAAACAAGTTAAATGTTATATTGGCGTATTCTTGCATTTGCAACCACAAAGAATTTAGGTTAAGACGAAGAGAATAATGATATAAGCAGCATACGTGTCACGAACTCACAAACTCATAGCAATAGATAGTATCTCATTCGGCTTCCATAACCCCAACAGAGAAGTTTAGTTACCCATGAGTGCGAAGGAAATCACAATTGACATTGTTATTATACCACAATAAGAATTTCGTGTAGCACAAGTGTGGTAGGCGTTAGGCGTGATTTCTTGCAAGTAACGTTTCTCTTGTTGCGGAAATTAAGAATAGATGAATAGAAGAAGAAGTAGAAAGATGAATTAAAACTAGAATGAGAATTGTCGAGGAATAGTAGAAGAATGAATAAAAATCTCTAGCAAAATAGGGTATTTATAATACCCATATCCTATTCCTACTAAGCTAATGAAATACTTAACCCAATTGTACTAGGTTAATGTATCATTATCCTAATCCTACTAAGCTAATGAAATACTTAACCCAATTGTACTAGGTTAATGTATCATTATCCTAATCCTACTAAGTTACTGCTAGTCCCCAAAGTCTTTAGAATTGTTGTTTTTGCCCGGGACATATTTTCCATGCGTCACTTTTGGTCCTTAGGCGTCCAAGCTTCCTTTTATCCTTTCGTGAAGCTTTCTTTGGCGTCAAGTAATCCATAAAATGCTGAATTCTGCATCATTTATACCTGAAACTTTGCTAATCATGTTCGTTAGATCACTTACAGGAAAAAGGACTAAAAGTGCATGAAATATATAATTTGTTCTCAAAACTAGGCTAAAATATGGGTAAAATATAGCACTATAGGCGTGTAAATTCGCCTATCATCAACACCCCACACTTAAAGCTTTGTTCGTCCTCGAACAAAATATCATGTCCCTCTAAACATTACTTTAGGTTTCACAGCAACAACACAAAATATTTGTCAAGACAAGCACAACAATTACCAACAAAGAGTAGTTTTCCAATCATTAGTAGAAACAATTCAAACTCCAACATAGACTCGTGATGGTGGTCAACTCATATTCAAAAGTTAAGGTACAAAGAATCATACACAACTACCCAAAACTCATCAACCATGTGTGTCTCACAATATCTTACCCATAATCACTCACAAGTATAGCATCTTTTTCAAACATGGGTATAAAAGTATCCTTGCTCTCGCTCTCACAAAGAATTAATATGTAGCAACTGATGACCATAGGCTTGCCCTTAGTGTAATGCTCCACTAAATGTCAGAATGCTAGGCTTAGGATCAAGTAGGTCTTTTGATTGTTGTAATGTAGGCTAAGGGACGGGTAGGACTATTTTTGCCATAAATAGTGACTATGTTCCTAAGCGCCTTAATACATCACATTATATCTTTAACACTTTTTCTTTCAAACAACCTTTCTACGTTCTTTTATTCTACCACCCTTTTTCTCCTCTTTTGTTTTTTCCAATTTTGAACATAACTAACTTTTTAGTTTTCCTTTCCTTTTTCTTTTCATAACATACCTCTTATGATAGCACTTTCTTTTTCATAACACATTCAAGCACCAATACATTCTTAAAGCATCATACTCACCCAATTTCCTCTTATTTTGTCACATGACTTTTACACTTTAAAGCACTTAGGAATTTGGATCAAATTATGGTCTTGAAAAAAATGGATTAGGCTTTCATATGAGGTTTGTCAAAGAAAATAGGCTTTAAAGGCTCACAAGGGTTTAACTAGGATGATGTCCATGGGTAGCTAGAAATGAAGGTAAATAATCATAGGTTGCCAAAGAAAAGCTTAAATCATCTCCTAAACTTGCATTCTTTATTTTCGCTTTGCACACATACCAGGCAAGTTCTAGCATCAGCCACAAGCATAGAATATACTATTATCTCACACACACAAGGCACATGGTCGACTTTATTGGGAGTAGTATAGACTCTTGCCCCAACAGATGAAGGAATTGAACCACACAATATCACATAGTGAGTCACAATTAGAGCCTAAACGTCTCAATAGTCATGATGTTAGCACAAACTCTTGTTATAATCTCATGCTGCCTATTAGAATGATTTTATGTGAAGCTAAGTAAGAAAAATTTTACTACTAAAAAAATTAAAAAAAAAAACAAAAAAAAAAACAATTTCAAAAAACAACAACTAAGCAAACAAACATAAATAAATGCAAATGCGGATAGAGAAGTAAAGCATGCAAATACCACCACCCCACACTTAAACGGGACACTACCCTCAGTGGAAAATAAATACGAAGAACCTGGTCAGTCGGACTCCTTCTCTATGTCGGGGGTCATACCCTCTTTTTCGAAATCATCATAGGAGTTGTCGTCATCAGAATTCTCCTCCATGTCGGAGTCTGGCATGCGTCGATCATCATTAGTTGGCACATCATCATCAAGAGGTTCCTCAAAGTATGTACCTACTCCACACATATCCCTCGCATGCATATTCATTGGATAGTCATGGTCCAGCTGTTGGAGCTCTGCAGCAGTTGGAACACGACCTCCGCTCATCATAGTGAACCGTGTCATGCCATAAAGATGACGGAAGAAACTCTCATCTCGAGCATGTCTCTCCACAGTAGTAAGGTTGACGCCATGTGTTATTTCAGCATCTTTGACCTTTGTGAGGTCAACCTTCTTCGGGTTATGTGGGAGTTTGTGATCAGTTGGTTCCTCTTCGATGTCCTCCTTCCGCAAGATTGCTGTCAACAGGTTGCCAAAGGTGAAGTGGGACCGCTTGTGTAGTCTAGCCTTCCGCATTGTAGAACGAATGATTGCCCCAATGTTGATAGGGACATTCGTCATCAATGCATAGACCAAACACACTCTATCTCTTATTATTTTGGTGTACTGGGTCCCAGGAATAAGGCAAGAGTTGACAATACGCAACCATATTCTTGCTTCCCTATTCAAATGAGCATAGGGGAAGGTGTTGTGTCATCCGGTGTCTTTATGTCTGCTCCACCTTGCCATGGATCTACTTCCACAAAGTGTGTGTCGAATTGCTCTATAAGGAGGTCTACGGTACAGCTCGTTGAATGGTGCTGGATCGACTAAAGGCAAGCCAAGAAAGGAGTTGATCAAATCCGCATTGAGTTGTAGAACCTGGCCCCGAATCTTAACCTCGCTGCCTGTGATTTTCGGCGACCAGTTGGCATAAAAATCTCGTGTCAAATCAAGATTGCATTCTCCCATGTCGCGGAAGATGAAATCCAGATTTTGTGCCATGATTTTCGCCAGCATGCGTGGATCCTTCTTCGCTAGGCTGTCCTTATTGATCAAGTCGACATGAACGTATTTTCCTTCCTTGTTGTTCCTATACCATTCCTTGGCTTCCTCCTCAAGAACCCATTTTATTCCAAACATGCGGCGTGGTAATTGCATTGAGGATGATTCTCCTTGGTCCTTGCGACCTCTTTTCTTGCCCTTTTGGGAAGTGGTAGCCTTATCTTGTCTTGCTTTGGGTGCCATTGTACCTGAGATTTAAACAATGTTCCTATTAGCATCAGCTCGATATATACAATCTATACACAAGCAGTAGGGGTACCACCCCACACTTAGGTTGTTGATACAAATTAGTGAAGTGAAACTAGTCGATTACTTAGACTTCATCGACAAGAAAATCAGATATGTATCACTTCTTGCAACCTTAGCAATACTTTCATGTTAGGTATAACAAGACTACTACATAGGGATTACATCCTGGTATAGTTTCTATCAATAATCACAACCTCCTATGTCGGTAGGCAACTATAAGTCTTAGCCCGATGAACGGGATCTTCTAACATGTAGGTATTCAAGTGACAAGGTTATGCAATGTTCATGACTATAGCGATTCCGCAATTAGTATAACAATGCATCAAAATCAAATTCAAGTCGGAAATAGTTTAAGATCATCCTAACGTATATGTTCACTCACATGGTTTTATATCAACAATTCAAACACATTAACATCACCAATATTTCTTCAAGATGTAGCAATTCATAATATACATAGCAACGTAGTACTTACAAAAAATAGATGAAGAATAAAAGAGTACTTACGTGATTGAAGCCTTTGGAGATGTTCTTGTGAAGTGGGAGAGCAAAAAGAAAAATTTAGAGATGTTTTGGAGTGTATGTGCGGCGCCTAGGTCAAGTTTCCAATGTGTTTATGTTTCAAGACTAAGTCCCCTTTATAGAGGAAAAGAATGGGTCGGGTTTTGACCCATTAAAATCAGTTTTGGAGACAAAAAGTGACCATAGGCGGTGCCTTTAGCTTTGCCTATGCATGGTATAGGCGGCGCCTAATGCAAAGCATTTGCTAGCATAGGCGGCGCCTAGTGAAATTCCTTTAGTGACCATAGGCGGCGCCTTTAGCATGGCATATGAGATTCTGAGACCAAATGCTTTAGCATAGGAGGCGCCTATGCTATAGCATACTTGAGCATGGGCGGCGCCTATGCCTTTGCACACTAGATTCCGAGACCTTAGGCTATAGTATAGGCGTTGCCTTGTTTGTGGCCTAGTTTTACCTAGGCCTAGCCTTGCTCGATGCCTATTTTGTCATGAGCAATGCTCAATCCATAGCCTTATGCATCTTAATTCCTAACTTACCACCTTTACCATGCAATACGTCCAAATCGTCATTTGAAACCAATCTCCTCGTTGAATACCTCTTGCACCTACATTTTCTCAAAATCAATGAAATCGATTAGTACGATGGGTTGCCTCCCATCTAGCGCCTTAGTTTTGGTCGTGGAACGACTCTTATTTTTGGATTTTCATTTATCAAAAGCAAAACAAGTACTAGAACAAAAGAAAGACAAAACGATAAACGATAAACGATAAACGATAAACGATAAACGATAAACGATGGGTTGCCTCCCATCTAGCGCCTTATTTATTGTCGTGGCTCGACATAGTTACCTCGAGTACTTAGACTTCGTCGAGATAAGTGATGGCCATATAATTCATCGAGTCAAGAGGACCGATATAAGGTTTAACACGTTGACCATTCACCTTGAAGACAACACCATTATTGTCTTCCAATTCAACTACTCCAGACGAGTAGACTTGGATAACTTTATATGGACCAGACCACTTAGACTTTAACTTACCTGGGAACAGCTTCAATCTAGAGTTGAAGAGAAGTACCATATCATCCTTTTGGAAGTTTCGTCGAACAATTCGCTGATCATGATACTTTTTTATCCACTCCTTGTATAGGTCTGACCTTTCATATGCATGGAGACGGAACTCATCTAATTCGTTCAGCTGCTCCAACCTCAGATTCATCGAATCATCCCAATTCAAATTCAATTGCTTCAACGCCCACAATGCCTTATGTTCGAGCTCAATGGGTAAATGACAAGCCTTCCCATAAACTAGTTGATAAGGGGACATGCCGATGGGTGTTTTGAATGCAGTCCTATACGCCCATAGTGCATTATCTAGCTTCTGAGACCAATCCTTCCTATTAGCATTTACCGTCTTCGCAAGGATTTGCTTGATCTCCCGATTGGAAACCTCTACTTGTCCACTCGTTTGTGGGTGATAAGGCGTGGATACCTTATGTTGCTTGACACCATACTTGGCCAACACGGATTTGAATAGCTTGTTGCCAAAGTGAGATCCTCCATCACTTATGATAGTACGTGGTACTCCAAAGCGAGAGAAGATATTCCTCTTCAAAAATGCTACAACACGCTTTCCCTCGTTGTCGGCCAATGCTACAGCTTCAACACATTTCGAGACATAATCTACAGCAACTAATTGTACTAAATTCCAAACGAATTCATGAATGGACCCATGAAATCAATGCCCCACACATCAAAGAGTTCTACCTCAAGAATTTTCGACATGGGCATCTCATGGTGTTTCAAAATAGCAGCTTGTCTTTGGCATTGCTCGCATCTTCTAACAAAGTCGTAGGCATCTCTAAATATCGAAGGCCAATAATATCCACTTTGCAATACTTTTCTTGCCGTCCGATTGCCAGCGTGATGTCCTCCAACTTGGGAAGTGTGGCATGCTTCCAATATAGTAGGCACCTCTACATGGGATATACATCGTCGAATAATACCATCCGCACATCGTCGAAACAAATATGGCTCATCCCAATAGTAGTGTTGTACGTCATGCATAAACTTTCTCTTTTGATGGTATGATAAATTGGCAGGTATTACATTACTCACCATAAAATTTGCAAAGTCGGCATAACATGGTAACTTTTCTGTTATCGTCGCTAGGATCTCCTCGTCAGGGAATGCATCATCAATCTCGATATCAGGCTGCGCCACATGTTCATTCTCGAGTCTAGATATATGGTCGGCCACTTGGTTCTCGTAACCTCTTCTATCTTTAACTTCGAAATCAAACTCTTGCAGCAGCAATACCCATCGAATTAATCTTGGTTTTGCATCCTTCTTTGTCATTAGATACCTAAGAGCTGCATGGTCTGTATGAACGATTACCTTAGTACCCAATAGATAGGCACGAAACTTCTCAAACGCATACACAATCGCTAGGAGCTCTTGTTCTGTCACAGTGTAGTTCCTTTGGGCTTCATTTAGGACCTTACTCGCATAGTAGATAGGATGAAATAATTTCTCCTTTCTCTGACCAAGCACAGCTCCAACGGCTACACTACTAGCATCGCACATGACTTCGAACGGGAGAGACCAATCTGGTGCTACCATGATAGGGGCTTCAATGAGTTTTCCTTTGAGGCATTCGAATGCCTTTAAGCAATCTTCATTGAAGTCAAACTTCGCATCTTTCTCCAAGAGTTTGCACAATGGACTAGCAATTTTGGAGAAGTCTTTGATGAACCGACGATAGAAACCTGCATGGCCGAGAAAACTACGAACTCCCTTCACCGAAATTGGAGGAGGTAGCTTCTCAATGACTTTGATTTTCGCTCGATCAACCTCAATTCCTCTTTTGGAGATTTTGTGCCCAAGAACGATTCCTTCTTTTACCATGAAGTAGCACTTCTCCCAATTCAGCACTAGGTTGAATTCTACACATCTTTGCAACGCCATACTTAGGTTTGCCAAGCACGCTTCAAAAGTCTCACCAACCACTGAAAAATCGTCCATAAATACCTCCAAAGTGTCTTCAACCATATCAGAAAAAATTGACATCATACAACGTTGAAAGGTGGCTGGTGCATTACATAGCCCGAATGGCATACGTTTGAAGGCAAACGTACCATATGGGCATGTAAACGTTGTCTTCTCTTGGTCTTTGGGTGCAATACAAATCTGATTATAGCCTGAATAACCGTCTAAGAAGCAAAACCATCCTTTCCCCGCTAATCGATCTAGCATTTGGTCCATAAATGGCATTGGAAACAGATCTTTGAGTGTCCAAGAATTCAACTTTCGGTAGTCCATGCATACTCTCCATCCAGTGACGGGTCTGAGTGGAATAAGCTCATTCTTCGCATTCGCGACCACCGTCATGCCTTCTTTCTTGGGAATACATTGTATCGGGCTTACCCATGTACTATAGAGATTGGATACACAACCCCCGCATCTAACCACTTGATAATTTCTTTCTTCACCACTTCTTGCATAAATGACTGGAAGTGTGTTTCTACCGGAAAGATAAATGAAGAAACCTTTACCAAGACATCACATAGAATACCAACAGGTCGTTTTACCGACCTATCCGCCATTACGAGCCTCATGTTGGTTGGAGTAGGATCACCCAACCCCAACTTCTTATAGATAGATAATGGCATCAAATTGATGTTGGCTCCTAAGTCGCATAATGCTTTGGCAAAATTCAAAGATCCAACGGTGCAAGGAATAGTAAAAGCGTCGGGGTCAACCTTCTTCTGAACTATTGATTGGGTAGCGACTGTGCTGCAGTGATGAACATCATCTTTCAACTCATAGCTTGCTTCCCGCTTTTTTGTCAAAAGATCCTTCATAAATTTCGCATACCCAGGCATTTGTTCAAGTGCTTCCACCAATGGAACATTAATGGACAGTTGCTTTAACATAGTCATGAATTTGCTGAACTTTGTATCATCCGCCACCTTCTTCAATCTTTGAGGGAAAGGTGGTGGTGGGTATGGAACTGTTCTCCCCACGGCTTTCTTCTCCTCTTTCTTCCATTTTTCAGCTTTTTCAGGTTGCAAATTGTTGGGGTTGACGTCATTGACGATAGGATTAGTTGCAGCGGCATCTTCTCCTTTCGCCTTATCATCAATGTCCACTACTTCGTCAACCACTTGCTTGCTTTTTGCTGAAGTTTCCAGCACCTTACCACTTCGGGTAGTGATGGCCATGCATGACCCATCATTCCTTTGGTTTTGCACAGTATCGCTAGGTAAAGTGCCAGCCTTTCTTTGATTGAGTGCTGCTGAAAGTTGGCTCAATTGCTGCTCTATTTGCTTGATTGAAGTGGAATGAGAATCAACTATTTGTTTCATAGAGGACACATCATTAACTACCTCCGTTACTCCCGCACTCACTGTTTCCACTCCTTTCAAGATTTTAGCCATCATGTCTTCCATACTTCCAGAACTAGATGTGGTGGCGTCACGTCTTCCAGGGGGAACGTACAAACCACTCTTTTCATTCTTGTTCTTCCAACTACCTTGGTCCTTGTTTCCATATTTATCATAATAGTGCCGACCTTGGTTTCCTTGGGTATTACCTCGGAAACCCCCCTGATTGTTCAAGTAGTTGGCCTCTTCTTTCGAATCAGATTCGTCTCTTCCTTTTGACGCAATAGCTTTCCCTTTTTCAGTCTTCCCTGATAATAAATGCTTTGTAAGAAGATCCATTTATGTTTTCATGTGCGCCATATCTTGATCACGTTCTTCTTCTCTTCTTCTTTGGTCTGCAGTCATGCCAATAGATGAAGTGGGGCTTGCTACCTCAGAATCCCTGGTATGCCAATCTCTACTTTGCTTCGTCATATGGTCTAGCATATTGCTTGTTTGACCAAAGGTGAGGTCCATAAAAGATCCTCCCGCTGCATTATCCACCACTGGTTTAGTTATTGAATTCAAGGTTCTGTATAATATCTCCATTAGGTGAACATTAGTCATGTGATGGTTTGGGCATCTCGCTAGCTTTGTCTTGAACCGCTCCCATGTTTCATGAAGAGCTTCAGTGGGAAGCTGACGGAAGTTGCTGATTTTATCTCTCAGTTGTGCTCTTTTGGATGGCGGAAAGAATCTTTTTAGGAAAGCGTCTCTCAATTGCCTCCAATTTGTAATAGAATCAGGAGTCAGCCCATTCAACCATAGAGTTGCCTCCCCAGACAGAGACAATGGAAATAGACGTAATCGAATTGCATTCTGACCAACACCAGGATTGTCAAACGACTTGTATGTAGAAATAAAGTTGATGAGATGCATATTCGGATCATCGCCTGCTAGTCCACCAAATAATCCCTTGAGTTGCAATAACTGAATCATGGTGCTTGTGATGTTGAACTTGGCTCCGGGCGCTAATAGTGGAGGAATAATGGCTCATGTGGCTCCGGCTCCGGCTCCATCAAGATCATCATCATCGTCGTCAAAAGCTGGTTGCATGGGTTGGCGATCATACCTAAACCGAGCTTGACAACCTCTTCTGTTGGCAGGTGTTGCGATTTCAGCATCATGCCTTGGGTTTAGTAACTCGTCATCACCTAAATCCTCATCGTCGGGATTCGTTGCTCGCCCAGGGTTATCAATTTTTTGTTGTTGAACTTGAGCGGCAGCAAGAGCAGCTAATCTCGCATGTTCCTGTTGAGCAACCATCCTTTCGATTTCTGCTTATGCTTCCATTCTGCCAATACGTTGTGGTTCAAGATTGATAGGTAATAACGGTTGACCAGAACTTCTAGTATGGGGCATGCACTGAATAAAAACCTGCAATAAACAAAAACAAAAACTAAAAGTAAAAGCACGAGAATCTTTGACCAAAGGGTCTAGTAATTATCACAAACTTAATTGACACTCGTATTCCCCGGCAACGGCGCCAATTTTTGATAACGCTCAATCTACAGCTCTCATAGGAGTGTAAAGCGGTCGTTAGCAAATATAGAACCCAACTGGGTTGGGTATCGATCCCTCAGGGAATAGCTTGGTCAACAAGTAAGCAAAAAGTACTAGACTTTTGGTGCAAGTCTCGTAAAAGGGGGGAATCTTGCCGTGCAAGTAATGTAAACAAAATATAAAATAAAAACTGAAATAGCAAAGTAAAAAGAAAGAATAGTTATTAAGTTGTAAACAATGAGAATTGAGGAGTTGGGGTTACGTCCACCTTCTGAGTTATACGTCTCTATTGGCTATGAGTGTGTTGAATTCCGACATGCATGTGCTTATAGAGAATTGTATTCGATGGTAAATCCAGGCGTCTTTCAACCTATTCGAGGATTATTTCACTTTAACTCTTTCAAGCTTAAAGCGTGTCTAACGGTACAAATTCTCCAAGAGGTTAATCCAGTTACGGCACTAACTTTTTAATAGGGGATGATACCCTACTACCTTGACATTATCTCTTTTCCAGACAGATAACCTTTCTTTCGAACAAGTTAAATGTTATACTGGCGTATTCTTGCATTTGCAACCACAAAGAATTTAGGTTAAGACGAAGAGAATAATGATATAAGCAGCATACGTGTCACGAACTCACAAACTCATAGCAATAGATAGTATCTCATTCGTCTTCCATAACCCCAACAGAGAAGTTTAGTTACCCATGAGTGCGAAGGAAATCACAATTGACATTGTTATTATACCACAATAAGAATTTCGTGTAGCACAAGTGTGGTAGGCGTTAGGCGTGATTTCTTGCAAGTAACGTTTCTCTTGTTGCGGAAATTAAGAATAGATGAATAGAAGAAGAAGTAGAAAGATGAATTAAAACTAGAATGAGAATTGTTGAGGAATAGTAGAAGAATGAATAAAAATCTCTAGCAAAATAGGGTATTTATAATACCCATATCCTATTCCTACTAAGCTAATGAAATACTTAACCCAATTGTACTAGGTTAATGTATCATTATCCTAATCCTACTAAGCTAATGAAATACTTAACCCAATTGTACTAGGTTAATGTATCATTATCCTAATCCTACTAAGTTACTGCTAGTCCCCAAAGTCTTCAGAATTGCTGTTTTTGCCCGGGACATATTTTCCATGCGTCACTTTTGGTCCTTAGGCGTCCAAGCTTCCTTTTCTCCTTTTGTGAAGCTTTCGTTGGCGTCAAATAATCCATAAAATGCTGAATTCTGCATCATTTATACCTGAAACTTTGCTAATCATGTTTGTTAGCTCACTTACAGGAAAAAGGACTAAAAGTGCATGAAATATATAATTTGTTCTCAAAACTAGGCTAAAATATGGGTAAAATATAGCACTATAGGCGTGTAAATTCGCCTATAATCAGTGGACAGTGCATGGGTGTCCAACTCAATGCCTTGGTGATGACTCAAGGGTACGAGTCGTATGTTGTGGCCACGAGTCAAGGGGGTCGACTCGTAACCACCTGCGACCTTCTTACAGTTTTAAGTTGGGGCACTTTATACATTTCTCACTTAAAAAACGTAAGACCCCCCATCTCTATAACACTTTTTGGTTTTTAATTCCATAATTTACAATATTAAACATCCTTTTTATTCTCTCAACATCCTATCAAGCAAAATTGGTTAGGGTTTTTCCAAAGTGACCATCTAAGTTCTTAAGGATCAATTTCTCTTCGTGAATCTTTATAATTCGGGCATATTACTCCTCGATCGTTGTTATTTTACTAAAATCATATGTTTTAAGGTATGGTTTTCATGATATTATTATGGTTTTGAAATAAAGGTTGCAAATTTTGGATATTTATTATTGAAGGATGTTCTCTCAAGGTTTAATTGTGATTTGCATGTTTTATATGGTTTTGCACATGTGGATGCATGATAATGGTGATTTAATTGAGGGGTCATGGTTAAACCCTAAATTTGATGATTTAGGTTTTTATAATGGCATGTCCTCAACCTGTTTGTGAAATTGTTAATGAGAATGATATTGTCACCAATTTAAATTGTATTTTGAACTAAGGCTTTGGCATAACCTTGGTAATAATAAATGAAGGACTTATAAAGTCTTTGATGGCCATAAATTGAATTGGATTTAAAACCTTGTGGGGTACATAGGAATCCCCCAAGTGAATTTTACAATAGAGTCGGCGGGGTACAAAGAAATCCCCTAAGTATTGGCTAATGACATTGTTTTTAAGATATAGTCGGTATGACGATACCACTTTATAATTCCTTAATAATTGGCTTCTTGAATTGGTGGCTTGGTTATGTACTAAATATTTTAATTGGGCAATAATGGGGGTTATGATAGCTCCCTGTGAAGGTGTGAGTCCAAAGGACGGACACTGGAAACTCATATTTGCCGACATGAGGATTGGTCTTGGTGATCTTAGGCTTGTGGGGTGTACATAGGAATCCCCTAAGTCTATACTTGTTTATATGTATCATTAAGGGTGAAGGGTACACGGGAATCCTCGACCCCTATGATATCTACAGTCTGTGCGGCTACACACACTCGGGCCCGTTCCGGGGGTAACACTGGACCCATATAGCCTGTGGGTGAATATATGATGGTAAAGCTACACAATCCAGGTTAAGGTTTTAAATTATTGCTAAACCTTGTTCCTTACCCCAGCACAATATATATATATATATATATGTATATGTATATATGTGATTGCTTATTATTATTCGATTTGGTTTTGAATGATGGCATTACTTTATCTTTATCCCTGAGTTACATGCAAGCATTCACTCCGCTAATCGTCTTCTGGCATTTTATTCCCACGCAATGCAGGAACCAGCCATACTTTTCTCCTGCTCAGTGGCCTAGATTCGGGTACAGCTTTTGAGTCAGATTGAAATGGTGAGCTTCCATACTTCATAAGACCCCATTTCATGTTATGGACTTCTCTTCCTTATTGTTATTTCCTTGGTTATGGTTTTTTCTATGTTCAAGGGCATATCCCGCTCGGATATCTTTGTCGGACTATGGGAATGGGCGAAGTCGGTATTAGTGTTAGGATTGGTATTGGTATTTGCATTGAGATTGGTATTGGTTGGGCACTTGGTTATGACTGTTTGGTTATGGTTATAGACTTCATCTTATGTCTTAAAATTATTATTATTATTTTATCTTGTTACATGCTCAGAATTCTTTCGACGGGTAGAGTAGAGGGATTATGGTTTGGGTGTTGGGGGTGGTCTCCGATCCTGGTTGGGCTTGAGACACCCGACACGACTAGGCCCTGATTTGGGTCGTGTCAGATCAATTGACTAATTTAATGTGAAATGATTCATATTAAACCATTATTAGTAATAAATAAACAGATTTAACTATGATTAGCTTTCAATTAATAAGTTAAATTGTAATTTTAATCAATTACGTAGTAATTACATGATCAACTAGGTGTATTCATCCAGAATAGAGTGATCTATTGACTAATTTGATGTGAAATGATTCATATTAGACCATTATTAGTAATAAATAAATTTATTTAACTATAATTAGCTTTCAATTAATAAGTTCAATTGCAATTTTAATGAATTATATAGTAATTACATGATCAACTAAGTGTATTTGTCTTGAGTAGAGTAATCAATTGACTAATTTAATTTTAAAAGATTCATATTTTACCTTTATTTGTAATAAATAAATTGATTTTAACTAAAAAAAGGTTTCAATTAATAAGTTCAATTGCAATATTTATGAATTACATAGTAATTACATGATCAACTAAGTGTAAAACTTATTGCAACACATTATAAACTATTGCAACAGATGTCTAAATTTGTTTGATAATTTCCAACAAATGAGACATGTGTTACAACAGATAATGCATCTATTGCAATAGATGTTTATATTTGTTTGGTTATTTCCAACAAATGAGTCATCTGTTGAAACAGGTTAGTCATTTATTGCATTATGGAGATGTCTATAATTGTTTTATTATTTTCAACAGATGAGACATGTAACGCCTCAAGACTACCACATGGAAGTCACACAATGCTTAGAACTACAAGTGATCCTAAGCTAACCCAAGATACTAGCATTACTCATGAGCAACTAATCAAGTACATAAAATCAAAAGCAATAAGTGGAGGAGATGTCATTAGATGAACTTGGTCAATACAAAATTATTCAAAAACTTACAACATTGGTTGTACAAAGGAAACTGACACTAAATACATCAACTTTGACTGGCTGTCTAAGAAGCCTCTACTAATAATGACTATAGGTAGCCGGGACATTACCCTCAGCCATCCCTAATCAATACGAATGAATGAAATATAATACTAAAACCAGAGTTGACTTGAGTCCTCGAATCAAAAAAACTCAGCATTTGTTGGATGGAAGTTGTGTGTTGTCTGATCATATTATTGTGGGCTATAAATGGTACCTATATTGTGAAATAAAGTAGCCATACAGACATATATGTGGTCAGTAATTCTGCAATATACTGAGTATATAGGGTTGCATGCAATAAGTAAAACTGAAATGAACCATACTTTCAAATAATGCATGCTAAGTGTAGAAGGACTCACCTTGGTCATGAATAAAACTAAAAATTGAAATATCATAAAACATGAATAATAAAGCATAATTCGATAAGCTTAGTGAGTTATTACACTTAGTTTCTAAAATTCTTACATTTATGGGAGATTCTTATAACTAATATAAATCATGTGAGCTATCATAGAGTCCAACGTCTTACCCATGTTAAGGAGAGTTGTTCTACCCTTGCCAAAGAAATAGAACCTTAACTTAAAGATATCACTATACTTAGCCCATATTGGGTAAAGGAGGGGACAATCTCTGGTGAGGCCCTAACTTAAACCTACGATGGCACATAGTTTTTGGAGAATAGGATGTATTTAACCCACATTCCCCTTTCGGTGCTAAATACTACTCCCAAAATATATACTTATATACTCATACATAAGAAATCCCCCTTAAAATAGCATATGGGTTTATAACTGAAAAATAACTATACTTCTCTTACTTAAATCATATTCATGAGGAAACTTTTGGATTTCATGTCTTATCTGCGATCATAAGATCAAAACTGAACTTTAATCTTGCTATAAATCTTGTATTTGAACTTATAAGCTTGAACTTTTTGTAAACTTAGTAATTTATTCATAAACTTGAAATCATTCATCATCTCATAGAAACTTCTTATCAAAATATCAAACTCAATGCTCCGATTGAAATCCTTTTTCAACTCATCAAACTTCATGTAAAAATAATGAAAATCATCTCATAATAGCAATCATGTAGGTAAAAACATGTATAAAGGTAAATTTATGCAAATAAAACTTTTAAATCACATGATAATGTCATTATCTCAAAACAAAATAGGGTATGAACCCTAACTGAAAACCTCATAAATTTAACTTTAGAATCAAAGTTTTTGGGCACAAGTATGAAAGGTTATCCTTTTTCAAACCCCACATAGCTGATTAATTTTGATTCTTGAATTGAAGTTTTTGGAATTTGGACTTGAATATAAAAAAACCCTCAATTTGTTGTTTTGTAGAAGAGAAAATCACATGTTTATTTAAGTAACTTGTCTGTTGTGTTGAGAATGATGAATTTGAGGTTGTTTTGAATTTTTATTTAGCCTTAAAATAGCTTAAACAACATAGTTTTGGGGCTAAAAGAGTGGGCAAAGACTAAAAAGAAACCCCTTAGAAACTGTTTGGAAGTCGCCTAGAAGCAGTCCCAACGACTTAGGTCACGACTCATAGGGTATGGCCACGAGTCGTGGTCAAAATTCCAATTTCAGCTTCTACTTCACAAATTACTACTCCTTCCTAACAACCTGTAATGAAATATTACGAGTCATAATCTGTGTAGCTTTGATAGTGCTTCAGTATTTTGGCAATAACTTTCACTCCGATGTTGGATTAAGGAGAAATTGATATCGTTGGAAAGTTATCTCAATTATCAATCTGTTGGTGGGTCTTGAGCTGGAAAAATCTTAGTATACCAAATTTTATACTTGTTTGAATATGGCAATAGTCATATTTTTCACAAGAATCTAATCGCTAAGGGGTGTTTTTACTAGTCTAAAAGCTAGGAGTTATTTGGGGTCTTAATATATGTCTAAATCACTAATAAAACTACCAAAACATGAGTTTTGATCTTGTATGGACTTAAAGCATGGTTCTAACATTGGCTTGGATTTTGGGGGTGTCACAAGACATCTGTTGCAACTGATAATGCACTAATCTATTACAACAAATGACTTATTTGTTGCAATGTATGTATATATCTGTTTGATATCTTCCAACATGTTAGTCATCTATTATATTATGTATATGTATATATCTGTTTGATTATTTCCAATAGATCAAACATCTGTTGTAACTGATAATACATCTGTTGAAACAGATGACTCATCTGTTGCAATAGATAATGCATTTGTTGCAATATTTAAACTTAGTAATCTATTTTTAGTAATAATTTATAAGTTTCCAACAATGGCCAACAACTCATTTGTTTTTTCTTTGTCTTTGTTGGTTTTGGTGGGTAGCTTGATTAATGTCTTGCCTTTCTTTGATGCTGATTTTGGTGTCCTTCTTGCCTTTGACTCTTTCAAGGGTGTTACTGTGGGAAGAGTATTAAATGGAGGATGGCATCTCAGGCCAGTTACTATGGAAAATTCTTTTATGTCATAATAAACAGGCATGCCACAGTAGTTTATCCAGATTTCATCCATCTTCTTGTTTTCATCATTCAATGTTTCTTCATCATCACCTTTATACTTAATCTTACGCTTGAAAAGACCATATACCATGGTTATTTAAAAGTGTGCATTGATGTCCTACCGCAGATCAAGAAAGTATTCAAAGAAGCTGAACTTAAAATAATCCTCCTATTTTTAATCCCTCAAAAAAATTTGTAAACACGTCAAAATTCTTACCCAAGAAAAATTTGACTACAAAATTACCAGTTAAATATCTAGGGTTATCTATAGGCATCTCAACTTGAACTTGTCAATACAAATAGTTTTGACGAGATTATTCTGGGTTTTCAATCTCCGTTTGCGTTCGATCTATGATATTACCAGATCATCATCAATATCATAATCATTTCTTTCCTATTTATCCTGTTTTTCATAGCCATCTTGTTTCTCCTCATCTCCTTTCTCATTTTCTTTTTCCTCTTCATAATTACCTTCATCCTCACCTTTCTCTTTATCTCCTTTATGAATTTCTTCATCATCTTATCCTCACTATCTTCATCTTTTTCCTTATTTTCATTTTCATCTTTTCCCTCTAAAACCTCTTATTCATATCCTTCAACTTCTTTTTCTATATCATCTCATTCAGTAGATTATGCAATATCTCTATCTCTTTCCACATATTCATTCTCTACAAATGGTAATACTTCATTCGTTTGTGAAAGAGCTTGCTGAGCATGCTCTTCTAATGGTGTTTGTAATTTAGCCTTTTTGGTTGCTTTGTCATAAGTTGATCCACTTTTTTTCTTTTGGTAGTCATTTTTTATTTAAAAATAAGAGAAAAATAAAAAAGATTAAAATTGATTTGTGCATAATTAAAAAACGATAATAGAAAATTTAATAAATAAAATACCTTACAAAAATATCTTCAACAGATGGGTCATCTATTAGAAAAAATTAAAATAGTGTTGCCACTGGTTTTATTTCTTTCAACAGATTACCCATCTATTGCAATAGCTGGATCATCCCACCTGTTGTAAGAAATCAAACAGTAACAAGAGTGTTTTGATTTTTTTCCACAAATGAATCATATGTTACAATAGATGGGTCATCTATTGGAAGACCTGTTTTAATTTCTTCTAAAAATGACCCATTTTGTTGCAATAGACTGGATATCTGTTGGAATAAATCAAGCCAACTAACCAACAGACATATCGTTGTTTTCAACATATTACACATCTGTTAAGCAATATTATACATCAATAAGAACAAGAACACCAACAACACCAAGTTATTATATCACCACACACACACTTGAACAACACTACTTTTTTTGTTTTTGCCTTTACACCAATACCAACAACAACAACAACAACAATAATACCAACAACACCAACAAAAAAAAACATACCTAGAACATAAGAAACAACAACAAAACAAACAAGAAACACCAACAAAACAAACAAACAACACCAACATTCATCAAATAAAGTAATTCAACAATAGATAACCCATCTATTGCAATAGGTGGGTCATCTGTTGGAAGACCTATTTTGATTTATTCCAACAGATAGGTCATATGTTGGAATAATTAAGCCAGTTAACTAATATGTAGTTGTTTCCAATATATTACACATATGTTAGTCAATATTATATATAAACAAAACAAAAACAACATTAAGCTGCTATATAACCATACACGCACTTGAACACTAATATTTTTGTTGTTGTCAATACACTAACACCACCAACACCAACACCAACAACATCAACAAAATAAAACATACCTAGAACAGAAACAATACCAATAAAAAAAACACCAACAACACCCACCAACAACACCAACATTCACCACCAACACCAACAAATACCAAGTGAAGTGATTCGGTACAACAACACAAGCGACAAGAAAAAACTATCACAACAGATATCTCCGAAAAAGGTCAAAGTTCAAGTTTGTACTATTTTTACAACAACGCTCAAGAACAAGAACAAAAAAAACAATAAAAAAATATTTTTCACTCAAAAAAGATACCCTACTTACATCAACCACCATATTAAGAGATCAACTACCACTAATTAGGATTTTCTCATATTCTTCTTATTTTTTAAGTATCAAAACTCAAAATTATTAACTCATACTTGAAGATAATACAACTAAAGTTTTTTTTTTTCATTTGATAAATAACCCTAAGTTTTCAAAAACAACAAATATAGAAGACTTTTACCTACAAAAAGAGAGAAAGTGACGGGCTACAAAAAATAAGGAAGTCGAATGTGGATTTTCTCAAATACTGATGTGGTCGAAAATGATAAAAAGTTCGATCGATTGTGAAGGTTTGAGCAATCTGTTGGAAAAAATTGAGTGAGTTATTGGAAACAAGTTGGGAGAGGAAGAGGAAACATTTCAAAAAAAAAAATCGAAAACTAATGTGAGATGTCTGAGAAATGATTGGTCCCTTTATTTTTATTACACAATTATTAAAAAGACTTATGGATTAATTTGTATTTTAAGAAAGACTAGAAGTTTTGAAATATTAATTTTGTCTCATTTATCTTAATTACTTTTTTAAATGGGATTTTAACCTTGCCTTTGGTCAATGTCACCAATACTCAAAAGGATACTTAAAAGACTCCTTTTGTTCAATTTTCTCAACTTTATAGATGGTCATATGTTGACCAAATATTGGACAAAATTAATTTTTAAGTTTTAAATTTTTAAATTTTCATTCAACGACTCAAAATTTATCTGAAATACTCAGGATCCAAATCAAAGATCCATTTAATTCAAAAATCACCTTTTGGGTCTAACGAAACTCCATTCCGACATTATTTTTATCAAATGTTTGCTTGATCGAACCTATCAACTTATTACAATATTAAAAAATGAAAAATTTTAGTCAAAACTCGTCCAACCACCTCAAGAACCGTGTCACCCATCCGCCACAGATCACAAACACTTTAATTGAAGCTACGTAAAGGGATAAAATAATTGAAATACACAAAAATCAAAAAACAACCATGAGAATTGTTACAATCACCATTTGAATATAATGAATTTAATAGTTAGAAAATTCATTGTGAAATGACTATAGTTGATTATAAATAAATTAGAAAATAAGTGATAAATTAACTCTTGATATTTTAAACTGGACAAGTAAAAGGGAACATCTATTTTTAATATAGTGGATAAGTAAAAATGGAAAGAGAAAATAACAAAGTCAACATTTTGAAAAATAAATATAGTTGATAAACAACAATAATAATATATCTAGTATATTCCCACAAAATGGGTTCTAAAGAGGGTAATTGTACGCAGTCCATACCATTACTTCAGAGGTGAGATTGAGAGATTGTTTTTGATAGATCTTGACTCAAGACAAATTAGTTTAGAAAATACATGGTATAGTAACAAGAAACAATAGGTATTGGCACAACAAATAATAACATAAACAAGAGTACCACAAAGTAATACTATACACAAGCTATTCGAAACAACAAACACCACCCATACTCTATAACAATCCTAGTACTAAGGTTGCTAGCATGGATAACAAACAAAGCACTCCAACCTACTAGCAGAGGCACACCCTTTCCTACTATCCTTCTACCCTAATTTGCATCCTCCGCTCCTTCCTATCTAGAGTCATGTCCTTTCTAAGTTGGAGATGATCCATGTCATTTATGATAACCTCCCTCCAATATATCTTCGGTCTACCTCTATCTTGCTTAAATACACCCATAGCTAATATCTCACACCTCTGTATTGGGGCATCTATGCCCCTCCTCATCATATGTCCAAACCACCTCAACATCACTTCCTACATCTTGATATCCACTGAAGTCACTTTCACCTTATCTTGAATAACCTTATTTCTAATCATATCTTTCCTAGTAAACCTACACATCCATCATAGCATCCTCATCCTTTTCACCTTCATCTTTTGGATATAAGGGTTCTTGACTGGCCAATACCAAGCCTCATACAACATAGCTGGTTCAACCGCCACTTTGTTGAAATTGCCTTTAAGTTTATGGGGCACCTTCATATCACACGAGACTCCAGATGCGAGCCTTTATTTCATCCATCCTGCACCAATATAGTGAGTGACATCTTCATCAATTGCTCCAATCCCCTTGATCATAGACCCAATATCCTGAAACTGTCTCTTTTCTAGATGGTCGAAGTATCAAGTTTTACTACCACATCAACCTCATGTATCATGTCAATGAATTTGTACTCCAACTATTCCGTCTTGGTCCTTCTCAACCTAGACCTTTTAGACTCTAGGGTTTGTATTCAAACCTCCAACTTAGCATTAACTCTTACCATGGGTCTTGTCAACAGAACTACATTATCCACAAATAGCATATACCAAGCACCTCACCGTTGAATTTTTCTTCCCAATAATTCTATCACCAAGGAAACTAAAAATAGTCTAAGAGTCGATCCATGATGTAACCTCATTAAGACGGAAAAGTGCCCCGAGTCTCCTCCCGCGGTTCTTACACAAGTCTTAGCTTTATTATACATGTCCTTAATTGCCTTAATATATGCCACAAGTGCAGCTCTAGTCTCCAAGCATCTCAAAAGAACCTCTCTAGGGACTTTGTCATAAGTCTTTTCTAAGTCGATGAACACCAAGTGCAAGTCCTTCTTCCTCTCCCTATACTGCTCCACCAGTCTCCTTATGAGATGGATGACTTCTGTAGTCGAGCAACTTTATAAAGATAAATTTTAGTTGATAAAGATAAATTAGAAATTAAATAATAAATTATCTTCTATTTTTAAAATGACCACATAAAAATGAACACCCATTTTTCGTTCATTTTTACTTGTTTAATCAAAACTTTAATTTCTTCTCAAATAACTTCATATTGAATAGCCAAACGGACCCTTAGTATCGTGGCTGGAGTGGGTAGCATGTTGTGTTAGTAGTACTATAAAGGAAAAAATTCACAAGTAGCAAACTTAAGTCCATAATTAGGCATTTCATAGCATGAGTTTTATAATTACCCGAAATAGCAACTTGTATATTTATTTGATGCACAAGGCAGCATCAAATACATATTGTGCATCAAATACATATACAAATACAATTAATTACCTTATTTTTAGGTAACAACTTGAGTTTAAAAAGGCAAAAGAATTTCAGTATTTTTAAATTACGTTCACCTAATTAATTAAAGATTAATTGAAGATTGTATTTCTAAAAATAGGAAGCCTTTTTTAACGAGTTTCAAAACTCAAAATAGGTTTGAATGATTAAAAATCTTTTTTTTTTCTATTTTTCTCTCTATTCTTTTTCTTCTTTTTCCTTTTTCCTTTTTATTTTTTATTTTTTATTTTTTATTTTTTATTTTTTATTTTTTATTTTTTATTTTTTATTTTTTATTTTTTATTTTTTATTTTTTATTTTTTATTTTTTATTTTTTATTTTTTATTTTTTATTTTTTATTTTTTATTTTTTATTTTTTATTTTTTACTTTTTAATTTTTAATTTTAATTTTTAATTTTAATTTTAATTTTTTTATTTTTTATTTTTTATTTTTTATTTTTTATTTTTTATTTTTTATTTTTTATTTTTTATTTTTTATTTTTTATTTTTTATTTTTTATTTTTTATTTTTTATTTTTTATTTTTTATTTTTTATTTTTTATTTTTTATTTTTTATTTTTTATTTTTTATTTTTTATTTTTTATTTTTAATTTTTTACTGTTTCTTGTTCTCTTTGCAAATTTTTTTCTTATTTAGTTTTTCCCTTCGTTTTTTTACATTTTCTTTTTTTTCTTTGCACTTTTTTTTATTTTCCATTTTTTCTTTATTGTTTCTTTTTTTTTCTTTTTTCATTTTTATTTTTTATAGAGTTTTTATCGTTATTTTTTTGTTCTTGTATTTAATAGTTAAATGTTTTTTACATTTTATATTTATTTGTATCAAACTATATATTTTAAATAAATTTATTATTTGTATTTGAATAGTTTACCTGTGAATATGCACAATTTATTATTTTATAATTGTGTACAAACAAGAATATGTATTAATTTTATTTGCTTGAATTTAAAATATACAAATATGCAATTTACCATTTAATGCAAATGTTGCGTTAGTATTTGTATGTGAAATTTATCATTTGTGTATATATATATATATATATATATATATATATAAATATGTATCATTTGCATATGTATGGTGCAACTTGTATAAACATGTATCATTTCATACAAAGTAATATTTGTATTTGTATAATTTATCATTTATATTTGTATTAGCATACGCACCTGTGCGATGCACGAATAATAGTAAAGTATTATTTTAATCACATTTTATTTGAATGTGCATGTTAATTCATATTATTTTAAAGGCTAGAAAGATGTTATATGCAGAGTACTATTCTATCTATTTGTGCATCACGTTCAACTGTCATATCATTTCTCAATGAAATACTAAAAAAAAAAATATCTTTCTACTGATAACGCTCAATCTACAGCTCTCGTAGGAGTGTAAAGCGGTCGTTAGCAAATATAGAACCCAACCTGGGTTGGGTGTCGATCCCACAGGGAATAGCTTGGCCAACAAGTAAGTAAAATTACTAGACTTTTAGTGCAAGTCTCGTAAAAAGGGGGGATTGTAATGTGTAACCAAAACAATAAAGTAAAAGCTGAAAATAGCAAAGTAAAAAGAGAAAGATTGTTACGTAAGTTGTAAACAATGAGAATTGAAGCGTTGGGGTTATGTCCACCTTCTGAGGTATACGTCTCCATTGGCTATGAGTGTGTAGAGTCTTGACATGCAATTGCTTATAGAGAATTGTAGTCGATGGTAAATCCAAGCGTCTCTCGACCTAAACAAGGACTATTTCACTTTAACTCTCTCGAGCTTAAAGTGTGTCTAACGGTACGAATTCTCCAAGAGGTTAGTCCAGTTACGGCACTAGCTTTTTAATAGGGAAGGGTGTCCTACTACCTTGACATTATCTCTTTTCCAGACAAATAACCTTTCTCTCGAACAAGTTAAATGTTAGACTGGCGTTATTCTATGCGTTTGCAGCCACAAGAATTTGCATTAAGATGAAGAGAATAATGATATAAGCAATATACGTGTCTCGAACTCACAAACTCACAGCAATAGATAGTATCTCATTCGGCTTCCATAACCCCAACAGAGAAGTTTAGTTACCCATGAGTGCGAAGGAGATCACGATTTGCATTGTTATTGTTGAGTAATGGCGTGTGGATTAGGTGATAGGCGTGTGGCGTGATTCCTTAGCAAGTAACGATTCTCTTGTTGTGGAATTTAAGAATAGAAGAATAGATTAGAAGTGTTTGTGGTGGAAGATGAGAGAGATGGAAGAAAATTAATAGTTTAAGAATGAATTTCTTGAATTAAGGGAGGAGTTGCCTCCATTAAGGGAGGACTTGCCTCTCCACTAAGGGAGGACTTAATTAAAAATCTCTAGCATGATAGGGTATTTATAATACTCCTATCCTACTCCTACTATGCTAATGAAATAAATAACCAAATCCTACTAAACTAAGGAAGTACTTAACCCATTTGTACTAGGTTAATATAACATTCTCCTAATCCAAATAAACTAATGAAATACATAACCCAATTGTACTAGGTTAATGTATCATTGTCAAAATCCAGCTTTGTGTCTGTAAGTCCCCAAAGTCTTCTGAAATGCTGTTTTAGCCCGGGACAGATTTTCCATGCAGTAGTTTTGGTCCAGGTCCCCAGAGTCTTCAGAAATACTGTTTTAGCCCGGGACAGATTTTCCATGCAGCAGTTTTGGTCCTTTAGGCGTCCCACTTCCTTCTCCTTCATTCGTGAGCTTTATTTTGCGTCAAGTAAGCCATAAAATGTTGTATTTTGCATCATTTATACCTGAAACTTTACTAATCATGTTTGTTAGCTCATTTATAGGAAAAAGGACTAAAAGTGCATGAAATATATAATTTGTTCTCAAAACTAGGCTAAAATATGGGCAAAATATATTGATATAGGCGTGTAATTTCGCCTATCATCAACACCCCACACTTGAAGCTTTGTTCGTCCTCGAACAAAATATCATGTCCTTCTAAACATCAACTTAGGGTTTTTACACCAACAACACAAAACATTTATCAAGATAAGCACAACAATTATCAACAAAGAGTAGCTTTCCGATTATAAGTAGAAACAATTTAACCTCAAGTATAGACTCGTGATGGTGATCAACTCGCATACAAACGTTAAAGTGCATAGAATCATATACAACTATCCAAAACTCATCAACCATGTATGTCTTACCATATGTTACCCATAATCACTCACAAGTATAGCATATTTTTCAAACATGGGTATCAAAATATTCTTGCTCTCGCTCTCACAAAGAATTCGTATGCAGCAACTGATGACCATAGGCTTGCCCTTAGTGTAATACTCCACTAAATGTCAGAATGCTAAGATTAGGATCAAATAGGTCTTCTGATGGTTGTAATGTAGGCTAAGGGACGGGTAGGACTATTTTGGCCAGGAATAGTGACTAAGTTCCTAAGCACTTTAATACATCACATTGTATCATTGACATTTTTTTTTCTTTCAACCTTTCTTCTTTCTTTTATTCTACCACCCTTGTTCTCCTCTTTTGTTTTTCAATTTTAAGAACAACTCACTTTTCAGCTTTCTTTTCCTTTTTCTTTTCACAACATACCTCTTATGATAGCACTTTCTTTTTCATAACACATTCAAGCACCATTACAATTTAAAGCGTCATACTCACCCAATTTCCTCTTATGTTGTCACATGACTTTTGTAATTTAAAGCACTTAGGAATTTGGATCAAATTACGGTCTTGAAAAAAAATGGATTAGGCTTGCATGCAAGGTTGTCAAAGAAATAGGCTAAAGGCTCAAAAGGGTTTAACTAGGATGATGTCCATGGGTAGGTAAAACTGAAGGTAAACATGTATAGGTTGCCGAAGAAATGCCTAAATCATCTCCTAAACTTACACTCCTTATTTTCGCTTTGCATACATACCAGGCAAGTTCTAGCATCAGCCACATACATAGAAGATACTATTAATCTCACACACACAAGGCACATGGTCGACTTGCTTGGAAGTAATATAGACACAATATCACATAATGAGTCACAACTAGAGCCTAAACGTCTCAATAGTCACAATTGTAGCACATACTCTTGTTATAATCTCATGCTGCCTATCAAAATAATTTCATGCGAAGCTAAAAAAAAAAAATTTACTACAAAAAAACAAAACGAAACAAAACGAAACAAAAATGAAACAAAATCAAACAAACATAGATGCGAATAGAGAAGTATAGCATGCAATACCACCACCCCACACTTAGTCGGGACACTGTCCTCAGTGGAAAATAAATACGAGGAACCTGGTTGGTCGGACTTATCCTCTATGTCTGGGGTCATACCCCTTGCATTGGAATCATCATCAGAGTCGTCATCCTTAGAAGTTCCTCATAAGTATCCCACTTAATTCCAAGCGTGAGTCAAGGTGTTTGCAGCGGGGAGGGTTCTCCTTGCTCCTTGCGGCCTCTTTTCTTGCCCTTTTGGGAAGTGGTAGCCTTCTCCTTGCCTTGTCTCTCTTTAGGTGCCATTGTACCTGAGACTTGAAATAGTGTTAATGGTAGCACAATCTCAATGGATACAATCTATACATAAGCAGTAGGGGTACCACCCCACACTTAGTTTTGTTAACACAAATCAGTGAAGTGATAGAGGTCGAGTACTCAGATTTCGTCGACATACGTTTTAGGATTGTATTCCGACAAGAAAATCAGCAATGCATCACTTACTTGCAGCCATTGGACTACTTTCATGGTAGATATAGCAACACTACTACATAGGGGTTACCACATGGAATAGTTATTCTTACAACAATCACACCCTCTTATGTCGGTAGGCACTATAAGTCTTATCCCGATGAACTGGATAGCCTAACATGTAAGTATCCAAGTAGCAATCTTAAACAATGTTCAATATTATAGCAATCCTGCAAATAGTATATCAATGCTATTAAAACCAAATTCAAGTCGGAAACAAGTCAAGATTATCGTATACGTTCACTCACATGATTTTGCATCAATAATCCAAACACATGAACATCACCAATAATCTTTCAAGATGTAGCAATTCATGATAGACATAGCAACGTAGTACTTATGAGAAATAGATGAAGAATAAGAGAGTACTTACTTGCTTGAAGCTTGTGGAGATGGTGTTGTGAATTGGAAGAGCAAAAGAAGAAAATTTTGAGATGATTTGGAGAGGGAATGCGGTGCCTTTAGGGTATTTTCTAGTGTGGTTGTGTTATAAAACTAAGTCCCCTTTATATAGGAAGAGAATGGGTCGGGTTATAACCCATTTACAATAGGATTTGGGGACAAGAACACCACATATGCGGCGCATAATGCGTAGCATAGTCATGACATATGCGGCGCATTGTCTATGGCATATGTAGACATATGCGCCGCATAGTCTATGGCATATGTAGACATATGCGCCGCATAGTCTATGGCATATGAGATACTGAGACCAAATGCCATAGCATAGGCGGCGCATAGTCAAAAGCATACCTAGGAATAGGCGGCGCATAGTGTATAGCACACTAGATTCCGAGACCTTAGGCTATAGGATAGGTAGTGCATCGTTCGTGGCCTAGTTTTATCAAGGCCTAGCCTTCCTCGATGCCTATTTTGGCATGAGAAATGCTCAATCCATAGCCTTATGCATCACCATTCCTAACTTACCAACTTTACCATACAATGCGTCCAAATCGTCAATTGAAATCAATCTCCTCGTTGAATACTTCTTGCACCTATTTTTGCTCAAAACAAATGAAAATGATAAAACAATGGGTTGCCTCCCATCTAGCGCCTTATTTATTGTCGTGGCTCGACATAGTTACCTCGAGTACTCAGACTTCATCGAGGTAAGTGATGGATCGTTTTCTGAAAGGATTTAGACGACAATGAGGCTTACCTGTGGGCATGCGATTTTTTTCGAGATGGCTCCTACGTTTATCCGGAGAGTCACCAATTATATCATCAATAGTCCAACCCATAGCTCTCTTGTATCTCCTCAGAGCAGAGATGAGAGCTTCTACGTGCTGTTCACTTAAATCATCGGCTCTCTCCGGAAGTATATTTCTACTTTCCAAGAACACATACCTTAGATAATCGGGAAGCTCTTGCGATTCTAGCATTGGTGGCTCGTCAAAGGGAGTATTCGCTGTTGGTTGATTCTTGAGTTCACAATCCGGTTTCTTAGGAGTATAAGACTCTATTTCTGTTAGAGCACTCATAAGTTCTTCATAACCTTCATTGTCTTCATGCTCAACTTTCAGTGGCACAGCAGACAATGGCTTAACAGTAGGTTGTTTCTCTATAGATAATGCTTTAGTATCCTCATAATGAACATCAGCTACAGATGACTCATTCATATCGCTGGGCTGCTTCATTGTTTCGCATATATCAAACCGTACCACTTCGTCAACCACTTGCTTGCCTTTTGCTGAAGTTTCCAGCACCTTACCACTTCTGGTAGTGATGGCCATGCATGACCCATAATTCTTTGGGTTTTGCACAGTATCGCTTGGTAAGGTGCCAGTCTTTCTTTGATTGAATGCTGCTGAAAGTTGACTCAATTGCTGCTCTATTTGCCTGATAAAAGTGGAATGAGAATCAACTAGTTTCTTCATGGAGGACAAATCATCAATCACCTCCTTAACTCCTGCGCTTGTTGCTTCCACTCCTTTCAATAACTTAGCCATCATGTCTTCCATACTCCCAGAATTAGATGTGGTGGTATCACGTCTACCAGGGGGAACGTACAATCCACTCTTTTCATTATTTTTCTTCCAACTACCTTGGTCTTTGCTTCCAGATTTATCATAATAGTTCCGACCTTGGTTTCCTTGGGTATTCCCTCGAAAACCCCCCTGATTTTTCAAGTAGTTGGCCTCCTCTTCAGAATCAGATTCGTCTCTTCCTTTTAGCGCTACAGCTTTCACTTTTTCGGTCTTCCCTGATAATAAATGCTTTGTCAGAAGATCCAATTGTGTTTTCATGTGCGCCATGTCTTGCTCACGTTCTTCTTCTCTTCTTCTTTGGTCTGCAGTCATGCCAATAGATAAAGTGTGGCTTGCTACCTCAGAATCCCTGGTATGCCAAGCTCTACTTTGCTTCGTCATCCGATCTAGCATATTGCTTGCCTGCACAAAGGTGAGGTCCATAAATGATCCACCTGCTGCATTATCAACCACTGGCTTAGTCACCGAATTCAACGCTCTGTATAATATCTCCATCAAGTGGACATTGGTCATATGATGGTTTGGGCATCGCATTAGCTTCGTCTTGAACCTCTCCCATGTTTCGTGGAGAGCTTCAGTTGGAAGCTGTCGAAAATTGATGATCTCATCTCTCAACTGTGCTCTTTTGGATGGCGGAAAGAATCTTTCTAGGAAAGCGTCTTTCAATTGCCTCCAATTAGTAATAGAATCAGGAGTCAGCCCATTCAACCACATAGTTGCCTCCCCAGACAAAGACAATGGAAATAGACGTAATCGAATTGCATTCTGTCCAACTCCAGGATTGTCGAATGACTTGCATGTAGAAATAAAGTTGATCAGATGCATATTCGGATCATCGCCTGCTAGTCCACCAAATAATCCCTTGAGTTGCAAAAGCTGAATCATGGCGCTAGTGATATTGAACTTTGCTCCCGGTGCTAAGGGAGGAAGAATAATAGCTCCTGTGGAACCAGCTTCGTCAAGATCATCTTCATCATCATCGAACAGCATTGGTACAGTTCGACGTTCAGGCCTATATCTTGCTTGACGATCTCTTCTATTTGCTGGTGTCGCTATCTCAGCAGTATGCTGTGGGTTTAATAGCTCTTCATCGCCCAGATCCTCATCGTCAGGATTTGTTGCTCGCCTACGGTTATAAATATTCTGTTGATGCACTTGAGCAGCTATCCTTTCAATTTCACGTTGTTCATCCATTGATGCACTGAACAAACCTGAATAAAACAAAAACAACAACAAAAAGTAAAAGTACGAGAATCTTTGACCAAAGGGTCTAGTAATTATCACGAACTTGATTGACACTCGTATTCCCCGGCAACGGCGCCAATTTTTGATAACGCTCAATCTACAGCTCTCGTAGAAGTGTAAAGCGGTCGTTAGCAAATATAGAACCCAACCTGGGTTGGGTGTCGATCCCACAGGGAATAGCTTGGCCAACAAGTAAGTAAAATTACTAGACTTTTAGTGCAAGTCTCGTAAAAAGGGGGGATTGTAATGTGTAACCAAAACAATAAAGTAAAAGCTGAAAATAGCAAAGTAAAAAGAGAAAGATTGTTACGTAAGTTGTAAACAATGAGAATTGAAGCGTTGGGGTTATGTCCACCTTCTAAGGTATACGTCTCCATTGGCTATGAGTGTGTAGAGTCTTGACATGCAATTGCTTATAGAGAATTGTAGTCGATGGTAAATCCAAGCGTCTCTCGACCTAAACAAGGACTATTTCACTTTAACTCTCTCGAGCTTAAAGCGTGTCTAACGGTACGAATTCTCCAAGAGGTTAGTCCAGTTACGGCACTAGCTTTTTAATAGGGAAGGGTGTCCTACTACCTTGACATTATCTCTTTTCCAGACAAATAACCTTTCTCTCGAACAAGTTAAATGTTAGACTGGCGTTATTCTATGCGTCTGCAGCCACAAGAATTTGCATTAATATGAAGAGAATAATGATATAAGCAATATACGTGTCTCGAACTCACAAACTCACAGCAATAGATAGTATCTCATTCGGCTTCCATAACCCCAACAGAGAAGTTTAGTTACCCATGAGTGCGAAGGAGATCACGATTTGCATTGTTATTGTTGAGTAATGGCGTGTGGATTAGGTGATAGGCGTGTGGCATGATTCCTTAGCAAGTAACGATTCTCTTGTTGTGGAATTTAAGAATAGAAGAATAGATTAGAAGTGTTTGTGGTGGAAGATGAGAGAGATGGAAGAAAATTAATAGTTTAAGAATGAATTTCTTGAATTAAGGGAGGAGTTGCCTCCATTAAGGGAGGACTTGCCTCTCCACTAAGGGAGGACTTAATTAAAAATCTCTAGCATGATAGGGTATTTATAATACTCCTATCCTACTCCTACTATGCTAATGAAATAAATAACCAAATCCTACTAAACTAAGGAAGTACTTAACCCATTTGTACTAGGTTAATATAACATTCTCCTAATCCAAATAAACTAATGAAATACATAACCCAATTGTACTAGGTTAATGTATCATTGTCAAAATCCAGCTTTGTGTCTGTAAGTCCCCAAAGTCTTCTGAAATGTTGTTTTAGCCCGGGACAGATTTTCCATGCAGCAGTTTTGGTTCAGGTCCCCAGAGTCTTCAGAAATACTATTTTAGCCCGGGACAGATTTTCCATGCAGCAGTTTTGGTCCTTTAGGCATCCCACTTCCTTCTCCTTCATTCGTGAGCTTTCTTTTGCGTCAAGTAAGCCATAAAATGTTGTATTTTGCATCATTTATACCTGAAACTTTACTAATCATGTTTGTTAGCTCATTTATAGGAAAAAGGACTAAAAGTGCATGAAATATATAATTTGTTCTCAAAACTAGGCTAAAATATGGGCAAAATATATTGATATAGGCGCGTAATTTCGCCTATCATCATCTACCCCCACATCCACCTACCTCCGACCTCCATGCCTGCCTGCCCTTTCAATTTAAAAAAAAAAAATATCTACCCCCACCTCAACCCCCACCCCACCCCACAAGCCTCTACAACCACCCACCCCTCCCCACGCCAATCATCTAATCTCTAATTAAGTTAATACGAAAAAATAATAATGTAATTATAAAAAGAATTTTATGTTTAAATTTTTTTTTTATTTTATAATTCACAATTTAACGATATTATGTTGATATTTCCACACACCCTCCCCCCTCCCCACCCAACGCAATGTGGTTTCCCACCTCTAATCAAACCTATATGAGTAAACACAATCATGTAATTGCAAAATTATTTTATGTTTCATATTTTTCTTTATTATATTATTTACAATTTAAGGATTTCATATTATCAAATATAATTTAAATTTTTATTTTATCGTCCTCTCATATCTTCAGTTTAAAATTTATAAATTGCAATATGTTTATTATCTAATCACTTCATTATTTAACCCTCCCCAAACCCCAACCCCAACCAATCCTCAGTAAAAAAAATTTGACTATATTTTAATTACTATTCTCTCTTACTTGACTTTAATTGAAAATTATTTTTTGTGTTACATGCATAAGTTGTTAGAGTTTTCTTTTGTCATCTCAAAAGAATGTGTTTTTGCTAAACTAAATTTTGCTAAAAAGATAAAGCCCAAAAATGTATTTTATTGAATTTAATTTTTTAAATCTATCCATATGGTTGAAAAGTTGGGAGTAACTGATAAGTGATGTGCTAGGTTAATTTTACTTAAGTTAATTCTTATTCTTTTTTTGTCATCTTTCTTGTTGTGCTTTTAAATTTTTTCTTTGCAAAAGTGTGCTTAGTCTTCAACTCCCCCCCACCCATTCATTTTTTGTCATCTTTCTTGTTGTGTTTTTAAATTTTTCCTTTGCAAAAATGTGTTTAGTCTTCAACTCCCCCCTCCCCCCCCCCCCCCCCCCCCCCTCTCTCTCTCTCTCTCTATCTATATATATATAAAAGAGTAATTAAGAAGTTAGAACTCCATTCCAACTCAAATTTCATTTGAATTCAAATTCAAATAACATATCCATTGGTTAAAAGAAGATAAGTTATTACTCTTTTTTATTCTTTATTTTTAAATAGAATACATATTTTTCTTATAATTTATATATATGAAGTAAGAGATAATATTTGAAAACAGGAAGCTCAAACCAGAAGATTTTATAGTTAACAAAAGGGAAATTAAAGAGGACATTGTTGCTCTTCTTTACCCTTTTTATTTTTTTCTACTTTTTTCTAATTATCTTCTTTTCTTTAATTACATATTTTGTTTAATTGTTTAAAAGTTATTTTTTAAATAAAAATCATTTAAAATAAAATTGATCTTCATCATTGATGCGAGGCTAAAAATCACGTTATTTTACCACCTTTCGCCTCACATTTGTTCTATTTTTTGTGTTGTCTTGAGCTTAAATAATGTGATTTATGATTGAGTTTCATTATTTGCTTATATAGGAGTGTACTGAGGTATTTGGAGCTTAAACAAGAAGACAAAGAGCATCAAGGAACCAAAAGAAATGAAGGAAGAATCTAAGTCGCAATGCATTGCAAAACAGTATGGAAGGGTAGAACATATTTTTCTTTGCGCGACTGCTACAAAACAAGTAGTGGCGCAGATTTGTGTTGTTGTCGGGAAGTCTTGCACCACTCACTCAAAGCAAGAAGTGGTCGAAGTTTAAATACTGGTCTGAATTTTAGGTTGTTTTTTGCGCCACAGCTCCACTTTTAGACTATGGCGCGAAACGAAACTTATCCTAACTCGATTGGGATTGGTTTTTGATATTCTAAGTGTTTCTAAACTCTATATAAACCCCCTTTAAACACTTTTTATGGGAGAGAACGAATTTAGGGAAAGCAAAGGCTAGGACAAAGCTAAAGAACAAGATTTAATTTATTTATTTTATATTATTTTATTTTCAATTTTTGCCTTGTAAACTTATGAAATCTCCTCTTCCAAAGAGATTCATGAGGAGCTAAACCTCTTAATTTCTAGGGTTGTGGTTGAACATGAAAGTTGTGGCTTGAAAATCATATTATCTATTTTGTTTTCCATCTATTGAGTTATTTATTTCTTCTTGCTTTCAATTATTCGTTTGATTGATCACCTTACGAATATTATCTAGGGCCTGTTTGTTGTACTTGAAAAGGGGAACAGCAAGTAGAAAAATAGAAAATAGGGATAGCTTGTGAACCTTATAGGAAAAGGGAATCGATTCGTCACTGAGGATAGAAATATACCCTGTGACCTAGCTTAGTTGATACAGATGATTTCTTTATACACTTCACTATTAACCAACAATCATAGTAATATAGGCATTAGAGATAGCCGAGTAGTCTTAGAGTTGTTGGAAAAATGCTCAGTATATTTACAACTAACCTGGGACAAATAACTCAGGAAAGCAAATTAGATAAATGATTTGACACCACAACTGGATTGTTAATACCGTAACCCTAGATCTTTTATCAAATCTGAATTACAACACAACCAATCTACGACTTGCTACAATTGTTTTTATTTACATTCAAAACACACAAATCACTCTTTGTTATTGGTCACCTACTGATTAACTTGAATAAGAATTCAAAGACAAACTTATATTTTTCAAATCCTTGTGGGTACGATATTTGGACTTACATCCTTAATTACTTGTATGACTATGTACACTTGCGTGTGAGAAAGGACGCAATAATTTTTTGGTGTCGTTGTCGGGGATTTGCTAGAATTGATACTATTTTGAGTATTTATTGAATTATTCAAATTTCACTTTTGTTAGTTGTTTTTGTTTCTCTCAGGGTACAGGTTAGTTTATGCTAAATACCAGAAATCAAGGCAATTCCTTGATTACAATTGACCACGAGCTTGAATGTACTCTTAGATGGTTGAGAGCTTTGGGTGATAACTTGAACAATCTAGTTCTTTAAGTCCAACTGAATGATGCAGTAGATAGTGTTTGACACGACCCAAACCAGGGCCTCATCGTGTCAGGCATCTCAAGTCCAATCGGGACCGGAGACCACTCTTATACCCAATCCAACCAACCAATATACAACCCCTATCGAATGAATTCCAAATATATAATAAGATAAAGTATTGAAAATTTCAATGACTCTCGGATAAGTCTAGAATCATGACCAACCTAACCAAGTCATACCATATAAACCAAACCAAACCGTAATATACCTAAGTCCATAGTTGTCTATACAAAGCCTCTAAACAATGTCCAAGAATATCTAGTCAAGACATGCCCCTGACCCTAGCCAAAAATAAATGTCAAGAAAATAGCAAAAGCATAAAATAAACCATAACATAAATAGGCCTTTCGAAGAATGGAAGCTCACCACTTCAGTCTGACTCAAGTTGTCCCCAAATCACCAAGTCACTAAGTAGGAGGTGTGATAGTTTGGCCAGTACCTGCATTACGTGAAGATACAGTGCCCAAAGATGGGTTAGCGGGTGAAAGATAGCATGTACTTAGGAGTAAGAATAAAATAATGCCATTATTCAAAATTAAAGTAAATAACCATATGAAATAATAAACATACATATATGTATATATCATGCTGGAAAAGGGAATCGGATTTAGCATGAATTTAAAACATTAACCTGGGTTGTGTAGCTTTACCATCATAATCCACCCAAGGGCTATATGGGTCCAGTGTTACCCCCTGAACGGTCCCCAGTACGTATAGCCGCAGGAACTGTAGATACCATAGGTGGCCAGGGATTCCCTTGAACCCTTCGCCCTCTATGATACAAATATACGAGTATAAACTTGGGGGATTCCCTTGCACCCCACAAATACGTGTTCATCAAGACCAATCCTCGTGTCGGCAAACATGAGTTTCCAGTGTCAACTTTTCGGACTCACACCTTCATGGCAAGCTATCACAACCCCCATTATTGCCCAATTAAAATATTTAACACATAACCAATCCACCAATTCCAAGAGTCAATTATTAAGGCATTATAATGTAGTATCGGCATACCGAATACAGCTTGAAAGAAATGTCATTAGCCAATACTTAGGGGATTCCCATATACCCAAAACTCCATTATTAAAATTAGTTGGGGGATTCCCGTGTACCCCACAAGGTTTTCATAGACTACTCACTTAAGGAATTCCGTTGTACCCCATAAGGTTTTCAAAACCATTTTTAACCAATGTTATGGCCTTCAAGGCCTTCCCAAATATTATTTAAAAACCATTTAAACCAATTTAGGTCCAATTACCATATTATGCAATGCAAGGTTTTCAATAATTTTCAAGCTATATGACAAAACCATTCTCATAGGCATTTTAACAAACATGTTGAGGGCTTATAGTTTCTAAAACCAAAAGCAGGTAGAAATTGACCATTCCCATGCAATCACATGTTCAAACCACCATTTTAACATGAAAACCATAAGAAAAACATGGGAAATATTATCCAACAAAGAACAACCAAAACCCCTAACATATATTTCAAAACCTAAATAATATCACTATAACACCATGAAAACCATCCATTAAAAAATGATTTTAATTGAACTAACAATGAGGGAGGAGTAACATGACTGGGTTAGGAAAATTCACGGAGATATTTTGATCCTTAAGCCTCCATATAACCATCTTGAAGAAACCCTAGCCCAATCTTCTTGAGAGGTTATTAGAGAGAGTTTAAAGAGTGTTTTTAATCTTCTAAAGTGAGTAATGAAAGGCCAAAATATATTATAGGATGTGGGGTCTTAAGGATTTGGGGTGGGAAATGTCCAGAATACCCTAATCTTAAAAGCTATACAAAAAATAACACAAGTGGGTACAATTTGGACTCCTCACCCGTATCCAATCATACGAGTAGTAACCCTAACTTGTACCCTAGGCAAAAAGTTGGACTATAATTTTATCCAACATGAGACTTCATGGACTAACTCGTATCAACATCATATGATTGGTACCCTATAGTTGTACCTTAGGCAGTACAAAATCATGAATGCATACTATTTAACATACGATTGTCCCTACTCTCTCATACCGTCTCCATACGACTCGTATGGAGTCTTGTCTTACCTAGGACAGAAAATAACCTAGAACATATTGTTTATCATAAGACTTGGGATCCTAAGTCATTAGCATAATATACAACTAGTATGCTTTAGTCATATGGTTCCCAGAGAGTTCAAAAACTCAAGAAATTTCTAAAGGCCAAAACTTATGGTGTTTCAATTCTCCCCCACTTAGGTCATTCGTCCTCGAATGATGGGACAAGGCATGACTAGCATGATTTAAACCCCAAACAACCCTACTCTGACCTTTAACCAGGTTAGAAAATAAGGATGTAAGGAAATCAATCTTTCCTTTAACTAAGATAGAAAAAAAAAGATATGATGAAGAACACCTACTTTAAGCATGATTATCTGAAACAAAGAGTAAAAATGGGTAGTCGGACTCCATGTCCCCTTTAGCTCCCCTCAGAGCTCCTTCATCCCTAACCAATGTATTTAATATCCCTTAAATACGTCTACACTCTCCACCAAGCTTTCAGCTATAAATATAACACCCCTCCATTTCAACCTCCCAACCCCATCTCTACGAATACATAACTATGAGGACATGAGTATAGCCACATATCCATCCCATGTAAAAAACTAACTTTGAGTTAAAGGTGATAATGAAAGCCATGGGACCCTATACTTTACACCGCCCGGACAATACTACCCCGCCTATCACTAAAATTAAGGAGATATAGTTGCATAACATAATGGTTGGGTATTTATCAATCACTACGCTCCAGCCTATCTTTACTATACCCATTTTATGTATTTCCTCACCGAAACTAACACCCCTAATCACTATCACAAAGGTTTTCACCATGCCTCCCCTCCAAAACTATTTCATATGACAATATTTATCTCATTCTTCTATCTACACTCATAACCTTAGCTCTAGTAGTTTTCTTAGAATTTTGAAACAAAGTACATATACTCTCTCGTCCAACACATCACTACACTTCCAAAGGTACACCATCCTAACATAAGAAGGGTCACTGGGAAACTAGAGTATAAATATCAAGAAGGGGGGTTACTTCCTAATTACAACTCCTATCTGTCACACTACCCAAAACGAGACCTGCGAAATGAGACACGGTACAATAGGCATGAGGTACTCCAAAGCAACTACCTAGTTTATAAATAAAGGATTACTATTACATAAACACACCATAGTAGGAGTCCTTAGGACTGGGCACCGAAAGAAACACAATGGCATACATCATAGGTAGTGTAACATAAAGCCGTGATTCATATTCAGGGAACAAAGGGAGGATTTTTGCTTAAAACTACTATTTCTTGGAACCAAGCATGATGTGATACATGAATATATGGGTCATGAGTTTCATGGCATAGATCTTGAACACTTGGAAGCTCGAATTTTTTAGGACCATTAATGCCTTTGATTCAGGGGCTGGAGTATGGACCTATGCAGCACATATAATGCGGACCTTAGGCATAAGAACTATTAGAATGCGTGCAACATAAGTAGAGTACCCTCTTAATCTAAATAGGAAAGAATTGCTAGAATAGGAGTAAATTCACCCCGACTTTCCCCTGAAGTCCACCGCTAGAAGAAAATTTAAGATTAGCCCTTCAATTTTCATCTTACTATACCTACAAGCACAACACTCCACTTTAAGGGGTCTACGGACATGTACTAGGGACACTTGGTTGTTTTATACATAAAACCTCATTTATCCAGATTCTACTTGGGGTCCATTATAGCCTCACAAACTTTGTGCCCTAACCCATTCAATAACTTATCCCCAATCCATCAGTTGTACCTATACCTCCAACCTTTATATCACAATTTTCCCCACCCCTGCATTTCCTAAGTCATCAACCTCATTCCTTCTTTACACCTTACCAAGACTACCAACCTACCCTCATAAATCTCACACTGTTATCCTCGAGCTAACATACTCTCTTCACCAAAATCAACATCTAAGGTTAAAACTTAGTGTCTATTAACCATAATGCAATACCTACCGAGTACCCCACGCAAAATATATATATAGTCCACCCCATGCAGAGGTCACCCCAAATTCCTTATCCACCCACCAATAACCTATACATACCTAGAGGAAACTATCCCCCTTATGCACAAAAAAATAAAAACACCCCACAAGGACACACGAGGACGGATGAAACCCTTGTCTAAAAGATTTTATAGTTGCTCTTTCAACTCAGCTAGGGACATTTTATATGGGAGAATAGAAATAGTACAAGTGTTCGGAATAAGACTAATCCCAAACTTAATATACTTATCAAAAGGAACACTAGGAAGGACATTAGGGAAGACCTAAGGAGATTCATTCACCACCGGGATGAAATGCAAAGAAGGGCCCTCTAAGTTAGAATTTTTAACCCAAACCAGGTGATAAAGACACCCCATGGGGATTAATATCTAAGCTCTGAGATATGATATGAACCTACCCATAGGAATAGGGAACCACCCTCCCACTCAATAATTAGCTTATTTGGGAATTTAAAGAGAAACTTATGGGTCTGATAGTCAAGATAGGAATAGCATGAGTACAACTAATCCATCCCCAATATGACATCGAAATCCACCATATCTAATTCAAATAAATCCACCATAGTTTTTTCTACCAACAGATACCAAACACCCCCTATAGACTTGTCTAGCAATCACGGAGTCACTTACTGGGGTAGACACAGAGACAGGATCAAAAATTCACTCAAGACCAAAACTAAAATACACACCCATAATGGGTCATATAAGAGAGAGTGGATCCCAGATCAAGTAAACAATACACATCACATAAAAGAGTTTCAACATACCAGTAATGACATCAGGTGATGCCTCAGACTTCTGTCAAGTAGTGAGATTATAAGAACACTCTCGGTCAATGCCTAAGCAAAAGTTGAAGCCCTTGGTGCAGAAGCTAGGGAGGTGGAAATCGAGATTCTATTTCCCCCAGTGGCAATCCTTGTGGGACACTCCCGCTGCATGTGACCCAATTGACCATAACTAAAATATTGATTCCTACCCTTATAGTAATAACCACAATGCAACAGACCAAAAAATTGGCAAGGAAGATAGGGTGGGGCTGACTGAGCTCCACCAGCCCAAAAATGATAATCACTAGAAAATTAAGGATAAGGGACACTAACAACAACTTGGGAACTTCCTGGATTCCCTTGCTTAGACCATTGTCCATTACTTCTAACACTATTTCTCTGACCTCTTCCCCAATTTGGATATTGAGACTTCTTACTCTACTTATTTCTTGACCTTATCTTATTCTTTATCCCACTAATAAGATCGGACTGTCATGAAAAATATGTCACCATTTGGGTTAACAATTGTATAGAAGGCGAAGCTCGGCATTGGTAATATTTCCTTGGGTGACTGATTATGAGTGACACCATTTAGAGTAGGGTCAATTGAGACCGGTGGAACTCCACGGGGAAAATTAGAAGCACCAACCCCTGACTGGGTTTGTACCTCATGAGTTTGATGAGATCCATCCACGTCGTCCTAGAGTGAGATAGGTGATTTTCTAATAGTTCGAATCATCGGAAGGGCATAATCTATAAAGTGAACAAAAGAAGATTTAGGAGAGAGTTCAAGACCCTAGACTCTATAGCCCAAAAATAAAACAATAAGAAAATGAAATATTCCTAGATGCCTCGTAGCCCCTCCCTTATAAGTGTGGTGCGCTACACACCCATTAAACAGACTCTACTCTACACGGTTTTGTAGACACCCCATGACATTGAAACCTAGGCCTTGATACTAATCTGACACAGCCCATACCAGGGCCTTGTCATATTGGGCATCTCAAGTCCGACCAAGACCGAAGACCATCCCCCAAACCCAATCCAACCAACCAATATATAACCTGTGTTTGATGAATTTTGAACATATGACAAGATAGAGTATTAAAAATTTCAATGACTTTTAGATAAGTCTAGAACTGTGACCAACCCAACCAAGGCATACCATATAAACCTCTCCAAATCATAATATACCTAAGTCTACAATTGTCCATACAAAGCCTCTAAACAATGTCAAAAAATATCTAGTTGGGATATGCCCCCGACCATGGCCAAAACCAAATGTCAAGAGAATAGCAAAAGCATAAAATAAACCATAACATGAAATGGGCCTTCCAAATAATGGAATCTCACCACTTCATCCTGACTTAAGTTATCCCCAAATCACCAAGCCACTGAGCAGAAGATGTGATAGTATGGCCGGTTCCTGCATCGCGTGGGGATACAGTGCCTAAGATAGGTTAGTGGGTGAAAGCTAGCATGTACTCAGGAGTAAGGACAAATAATGCCATTATTCAAAATCAAAGTAAATATCCATGTGTAATCATGTATATATACATATAGATATAGTTAGATAGATAGATAGATCATGTTGGGAATGGGAATCAGATTTAGCATGTATTTAAAACCTTAACCTGGGTTGTGTATCTTTATTGTAATAATCCAACCACGGTCTATATAGGTCTAATATTACCCTCCTGAATGGGCCCCAGTGTATGTAACCACACGAACTGGAGATACCATAGGTGGCTAGGGATTTCCTTGTACCCTTCGCTCTCTATAATACATATGTATGAGTATATACTTGGAGGACTCCCTTGTACCCCACAAGTACGTGGTCATAAAGACCAATTCTCATGTCGGCAAATATGAGTTTTCAGTGTCAATTTTTTGGACTCATACCTTCACTGCAGCTATCACAACCTCCATTATTGCCCAATTAAAATATTTAACACATAACCAAACCATCAATTCCAAGAGCCAATTCTTAAGGCATTATAATATGGTATCGTCATACCGACTATAGCTTGCAAGCAATGCCATTAGATAATCTTAGAGGATTCCCATTTACCCAAAAATCCATTATTAAAATCACTTAGTGAATTCCCATGTATCCCATAAATTTTTCATAGATTACTTATTTAGGGGATTCCATTGTACCCTATAAGGTTTTAAAAACCATCTTTAACCAAAGCCATGGCCACCAAGGCCTTTTGAAAAATCAATTAAAAACCATTTAAACCAATTTAGGTCCCATTATCATATTATGTAATGCAAGGTTTTCAATAATAGTTAAACTAACAAAACTATTCTCATAGACATTTTAACAAATATGTTGAAGGCATATAGTTTCCAAAACCAAAACCAAGTATCAATTGATCATTCACATGCAATTACATGTTCAAACCATGATTATAGCATAAAAACCATAAAAAAACATGGGAAAATATTATCCAACAAAGAACAACCAAAACCCCCAACATATATTTCAATACCCAAATAATATCACAATAACACTATAAAAACCATCAATTAAAATATGATTTTAGTTGAGCTAACAATGAGGGAGGAGTAACTTGCCTGGGTTACGATGATTCACGAAGAAATTTTGATCCTTAAGCCTCTAGATGACCACTTTAAAGAAACCTTAGTCCAATCTTCTTGAGAAGTTGTTAGAGGGAGTTTAAAGAATGTTTTTAATCTTCTCAAGTTAGAGGCCAAAAGGTTTTATAGGAATGGGATCTTTAAGATTTGAGGTGGGAAATATCCATAATACCCTCAACTTAAAAGCTTTAAAAAAATAATGCTGGTGGGTATTGTTTGGACCCCTCACTTGTATCCAATCATGCGAGTAGTACCCCTAACTCGTACCCTAGGCAGAAAGTTGGAGTATAATTCTATCTAACATACGACTACATCGCCTAACTCGTATCAACATCATATGATTGGTACCCTATTGTCGTACCTTAGGTAGTACATGATCATAAATGCACATTGTTTAACATACGATTGGCCCTATTCTCTCGTACTATGTCCATATGAATCATGGGAGTCTTGTCATACCTTGGATGAAAAATAACCTAGAACACATTGTTTATCATATGACTTGGCTCCTAAGTTGTTAGCACAACATACGACTAGTATGCTTGAGTTGTATGGTTCCTAAAGAGCTTAAAAACTCAGGAAATTTCCAAGGGTCAAAACTCAGGGTGTTTCAATGTTGTAGTCCAGCCCTATCCTGCACCATATTTTTCGGTGCTAAATTTTGTGAGGCCAAATTAGCAAAATGCCTCTAGAGCTATTGTGAAGCCGAATATCACTGGAAATTTGATCTTTAAAAGGGCATGGTATGGTTAATGCAGAACACTTGTCAATATGAGGGTAACCCATATGAAGACCCACAAAAGCACCTACTAGAGTTTACTGAGTTTAGTGACAACTTCCACTACCAAAATATTTTAGATGAATACATGAAGTTGACACTATTTCTTTTTTTACTGATTGAAGAAGTAAAGTATAGTTGCAAACTAAATCAGCAGGATCTATCCCATCTTGGAATACTTTGTCTGAAAAGTTTCTCAATAGGTTTCTCTCATCTAGGAGAACAAAAAAACTAAGAGGCAAGATTTCTAGATTTGTTCAAGAAGATGTCGAATCCCTTCTCCAAGCTTGGGAGAGATACAAAGGATACTTAAGATATTGCCCACACCACCATCAGCCCAAGAAAATTATTGGGCATAATTTTATTGAATGATTGAGGCCAAAATCTAAGTCTTTATTAGATGTTATAACTCAAGGGAAAATTTTATCCAAGAGTTACGATAAAATAGAGGTGTTGCTTAATCTTATGTATATATATTATAGAGGCTATTCAGAGCCCTGTAGAGTGTTCACTTCTACCCAGAAAACACTGGGTAAGTTAGAGCTAGATGATGCATTGGATATTGGAGCTGATATTTCACAGTGTGTGCCTTAATGAAGCAGAGTTTATTAGCTCAAGTACAGGTCAAGTTCAACAGATATAACAGGTTTAAGTGGTTGCACTGTTTTGTGATAAGTATGAAGAAAATCATGCTTACTATGGATGTCCTTTGAACCTAGAATCTATATATTATGTGGGGAAACAAAATAATAAAAACCACCAAATTTCTCTTGGGGTGGAAATTAGAAGGTCCAAAGACATCAATATACACCGCAAGCTCTATAAGTAAGCAATTCTTTGGAAGAGATAATAAAATATTTTATGGGGTAATAATCTCAGATTATGAATAAAATGTAGAAGTATATTTGTGAACTTAAGCGTTAAGTGGGCCAACAAGCTTCATCACAGTAGGCAAGACTTACAGGTGCACTACCAAGTGATACAGAGAATAATACTAAATAGGAAATCGTAGTCTGACTCAAGAATGGAATACAGCTGGTTGAAGCTCCTCCTAAATAGAGAAGTCAAGATATAAGTGTAGAATTGTCGAATATAGATCCTCCAAAGAGGATAATAACTAACTAGACAACTACAAGTATCCACCTCATTTCTCATAAAGATTGATCCCAGCACCAACTACATAGATACGACCTATACAAGAGAAAAAAAAAAGTAAGGTTGTTAAGAAACTTGACATCATGGTTGAGAAATCGGCCTCCACCATCATTCCTACAAAGATTCCAGAAAAGCAAGAAGGGTGCAAATTTTAAGAAGTTCATTGATATCTTCAAGCAACTACACATCAATATTCCCTTGATTGATGCAATGAGGGACATGCCCAAATTCACCAAATACTTGAGAGATGCAGTGGCTGGAAAAAGAAGACATGTAAAGTTTGAGGTAGTTTCACTCACTGAAGAGTGTAGTTTGAGAGTAATGGGAAAGTTTCCCAAAAAGCTCTAAGATTTTGGGAGTTTCACCCTCCCTATATAAATTGGGGAAGAAGAGGTTGGACATGTATTGTGTGATATTTGGGAAAGTATTAACTTAATGCCCTTATTTGTGTTTGAGACACTTAGTTTGGGAGAGCCACATTTAACTACTATTATTCTACAATTGGCAGACCTCTCTCATGTGTAACTGGAAGGATTAATTGAAGATTTTCTCATCAAGGTAGGTAAGTTTGTGATTTCCGCATACTTTATTATTTTAGATTTTGAAACAGATGAGAAGGTATCGATTATTTTGGGATACTCACTCTTAGTAATCGGTAGAGCCTTTATAAATGTGCGAAGAGGAAAGGTTAAGATGAGGGTCCATGATGAGAAAGATATATTTAAAGTGTATAAAACACTCTCCACTTCTTCACACTATAGAAACTTGTGTATGATCATAGAAGGTCAATAATAAGTGGGGGTGGAAGAGTGCAGGCCCGAAAAGGTAAAAGATCTAAAGGGAAAGATAGTGAATTATGATCCTCCCTAGAGTGAAGAAGAGGATAAAGTTGAATAATATGGGGAGGGAAAAATTAAGAGAATTTAGTTGATTTATGACTAACATCGTGTCGCGACGTTAAATCAGGCACTGCTTAGGAGACAACCCAAGTTATAATAGTATAGTTTTATTTTTATAGTGTCACGCTTGGTTTTTGTTTTCTTTGTTTTTTTATTTGTGCAAGTTTGGGAAAGTCTGAGTACCCAGATGTGGAAGCTAAGAGGGATGGATGAAGCATAAGTATAGAGTCATTCACCCCTTTGATACAAAGATTAAGGAATACATGTTGCTAGCTAGGCCCTAAAGGGCTTCAAGGAGTATTTCTAACCACTTTTTTATTTTAATTAATTCTTTGGGGATAAATCATAACTTTAAGTGTGGGTGGAATTTCTTTCAATATTGGTTAAGAGTGAAGTATGCTATAGGAGTTGCTTTGTTTTTTGTTATTTGTTTCCATTGAGAAATTGTGCAAAAAAAAAAGTTAAAAGCTAAAATCATAAAAAGATTTTTTTAGGTTTATAGATTAGAATAGTTTCTGTTGATTGTTAGATTTTTAGTTCTTTAGTAGAGCATACTTCGCCCACCCCTTGATTTTTCTTTTCAGTTCTTTTTTAGGGGATGCCCTTTAAGCCGACTAGTTTTTTTATTGTTAAAATAATTTTTATTTTATTATTAGGTAGAATGACTTTTTTTGATGATAGATGGTTGATGACCGTCTTGAGAGAAGATTTAATCATTAGAAGTTAGATAGTCTTTAAGACCAATTGAATATGAGGTGCTCTTGTTAAGTACAACACATGATTGAATGATGCAAGTTGGTTTGGAGATCAAAAGCGTGTTTTGAAAAAAATATTTGAATGGCTTCTCTTGAGACACTTAGGATTTTTTACTTGACTTATATGTGGTATTTAGGTTAAATTTGAACTCTTATTATTTGCCTGATTTAGATTCTATATGGATCCTTCTTGAATTGAACATGTGTCATATGTGAGGTATCTATTGATAGTGATTTTATATTGATGTCTAGAAATTTCCTGGTGTGTTTGCAAAGCAAAATAAGGAATTTTTAGCTTTGGATATGATATAGGCATTTCTTTGATTAACCTATTTTTTTATCCTTGCTTTACCTACCCATAATGGATGATCCTAGTTAGACCTGTTGAGCCTCTAGCCTATTCTTTGATAGCCATATATGAATCTTAATCCATTTTTTAAAATAAATATTTAATTTGATCCAAAACTTCTAAGCACTCTAATTGGAAAAGTAAGAAATAAAAGGAGTGAAAACTGAGAAAAAGGAGATAGTTGAGGTGGGAAGCCTGTGGAGAAGTCTATGGGTTCAACTCATAAAAAAATAATTCATATGCTATTGGTAGGGAGTAGAAAAAGACCAAAAAATTGAAAGAAAAATAGGTTTGATAATTGTGCACACCTTACTAATGGTATGTGAATTTTCTTAAAGAGATGGGAAATCAAAAAATCTAAGTGGGAAGAGTGGAAAAAAGTGTGGTTAATTGAAGAGTGAGCAAACGGTGAAAAAATTATGATGTATTAAATTGCATAGGGAAGATAGTCATTATTTAAGACAAAACAATTCCTACTCGTTCCTTAACCTACATTACAACCTACCTACTTGATCTTAGATTTGACATTCCTATACTAGTGGAGTAGTACAATAAGGGCAAGTGTATAGTTCATCATATATTGCATGTGAAATTCCTTTTTAGACTAAGCGAAAACTTATTCTTATACCCATTCTAGCTTTAATTTGTATACTTTTGAGTGAATATGGGTAACTCTCATGTTGTAAAGGCACATGGTTGACGAAAAATAAGTGAAGTATTTGATCTTTTGATTGGGTGAATTATATGAGTTTGCTAATATCATAGAGTCGGTTCTTGAGGTTAAGAGTTTTTAGAGTGGTTGTTTAACTGAATGGTATGAATGAAGCATGTTTAATATGATCTTGCCATATATTTTAGTCATTGTAGTCTCAGCTTGAGTAATCTTGTTTCAATAGGTGTAGTTGTAAAAGAGTTTATTTTATGAGTTCATAGCTTACTCGAGGAATAACAAGGGTTTAAGTGTGAGGTGTTGATGTAAGGCTAAAAATTACCTTATTTTACCATCTTTTGCCACATATTTGTTCTATTTTTGGTGTTGTCTTGAGCTTAAGTGAAGTGATTTATGCTTGAGATTTATGATTTGCTTATATAGAAGTGCATTGAGGTATTTGTAGCCTAAACGAGAAGAAAAAGAGCATCAAGGAACCAAAAGAAACCAAGGAAGAATCTACATCACAAAGTATTGCAAAATAGTGTGGAAGGGAAAAAAATATTATTCTTTGCGCCACTGCGGCAAAGCAAGCAGTGGAGTGGATTTGTGTTGCTATAAGGAAGTCTTGCGTCACTCACCCAAAGCAAGAAGTGGTGCAAGTTTAGCCACTGGTCTGAATGTTAGGTTATTATTTGTGCCACAGCTTAGCTTTTGGGCTATGGCACAAAACGAAACTTATCCTAACCTGATTGGGATTGGTTTTTGATATTATAAGGGTTTCTAAACTTTATATAGACCCCCTTTGTACATTTTTTATGGGGGAGAACGAATTTGGGGAAGGCAAAGGCCAAGGCAAAGCTCAAGAACAAGGTTTTTAATTTATTTATTTATTTTATTTTCAATTTTTGCGTTGTAAGCTCATGAAATCTCCTCTTTCAAAGAGATTCATGAGTAGCTAAACCTCTTAATTTCTAGGTTTGTGGTTGAACATGAAAGTTGTGGATTCAAAATCATATTATCTATCTTGTTTTCCATTTATTGAGTTATTTATTTCTTCTTGCTTTCAATTATTTGTTTGATTAATCACCTTACGAATATTATCTAACGCATGTTTGTTGAACTTGAAAAAGAGAACGACAAGTATAAAAGGAGGAAATAGGGCTAGTTTGTGAATCTTATAGGGAAAGAAAATCGATTCATCACTGAGGATAGAAATATACCATGTGACCTAGCGTAGTTGATACCAATGATTTCTTTATGCAATTCACTATTAATCGACAATCATAGAAATATAGGTGTTAGGGATAGTCGAGTAGGCTTAGATTTGTTGGGAAAACGCTCAATATAGCTACAATCAACCAGCAACTAGTAACTCAGGAAAGCAAATTAGACGAATGATTTGATACCACAACTGGATTGTCAAAATACCATAGCCCTAGATCTTCTATCAAATTTGAATTACAACACAATCAATCTACGACTTGCTACACTTATTTTTATTCACATTGAAAACACACAAATCACTCTTTGTTATTGGTCACCTACTGAATAACTTGAATAAAATTCAAATTAGAACTTCAATTCGTCAAATCTCTATGGGTACGATATCTGAACTTACATCCTTTATTACTTGTACGATCACGTACACTTGCGTGTGTGAAAGGACGCAACAACCATCCTCATATAAAGTTAAATTTTTTTATTTGATTAAAAAAAGAATTTCTCTAATTTTGGACATCTCTCCTTTGCCAAATTTTAATTTAAATAGAAGTTAATCTCTTAAACTCAAAAATGCAAGTTTATCTCTTAAAGAAAACATGTCCTCATAATTCAATTAAAATATTTAGTATAGGATATATAATATTGCACATTACTACTATGTATGTATGTATGTATGTATGTTGTGTGTTGTTGTTGTTGTCATCGTTGTTGTTATCGTTCTTCTTCTTCCTCCTCCTCTACGTCTTCTTCTTCTTCTTCTTCCTTCTCCTCCTCCTCTTCCTCCTCTTCTTCCTATTCTTTCTCTTACTCCTCCTCCTCCTCCTCCTTTTTTCTTCTTCTTTCAAATGCAATAAAATAGAAAAAGAAAGCAAAGGAAAAAAAAAAGAACTGAAAAAGGAATAAAAAATTGAAGAGAAATAGAAGAGCGGAAATAAAAATGAAAAGAAAGAAACAAAAATAGAAAAAAAAAAGCAAAAATAGGAAAATAAAAGAAAAATGCGAGAAAGGAAAAAAATATAAAAATATAAAAAATCAATAAAGAAAAAAATGTAAAAGGAACAAAAATGTGAAATGGAAGAGAGAGAAAAGGTGAAAGCAAAAAATCAAAATAGAAAAAAAAACGACAAAAAAAAGATGGAAAAAACTAAAAGAAAAAAAAAGTAAAAAGGTTAAAGATATGACTTATGAGAGGGAAAGAGAGAAAATTAAGGGAGGATAAGGAGTCACTAAAATATTGCTATTGTTGTTATCCCATATAATTTTTTTAAATTATTAGTTTAGGGTACGCGCCATGCATGTGTACCCCGCTTCATGTATTCAATTTTATAAAATTACTTCGCTATTATTAAAGAAATATGTATTGGTTAATAAGTTAAATAAATTGACGATTTTATTAAATATGAAAAATGTTATAAAATATGTAATAGCACCTAAAAGTAAAACATACAAAGTGGAGAGTATAAAGTTGTAGTAATTATTGCACCTTTCATTGTTGTCTTATCATATGGCTATTTATAGCCTACAATGAAAAATTCTCCACTTATTATTGACAAAGGGGTGGAGGATTAGTAGGCTTCTTGCCTAGTTAATATGTAGCCATATGGCATACATATGGCATTCATATGGCATCCATGGCATTCATTTCACAATACTCCCCCTTGAAAAACCATGTAAAAAGAAATTTATTGGATATTCATTTGCGTGCTGCCTCATTAAAAATCTTACTAGGAAAAATCCAATGGGATAAAAACCTTGGTTAAGTAAAAAAGAGTACAACGTGTATTCTTACTCCTCCTGATCAAAACCTCGATGCAACTGGTTCAGTCTTCGCATTCCAATCTTGTATACCATCTTCTCAAAAGTTGAAGTTGGTAAGGATTTGGTGAACAAATCTACTAGATTATCACTTGAATGAATTTGTTGTACATCAATATCACCATTCTTTTAGAGATCATGTGTGAAGAAGAATTTTGGCGAAATGTGCTTTGTGCTATCTCTCTTTATAAAGCCTCATTTTAATTGAGCTATGCATTCTGCATTATCTTCAAATATGACTGTGGGTATTTTGATATCGAGCTTCAGGCCACATCTCTTTTTGATGGAATGTATCATTGACCACAGCCATATGCATTTTCTACTTGCCCCATGAATAGCTATTATCTCAACATGATTTGAAAAAGTAGCAACAATAGATTGCTTTGTAGATTTCCATGATATTGCAGTACCTCCATATGTAAACACATAACCTATTTGAGATCTTGCTTTGTGTGGATCAGATAAGTAACCTGTAGCTGCATGAATAACAAGATCTAAACTATCTTTGTTAGTATAAAATAAATTAATACTAATAGGCTCCTTTAGATATTGCAATATATGCTTACCTTCATTTTAATGTCTACATGAAAGAAAACTGTACCTGGCTAGTAAATTAACAGAATAGGCTATATGAAGCCTTGCGCTATTAGAAAAATACATAAGTGTATCAATAGCATTGAGATATAGTACTTCAGGACCCAAAATCTCTTCACTCTCTTCTGGAGGTCGGAATGAATCTTTACTCACTTCAAGTGATCGAACATCATTATATTATGTAATGAATGTTCTTTGTTTGAGTAAAATTATTTCAAGACATTCTTAGTATAGGCAGATTGGTGGATGAAGATCCCTTCTGCTAAATGTTCAATCTGCAGACCAAGACAAATCTTTCTCTTTCTATGATCTTTCATTTCGAATTCTTTCTTTAGATATTCAATTGTCTTTTTAGACCTATTCTGGAGTTCCAATGAGATTTATGGCATTCATATAAACAGAGATTATAACAAACCTTGATGTTGTTTTCTTAATGAAAATATAAGGACAAATGACATCATTTATGTAACCTTCATTTATCATGTACTCACTAAGGCGATTATACCGCATATGCCCTGATTGTTTTAAATCATATAACGATCTTTATAATTTGATTAAATAGAATTCTTGAGACTTTGAATTACATGCTTCAAGAATCTTTAATTCTTATGGGATTCTCATCTAAATTTCATTATCAAGTGAACCATTCAATATTAAATACATGACATCTTCTAGTGTCAAGACTGCATGCCAAATAAACCTCATGCTTACCAACAAGTATATTTCACTTGATAATTATTTCTACATCAGCATGCTTAAATAAACGTAGAATTCAGATCCTCATAATATTATACAATATTACGCGCTATTGTACTAAAGATATCGTTGATGGGATATCATTTGTATCGATTCACATTACGACATAACTTATGGAGATCTCATCACATAATTATTTTTTGGTACCTGAACCTCTTTTGGAGGTTTCATGAAGTGTTATGTCGTCGCTCTTCAAGATCATATTGCCTCTTTATTATGATCACTTGCTTCATTTTCTTTTCAAGGATTACTTTATTTGAAACCAATTGATCTACCACACTTCATGCATGTTATAGACTTTGTCCTTCAGGGACACACAGTGAGCATTTGCAGCTAAATATGAAATCAATTTTGGGTCAGCAAATGCTTCTGGCATTTGACTTGAATTATCTTTTAAATAAGGATCGTACTAACGATAATTCATAACACTTTTCTTAGCTGATTATTATCTCTCCTTATGTTAGGAAAACTAACATATACTCCAATTTACTTTAGAGAATCCATCTTTGTGAATCATGGTATATCTATTAATTACATACCACACGTCAAAATTCTATTAGATAGAAAATATATGGTTCCTGACCTTGAACCAATTGAGAGGGGAGAATTGATCATACTTTATTGGTCTAATGCACACAAGTGCTATTGTATGCAATATATATTTCAGACCAATACTTTTAATATTTGTTCTCTTAAGCAATGGTTTAGCTATTTATGAGGCATTCAATGCTAAACCAACTTGAATATAACTAGCATTATAAAGAGTAATTGTCTTGACTACGTTATCTGAAAATTATGCTCTTGACTCAATTTAATTGAGAAGGCAACTTTATGAATGTCAAACTGCAGGCTGACAATAAATGTACATGTGACCATCTTATGGATGCATCATATCAAATGACGGGTGAATAGGCCCTTATTCATCTTTTACGTTTTTTAGAATTCAGGGAATTCAGTCCCAACATTAGCTGTTTCAATTAACTTATCATGAGAACAAGTAATAGTTCTTGAAGAATCTTTCAGTTCTTCATTATATGTCCAAAACTCAATATGCTCGTCTTCAGGATGACAAAATCATTCATGCAACCAATAGAATTATTTAAACTAATAAACTCCAAAATTTATCATGGCATAAGTTATTTACTAAAGTAAAAGGTCTGCTACTTTGAGAGCAGTTTGCAAGATTTCACTATTGCACAATCTTACTACTTCGAAAGTAAATATCAGATTTACTACTTCCGAAGTAAATATTAGATTTACTACTCCAGGAGTAACTTTCAAGGTTCTATTATTTCAGGAGTAAGATTTAAGATAAATTTCAGACTTACTACTTCGGGAGTAAAATATCAAAATAATTCTTTCTACTCCTTCTTAATATGGTTTTCACAGTCAAGTGCACATTTATATACCTTACTAAATATCATATTCACCTCAGGGAATGGATCTGTAATTGTAACATTTATCAAAAATTCTCATTCCTTGCAAATGAAAGATAATTAATAATTTATCAGAAGTTTTCATTCTTCAAGAATGAAATATAATTATTACAACATGCCTTAAGCATATCAAATTATGATGTCTTAGGAGCTCTGTCAATAATTTTCTATTTCAGAAGTAAATCGAGGTATACATATAGTTGTAGAGAATTTTCTCTATCATATCTTTAATTTTAGATTTACTACTTCAAGAGTAAATTTTTTATTTTCTACTTCAAGAGTATTCATTTATTCTTCAAGATGAAAATATAAACAAAGTAAACATTATAGTATAACTAGCACATAACGTATTACACTAACTTTATTTATTTATAAGATTAGTGAGATACTATTAACAGAAATATAAACTAATACAACTTAACAGAAAAGTAAAACAATCAAACTATTTCATATTCATCATCGACAGAATGATTACCATATCCTTCGGGGATTGTAAAGAAATCTTAGGCATCTAAATTCATGGGCTTAACATTATCTTCAGAGATAAAGTTTGCCTCAACGTCATTATCTATTTTCTTAAGGGACGCCTGATAGAGCTTCACCATATGCTTTGGCGTACGACAGACACGTGACCAGTGCCACTTTCCTTTACATTGATAATATTTACTTTTAAAGTTCGTCCTTGGCACTACTTTAGGAGCTTTACCCTTCTTTTTACACTGCTGGTGTTAAGGGTCATTACTTAATGTAAGACGATCAATCTGATTAAAGTATAGACCACGACCATGACTGGGGCCAGGGCTTCTTTCACGCCTGGTTTGATAAAAATATGCAGCATTCACTTTAGGGAATGGAGCAGTACCAGGAGGTCGACTTTCATGATTTCTCATTAAAAATTCATTATGTTTTTCAGCAATAAGAAGATGAGCAATCAATTCAGAATACTTTTAAATCCCATTTCTCAGTACTGCTGTTGTAGGAGCATACTCGAGGCGAAAAAAGTAGAGAATGATTTCTCTAACATATCGTGATCAGTTATATTTTCTCTGCATAAATTCAAATGCAATTTAATTCTAAACATCGCAGAATTATAATTAGTTAATTTTTTAAAGTCCTGTAACCTCAAATGAGTCCACTCATAATGTGCCTGTGGAAGAAAGACCATCTTCAGGTGGTCGTATCTTTCTTTTAAATTATTCCACACTATAAGTGGATCCTTAATTGTGAGGTATTCCATTTTCAGACCTTTATCAAGATGATGACAGAGAAATATCATGGCCTTAGCCCTGTCTTGATTTGATGCCTGATTTTTATTTTTAATGGTGTCTGCCAGACCCATCGCATCTAAATGTATTTCGGCATCCAGTGCCCAGGTGTAACGCCCTATTTAGGCATCCAGTGTCCAAGTTTAACGCCCTAATTTTCTGAAATCGGAATGCCACACGGTGCTTATATTCCTGAAGGACAACAAGCTAACCCTCTACTGATATCTGTACCTAAGTATTGTATAATATAATATGATAAACGCAGAAAATTGGTGGAAACTTTCCATAAGGTTCAAAACATCTAAAATACTCAAAACTAAAAACTGAATACTGACACATCTGTCTGGAAAGCCTCTAACTATCTGAACTGTGGAGTTGATGGGACATGTCCCCAACTAACTTTGTCTATTGAAAATAAACTGAGTCTAATGCCATAATAAAATAAGGATCATCCTCGAATGAAGAGGACTCACGCTACATCTACTGTTGTTGACTGAGTTTGGACTGCTAAGGGTGCTCTGGATCTCGTGCTTCTGAACCTACTGTATAAGACACCATAGCACAAGAGAAAAGTATGCATCGGTACTTTGAATGTACTGGTTTGCTAGATGAGGTAAGGCTAAATGCAAGGGCTTATGCCTAAACATAGCTTAACTAAATAACATGAGAGTACTGAATGGGGACATATGGATGAATGCACAAACCATAACTAAAATCATCGTGACTCTAAATACTTATTCTCGGATACTGCTTTACTGACATCTGAACTCACTACTAATACTAAGATACTGGATAACTAAATATTCTGATATTGATAACTGAGTGCTGAAGTTGAGATTAGTCCTCTCTAGCAGTTGATCTCTGAAACTGATGATACTGAAGCTGATTAACTGAATCTGCTCATATCAATGACTAAGTTTTGAGTTTGCTACTATCGACTGACTAAATCTGTGATCAAACCTTTCTAACAGATGATCTCTGAATCTACTAATAATGATAAAGAATGATTATATCTGAGATCAGTCTTATGTAGCGAAAGATTTCTGAATTTTTTAATAATAGAAATGACGAACTAAGTTTGAGATTAGACCTATCTAACAGGTGATCTCCGGCTCTATTAGTACTGATACTATTAACTTTATGTGAAACCAGGCCTATCTAGCGGGTGGTCCATGAATCTATGGAACTATCTAAGTTCCTTACTGAGATGAGTAACTGTATCTCACAGTCCTGATTTCTGAGTTCTACTCTGAAGATTGATACTGAAACTACAACTGTAGGAGTTCTCACTTAACCGACATGCCCCAACTCTGAACTAGTGGGGTCCAACCTGTAACCCTAGCTAGAAGGGTGTCAATACCATTCCACAAGTAAAGACCTTGCTATGGTCAAGCCTCTCTAACGGGTGACCCTGAACAGGAAGTCAAGCCTAAGGCAATATGATAGTTAACCCTTAATCTAACGGGTGACTCCTGGTCCTGTGCTGGATACGCAGTTCTAGAGTTCAGGGACTATTACTAACGAATCTACCTCTCTAACGGGAAAGCCATCATCCCTGCACTCGCTCGGTGCTAGTTCCTACTCCCAACTGAAAGACACTAAAATGATTCTTGGACTGTACTAGACTGAGCTGAATCTATTACTGATTATCTTACTTGACTGATCTGACTAGGTTTACTTGATTCTGAAGACTGACGGAATACTACTGGATCTCGTTATTTGACTGAATGATACTGAGTTCTGAATTGTTTACTTGAATGTTACTGAGGTCTGAACTAAAGCTGGAATGCTAATGATTCTTGGATTACTGGGATTTCTTAAGTTCTGTAACTGTTTGAGAGTACTAAATTCTGTAACTGACTGAGTTCTAAGAATCATGACTTGACTGAGATTATCGTGAAAATTGCCATGGGCTCTAGACTTGCAGCTAAATTGTCGGGTATAATTACCCCCAGGACTCGATAAAATAAAAGTAAAACATAACGATCTTAAATAATCATGACCATGGACTTTCATTCACCATTACAATCATTAAAGCATTTGTTCAAGCACTTGGAAATCATAAACATGTAATAGTATAGGGAGACATACTACTGGCTCATACTCCATTCAACAAGGTCTTACAATAGACATTTTACATGCATTGAAGAGCACATAATTGGGAAATTTCATGCTAACATGTCACAATTCATTCACTAAGGCTTTTTAACAAACACTTGGCATGCATGAACTTACACACAATTGGGGATTTCTAGTCAACATGCTATAATGGCTCTAATTCCTTCACATAAGCATTTTATCAAACATATGGAGAGCATGCTTTGGTTATTCACAATTTCTACACTTACTTGACATAAACACGTCACCAACATGCAACTTGAAGAGGTTTTATCATGAATATCACATACTAGGATCAAAGCTTGAAACTTTATACACAAAACATGAATTAAAACTCAATAATAACATGAACTTCAATTTCAATTCACATGAATCATGAAAACTCATAAATATAAGATCTTTGATTTTAGAAAAGGATTCTTGAACTTCTTGGGTGGAAGGAGCCCATGAATCAATATCTGCATACCTTGTTATATGATTCTTAAAGATTTACGAAGAAATCTTGATGACTTGGGTCTTGAGCTATGAACCCTAATGGTTGTTCTTGAAGAAAATTAAGAGAAAACTAGTATATTTGGGTGAAATAATGAGAAATCTTGTGTTGAAGAGTATATATAGGGATAGTAAAATGACCGTATTGCCCTTGGAATTAAAATCCGAAACTAAAAAAAAATCTCAATTTTCCATGTTGGCGTGATGCGCCATAATCACGCCAGCTTACTAGAAATTGAACAATTGGGAAACTGAGCATTGGCGCGACGCGGTGGAAATCGCGTTGCCACTTTAGTTGAGAACTAGAAAGCCACCGCGATGAGGTGAAATCGTGGAGGCTTACTGGATTTTGACAATTGCCATTTTGGCTTGCTCCACGACGCGCTAAAGTATCAAGTGGTACACTGTCTCACTAAAATGGCTCTAACTCTTCATCTGAGTGTCGGATTTGGGCGAATTTGGTATAGATGGAAAGCTTATTCAATTTCCCATGGGATAAAAGTCAAAATCTTAAAAATTTCACATGAAATAAAATATATTCATCTTTGAAGCAAGATCTTTGATGTTCTAGAGATGAATTTGAACTAGGAGAAGGGTGGGGTATTACACCAGGACATGTAAGTTTTGCCCGATATATCTAGGGAAACAAATTCGTGTTTGGATATATATTTGAAATTATTAAATAAAGATAAATACTTACCTTTATTACCTGTATTTGCTCGGAATGGTAGAGATTCGTGCAGATAACGTGTTATAAAATATGTAATAGTACCTAAAAGTAAAATATACAATATGGAGAGTATAAAATTGTAGAAATTATTGCACCTTTCATTGTTGTCTTATCGTATGGCTATTTGTAGCCTACAATGAAAAATTCTCCACTTATAATTGACAAAGGGGTGGAGGATTAGTAGGCTTCTTGCCTAGTTAATATGTAGCCACATGGCATACATATGGCATCCATGACAATCATTTCACAACAAAAAACACTTAAATAGAAAACTAATATATTCATACAAAACCATATAAAAGTATTAAAAACCACTTTAATCTAAACTAAGAAAAACTACCAAGGCTATAGAACGATCTCAAAAAAAGGCTTTAAAAACTTTCTTGAAATGACATATGAAGCAATTCATATGTTGTTAGAAAGTGTTAGATCGAGGACAACAAATTAATATTTTTACTATAATAATGTAAAATAATATGCTATGGAAAGAATTTACTTAAAGTATTCCTATTAGACACTTTGAATTTTGAAAAAAATATTTTTTTACTTATCTTAACATGTCTCTTAAATGTTTAAGTTAAAACACATTAAAAATAGCAATATGAACCCTTTATTAAGTGTTTAGATGTTCGATTGAAACAAATCATAATTCGAATGTTTAAATAAAATTTATCAACAAATTTAAAGAGTTGCCAACATTTTTTGTTAATATATTATATTATTGTATCTACTCTGACATTTTTGTATGCTATCTCAATCATATCTATTAATTTATTTAATTTAACTTAAGGTTCAAGTTTCATTGCAACATGATCAAGAGAAGAGAGAGGCATTAGTACTTAAAAAAATAACAACATAAAATTTAATCTTTTAGGATGAACATCACTTTGAGTGATTGTGCAAAATGCAGTCATAGTTGTCACTAAAAAGTAACAAATAGGGACAATATTAGAAATACTCTCTCCGTTTTCAAATTTCAAAATTCAAATAAATTTACTTTTTGACCGTAATTTTATCATATATCTTTTAAATATTTTAAATTGTCAATAATTGAATATCTCAATCAATTTAAGAAATTGATCATGTATTAAGCCAATAAATCAACATTTCTATCTACAATTGAAATACACAACTATGCCTATCTCCAAACTAATAACGGTAAGATATATATATTATATTGTTTATCCCACTTAATTTCATATGGAAAAAACTTTGAACGTGTCAATCACGTTTTCTTTTAGCTATTACTTAGAGAACATCAAACTGACTTACAATGTTGCTACTCACAAAAATTTAGGAAGAAATATTTCAATCATTCACTTACCACAATTTACAACAGCAAGTGATCCAAAATCTTTATAATTTTGAGTAGAGCAAACAAGAAAAGATTGAAACCTTTATAATTTGAGGTCTGTTGTCAGAAAAGCGTGAAACCCTTTTAACAAAACATGAAACTGGTCCTCTTTGAAGCTCTTATCGTTGGCCGTCAGAGTTGCCATCGTTGACGGATATTGTATTTGTATGAAAATTCAAACAACAGTTAGAATGAGGGAGTCAAGATGCATAGGCTAGAACAATCAGAAAGCTTTATATTCTCTTCTTTTTGTTGTTGGCATTTTTCGTCTTCTTCTCTAAGAAAAATTAGTATTGCATGGGTCGTGTATACATACCTTCAAATTCATTGTTAATTGACAAAAAAACTCAATCACACTCTACACATGAGTCTTCCTTCACCTGCTCAGGAATATTAAAAAATCAATAATGAATCATATATACTTGTTCATATATTGTTTGGAGAAGATAAGAATATCTAATAACTTTATAAACCCAACAAACATGAATAATTGATCAGAAAAATTAATTAAGAACGAAGTGAAGCGAGACAAAGTAGAGCAAATATTTGTGTAATGTATCTTCTACTAAAAAAGAAATAATAAAAACTCCTAAAAATCTCACGGATTATAAATCTTATAAGGAGTCCTATTTGATCATACGATGAAGGAGCCTATTCACCATAAATGTAAAAATTTAAGTACAATAGGATTTACTACTACGATGAATGAGCCTATTTTTTGGACATGTTGGAGAGATTAAGGGAAAAATACCATAAATAAAAATTATCACAAGTTTAGGAATTTAACTATAATAATAAAAAAACTTCTCCATTTAATTTTGAATATATTTATTATAGTTGATATTTAATATTTTAATAATTGAAGTAGAAAAGGTGAAAAGATTATTTTATCTAAAGCGGAGACTTTTAATGAAGGGTAAAAAGTTCAAATCACTTTTCTAAAGGTCTTCTCACGTTTAATATATTACAGATTATAGATACAAATTACAGATTATTATTTAGCTTAATTATGAAATTAACTTTGCCACTTCTTGTATTTTTTTCCTACAATAAAATCTCGTAAAACAAAGGCCATTAAATGGTTAGTATAGAGCAGGCCCATAAAATAGACACACTACTTCCTCCGTAAATCTTTATTTGTTTATTATTGACTTGACACATATTTTAATAAACAATAAATAATAAAGGTAGTTTGACGATATCACTTTTTAAATATAATAAATTTAATGTTTTATGAAATGCAATGGATAATGAATGGAGTAGTATTTAATTGCAAGGGTAAATTGTACACAAAAAGATAAATTATACATTATTTTTTCCAAATTAGACAAGGATTATAAGAAATATCTTTTTAGTATACTGAATAAGTAAAGATGAACGGTACCAACAAAAAATTATCGCTCATGAATTTGAACAGTAAAGCTCGTTTTCACAATAATTTTTTGGAAATTTTTCAAAAGTAGCAACTTAACAACTATAATTATAACTTTTATAGCAACTGTTTCATAATTACGAGAAATAGCAAATTGTATTTTGTATTTAAATAAAATGTTGCTATATAAATATATATACAAATTGAATAGTAGTTCTTATTATAACTCCCATTAGTAAGACTTAAATAAGGAAGTAACCATCCCTTAATGTTTGAGTTAAATAAGGAAGTAACCATCCCTTAATTCATGCAATTAATTATAACTTCGTTTTCTTTTTCTATTCTCATCATAGCTGTCAATTTATCTTCTAATTTTAATTTTTCTTTTTCTAACATTAAATGGAAATAAGATTAACAGAAAACCTTATAAAAATGAATTTAATTGAATATTTTAAAACAAAAGATATAGAATATTTAGAATATCTTAAAAATAATATAGAAGAGTTACAAAAACTAAGAAAAAGCTAAAGAATATCATAGCAAAGCATTTAATCAACTACCATTTAATCATCCCTCAAAATATGAATATCAGTAAAATTGAATATATTAATAAAATATATGAAAATAAAAAATACAAGAACGAAGAAAAACAGTTACTGAATATTACTACAAAGCATTTAACAATTACATAAATTAATGGATACATCTTACGAAAAGAATAAATCATTAAAAGAAATCGAAACCCAACTATATAGTTTATACCAAGAATACAAAAGATTACATAGTACTAACGAGGATCCTAGAACACTAGATAATTTAATTACAATACTATTTATTTCCTAGTAAAGTTACCGCGCCTAATCCGCAACCCCCTACAATTGGTATCAGAGCCTTGTTATTTAAAAAATATGGAAGTCGTATATATATGGATTTATTTGATTAATTTATTAATTATGATTTATTTGATAAAACTAGATTTAGATATTCTCCAAAATATTATTTAAATGAATAATGTACAAAAATATAAAGAATTAAAGCAAATAATATCTGAAAAACGTAAAGAATTAAAAATAAGGATAGAAAGACTACAATATAACATAATTGCCGGAATTAGTAAAAACTCAATAAATGCACAAAAGGAAGAAATATCAAATTTAGAATCAATAATAGATAGTCTAGAATATACATACCAACATGATCTATTAAAAAATGAACAAAGAAGAATTTATAATAGACGAAAAAACATATGAAAATCACGAAGGATTAAAAATAAAAGTAGTGTTTTCTAATTTAGGTAAAAGGTATAAGAAAATAGGTGAACATTTATATTTAATGTTAGAAAAAGAAGAATTAAAATTAGAAGATAAATTGACAGCTATGGTGAGAATAGAAAACGAAGAAATAGATAGAAAAAAGGAAATAGAAAAAATAAAACAACAAACTACAGAAGAAATACGAAAAATAGAAGAAACTAAAAATAGTAGGATTGCTGAATTAAAAAAAGAACTACAAATGCTAAAAGATATGTATGAAAAAAAAAGATAGAAAGAAAAAGAAGAAAAAGATAAATAACAAAAATTATTAAATGAGATAAATCAATTAAAAGAAAAATTAGAAATAGACAATAAAGAAATAGAAACCAAGGAATTAGAAATTAATACAATAGATGTTGAAGAAACAGATAATTATGATTCGGAAGATAGTGAAACATATATAGAAATCTTAACAAATACAAAAATTTAGGAATCAATGGAAAACAAGAAGTAATTAATGAAGAAAACTTAGAAAATATAAACACGGAAATAAACACTCTTGATAAAAAAGAAGATGAAAATATAATACCTAGAACATCAGAAATAAGAAAACCTACATATTATAAGAATAAGTTTAAAAGATATAATCTAAAGAATGAATATGACAAATGGACACCAAAACAAATAGTTAATAAAAATTATAACCTTTTAGACTTAGATTGTGTAATAGATACAGAAAAAACAATACAATTATGGATAGGATATATGACAAAACAATTATTAGATAATAATATAAATGTAATAGATGCACCAGAATATATAGAAAGAACACTGATAGGAACAGTGAAATTATGGTTTTTGAATCTAACTGAAAATAGTAAAAGAGTATTAAGAACTGACAAACCCACAGAAGGAACATCATCAACAACCACAACTAAACTAACACCTATATAATTATTAATAAAATATGAAACAGTTATAAAAGACGAAGTTAGTAGCATGACAACAACAGAAGAAGAACAAAATGAAGAGAAAGATACAAATAGGAATTTAATGTTAAAATTAGTAATATGTAATATGTGCTACATAGATGATTATACTTGCACATTTAAAGAATATTATTATAAAGGAGCATATAATACAGAAGAAAGTAAAGAAATAAGAAAATTATATTTTAGTAAATTACCTGAACCATTTAGTTCAAAAATAATAAAAAGTTGGGATGAAGCAAAAATAGTAGATATTCTAGGAGCTAGAATAAAATCTTTACAACAATGGTATAGAAACTTAAGTGAAAAATATAGAGAAGAAATAAAAATGGAAAAAACATTAATAAGAAATTTAGCATGTCGCAAAGATAAAATAGCACCTCAATTTGGATGCGAAGAAAGATATTATAAGAAAAACAAGGCATAAGAAATATAAGAAATACAAAAAATCAAAATATAAGTATAAGAAACCAAGAAAAAGATATTATGTAAAAAATTATAAACATAAAAGACCATATAGGAAAAAGAAATCTATAAAGGAATGTACTTGTTATAATTGCGGAAAATTAGGACATTTAGATAGAGATTGGAAATTGCCTAAAAACCCAAAAAATAAACAAATATCAGAAATAAAAATAGAAAATACAGAATATATGCAGATAGATTATATTACGAATTAGAAAGTGAAGACAGCATATATGAAATTTCAGAGAATGAAACAGATAATGAAATAGATAGTGAATTAGACGAATTAAATGACTGAAGAAGATATACAAATAAACCAAATGACTGAAGAAGATATAAAAATAATAACAAAAGAAGAATATTTAAATGACGAAGGAACAGATCAAAAAATAATATTTGATAATAATATATTTGATGAAATAAAAGAAAAAGAGTTAGACTTAAGTGTAGAAACAATATTTAAAATACCAACAATAAAAAATATATTTACTAGGAAAAAGGAAGAATATTACGTAGTAAGTCAAAAGGAACATGTAATAGACTGCAGATATGCAAAAGGTAAAGCTAGTATACCACTAGTAACAAAAAAGTTAATTAACAAAGAAATAAACGATATAAAAAGTAAAGGAGACCCAATAAAATATGTATACCTTGGAGGTATAGAGATATTAATAAAAGCATGTTTTAGAGAAGGAATAGATACACCAATAGAATTATATTTAGATGATAGGATTATAAGACCTATAAAAAAAAGCATAATAACTGCAATTAAAGGAAATTTAATATACCAAAAATTTAAATTTATAATAAGTGCAAATTATTCAGTAGCAATAACAGATAAAAATATAGATAAATAATCAGTATTATATTGGAAAATATCGGGAATAGAACTAACCCCAGAAAGTAAAATATTTACAGCAAGATGTAAAAATCTATATGTATTAACAACAAAACATAAAATAACGCGAAAAAATAAAATTAATAAAATACAAATAGAAAGTCCTTTTGAACAATTCGTAAAAACAATTGATAATAATGATTATAGTTACAGAAATATAGACATAGAAGAAGATTTAGAAATAATAAATGATAGAATAAGTACAACAAAAAGAATAGCTTATGAAAAAACAGAATCATCAAATTCATCAAAAAGAACAAGTTATGAAACAAGTTTAATAGTTAATTTAAATCAATATTACATAACGGGAACAATAAATGAAAAGGAATATTTAATACTCTTAAATACAGGACAAGAAGAAAATTATATAGCAAAATATCTAGTAAAAAATGAGGAAATAAAATCTGATAATAACATATGCCCGGATCTACCAAGAAGCTTAATAAACACTAAAAATATAGTAGAAAAAGAAATAATAATAGGAGTTAGAAAAATGAAAATAGAATTTGAAATAAAGGAAAAATGCAAAAAGCAGACGTAATATTAGGGATTAAATGGCTAGAACAAGTAAAACCATACAATATAGAACATAGAACATACACAATTATCTATAACATATAATAGAGAAAGATTATTCCTAAGAAGAGCTCTAACATAATATGAAACTATATGTATTAATGAAGATAGTAGTAGAAGGATATTATATTAGATATTATACGCCTATGATAGATATAGGAGCAAAAGCTAATTTATGTAGATATAATTGTTTACCAGAAAGTAAATGGGATAAATTAAAAACACCAATAATAGTTAAATGATTTAATAACGAAGGAAGCTTAATTACTTATAAAGCTAAGAATGTAAAAACACAAGTATGGGATAAAATATTAACAATAGAAGAAATCTATAATTATGAGCTAACATCAAAATATATATATTTAGGAATGCCGTTTTTAGATAAATTATACCCACATATAATAACTATAACAGATTGGTGGTTTACAACACTATGTAAACAGAAAGTAAGAACAAAAAGATTTATTAATAAAATAAGAAAGAAAACTGATTAGATAAAAGGAAGTGAAAAATTACACAAAAATTAGAAAATATAAAAAATACTGAAGATACAATAGAACTGGTCGTATTTTCAATAAATAAAAAGGAAATAACTATATTTTCAATAAATAAGATAGAAATAATTAAGAAAAAATTAGAACAGTTATATAGTGAAGAACCATTAAAAGGATGGGAAAAACATAAAACCACTATAAAAATTGAATCAATAGATAAAAATAGCATAATAACCTAGAAACCATTAACATATAATTTTGATGATTTAAAAGAATTTAAAATGCATATAGAAGAATTATTAGAAAAATAATATATACAAAAAAGTAATAGTAAACATAATAGCCCAGCATTCATAGTAAATAAACATAGTGAACAAAAAAGAGGAAAAAATAGGATGGTTATTGATTATAGAAATTTAAATGCAAAAACAATGACTTATAATTACCCAATACCAAACAAGATATTAAAAATAAGACAAATACAAGGATATAATTATTTTAGTAAATTTGATTGTAAATCAGGATTTTACCATTTAAAGATAGAAGAAGAATCTAAGGAATTAGTTGTATTTACGGTACCACAAGAATTTTATGAATGGAATGTACTACCATTTGGATATAAAAATGCACCAGGTAGATATCAACATTTTATGGATAGTTATTTTAAACAACTACCTAATTGTATAGTATACATAGATGATATACTATTATATACAAAAACTAAAGAAGAACATTTAAAATTATTAGAACAGTTTACAGATATAATAGAAAAATCAGGAAAAAGTTTAAGTGAGAAGAAAGCAGAAATTATGAAAAATCAGACAGAATTTTTAGGAATACGTAACACTGAGTGAACTGGAACTCCTATACTAGGAACCATAATCATACATGGTTTTGGCTAATGTATACGAATATGAGCTATGATCATAGAGCTGACATGTAAGACATGAATAGATATCATGATAACTGATGGATTTTTAAGAGTCTAAAGTACAATTTTGAGATGACCTGCCTGATCATTCTCGCTACAGGATTAGACAAGAATGTCATCGATAAATACTTTAATTGAAAATATTTATTGAAAATATAGTTATTTCCTTTTTATTTATTGATAATACGACCAGTTCTATTGTATCTTCAGTATTTTTTATATTTTCTAATTTTTGTGTAATTTTTTCACTTCCTTTAATCCAATCAGTTTTCTTTCTTATTTTATTAATAACTCTTTTTGCTCTTACTTTCTGTTTAGATAGTGTTGTAAACCACCAATCTGTTATAGTTATTATATGTGGGTATAATTTATCTAAAAACGGCATTCCTAAAAATATATCTTTTGATGTTAGCTCATAATTATAGATTTCTTCTATTGTTAATAGTTTATCCCATACTTGTGTTTTTACATTCTTAGCTTTATAAGTAATTAAGCTTCCTTCGTTATTAAATCATTTAACTATTATTGGTGTTTTTAATTTATTCCATTTACTTTCTGGTAAACAATTAGTAAAATTGCATTTTGACTCCACTTTTATCTATTTGTATTTCTAAAAATTCTATCTGATTTTTCATAATTTCTGTTTTCTTCTCACTTAAACTTATTCCTAATTTTTCTATTATATCTGTAAACTGTTCTAATAATTTTAAATGTTCTTCTTTAGTTTTGTATATAATAGTATATCATCTATGTATACTATACAATTAGGTAGTTGTTTAAAATAACTATCCATAAAATGTTGATATCTACCTGGTGCATTTTTATATCCAAATGGTAGTACATTCCATTCATAAAACCCTTGTGGTACCGTAAATACGATTAATTCCTTAGATTCTTCTTCTATCTTTAAATGGTAAAATCCTGATTTACAATCAAATTTACTAAAATAATTATATCCTTGTATTTGTCTTATTTTTAATATCTTGTTTGGTATTGGGTAATTATAAGTCATTGTTTTTGCATTTAAATTTTCTATAATCAATAATCATCCTACTTTTTCCTCTTTTTTGTTCACTATGTTTATTTACTATGAATGTTGGGCTATTATGTTTACTATTACTTTTTTGTATATATTATTTTTCTAATAATTCTTCTATATGCATTTTAAATTCTTTTAAATCATCAAAATTATATGTTAATGGTTTCTAGGTTATTACGCTATTTTTATCTATTAATTAAATTTTTATAGTGGTTTTATGTTTTTCCCATCCTTTTAATGGTTCTTCACTATATAATTGTTCTAATTTTTTCTTAATTATTTCTATCTTATTTATTGAAAATATAGTTATTTCCTTTTTATTTATTGAAAATACGACCAGTTCTATTGTATCTTCAATATTTTTTATATTTTCTAATTTTTGTGTAATTTTTTCACTTCCTTTTATCCAATCAGTTTTCTTTCTTATTTTATATTTCTGTAACTATAATCATTATTATCAATTATTTTTACGAATTGTTCAAAAGGACTTTCTATTTGTATTTTATTAATTTTATTTTTTCCCGTTATTTTATGTTTTGTTCTTTCTGTAGGTCTTCTTGGTTTTCTCTAATTTTCTTAATATATTCTGACATTTTTAGTCTGTATAATATCCATCTGAATCTAAATAGTATTGGTGTTCATATTATAAGAATAAGTTTAAAAGATATAAACTAAAGAATGAATATGACAAATGGACACCAAAACAAATAGTTAATAAAAATTATAACTTTTTAGACTTAGATTGTGTAATAGATACAGGAAGAACAATACAATTATGGATAAGATATATGACAAAATAATTATTAGATAATAATATAAATGTAATAGATGCACCACAATATATAGAAAGAACACTATTAGGAACAGTGAAATTATGGTTTTTGAATCTAACTGAAAATAGTAAAAGAGTATTAAGAACTGACAAACCCACAGAAGGAACATCATCAACAACCACAACTAAATTAACACCTATAGAATTATTAAAAAAATATGAAACAGCTATAAAAGACGAATTTAGTAGCATGACAACAGCAGAAGAAGAACAAAATGAAGAGAAAGATACAAATAGGAATTTAATGTTAAAATTAGCAATATGTAATATGTGCTACATAGATGAATATGCTTGCCCATTTAAAAAATATTATTATAAAGGAGCATATAATACAGAAGAAAGTAAAGCAATAAGAAAATTATATTTTAGTAAATTACCTGAACCATTTAGTTTAAAAATAATAAAAAGTTGGGATGAAGCAAAAATAGTAGATACTCCAGGAGCAAGAATAAAATTTTTACAACAATGGTATAGAAACCTATGTGAAAAATATAGAAAAGAAATAAAAATGGAAAAAACATTAATAAGAAATTTAGCATGTTGCAAAGATAAAATAGCACCTCAATTTGGATGCGAAGAAAGATATTATAAGAAAAGAAAAAGACAATAAAGAAATAGAAACCAACGAATTAGAAATTAATACAATAGATGTTGAAGAAACAGATAATTATGATTCGGAAGATAGTGAAACATATACAGAAATCTTAACAAATACAAAAAATTTAGGAATCAATGGAAAATAAGAAGTAATTAATGAAGAAAACTTAGAAAATATAAACACGGATATAAACACTTTTGATAAAAAAGAAGATGAAAATATAATACCTAGAACATCAGAAATAAGAAAACCTACAATTACTTTTTATATCATTTATTTTTTTATTAATTAACCTTTTTGTTACTAGTGGTATACTAGCTTTACTTTTGCATATCTGCAGTCTATTTCTAATTTTTCGTTTTCTTATTTTTTTCATTTCTCATATTTTTCTTTTTCTTTTACTATTTTATTTTTTTATTAGTTTGATTTATTTTTCTTTTCATTTTCTTTATTTTCACTTTATTTTGACTCTTTTATGTCTTTTTTTTTTATCCTTTTTCATTTTTTCCTTTTCCATTTTCTTATTTTTTTTCCCTTTCTCATATTTTTCTTTTTCTTTTCCTATTTTTGTTTTCTTCTTCTTTTTTCCTATTTTTATTTTTATTTCTTTTCTTTTTTCTTTTATTTTTACACTTATATTTCTAGATTTTATTTCTTTTTCTTCTTTTTTCGGTTTTCACTTCTTTTTCTTTGAATTTTTCTTTTTTCTTTTTTTTTTCTTTTCTATTTTATTTTTATTTTTTCATTTTTTACTCTTCTATCCCTTGCTTTTATTTTTAAAAGATACATATCAATATCACATATATATATTCAAAAAAATATACAAAATACATAGACATACAGACCTGCGTATGTATTTATAGTACAAAACATACATACATATATGCATATGTATTTACATAAATACATATCTAACCATATGTATATATAAATATATAGGACACAAAATCCCTATGACCAAAAGTGACATAATACATTTGCCTAATTGCGCTTGAACTACACACTTCTTCTTCATGATGTAGACATCAAAAATATTATTATGATGAAAAATATGCATCGTCCCTAAGTACATATGTATTTATCATAAATACATATGCGTTATTCATAAATAGATATGCATTTCTTGAAAAATACATATGTATTAGTCATAAATACATATGCATACTGAAAAGTACATATGTATTAATCATAAATACATATGCGTTATTCATAAATAGATATGCATTTCTTGAAAAATACATATGTATTAGTCATAAATACATATGCATACTGAAAAGTACATATGTATTAATCATAAATACATATGCGTTATTCATAAATAGATATGCATTTCTTGAAAAATACATATGTATTAGTCATAAATACATATGCATACTGAAAAGTACATATGTATTATTCATAAATATATATGCATCTATAAAAACCTAGCAGAACTAAAAATATATGTTCAAATCAATAAATATAGTATGCAGCCTCATAAAAATGTATAAATAACTAGAAAAAATATATGTATTATTCAAAAATACATATGCATATCTGAAAAAATACATATGCATTAATCATAAATACATATGCAATACGGTAAAATACATATGTATTATTCATAAATATATATGCATAACTGAAAAAATACATATGCACAACTAAAAAATACATATTCTTTCTTTTCATTTGACTTTCTCTTTTTTACATATTTTTGCACTTTTTAGAATTTTGGAGATGAAGGTTTTCTCAACGTTTTTCGTTTCACGATTTCCCCAATATTTTTCGGCTCGTCACAATGCTTCGATCTCACCTCTTCTATGTCAACTTCTCTATTCAACTGAATTGGAGTAGAAATCAACTTAACACAAAACCCCACAATCTTTCAATAAAAAACAATCACAAGACCCCATTTAATAACGTAGGAAAAATTACAGCAGAACTCCATCAAATAACGTATCCCTCCATTATAGCAGACCTCTACAATTTTTCAACTTAAAAAAATCACAACCCGCCCCCCCAAAAAAAATGAAGAAGATGGATGAAGAAAAAAATACGAAAAAATAAAAATATATAAATTATATGAAATATTAATATGCAAATACTATAAATATCAACTTACCTTATTTGATGGAGCACAATTTTTTTAAAAAAAGGAAAGGAATTAAAGAAAGTGGAGTGAAATATGGGAGGATTTGAAAAAGTGGAGTGAAATATGGGAGGAAATTGAAAAAAGTGGAGTGAAAATAGAAAAAAGTAAAAAAGTGGGTGAAACCCATGTGTTTTTCAATATAATAGTTAAAATATTGCTACTTTTGTTATAACTTGTAATTTTGAGAAAGTATTACTATTTATTGTAATTAAAATTTTAAGTATGCTAGTTTTTGCATTTTTTTCTTATTTTTTTGCATCACCATAACACCCGTACAAACTTAAATGTTGATTCAGTTGTGGCAACTCATAAATTACATGGAAAAGAAAGACCATTTCTCCTTGCTTAAGGAAACATAGAAACCCCAATAAATATGTTGCATATTAAATTGAGAAAAAACATGTTTTCCCCCCTGAACTTTTCCGTTCAACTTACTTTAGTACTTAAACTTAACTTCCGTTTATTTACACCCCTTAACATCTTTAAAGTGTATTAGTTTCACCCCTTAATATATATTATCACTCTCATAACGGAGAGTGTGTTACACTAGCCACACATCAGCGCCACCTCATTGCCACGTAAAAATTTATAATTCTTTTAAAAAAGTAATTTCGCACACTTACTATTTTTATGTATTTTTTTTAAAAAAGATATAATATATATATTAAATAAAAATGCGCTCCCCCCTCCTCCTTCTTCTTCAGACACCCTATCCTCCCCCCGCAACCCCTCCCCAGCAAATAGGTCCCCCCACCCCCTGCTCTTTCTCTCCTTTCAGCCCCACCCCCACCTCCTTTTTTATGAACAGAAAAATATCCCTTTTTTTCCAGCCCCTACCCGCTGCAACCCCACCCTTACAAACAGGTTTGTGATTTTTTTTTCTTATTTCTGGTTCAAGTTTGAGTTTTAAAAAGTATTTCAAAAATTATCTTATTAACAAAAAAAATTAAAAGTAGAAATTAAAAGAAATTTCACTGATGATAAGTGGTTCAAAGACAAAATCATCAATTTAATTTAATTTTTGTCCAAATTTTGATGGAGTTGGATTGAAGTTTGAGATGGTGTTCATGGAGAAATTTTTTTAATTTAGTGTATTTGTGGTTGTTCTTTGGTGGTGTTAATGGATGAAAATAAAAAAATTGAGGGAGAGTGTTGAAGGAGAATGGATTTGAGGTTGTTAATGGAGGAATTTGAGTGTTGTTGATGTTTTGGAGAAGAAAGAATAAAAGGTGTTCAATAGAGATTTTTTTTTAATTTGTTGTCTTTTTGGTTGTTCTTTGGTGGTGTTAATGGAGGAAAATGAAAAAAATTTAAGGAGAGTGTTGATGGAGAATGAATTTGAGGTTGTTAATGGAGGAATTTGAGTGTTGTTGATGTTTTGGAGAAGAAAGAATAAAAGGTGTCCATTTTTTTTTTTTAAATTCAATTATATTTTAAATATAATATTAGTGATTTTTTTTACAAATATACGCATTTTTTTCTTTAAACAAATATTTAAAAGAAATTAAATAGACAAAAAACGAGTTTTAACGTGCCCAACAACGTTTATTTACACGCGGGCAGTTAAAGGGGATTTTAATACACTTTAAAGATGTTAAGGGGTAAATAAACGAAAGTTAAGTTTAAGTGCTAAAGTAAGTTGAGCGGACAAGTTCAAGGGGAAAACATTTCTTTTCTCTATTAAATTTCTCATTGTCATTTTATATATTTGGAGTTTTAGTAATATACACGTTTGTGTTTTTAAAATATACACAAATTTTTGTTTGTTACACCCTCTGCCACAGCCTCTGCCCTTCGGGTGAGCACTGTGTGCGCACTGGGTAAATCCTTCACTGTGCAATAGCTCGCAAACCACACAGAAGATGTAAATCGCACTAGGTAAACCCCGTGCGACGAGCTCGATTTAGAAGGCATTAGGGGCAATAGCTCGCAAATCACACAGAAGATATAAACCGCACTAGGTAAACCCCGTGCGATGAGCTCAATTGAGAAGGCATTAGGGGTAGATCGAACCCGCGACCTCCGCTATGGGAAGTCCCCCTCAAACCAACTCAACCACTCCTTTGGGGGCCACAAATTTTTGTTGATAATATTAAATATATTACTGTAAAAAGATATTTAGTTTAATAGTAAAATGGGACAAGGTGAAATGGGAAGTCATGTTAAAATCTTAACGAGTCTAGGCTTGTCCGGTCCTGTCCTGCTCCATTCACATCCATAAAATTGACAATTATTTTGGAAATCTTTCTGAGTTAAAATAATAATTAATTTGAGATGGAGATTAAAATAAAAATTAATTTGAGATAAAAGGAGTAAATTAATTTGAGATAGAAAGAATAGACTACAAGATAGACAAATTTTGAATGTCCTTAGTTATATTGGAAAAATAACTTGTATCAAAGAATTCAATAATATACATATTTTTTTGGGGGTATATTGAAAAATATAAAAGGTTTTAAATTCGTTCATAAGCTATATTAATTGGATTTGTCAAGAGCAATAAATTTATTTTCTCGAGCACATTTCTCATATTAGCAATTTTATGCTGCATGTCTATGACCTTCTGTAATTATCCAGGTGTATTTGACACTATGAACCCAGTCAAGCAGAGAATGGAAATAATAAATAAGAGAAGAAAGGAGTAAGAAGGGGGAGTTGAAGAATTGAGTATTATCTCAGAGAAAGAGTAGTAATTCTTATTAGAAATAAAGTGGTAAACATAATGATCCAAGTAGTAGGTATTTATAGTATGCTAACAAGTCTAGGCTTAACTAATTATGCTAACTACCTATCCATTAGTTAGTTATAACGAACTTCTTGAAAGCACTTATATACTTGTGCAGACTACATTACATCCTAAAGTTGTTTTCTTCTTCTTCTCTTAACACTCCCCCTCAAGCTAGGAAGGGGTGAATATGTCACACATTCCTAGCTTGGAGCTTATATACGTGTGTTATACTTTGTTAAGTCCTTTTGTGAACAAGTCTGCAGGTTGATATTGTGTTGATATGTATCTAGTTGAAACAGTTCCTTGCAAGATGTTTTCCCTGATAAAATAACAGTCAATATCTATGTGTTTAGTTCTTTCATGATACACCGGGTTGGCTGCTATTTGTATATCTGATTTACTATCACTGTATATCTCTGCTGGAAGGGTTATGTCCAGGCCAATCTTTTTCACTAGACCTAAGACCCATATTAGTTCAACTGTTACGTCTGCCATACTTCTGAATTCAGCTTTAGCTGAACTTCTAGACACAGTAGTTTGTTTCTTCGACTTTCAAGAGACTGTTGAATCACCAATTTTTACAAGATAACCAGTAATAGACCTTCTTGTTTGAGGGCATGATACCTAGTCAGCATTACAGTAGGCACTCACATGTTCATTAGCACTACTAGACAGCAGGATACCCTGACCTGGTTGATTCTTTATATACCTCACTACCTTTAATGTAGCTTCCATATGAGACTTTTTTGGACCTTGAAGAAACTGACTTAGTGTTTGAACACTAAAGGAAATATTTGGCCTTGTCATTGATAGGTACAATAGTTTTCCAACAAATTTTTTATAGGTTTCTTAGTTTGCTGGAGGATCCTCACCTGACTGCAAGTATTTAACATGATCATCAAACTTTTTTGTGGTCAACTTTACATTGTAATCTGAAGGTGTTACAGCAGGCTTAGCAACTCCCATACCTAGTTCAGCTAGTAACTCTAATGCATATTTTCTTTGGTACATTAAGATTCCTTTATCAGACCTAGCAAACTCTATGCCAAGAAAGTATCTTAATTCTCCGAGATCTTTCATCTTAAAGGATTGTTGCACTGTTGCCTTTGTTTCTTCTATCAGTTTTAAACTTTCACCGGTGATCAACATATCATCTACATACACCAAAATCAGTTCCATGCCCTCATTTGTTTTCTTTATATACAGCGATAGATCATACTTGCTTTGTACAAATTGATGTTTTAGCAAAGCTTCTGACAATTTTGTGTTCCATTATCTAAGAACTTGTTTAAATCCATATAAGGATTTGACAAGTCTAAATACTGTATGCTCCTCCTGGCTTGCAAATCCTCTAGGTAGCTTCATGTATATTTCATCAGTGAGATCACCATTCAAGAAGGCATTCAAGACATCCATCTGATGCATAAACCATTTTTTCCTTGTTGCTGTAGCTAGCACAGTTCTAACTGTTTTTATTTTAACTACTGGTGAAAAAGTTTTTGTGCAGTCTATGACCTCTCTTTGGTTGTATCTTTTAGCTACCAACCTAGCCTTAAACCTTTCAATCTCTCCCGAGTCCTTGTACTTTACTTTATAGATCCACCTGCACCCTATAGGTTTTTTACCTTCAGGTAGTGTAACCACATCCCAAGTATGGTTAAAAGTAAGAGCATCAATTTCACTTTTCATAGCTGTTATCCATCTAAGATCTTTACAAGCTTCTGAATATGTAGTAGGCTCGATAACTATAGAGGATGATGCTAAATTTTTTGTATTTATCAGACAAAGCACTATAAGAAACATGTTCTGAGATTGGATAAGGTACCTCCTTGTGACCGTTAAGAGATACAAAGTCAGTCATCCAAACTAGTGGCTTTCTTCTCCTGCTTGATCTTCTTTGATCCTGCACTAGCACTGGTTCAACTGGTAATACCTCACTAGGCATATTAACTGATTCTTCTGTTTGATATTGAGGTGCATGAGCCTCATGCTGCTATAACAGATGGGAAGAATTAGATGGCATGTGCCCTTGTGCATCAGAGAAAATCACCTGTGATGACTCTAGAGGAAATACATGTAATATATTGTTAGCCTGACTATTTTGTTGCTTGAAGGGAAATACATCTTCCCTGAATGACACATCTCTGCTGACTAACACCATTTTATTAACCATATCATACAATACATAGCCTTTTTGAACCTTAGAATATCCCAGCAATATAGTAAATTTGGCTCTTGTCATCATTTTGTCATGCTCATTAACCACCTTGGCATAGCACAAACAACCAATGACCCTGAGGTGAATATAACTTGGTACTTTCCCATGTAATCTTGTATAGGGTGTTTGATAGGCTATAACTGAGTTTGGAAGCCTGTTTATTATATATACAGCAGCTAAAACACAATATCCCCAAAGATGTATAGGAATTCCTGCTTGAAACCTTAGAGCTCTGGTTACTTCCAGAATATGTTTATGCTTCCTCTTAGCCACACTATTTTATTGAGGTATGTAAGCACAAGTTGTCTGATGCACAATACATGAAGCTTTAAACAATTCATCACACACAGAGTTACCAAACTCAATCTCATTATCTGTCCTAACCACCTTCACAATTTTATCAAATTGAGTTTTAACATAAGCAAGAAACTGTTGAACTAACACACATGTTTCAGACTTATATTGTAGTAAGTAAACCCAGGTAAATCTTGAAAAATTATCCACAATAGTTAGAAGAATATTTTATCATTCATAGTGGAAACTTTATAAGGACCCCACAAGTACATATGAACAAGATCAAAGCATTTTGAAGTCTTAATACTGCTAGAAGTAAATGGTAGTCTCTGTTGTTTTGCACTAGGATATACTGTGCATTATCTAACACTTTCATCAATTACTTATACATTTCCATGAATTAACCTTTGTAGTACATTAGTGGACACATGACCAAATCCCATATGCCAAATATGTACTTTTGCTTTACTATGTCTTCCTTTGCTTAGACATGATCCACTTGATTCTTCACGAGGCATCACCTTGAGTTTACTTTTGATATCTTGGTCCTGTAGCAAGTAAAGACCTCCTTCCATTCTACCAATTGCCCTCACCTTCCAGTATAAAGATCCTGAATACACAAAAATCAGGAAAAAAGTTTACTGAATATTTCCACTCTTTTGTCACTTGCGGTACTGAGAGCAAGTTGTATTGAAACTCAGGCAAGCGATAGACATTAGTTATGACATTCTCATATGTCAAATAGCAACTTCCAACATGCTTAACTGAGGTGGTATCACCATTTGGTAAGTAAACCTTCTTAGAGGTTATAGGCTGAACTACTGTCTTACCTTCAAGCAGATTTAAGTCGGACACCATATGGTTTGTAGCACCGGTATCAATTATTCATTCTTGCACTTTAGAAGACACCAAAAAAACATTACTAATACCTTCTACATTTCTGAATCATGAGCAGTGGGTACTTCTTTTGTCTGGTTGATCATTTGCACAATCTGATCATATTGTTCTTTTATGAATGTTGGTGTTCCCATCTGACTTATATGAGACACCTGAAGTCCTGATCCCTGTTGTGCTTCTGGCTTAGTGGAATAAACCCATTGTTCCCCATTTGAACCATATGAACTCTGTCCAAGAACATTTTGAACTACAGGTTAAGAGTAAGGAACTTGTCCTAAGATAATACCTAGATCCAAAGTTACACTATGGGTTGTTGTTCCATCAACTCTAGGTTTCTTCGTAATCTTGAAGTCGGCTGGATAGCCAATAATTTTCTAGCAATTATCTCTAGTATGAAACTTCATTTTGCAGAATTCATATTGGATATTATAAGATTTCTTGAACTTCTGATATTGACCAGTTCCACCAGCATTTCTTGAATACATATCAATGTCACAATTTCTTAAACTCATAACAGGAGTAGCTCAAGAATCCCTACAGAATTAACCACTAATGACTTGTGACTTTCATCACTCAGGATCATTGCATATGCTTGATTGACAGTAAACATTGGGCTCATAAGAAGAATCTGACTTCTTGCTTGAATGTATACATCATTCTAGCCCATCAAGAACTGAAACAACTTTAATTTTTGCAAATGTACCACAAAGTCTCTTGACTTCTCACAGTCACACCCTGGTGCAGGTACCAAGGCTTCAAACTCCTCCCAAAGATCCTTCAACTTGGAAAAATAAGTAGTTACAGATGTACTACCTTATGTACACGTAGCTATCTCTTTATGCAAATTGAAGGTCCTGGCACCATCAATTTTGTTAAACCTTTTATGTAGGTCATCCCAAACAGCTTGAGCGACAGATGCATACATGATACCACCTAGTAAGCTCTTAGAAACAGAGTTTATTATCCAAGATAATACAATTGCATTGACCCTTTCCCACTGATTTCCCATATCTGCAGGAAATTTATCTTTGGTACATGTTCCATCCACTAATCCCAACTTGTTTCTCCCTAACAAGGAAATTCTCATGGATCGAAACCAAATAACATAGTTTTCCATTCCTGTTAGTTGAAACGAAATTATTTGAATGCCACTTACATCAGCTGGGTGAGAAATAGGGGATGATTGTGATCAATGACTGTGGTTGAAGCTCCAACTTCAGCACCTCGCTCAAGACTTGCCATTGTTAAGTTTCACATGAAAACAGAGATGTAGTATTATAAGAAAAAATTCCCAGATAACTGGTACCCCAATCACCAGAAACCTTGGTTCAAGATTGACTAATACCAGCGTGATCTTGAACCCTTTCTTTACACTTTATAGATCGAATAACTTTCTAGCTATAGTATCTGGCTTTATGACTCTGATACCATGTAATTATTCAGGTGTATTTGACACCATGAACCCAGTCAAGCAGAGGATGAAAATAAGAAATAGGAGAAGAAAGGGGAAAGAAGGTGAGAGCTGAAGAATTGAGTATTATCTCAGAGAAAGAGTAGTAATTCTTATTAGAAATAAAGTGGTAAACAGAATGATCCAAGTAGTAGGTATTTATAGTATGCTAACAAGTCTAGGCTTAACTAAATATGTTAACTACCTATCCATTAGTTAGTTATAACTAACTTCTTGAAAGCACCTATATACTTGTGCAGACTACATTACATCCTAAAGTTGTTTTCTTCTTCTTCTCTTAACACCTTCATTTGCCAAAAAGTTGCACGCTAGTTGCCTTTCTCCAGATGTAAATAGTAATATTTATCTTATTAGCTTTTGGTAGATATCTGCAATCTTCAATGGTAACTTTTAGAGAATGACTCTACATGTCGTCTTTGTTGATAAACTTGAACGCAAGCAAGCAGTATGTTTTCACTTCTTGCTAATTATAGCCATTGTTTAATGCTACGTAGTCCCGTGTTGAGACTAAAGATAAATCACATCTTACTTAAATATTTTAATGTTCACCTTCCTTGATCATACATCAATTGTAGATGTTAGATACACATACTCATGGGCTAAGCTATAGGTCATTAGGAATTACACTATTTACGAAACCAATATTGTTGAATCCTCCTCTTCTTTTTAATTACTTTTTATATTCGAATTATTTAACGAAAATTTAACTTTATCATTATGCACACACACAATGTATATCTATGTGTGTGGCCATTAAGCATAGCCAAATATAGTGTTGCGATATCAAGTTCAAATGAACCCGACACATTTAATGTGAAACATAAATTTAATGAATGGAAAATCATCAAAATATCAATAAATAAGAGTAATATATATTATATAGGTCAAAAGCTATAATTTAGAAATAAATAAATTCAATAATGAAATCCTTAATGTGATTAAAACCCAAAGAGCTTAAATTGTGGACCAATCTCTACCGTTAGTTGAAAAATTTATGATCTATGGTATTTGTGCACGTGTATGTAAATGAGTACATAGCAGAATCAAGTGGCCAATTAACTCCTTTTAGAAATGTTGCTTCTTGTTTAATCAACTAAATCATTCAAGTGTTTATAACCACCATAATATTACAAGTGACTATTAATCATACATATGCTCACTTTTCTGCTCCTTTTATGGAACTGATTACGGGGTAACAAAGATGTGTAGCCAATTAGTCTTACCCTTGATATTAATAATCATCAAGCACTTCACCAAATGCTAAAGATTTATTATTTAACTATCCATTATCTCCAATTGTTTAATAGGTCAGACATTCTTTCCAAAAGAAAATAAGTTTATGTGCCATTATAATGTGCCATGTCCTCGTGTAATCTTGTATACAGGAAGTGAATAATGCGTATGACTTATTAGCCCACTAATTAAGCCTACATTATGATCTCATTAGCTTAGTCATAATCCTTTTGTTAATTATTGGAAAAGTCAAGATGTAATGCACTAATTATTCTTTTGTTGCCCTGGAGGTGATTACATAATCGTTAAAAAAAAAAAAAATTAAGGGCAATAGTAACGTAAATGTTGTTAAATAAAGAAATAGAAGTTTAGGAATATTTCAAGTAAAATAATACTCACAATTTTAACATTTTCTTTTTAAAAATAAAAAATAAAATTCAGGTCTAACCGTCTAAGCACACAATTCTAATTTGTGCTAGTATTGAACGAATATATCAAATGCTTTAAACACTTAACTCTTCTTATATGATTTTTTGTTTGTTCATCCTCATTTTCCCCACTTACCTTATTTGTCAAATCTATTTTTTAATAATTTAAAATGTTTATTTTAATAATTATGTTATTTTACGTTTCTATTACCTGAAAGTAACTAGATTGGAGTATTTGATTTTGTACTACGCAGAGAATGAAACACTTTTTACTAACGTGGACCCACTAAGAAAATGAAATACACAGTATTCTAAGTGATTTTCTATTTTTAAAGCTCTAACCCTAAGATTTCTTTTTGAAAATGAAGAAAATTCAATTCATTATTTGCAGTAAAAATCAAATAGCAATAGTCTAAACACAAAAAAAACAAGTGCAATACGAGCACTTCTTAGAGAGTCACTCATTAAACGTGCATATTAATATCAATCTTTTTAACCTTACAAACTTGGTAACCAAAACAATGACCATGTAGCATGTCAGATTTGCATAATTTTTATTCTTAATAGATGAGATTTGATTATAATTCCAAAGATAAATTCAAATTTCAAAGTTAACAAGTTTCATATTTTAGAACCTTTAGAATTTTTAGGTTTTTATATTTATGATTTGAATTTTTATATCGTAGACGAACAACCTTCGACACCGCTACTATATGTCATTGTGATTTCATAATAAGGGTATTTTGGTGTTTTGTAATTTTTGATGCTCGATGTGTTGTATCTAAGTGCTTTGTCAATATATATTTTATTTATTGGATAATAAAGCCAGCCTAGGATTGTTTTATTACACACAGTAGTTTTCTATAAGTGTAGGTCCCACCTACTTTTCCATTGTCTTCCCTTTTTTAATTCCCATTTATTTGTATTAATTTTGGACCCCATATTTAAATATCGGCTATTCATTTTATTTTCTTCTTTTGTCAAGTTTCATGTATGATCTTATATTTTATTTTATGTTAATTCAATTTTATTTCTCTTTTAACTCTTTTGATATAAACGTATTTAAAAATTAAGTAATAGTATTTAAAATCATAATAGTTAATAATTTAAAATATAAGTGAAATATAAATTTCGTTAACTCCCAAAATTATATTTATATCATATAAATTGAGACAAAGAAATAACATACCACAATAACTAACAATTTAAGATATCACATTTTTCTTGACTCTTAAAATTTTATTTGTGCCACATAAATTAAGATAAAAAATTAACACATATTATGTGAAGATTATGTAAAGAAACGCAGTTTAAAAAATTTTAAAATATAAAATATATTCGGTTGACTTCAAATTTTATTTGTATCATATAATTGAATTAGAAACAATATATATTGGGTCAGTGTTATCAAGGGACTCTCTATATTTATAAGAGGAAGTGTCACCTACTGAAGCAGGAAAGTAATATATATTGGATCAGTGTTATCAGGGGACTCTCTATACTTATAAGAGGAAGTATCATCTTCTGAAGCAAGGAGTAGATCGACATGCCTGCTTCAACTGCTTACTTGAATATATATATATATATATATATATATATATATATATATATATATATAATGTAAAACCTACTACAAATTATAATAATTAACAATTTAAACTATTAAAAAGATATAAAAAATTTGTTGACTCTCAAATTTTTATTGATGCCACATAAATTGGGACAAAAGAAAAAGTACTGCAAATCACAATAATTTACAACTTAAAATATTTAAAAGATATATACAAAATTTAGTGAACTCTCAAAACTATATCGAAACCACATAAATTGGGACAGAGAAAGTAAATATATTATTTGATAATTCCGTAACGATTATTATGAATCACAATAATTAACAAATTAAAATATCTAAGAAAATAGATAAAAATTTTAGTTGACTCTCTAAATTTTATCAGTGCAACATAAATCATATAGAATAAAAAGTACTATAAATTAAAATAATTAACAAATTAAAATATTTATAAAGTATATAAATAATTAAATTGGCTCGCGAAATTGTATCAACAACATATAAATTAGTACAAAGGGAGTAACATATATTCTTCAAAAATAATAAAAATTTAACAACTTAAATTATCTTAAAATAATACTACCTCCGTCCCATTTTATGTGTCGCCATTTAACGGGACATGAAATTTAAGAAATAAGTGATGATTTTATAAAGTTTAAAGTTATTTTACTGTTTACTTTTTTATTGTCTTTTTATAATAAGTGGGACCCACTAAAAATAAAATGGATATGGTATCATTAAATAGTTATCAAATGAGGAAAAATGATATTTTTTTTTAGGACGGATTAAAAAGAAAATGACGCCAATCAAATGAAACAAAAAAAGTAATATTTAAATTATGATTGACAATTCAAATTGTATCTTGTCTCATAAAATAATATATAGTGAGTCATACTAGCTCGAACTCTTTATATCTAATATATTCAATAAAGTTCTAAATATAAATACGTAGATACCCTCGAAATATAAATTCACTTTGTGCATAAAAAAGTTAAAACCATTCCGGTTCGATTTGATCGAGTAATAATTAATGATTGGAAAAGTTTGTTGTATAAAATCCAAATTAGAATTACATAATCAAAATCAACCGTATAATCAGCAAGTCAATTTTTCCCCAAAAGGCAATCTTATATAGTACTCCACTATTTTGACCCTTATGATAATTGGGTGAAAAATAGAAATACAGTAAATACACCAAGCTGTCATCGGTGAATTTCATTTTCTACATAAATCAAATCGGTCTACTTTGATGTCAGCCTGAGCAGTGTGTATCAGTCTCCAGTGTTGACCAAGAAGTGGAGGAGTCAATTCCCATTGCCTCCAACATTTTCTGGGCCCCACTTACTCCTCTCTGTTGACAAATCTTTCTTTTTCCCATTTATGTCCCAAATCTATTAAGATTGATTAAATTTAGATTTATATCGAAAAGTCTCATTAAAGTAGACAAAAGCCAAGTTAGTAGGAATATACAATTTCTGGATTCCGGTTGAACCCACTATTTTTAGTTTGAAGCTTGTATTTATCTTGCAAAATTTATTAAATATATATACATAATTTAATTTAAAACTTATTAATTTGAAAGAATTACTTACAATTTTGAATCCATAAATTTTAAATTTTGACTCTTCAGAGGATAGAAGCTCCTAACAATCTATTTTATACCCAATAAGACTAACAAAAATGACTTTATATACTCAATCTTAAATCTCTAACTAAAATAAAAGAGTACTTGTCACTTCACCGCACTATTTGGTTGTTGACAAATCTATAAAACACCGTTTAGGTAGATTTTCACACACGCGCTATAATGAGCACGTGGTACCAGGTTTTACACGCCCACAGCCCCCATCCCCCAACCCCCTACAGCGCAGGTTGTCTTCTCAATTGTGAGCGACAAAAGTAGCATAATAAGACTCCAATGAAGTCACTTTCTTTTTCCTAACCAATAAAGCATTCTTCCTCTTTTCTCTTCTCTCAAACACAACAATTCTGTTTAACCATTCTCTCAAAACACATAATTGCAAATTACCCATTTGTCAGTCTCTCTAAGTTCTTCCTCATTCCTCCAGTTGGATCGCCGGTTTCCGGCATGGATGGAACGGAACCCGCCTCGTTTCCATCGAACCTTTTTTTAAGTCAACACAATGATGGTACTCAAACACGCATAGCAAAGTGATAACCAAGTTAGTTCAGCAACAACAGTAGCAGACCTACAAACAAACCTCCTAACTTTTGGCTTTTCTGCTGAAATGGCTGACGTCAATGTTAACCTAGTTGACCCTATCTCTTCGCCTTCGGGCGAAGACATGGCGGTGAAAGCAGTACACAAGCGATACGAAGGGCTGGTTGCAGTCCGTACAAAAGCTATAAAAGGGAAAGGAGCTTGGTACTGGACTCATCTCCAGCCCATTTTGATACAAAATCCGGAAACAAACGTCCCGAAAGCAGTGAAACTCAAGTGTACTTTATGTGATGCTTCGTTTTCAGCTTCAAATCCATCTCGTACTGCTACAGAGCATCTTAAGAGAGGTACTTGTCCCAATTTTGGCTCTCTTTTGAGGCCAGTTTCACAATTGCCTCCTTTAGCTTCACCTTCTTCACAAAATCATCGCAAAAGAAGTTCACCACAAACTGGTAGTGGTACTGGTACTTCATCAAGTTCGCAACAATTTGGATTGGTGAACACTTCGCCGCGTTTCTGTGGCGAAATGGGCTATTCACCAGTCCAAACGGCTCAAGCAATTGTTACTCATACGGGTTTGAATCAACAACATTTGGTGTTGTCGGGTGGGAAAGAGGATTTAGGTGCTTTAGCAATGTTGGAAGATAGTGTAAAGAGGCTTAAAAGTTTGAAAGGTTCACCTGGTCCAGCTTTGAGTAAGGACCAGGTTGATTCAGCTTTCAATTTGTTGGCTGATTGGTTTTATGAGTCGTGCGGGACAGTGACACTTTCGAGCCTTGAGCATCCGAAATTCAAGGCTTTCCTTAACCAAGTTGGATTGCCCGCTGTGTCGAGGAAGGACTTTGTAGGAGAAAAGCTTGATTCTAAGTTTGAAGAAGCAAGATTGGAGTCAGAAGCCAGGATTCGGGATGCAGCATTTTTTCAAGTTTCTTCAGATGGATGGGGGAGGGATATTTGTAAGTATGGGGAGGATCCTGTGATTAAATTTATTGTAAATCTTCCTAATGGTACTAATGTATTTCATAAGGCAGTGTATAAGGGCGGTTTGGTGCCATCGGAATATGCAGAGGAAGTTTTACGTGAAACGATTAAAGGGTTGTGTGGTAATGTTGTTCAAAGATGTGTAGGAATAGTTGGAGATAAGTATAAAGGTAAGGCATTGAGAAATTTGGAGATTCAAAATCATTGGATGGTTAACCTTTCGTGCCAAATCCATGGATTTATTAGCTTGTTGAAAGACTTTGGTAGAGAGCTTCCGCTTTTTAAAACTGTAACTGATAATTGTTTAAAGATTGCAAATCTTTTCAATAGCAAGTCCCAGATCAGAAATCATTTTAGGAAATTCAGGTCACACGGTGTTGAGCTTGCAGGGTTGATTAGAGTTCCTTCGGCTGACTGCAATCTCTCTAAGAACTACGGTCCTGTCATTGCAATGTTGGAGGATATACTAAGTTATGCTCGAATATTGCAGTTAATAGTGCTGGATGATTCGTATAAGGTCTCATGCATAGAGGATCCTGTTGCTAAAGAAGTTGCTGAAATGATACAGGATGTTGGGTTTTGGAATAATGTGGAGGCTGTTCATTCACTAGTGAAACTGATCAAGGAGATGACTGATGATATTGAGGTCGAGAGACCCTTAGTTGGTCAGTGCCTTCTACTTTGGGAGGAGTTGAGAGCTAAAGCAAAGGACTGGTGTGCCAAATTTAGCATTGCCGAGGGACCTATTGAGAAGATAATCAATACACGGTTCAAAAGAAACTATCACCCTGCATGGTCAGCTGCATTTGTGCTTGATCCATTATACTTAGTGAGGGATGCAAGTGGGAAGTACCTTCCGCCATTTAAACGTCTGACACATGATCAAGAGAAGGACATAGACAAGCTTATAACACGGCTAGTACCACGGGAGGAAGCTCCCACTGCACTAATGGAACTTATGAAATGGAGATCAGAAGGGCTCGACCCACTGTACGCTCAGGCTGTTCAAGTAAAGCAGCGAGATCCAGTAACTGGACGAATGAAAATTGCAAATCCTCAGAGTAGCAGGCTTGTATGGGAAACTTGCCTGAAAGAGTTCAAGTCGCTGGGGAAGGTTGCTGTTAGGCTTCTCTTCCTTCAGGCAACCTCATGTGGATTTAAATGTAATTGGTCCTTTATGAGGTGGGTTTCTCTGCAAGGACACTCGAGGGTTGGCATGGATAGAGCTCAAAGGATGATCTTCATTGCAGCTCACGCAAAACTTGAGAAACGGGATTTTTCCAGTGACGAGGAGAAGGATGCTGAGATGCTTGGTACAGCAAATGGTGAGGATGACATGTTCAATGAAGTCTTTGTAGATGCACCCTCAGTTTAATTTATTTTCTTCACATCTCTTTAACTCTTGTAGAATATTGATATTTAGGGTGTATAAATTCTTTTAATATTCTCTTTCCTTCATTTGTTACTTCTAATAGACGGTTTTGGATATATTGTTTGTAGACAATATGAGGAAATTGAGCATTGTAATTTTATCAATTGCCTATTGATGATATAATGACCTGTTACATTTGAAGCTAGAGGTACCTGGTTCTGAAGAAATCTGCTCATGCTTGTTTGTAATCATAATCTTTCGGGGATAGAATGGGACTTTTAGTAATATCTTGCATATTTTGGGGGTAATATCAAGAACTTTGTCAATGAGTTGAGTCAAGGGTTTCCTAATTTATGTTCTAAAGCTGCATCCTTCTCACTTCCTTTGTTGATATGAGGGGGAGTTTTGAAGTGGCTAACTTGTTTAAGTGGTAGTGTCAGCAAAAAGATTTAGGAGGTTCACAAGAAAGTGACCAAAAAAAAAAAAGAAAAAAAGGCTTGTACTTTTTTTATAACTAAACCAAAATTTCACCATATTTATGTGCCACTTTACTTTCTAACTCGTATCTGTGAATTGACTTACCTTGCCTGTTTTTAATCAATAAAAATGTTTCAGGAAAAAATTAAGGAAGAGACTAACTAGTATTATCAATTTTGTTCGGTTGTCGGTTTAATTTATTGACTTAAGCCATCGACATGCCAATATTTCTCATATTTAACCAGGTTCATTCATACAGTTGAGAGAATGTATATCCATGCAACGCTTTCTCAATTTTAGTCGCCCAAAATGCTAAAGCTTATCCTATACTGTGTGTTCTAATTAATCTATACAAGAACATTTGGATTCAGCTGTTATACTCCTTGCTCTTGCCATGTACTTTCTTAATTTCAACTTTGCTTTTAAATTTTCTTCTCTTATCCAAAAGAAGTTGATATTCATGCTGATAATGATCTTATTATTTGACCAAATGCAACTTGAAGTTGATATTTCTCATTAAGTCAGCAATGTGAATTATCAGAACTTCGATATATCACGTGGGGTCACTTGGGGGAGAGGGGCAAGAGCATCCAGGAGTACATATTTTAGGGTGGAAATATTATGGTGGTCTTATAAGTAATTCCTGGCTATCAGATCATCAACTTGTGCTAGTTTTTATGCATATATTGGGTAGCTTTAACACTTGTTATTGTACATATAAAGTTCGACCAAGTGGAAAGGGGAAGCTACTTGAAGATGTTAGTCATATGAAGTAATAACTTTCCATTAGAAATTTTTTGAAATGTTGGAAGACGTGTAGCATAGTTGTCTGAATTTGGCGTGCTTCTTTTCTCTAGTCAAGTTTCTCTTCATTGGTGGTTGCATGAAAATCTGATAAGCTTTTATGAGATGAGTCAACCTAAAACCGTCTGGAAGAAGATCCTTGTAGCCAGAAGAATGACTCCAGAGCATCTGCTTTACGAGCCCCACAGTCATGAGTGAATGACTAGATTTCACATCAGTACCTCAGACGTTGCATCAAGAAGAAGGATTAGAGGGGAAGTTCTCTGTTTTTTTTTTTCTATTTTCTAAGTATTTAATTGTTTATTTTATTCTTAGCAGCCAAGAGCCCAAGACTGCTTAAAAAGCTTTAGGTTAACTGTTTATTTAACCATCATGACCATCTATCTTGCTCACATACAAGTTGGTACTTTGTTGAAAATTTCACACCAGATTTTGAATTTAAAAGTAAGGTTTTTCCCTAGTACTTGGTTATTTCACTTGATTGAAAAAAGCTACTTTGAGCAAACTGTAAGCAAGGGGTCTGTCGGCATTATGGATTGCATATCAAAGCTGAAAAGATTTTTCAACGAATTTCAACTGACTTCTGGTTCTACTTTGCTGCCTATAACATTGACTACTAATATAATTTGGTATTTATGGAGGTATGCTGGTTTTTCTTCTTTTTTCTTTCTTTCATGTTATCACATACATGCACCATTCATATGTACACTGCAGATAATAGGACTTCACTAAGTTTTGGTTCAAGTATTCGTCTTACCTCACTTTTGCCTTCAAAATTTTGTCTGGGATGAGAAGTGTTATAGACTCAGTTGCTTATAGATTTCTAAGGAATACCTACAACTCGTTGACTTGCGTGCTGACGAACTAGTTCCATAGCTGACTTAATGAATTCTGATCTTGGAAACCTCTATGAAATGATTGTCAATTTATAATTACACTGAAATTGGATACATTTAACCATCATTTGATTCCTTTTCTTGTGGCATCATTCTTGACAATCTTAACAGCATAGTACCCTACAGGAAAAATTTCCAATCTACTGGGCATATTTATGATTATTCATTAATATCTTGATGTGCAATAGTACAGGAAAGGGTGAAAAAAGTGGAGAGATGAAAAATACATAAGGTAGGGCACTACTGCATATGGGTTGTATGATTTATTTGGTTTGCAATTCTCATTATTGTTTTAAAGTTTTGCTGCTTTAATTTGCGGAATCTTCAATCATTCCTTTCTACAGTGTAACTCTGCTTACATTATATACAAAAAATTTCTTCTGTTGCAAATAAAATTAATTCCTTGATCTTGCAGGACAAACAATGTATAGTGTACAAGAAAAGAGAGATGGGAAAGGCCAATAGGAGAAACGAAATTAAAAAGCCGTTTTTCCTGGAGGATGATATTGTTACTGCTAAGTTCACTTGTGACTTGTCTATAGAATTTGCTATAGGCACTAATTAATGGAGAGACAAGAGGAATGTGCTGATAATTCTAACTACTAATAGACTGCTCAACGAACTAGAGGAATTGAAAAGGCTTTTTCACTAGTATGGTATGTTTTTTGATTTCATAGTTCAATGTTGTCATGTTCCTGTTTTAAAAAAGAGTGAAACAGAATGATGATTATCAACAGGAAACCAGTCTTTTTCTACCAGAATCTACACACTTTCATTGCTTCCTCATTATTACCCTTCTCTTTTCATTCTTGCCTATTTCATACGAATCTTGATCAAATTATTAAAAGCTCAAATTACATACTTCTTTTGCTGTAATTTTCATTGACTTGAGCTGCTTATTCTGCCTTGTTTTTTTGGCACATTTATTTTATTGAATTGAAGGAATGCCTTGGTGTGACTGGTAAAGTTGCTCCCATGCGACCAGGATGTTACATGTTCGAGCCAAGGAAACATCATCTTGCAGAAATGTAAATGTAAATAAAGCTGCATACAAAAGACCTTTATGGTTTGGCCCTTTCCCGGACCCCGAGTATAGGCCTTTTTCTTTTTACTGGATTGAGTTACTTAGCTAGGGAATTGGAATGCTGAGTTCATTTTTTCGACTCGAATATTAGCTCAACGTATTTTCTTAAACCTTGTGGCTTTCCATCAAGTCTACTCTAGTTATGTTACCATCTTCCTTAGTGATTCAACCACAACAGATTTAAGTTAGTAAAATGAAGCGAGTAAAATGAAGTGGTAGATGAGAATGATATATTGTTTTTCTTAATTTGGAAGCAGCTTTGGTCCTGTTGCATTCTAATTGGTAGACAACCTCTTTCTTAGCATTACGAATTTCTTTGTATAGTTAGGGAGTCTCCTTTTGCACCTAATGGGAAGACTTTTGCCTCTGGCCCCTTTCTCTATTTTTCTTTCTTTTAAGTATAAAACTTTTGCATAGATGTTGTATATGAAATCTAGTTTTTGTGTAGACTTTGTATATGAAATTTATTGAATATTTCTTAATATTTGACGGTAAATTTTGTTACTATTGTATATTAGCTTATATCGTTGTTAGAACTAATAAACTTCGAACCGTAGATTCACCTCTGCCTTTGTTTCTTCGCTTCAACGCTTTCTTTTGTGGCCCTCTTAAAACAAATTCTGCCGAAATATTTTTGAAATGTTTGTAACCATAATTTCATCTTGCTAAGTTGTTAATTTTAGTTGTAACTTTTGTGGGTTTGGGAAGAGCCACACATAATCTACTCTTAACACAAATATTCCTCTCGGTCCATTTTTTTTGTCTTATTTTTTTTTTGCATGCCCCCCCTTCAGAAGATTTTAGCTAAATTATAAGTTATTCTTATTCTTCGATCTCAATTTTGATAGTACTTTTATTCATCACATTAATCGTCTCTATATTTATTGTGTAAGGATAAAGGTGAAAGCTAATAATTAATTACATCTTCTTTGATAGAATGACAACTATTTTAAACCATTTATTTTTAATAAAGGTGACAAGTAAACTGTATCGAGAAAAGTATTAACAATTGAATTTATCAAACTTGGAACTATGAATCAAAAAATTAATACTTTTGAGATACATAAATGGCTTTCCTCTTCATTCATATATATAATCATATCATAATTAATAATACTAGAGAACATGTGTTGCAACTGTAGAAAAATCTATCAATCACTTGTTATTCTCATTGTGTTATATCAAACAATAAATGTGGTCCTAGGGAGCATCTTATCGTTGTTATTTTTTGTGGTCCAAACTGCTTAACTTGTTACAAACACATAGTTAAAGTTAATGGTGTTTTTTTCAAGATTATGGTTTAGTCGTCTTAATCTACAACAGTGAAAAATACACATTATTTTGAGTAGACTTTTTAAGCATTGGGTGCCCCTTTGAGTAATGATACCCACTTGAGTTAACCATTCAAAGATAAACACAACCAGCCAACTACTAATACATCTGATTAGACATAAATTGGTAGGTTTCACACTATTAATTTTGTTAAGCTGAAATTTTATACCCTCCTTTTCCAATCTTAACATTAAAGGGTTGTTTAGTATGCTAGGGAAGTCTTGACAGATATGGAATAAAAATTTAATAATGTGGCAATTAATTCTGTGATAAAACAATGAGATGACAAAAATACTTTCGAGGTCCCTCAAATCTCTTTTCTATTAAATGTAAATAATTTCCTAGAAATTATACAATGCATATAATTTTTAGTAAACTAAACAATCAATAAAAATAAATAATATTAAGATAAAATCTCATCAAAACTAATTTCAACAAACCAAAGGATCCCTAATAGTCGGCTAAGAATTTTTACACAAAAGGAGAAAACAGAAGACTAATTAAAATTTATGTCAAAAATTGGCCAGTACAAAGATACAGAGTTTTTTTAAAAAATTCTCTATTAGTTCTTTGAAGATTGATTAGAAGATTTTTTTTTTAAAAAAAGAAAATCTTTAGTTCAAATTTTAATGGGAAGGAGTTTTTTTTCTTTTGGTTGTAATTCAATACAGTTTTAACCATTGTCTGCCAATGGAGGAATAAATGATTAGTGCCATCAAATCTCTACTTTGGTTATTATTATTACAGTGCACTGTAATTATAACAAAACCTCTAATGTAATTATTGTAAATTGGATTATATTCTTGTGGTTCTATTATTACATTACATTACATATGTTGTACGGTGCATAAGGTGACCACATGCCTAAAACATATTATCATTTCTATCATTACAGTCTAAAAAGTAACGCATTAGCTACCGTTTTGGGGTCCATCACTTTTGCAGCCACAATTATTTATTATTATCGACATACTTTTCTACATGTACCTTTTGTTTGTAACTGATCCACCATTTTCGCAATTTGTTAAATGCTTTACATCTTTTATTTTATTTTTTCCCTAAGTTTCTCCATTTAGTATATATATATTCTACTCTCTACATATGGAAATCATCAATTTCTTCCTCAACAAGAGTAATAGTATCCCTGTGTGACTTAAAAATCATGAGTTCAAACTATTAAAATAGAGATTAATACATATATTAGATTACAATGTCTATATCATACTTCTTAGAATATACGTAACCCTTCTCTTAATTCTGTTACACAGAATGATTTGTACATTTGGATGCCCGACTCTTTTAATAATTCGGGTTACTAACCATTACTGCCTCTCGTCCCTAATATTATTTGCAGTATTCTATCAAATTAAATATATTTTAAAATATTTAATTGGAAAAACATAAAAACTTGTTTGTTTATTTTTTTCCAAATATACATGCCCTTACTATTCCAAGTAATGGAGTGTTAATTGTTGTTTTTCGGGTATACTAAATAAAATATGTATTTTTTCAACAAAGAATTCAATCATAAGTTCAAACAACTTATGAATAACCACACTTATTTTTAGATTCTATTATAGAGCGGGCAATACATGTCTGTTTGGATGATTTCCAAGAGGATGCTCTTCTACCAAGAGTAAATACATTTTCACGCGTGGATTTTACTTCATTTGATCTGATGATACAATTTGCATCACTATATCTTTCTATTACTTTCGTATATTTGTTGTAATGCAAAGTATAATTTTGAGTATGTTTTAGATACCCCAAAACTCTTTTCATTACCATCCAATGAGTTTGATTAGGATTATTGTGTACCAACTCATTTACTAATAGCACATGCTATATCTGGTCGCTTACAATTCATGATATACATAAAACTTCCCAATACTCTTGCATGGTCCAATTATGAGTCATTTTCATCTCCATTCTTTTGAAATGCAAAGCTCACATCTAATGAAATCTTGGCATTACTAAAATCCAAATACTTGAACTTGTCAAGTACCTTTTCAATATAATGAGACAATGACGATGCCAAGCCTTGTGGAGTTATATGAATTCTTATCTCTAAGATCACATCAACAACTCCAAGATCTTTCATATCAAATTTGCTTTCTAGCATTCGATTCGTAGCATTTATGACAGAAATATCTCTATTGATGATCAACATGACATCCATATACAAACAAACAATTACTTTGTGATTTAAAGCATCTTTAATATAAACATATTTTTCACATTCATTAATCTTAAATCTGTTTGCCAACATGGTTTGATCAAATTTTGCATGCTATTGTTTGGATGCTTACTTTAGTCCATAGAGTGACTTAATAGGTTTGCACAGTTTCATTTTCCTACCAGGATTCACAAAACCCACATATTGTTCCATGTAAATTTCTTTCTCCAATTCTTCAGTTAAGAAAGTTATTTTGACATCCATTTGATGGATTTCAAAATCATAAACTGCTGTTAATGCAATCAATATTTGGATAGATGTAATCCTTGTTACTGGCGAGTATGTGTTGAAATAATCAAATCCTTCTTTTTGTCTAAAGCCTTTGACAACAAGTCTTACCTTGTATTTATCAATAGTTCTATCAGTTTTTATTTTTCTTTTGAAGGTGTATTTTGAACCTAAAGATTTTTTTTTAGGAAGATCAATCAAATCTCAAGTATGGTTATTTAAGATTGAATCAATCTCACTATTGACAACCTCTTTTCAAAAGTATGAGTCCAAAAAATACATGACTTCTTTGAATGTTTGAGACTTATTTCCAAGAAGAAATATTACAAAATCTAATCCAAAAGAAGAAGATATTCTTTAATATTTACTATGCCTTGGATTCTCTTCATTAAGTACCTTCTCCATTGGTTCTTTTCAAGGTTGTTTAAATCCTTCACTAGACAATTCATACCTAATTTTATACTGATAAATGTGTTCAATAAACTCAACATTATCTAATTTAATTATCGTATTGTCATGAATATCCATATGTTCAGATTTGTGAATAAAAAATTGACATGTTTTACTATTTATTGTCATCCTTTTAGGGATAAGAAGTTGGACATTAGCTAGACACTCCCACACTTTAAAATATTTCAAGTTGAATTTTCTTCCTTTTTATTTCTCATATGAAATTGATTGTGTCTTGATATAGACACTCTATTTAGTATTTAGTTTCCTTTTTAGGCTCCCTCTCCCCTTTCATCCCTTCCAAGTTTTATGGTGAATCAGAATTAATCAATAAGATATTCATTATTTTCTTTAATATTGTGTTCTTTCTTTTTGAGCAATTTCATTGAATTGTCGAATATATGATGCAGTATTTTGATGAATATCATATTTCTTCAAAAGGATATTCATATTCGTTACCCCGATCACTTCTAATCATTTTAATTTTCTTGTTAAGTTGTGTTTCAACTTCATCATGTATTGCTTGAATATGCTGCCTTATCCTTGTTATTAAGCAGATAAATATAACAATATCGAGTGTTATCATCTATATGAAATATTTTTTTCAGAGCGAGATGATATTGGCTTCATAATATTTGTATGGATTAAGTCTAAGGGATTTAAAAATTTCTTTCTATCGACTTATAAGGATGCTTAGCATACTTAGATTCTACACATACTTGACACTTCATATTGTTACTTTTAAATTTAGGAAATATTCTCAAGTTAATCATTTTTTGTAAAGTTTTATATATAATTACATATCCTAACATGCATGTCATAAATTATTTGTCTCAAGCATGTAAGAAGAAGCTGGATTTTTATACATATCAACTGCAATTACATTTAGTTTGAAAATGTCCTCAGTGAGATAACCTTTTCTTATATACATATCATTCTTGTTGATTACAACTTTATCAATACAAATAATATTTAATACTATTTTTGACTAGAAGTGGTATAGAGATCAAATTCTTTCGCATTTCAGAAATATGAAGGACATAGTTAAGAGTCACCATCTTGATCGAAGTCATCTTCAAGCCTATCTTGTCAGTTTTTTCTATCTTTGTCATTGCAAAATTTGCCATAAAAAGGATCTCGACGAGTGTTGATGAAGGATAAGAAGAAAATAATTCTTTATTAGAATACAAATATGGTGAGTAGAACCCATTTTAATCAACCATTCATTGATATGTTCTACCAAATTACATATAGTAAGCATTGTACACAAGTTGTTTATGTCTTCATTCATGTTTGCTTGCTTCTTTTTATTATGTTTCTGTCACAACCCGATTCACGAGTCATGATGGCACCTACTAAAATTCATCAGTTGGTAAATCAATACCGTAACTCAGAGCTAAGGCAATGGGTTACTTCGATAGAAATGCCAATCGATCCTAGATACACGAATACAATTATAATCAATAATATTTCACTAAAAGAAGACAGTCAAAATACGAATACCAATTCAACGAACTGTTAATGATAGTACAAGAGCATCTAAGTATGATAATAGGAAATACAATCTATAAGTCTAAATCAGTCAATACATTCATCCCGAATACAAAAGACTGAATAAAGATAGAGAGAAATGGGCGACTCGAAACACCAAGAGCTCAGCTTGTCTTCGGAAGATCAATATTGCACGATCATGACTCAGCTACGACAATTAGTACTCGAGTCTGCACTGAAAAGGTATAGAAGGGTAGTATGAGTATCAAAACAACGGCTACTCAGTAGGCATCATCGGTCGACTGAGCTAAATCATTATTAAAGATGATATAAAGTAAGACGATATCTCTAAGTCAAGGTACATAATCGAACCTAAATCATCTTCATCAATATCGCATATAATAAATTATCAGTCTAGAACAAAAATATGACATATCAAACCAATTCACGTTAATACCACCATATGTGGGAAGTAAATGATCCAAAAGCGTAAAACAATGCTAGTACAATCACAATCATGTAAATACCAATTTGACGTAGATATATCCATCTAAGCATAACGTAAAACAATCCACCATGGCGTTCCATACCACCGAAGAGTAAACCCAAGAGAGCATGAAGTTAAGAACCCATCACAGAGTCCCATACCACCAGAGAGTACATAAAAAGGATCAATTTGTCAAGGATATCCTCTGAATGTGTCGAACATCATCATATCATCAATATATCATTCGGATGTATCGGACATCATCATATTAACTGGGCATCATCATTTTATCAAGATACTCTCCGAATATACCAGGCACCATCATATTAGCAATATATCCTCCGGATGTACCGGACATCATCATATTATCAATATATCCTTCTGATGTATCGGGTATTATCATATTATCAATATATCCTCCGCATGTACTGGACATCATCATATTATCAATATTCATCATGACATCAGTGTGTGTGTGTATGTATATATATATATATATATAGAGAGAGAGAGAGAGAGAGAAAGAGAGAGAGTCAGAGAGAGAGAAATCCATAACAAAGGCAAGCTCTACAAAGAAGAGAGTGGAAAAGAGGTAAGGAAAAACATATCATGGTACCTCACCATTTATTATCAATACATTATATTAGTAGGTGTATGAATAAGTATATTCATATGGTATGAACACTAAATACATTACCGGGCTTAACATGATTATTAGCATGGTCAATTATAAGCCATAATTATACTTTCTAGAATTTCTCTTTATTAGCATGATTCACAATACTAGCACAAAGGGATTCGTTTGCATAAACATTAGTTTAGTTACTAGGCTTGAACATAATATGAGTAATGACATAATCTAAGGCTTGCATAGTAAACTACCCAATAAGTTAAGTGATAGCATAGTCATAGGTTCAATTTACAAGACTTTCCATTCCTATCCAAATAATGACAATAACATAGTGATCAAGTATGCACATTATTTACAAAATCAACATCATAAGTAACCATTTACCGGGTTTGGCCATCATATGACCAAAAATATATTCTATGCATTTAACAAGTATATAGGTCACTAAGGACCTACATAATCCAATCTTTAGATGGGTCAAATCCCGCTTCTAATATCCCGAATTATCTCTTCAAGTCTAACTCTCCACAGGACTAGACTAAGTTATCTAAATCATGTTTTAGAGGTTTATCATACACAGGTAGTCCTACGATACAACTCTTCCTCAAGTGTTACTCCTAATTCAACCAGAGCATCTAAGGATAATTTCATAATTATGCATATCTAAGGTCAACTTAATCTTAATATGAGCGAACAGGGTCACTATTGTCTAACTAGAACAACTAGAGTATTCTCATTTTATTGATGAAATAACAATTCCAACTAACCAAGGTTTTAGACTATTAGTCAAGTATCATAATTAATGAGTTTGATAGCCTAAGTGGGTCAACAAATCCCAAACATAAGCGTTTATCATGGCAACACCTAAAACACTTCCCAATCTGAACAAGATATCAAAGTCATACTATAATAAATCTCAATCTAACCAAAAGTAAGCCTAACCTACCTCGAATTCAAATATAGCTCACAAATTGATAACCTTCATTTCCCTTTCCTTGAAGCTTCTTCAAGTAGCCAAGCTATCAAAAACATAATCTATGTATTATTACAAAAATCAATATCCATATTGCACCATTATGATTCGGTCCAAAACAACACCAAAACCTCCAAGTGGGTCCCACATATAGAAAATGAGTTTTTTAGACCAACTCATTGTTCAAATATCATTAGGGAATCATAACCTTCAATAATCAAAGTGAGTATTAAGCTTATTTGGGCTAAAATCATGCCCTCAAGCCAATTGAGATTTTGGGTCAAAATCAAGAATTTAACACTATAAATAAAGGATTCATACCTTAGATTCAATGTAAATCATGATTACGAAAGTTATTTTTGCTACCAATCAACACCCAAGACTCAATTTGTTGACTACACACTTCATTAAGGTTTATTGGGTTCAAGGCAATTTGGAAATGACCAATTCTCGACCAAACTAGGCATTAAATACCCCTGCCCAGGCCGTTAATCGTGCAATCGTAAATATGAGGGCTGTGATCGCGGTATCACAATCGCGATACAGCCTCTACTATCATGGTACTTAGATGCATCAAGATAATAACTGAAACTTGGAATAAAATACCTCGGGATACATTCGAAACCCAATATGAGCAAATAAAATATGTAACCACACTAATTTTGACATTCTAGATGCGTTGGCAAAGTCAAATTTTCTATTCAAGGTCATTTCGACAAAAATATGGGGCCCACACCTAAATTTCTAATTTATTAACTATAAGATCAATAGGTTGAAATGAGTTCGGGTACAGTACGACCCGAACCAAAAGTCTACCCAACCTAAAATTGATATTTCAGAGTTATTCGAGCAGTTAGAATCTACATCTAATATCGTTTTACTAAAGTTTCTGCTCGATGGCCATTTGGAACTGGTGAAGACTTCTAAACAGGGAAATGGTTTTAAAAATCAAACAAACTGCCCCTAACCGAACTATTAGTTCCAAAAAGTCATAAATGACTTGGGAAAGCTATGGGAGAGCTCTAACGGCAAAAATAAGTAGAATCATGAGAGATAACCTGAAGGGTTATTACAATATCCACTACTAAGGAACTTTCTTCCCAAAAGTTGAAGATGAAGAAAATAGCTGAACCCTCAAACAGGTGAGGATATTGGTCCTACATCTCACTCTCGATCTCCCAAGTGGCCTTCTCCAAAGGGTGGTGCCTTCACTGAACCTTAACTATAGGAACCTCACTAGTATGCAACTGTCTCATATCACTAGCTAAAATAAGCACGAGCTCTTCTACAAAGGTCAAATGCTCGTCTAATAGGACTGAGTCCTACCGAAGCACATAAGAGGGTTCAGGAATATACTTTTAAAGCATCGATTCATGGAAAACTAGATGAACGACAACAAAATCTAGAGGCAAGTCTAACTCATAAGCCACCTCGCCAACTGCGTTGAGAATCTCAAAAAGACTAATATATCAAGGGCTGAGCTTAACCTTTCTTCCAAATCTCATCACGCCCCTTATAAGCAAAACATGAAGAAACATATGGTCACCAACTCCGAATCTCAAGGCACCGAGTCTACGGTAGGCATAAGCCCTCTGCCTACTCTAGGCTGTTCTCAGCCTATCCTAAATTACCTTGACTTTATCTAATGAGTCCTGAAGCAAATTTGTACCATGAGGTCTCACCTCAGAAGTCTCAAACCATCCTATTAGAGAATGATAGCTCCTCCTATACAAAGCCTCATAAGGTGCTATCTCAATACTCGAATGATAGAAGTTGTTGTATGCGAACTTTACCAATAGTAAGTGTTGATCTCATCATCCTTCAAAATCCATAAAACAGGCTCAACCGCTCAGAGCATATCCTCAAGCACCTGAATAGTCCGCTTGGACTGACCATCTACCTGTGGTTGAAAAGTTATACTCAAATCCACTTGAGTACCCAACTCCTCTTGGAATGCTCTCTAAAATAGCAAAGTAAATACAAAACCATGGTTTGATATGATAGAAATTGGCTCTCTATGTAAATGAACTATCTCGCACACATAAATATGGGCTAATCTCTCAACACTGAAAATCATCTGAATAGGAATAAAATATACCAACTTGGTCAAACAATCTACAATAACCCAAATACCATCAAGGCCACAGGGGGTACGAGGTAAACCACTAATGAAATCCATAGTAATCCATTCTCATTTTCTCTCGGGAATGGGAAATCTCTGAGTCAATCCTCCTGTACGCTGATGTTAGGCCTTAACCTACTGGCAACAAATGCAATGAGCCACAAAGTCTGACATCTCTCTCTTTATGTTGTCCCACCAATAATACTACCTCAAATCTCTATACATCTTAGCTACATCGAGATGAATAGAATATCTAGAACTGTGAGCCTCATTGAGAATAGGCTGGGGAACACAAATACGGCCCTTAAAACTCAAAATACCCTCGAAATCAACAATGTGCCTCTCAGACTCACCACTCAACACCTGATCAGAGAGAAAACACAACTTGCTATCCTCATACTGAGAATCATAAATCTGCTCAAATAGGTAGGACCCTGCCTCTACACAAGTCAAAATCCTCCAGGATCTGAAATATCAAGGCGAACCATTAAATTGGCTAAGGAATGAGTGTCTCGTGCTATAGGCCTCTGAGAAACAAATATACAAGACAAGATACACACACTCACTGGCTTGTGACTCAAGGCATCAACTACAACATTCTCCTTACCCGGATGATATAGGATGGAATATTATAGTCCTTTAGTAACTCCATCCATCTACGCTGGTGAGCATTAAGCTCTCGTTGGGTCATAAGATGCTGAAGGGTATGATGATCAATGAAAATCTCACAATGCACACCATACAGATAATGCCTCAAAATCTTGAGCACGAAAACTACCGTCGCTAACTCCAAATCATGAGTGGGGTAGTTGCACTCTTGTACTTTAAGTTGTTTAAAAGCATAAGCAATAACATAACCCTGCTACATTAACACCATCTAAGACCAACACCAGAAGCATCATAAAACACGGTGAATCTCTCGCCTTCAATTGAAAGAGCTAACACTGGAGCTAAAGTAAGATAGTTTTTGAGCTTTCCAAAGCTCAACTCACACTCCTCAAACCATCGAAATAGAACTTCCTTTTAAGTCAATCTAGTCATGGGGGATGAAATAGTAGCGAAGCTCTCAACAAAGCGCCTATAATAACCAGCCAAACCAATAAAACTGTGAACCTCAGTCAGAGACGTAGGCCAAGCCCAATCACGAATCGCCACAATATTAGCTTAGTCCACGATAATACCGACTTTAGATACCACATGCCCAAGGAATGACACTGTCTCAAGCCAAAACTCACACTTATAGAACTTGGAAAAAAACACATGATCTGTCAAAGTCTGGAGCACTATCCTCAAATATCGTAGATTCTCCTCACTACTCCTCGAATACACAAGAATGTATTCAATGAACACAATAACAAAAGAGTCTAGATAGGGCCTAAAATTCGATTCATCAAATCCATGAATATGGTTGGGGCATTAGTCAACCCAAAAGACATCACCCAAAACTCATAATGACCATAACGAGTACTGAAAGCTGCCTTCGGATATTCTCAGCCTGAATCCTTTAATGATGATAATCAGACCTCAAATCAATCATGGAAAACATGACTGCACCCTAAAGATGGCCGAAAAATCATCTATGCAAGGCATAGGATAACGGTTCTTCACCGTCACCTTATTAAGTTGTCTATAATCAATACACATACGCATGGAGCCATTTTTCTTCTTCACAAACAATATAGGATATGCCCACAGGGATACACTCAATCTAATGAAACCTTTACCAAGAAGGTCCTGAAGTTGAGAATTCAGCTCCATAAGCTCGGCAGGATTCATCCGGTAAGATGCCATAGAAATAGGTCGGGTGCTAGGCTCAATGTAAATAGTAAAATCATTCTTAAGGTCAGGGGGGATACTAAGTAGGTCGATAGGGAACACATCAGGAAACTCACAAATAATAGAAACAAAGTCAAGCAATGGACTCTTTACACGAGTATTACATATATGTGTGAGATAAGACTTGCAACCTCTCGATATAAGTATCCTAGCACAAACATAAGAAATAATCCTCATCGGCTCGTGGCTAACCACTCCCTGCCATATGACTAAGGGTACGCCAAGCATGACTAAGGTAACGGTCTTAGCAAAATAATCCATGACCACATGATAGTGAGATAACCATTCCATGGTAGAATCACATTGAAATCCAGCATATCTAGAGTAATAATATCAGCATAAGTATCAAGATCACTAACTGTCACAACACATGATCAAAATACCCGATCCACTACTAAAGAATCACCCACGAGAGTAGATACACACAATAGTATAGATAATAAATCACTAGTCAAATCAAAATGTGGTGCATAATAAGTAGATATATAAGAATAAGTAAATTTGGGATCGAATAAAACAAGATTCGACTCGCGGCACACTAAAATCGTACCTATAACTACAGTATTCGAAGTCTCAGCCTCGAGCCTAAAAGGCACTGTATAAAACTGACCACGCTCGCCACCTGGCTGGACACCTGATCGACCTCATGTTCTCTCTGCCTGCGTACCACCTATAGAACCCTGATAACCACCCCTGTAACCTCACGAACCATCTCTACCTGAGGGATAAATCGCCCTAATAGGGGTAACACCCTGGGTTGAAACAACCATCACCCCACGACAAGGGAAATCTCACAAAAATAACCAAGAACACCCCAAGTAAAACAAGAGTCACGAGCACAACAAGAACTCATAGATCCGATTGAACCAGAGTAACCACCACGTCTAGCATGGCCTACAGATGAACCTCTCAAAGACTGATCAATACCCTTACTATGGAGACCATTGGTACTAAACTATCCTTCGTTAGTAGTCTAAAGAGCTGCCTGAATTGGTCAACTAGTCTTACTCTAAGGCTGAAAAGATAGATACAGAGGATGCCCAACATACGAACTGCCACCTATGAATCAGGAACTACTGTGACTCTCACCAAATTTTCCTGGATACTTGGGCCTCTTATCACGACCCTCACGATACATGTCATCCATCACTCTAGCATGATTAGGAACCTCAGCAAAAGTCCTACCTGCAGCAACTAGACTCTGAGTATCCATATAAATAGGGAGTCTCAGTGCCCTCATAAAGGAGTGAACTCTCTCATACTCAGTATTTAAAATAGAAGCTGCATTCCTAGCTAACTCATAGAAATAGTCCTTATACTCAGCGACTGTCATAGAACCCTACTCTAATCTGGTGAACTAATCCCTCAGTCGATCTCTAAGGTTGCGCGACATATACTTCTCCAAGAATATCTCAGAGAACTGAGTCCATGATAGGAGAGAAGATCCAATTGACCTAGAACTCATATAACCTCTCCACCAGTGTAGAGTAGACAAATCAAACTGAAATATGGTGTAATCCATACCCCGAGTCTCACTAAGGCCTAAACCATGAAGCCTATCCTCATAAGCAGTAAGAAACTCGAATGCATTTTCTCCAGGAGCACTAGAAAACCTCAACGAAGCCAACCTAAAAAAATTACCCAACATCTTCTGCTCCTCAGCAGACATCGCAGGTTGGGTCATAACTGGCTGAGCGACCATCGGCTAAATAACTGCTGGCATAAGAGGAACCTCAACTCTAGGAGCTAGAGCTGTAGGCTGCAATTCTTCCACAGTAGTCTATGTACTATCAACAATACCCAATAGCTGAACTAAGGCATCTCTAATCAATAAAGAAGGAACGAAACTTAGTGGATCCTGGGCTAGTCCCTGGCCCACCGCTGGCTGTGGTGGAGGAATCTCTAGCTCAGGTTAAGGAATAGGGTTTTAGGGAGATGACCCATACTGATTCCTAACTGGGACACATTACGAGGCTGTCCTCGAACAAGAGTAGGATTCCTGGGCTCAGTCTCTAGACCCTCCTCACGCATAGATATAGCATGTGTCATAGGCATCTACAAAAGAGTTAAGTCAAGAAAATATCCTACAAGCCAACTCAGACTTTTAGCATGATACGAGTGAAAAAAGTGAAGGACTCCTAAGAATGTCCCATAGACTTTCGAAGACAGGAAATAGACGTCAACATTTTGATCTGCAGGACTCTATTAGACACTTGCTCTTGTATTGATAATACAGGTGAAACCTAGGTTCAATACCAATTTGTCATGACCCGATTCAGGAGTCATTATGGCACCTACTAAAAACCCCCAGTAGGTAAGCCAACATCGTAACCCAAAGCTAAGTCAATGGGTTACTTTGGTAGAAGTGCCCAACCGAGCCTAAATATATGAATACAATTATAATCAATAGTATTCAACTAAAAAGAGACAATCAAAATATGAATACCAATCCCACAACCTTGTAATGTTAGTAAAAGAGCATCTAAGTATGATATTAGAAAATACAACTCATAATTCTAAAATAGTCATGCATTCATCTCAAATACAAAAGACTGAATAAAGATAGAGATAAATAGGAAACTCAAAACTCCAAGAGCTCACCTTGTCTCTTAAAGATCAACACTGCACGATCACAACTCAACGGTGGCAGCTAGTACTTGGGTTTGCACCTAAAACATATACAAAAATAGTATAAGTACCAAAATAATGGGTACTCAGTAGGTATCATCAACCGACTAAGCTAAATTATTATATAAAGTAAGATAATATCTCTAAGTCAAGGTATAAAATTGAACCTGAATCATCTTAATCGATATTGTATATAATAAATAATCAATCTAGAATAAAAATACAACAGATCAAACTAATACATGTTAAACCACCACATGTAGGAAGTAAATAATCCAAAAGCATACAACAATGCTAGTACAATCACAATCACGTAAATACCAAGTTGACGTACATCCATCCATCTAAGCATAATGTAAAATAACTCACCACAGTGTCCCATACCACCGGAGAGTACACCCAAGAGAACATAAAGTAAAGAACCCATCACTACATCCCATACCACCGGAGAGTACATGAAAGGATTAATTCATGAAGTATATAAACATATGTCCAACTACTCATTATTCATAGTTTACCATATTTTGCATCAACTGTCATTTCCCAAAATTCATAATCATCACCAATTACCGCAATTGAAATAACATATACCATGATAACCATAACCATAGTCATGTAGCTATTTAGATATCTATGTCATCAATATACTCTATCTACTCATTATAACTAACCAACACTTATTATTTAACTACTAATAGCCATTATAGGATCTCAAATTATAGCCTAACCAATTTTTTACAAAATCCTTATTCACGGGATATCAACTAACTATTATTCACTAAGGCCGACATCCACAACTAATCGAGATACAGTACTAAACCATAGTCACCATTTAGCCAAAGCCCATTTCTAGTTATCATAGATGCACTAGTCATTATATAGGGAAAGGCTACATATCATCAAATACACTTATCCATTTATCACCTAACGCCTCTTACTATCTAGCACCATAAATCAACCAATCCTTATTTAACAACCAAACAACATTATACTTTAGGCATCAATATCACTAAGGATTAATAATGCTAAACCTATTATCGTCATTAGCCATATAACAACTATAATTACCAATTATCATATTTCAACTTAGTTTATCGATTAGTATTCTAGACTTCTAGTCATCAAATAATATAGCCACTCAAGAGACAACTAGTAACTACATAACTCATTTTACTAGGCAATATTTCTCACAAAGTCCCTTTATCCAAACAAAATATACCCACTTGGTGAATTCTTATTTCTACACAAGATTCCACTTTTCGCTTAGTGTTAACTCCTTATTAGGCATATTCTACTTCTATTCACTATTTAGCATATACATAAGCCATATAGCTTAACAAATAATTAATATTACAGAACTATAACCAAAATCCCAAGAATAACTTCATCCCCATAAAGCACGCACGGATATAATAATAATAAGATATAGCCATGCATAAACACATATATACTTACCGTACACAACATTATACCAAAAATCATCATACGTTCCATATATTTTTCGAACTAATCGAGCATCATTATACCATCAATATATCCTCTGAATGCATTAGGCAATATCATAACATCAATATATCCTTCGGATGTACCAGACATCATCATATCATCAATATATCCTCCAAATATACCGGACATCATCATATTATCAATATATCCTCTGGATGTACCATGCATCATCATATTATCAATATATTCTCCGGGTGTACCGATCATCCTCATATTATTAATATATCCTCTGGATGTACGGCACATCATCATATTATCAATATATCCTCCAGATGTACCAGCCATCATCATATTATCAATATATTCTCCAGATGTACCAGGTATCATCATATTATGAATATATCCTTTGAATGTACCAATAATCATCATATTATCAAAATTCATCTTGACACCAATGTTTATATATATATAGCCAAATCCATAACAAAGGCAAACCCTACAAAGAATAGAGGTATGGGAGGTAAGTAAAGACACATCATGGTACCTCACCATTTATTATGAATACATTATATTAGTAGGTTCATGAATAAGTATATTCATATGGTATGAACACTAAATACATTATCGGGCTTAACATGATCATTAGTATGATCAACTACAAGCCATGTTTATACTTTTTAGAATCTCTCTTTATTAGCATATACACAATTCTAGCACAAGGGGATTCGTTTGCACAAATATTAATTTACTCACTAGTCTTGAACATAATCCAATCTTAAGGTGGGTCAAATCTTGCTTCTAATATCCTGAGTTATCTCTTCAAGTCTAACTTCTACCTGGGACTAGACTAAGTTATCTAAATCATATTTTAGAGGTTTATCATACACCATAGTCCTATGATACAACTCTTCCTCAAGTATTACTCTTAATTTATCTCGAGCATCTAAGGCTAATTTCATAATTATGCATATCTAAGGTCAGCTAAATCTTAATATGAGCGAACAAGGTCACTACCATCTAACTAGAACAACTAGAGTATTCTCATGCTCTTCATGAAATAACAATGCTATTGAAAAATATCTTAGATAAGGGATTCATCAAATCCAGTATTTCCCCATGAGGTGCTGCAGTCCTCTTCGTGTGTAAGAATGACGGTTCCCTCAAAATGTGTCTTTATTATCGTCATTTAAACAAAGTCACTATCAAGAATAAGTACCCATTCCCAAAATCGATAATGTGTTTGACCAACTTCAGGGTGCCAGTTATTTCTCTAAGATAGACCTCAGATCTGGCTATCACTAACTCAGGATAAGAGAATGTGACATGTCAAAAATTGCTTTCAAAATCTGATATGGTTACTTCGAGTTCCTAGTAATGTCCTTTGATCTAACGAATGGCCCAACAGCTTTCATAGACTTGATGAACTGAGTGTTCAAATAGTACTTGGACATGCTCATTATATTCTTCATAGATGATATCCTTGTCTATTCTCGTAATGAAAATGACTATGCAGACCGTCTCAAAATAGTATTGCAGACTCTTAGAGCTTATTAATTGTTCATAAAAGTCAATAAATATGAATTTTTGCTAAGATAAATAGCTTTCCTTGGACATATTATTTTCGGTAATAGCATTAGAGTTGACCCTTAAAAGACCAAAGCAGTGAGAAATTGGCCCAGACCCATTTCTCCATTAGACACCCGGAGTTTTTTAGGTTTGGCTGGCTAGTACAGACGGTTTGTTAAAGGGTTTTTATCTATTGCATCCCCCATGTCCAGATTGACTCAGAAGAAATTCAAATTTTAGTGGTCAAGTTCTTGTGAGAAGAGGTTTTAAGAGTTGAAGTCTCAACTTACCTTAGCCCTAACATTGCCAGATGAGTTTGTTGTGTACTGTGATACTTTCAGAGTTGTTTTGGGTTGTGTGTTGATTAAGAAAAGTAAGGTCATAGCCTACACCTCTAGACAGCTTAATCCCCATTAAAAGAATTACCCTACCCATGATCTTGAGTTAGCATTTGTTATGTTTGCCTTAAAAGTTTGGAGGCATTAGCTGTATGGGGTGCATGTTAATGTGTTCATGGATCACAAGAGTTTACAGTATGTGTTTCCGTAGATAGAGTTGAATTCTATCAGAGAAGGTGGTTAGCATTATTGAAAGATTATGATATGAGTATTTTGTATCATCCGAGCAAGGACGTAGTGAAATATGCCCTTAGTAGATTGTCGATGGGTAGTGTTGGTCATGTTGGGAGTGATAAGAAGTTAGTTCAGGAGGTTCATTAGTTGGCTAGATTAGGCGTTTGTTTAGTTGACTCAGCTGAGGGTAGTGCGTAGGTTTAGAATAGTTTGGAATCTTCTTTGGTGGCTGAAGTAATATAAAAGCAAGATAAAGTTCCTAGATTTTTCAAGTTAAAAGAGTCAGTCAGAGAAAAAAAAGTAGAGGTTTTCTCCCAAGGGAGAGATAGTGTATTGGGTTGCCAGGGTAGGCCGTGTGAGCCATGTATAGACGATTTAAGACAACGGATTCTCATAGAAGTGCATGGTGCAAGTTACTCTATTCACCAAGGAGCTACTAAGATGTATAGTGATTTGCAGGAAATCTCTTGGTGGAGCGGTATGAAAAGGGATATTCCTGAGTTTGTAGCCAAGTGTGCTAATTGTCAGTAGGTTAAAGTTGAGCACCAACGGTCTAATGGCACTATGCAGGTGTTCAATATTCCTACTTAGAAGTGGGAAGAGGTGAACATGGACTTTATAATGGGTTTGCCTCATTCTCATTATCAGCATGATTCGATTTGGGTCATTGTGGACAGGATGACCAAATCATCCCATTTCTTACCAGTTCATACTTTTTATTCAGTCGAGGATTATGCCAAGATCTATATTCAAGAGTTGGTTAGATTACATGGAGCCTTATTATCCATTATTTTAGATAGAGGTACTCAGTTTACCTCTCATTTTGGGAAGGCTTTTTAGAAGGGTCTTAGTACCCAAGTTCGTCTCAGTATAACCTTTCACCCTCAGATAGATAGTCAGGCAGAGAGGACCATTCAGAACTTAGAGGACATATTGAGAGCTTATGTATCAACTTTAAGGGTAGTTGGGATGATCACTTGCCATTGATTATGTTCGCCTATAATAACAACTATCATTCCAGTATTCAAATGGATCCATTTAAGGCTCTATATAGGAGGAGATATAGATCTCCTATTGGTTGGTTTGAGGTGGTGATACGGCGTTGGTAGGGCTAGATTCAGTGTTCGATGCTTTGGAGAAAGTTCAATTGATTAGGGAGAGGCTTAAGACAGCCCAAAGTCGACAGAAATCTTATGTAAATGTGAGAAGAAAGGATCTCGAGTTTGAGATTGGTGATTTAGTATATTTGAAGATCTCTCCCATGGAGGGAGTAAAGAGATTTGGCAAAAATGGGAAGATCAGTCCCCGATATATAGGCCCTTTCAGAATCTTGAGTTATTTTGGAAGGTAGCCTATGAGATTGAGTTGCCTGCAGGTTTGACATCAGTGCATCTAGTGTTCTATGTTTATTTATTAAAGAAGTGTATGGTGATCCAGCTGTCGTTGTTCCTTAGTGATCTTAGATATTCAGAATGAACTTTCTTACGAAGAACACCCAGTTGAAATCTTAGATCGCTAGATTCGTAGACTTAGAAACAAAGAAGTTCCCTTGGTCAAAGTTCTTTGAAGGTATCAATCCATTGAGGGAGCTACTTGGGAAGCAGACATGCGTACCAAGTACCCTCACCATTTCTCCGCAAACTCAGAGTCAACTCAAGGTAACAATTTTCTTAGAGATCCTCCTTTTTATTCTCAGTTCCAGCCATATAATCATGTTTATGTCATTGCAGCACAAATCAGTTCAGTCATTCACTATGTTTCAGAATTAGTCATGTAATCATATTTTCAGTTATGCATCATCGGTATGTAATCTCAGTACCTCTGTATTCTCAGCTTAATAAGTCTCATTCGAGGACAAATGTTCCCAATGAGGAGATATTATAATACCTCATAATTGTCTTAGCTCAATTCAGCCCATAGTACATGTACAAGAGTCTTAGAACCTGGAAATTTGGCTAAGTGTTGGAGACTTAGTTTCATTTGTGGCCTCTTAACTTCGTTGATTTTTTTAAGGTAACCTTCCCAACCTCGAAATGTAATTTTTTGAGTTGAATCATGTTCAGGGGTGTAAGTAGTATGTCTCGGGTAAGTTTTGGATTTTTTGAATGAGGTTTGGACCACGTTTGGATTTTCAAAATAGCATCTCACTGCAATTGGACTGCATCGCGTTGAGTATTACGATGGAGGGGTCACCGTGTCGCGGTGAAGATCAAATTGTCAATCGTCAGATTCTAGCAAGTCACCACGATTACACCACATTGCGGTGGAAATCACAATGATAGCCTTGGCGCATTGCGGTGAAGGCCCAATCAGCGTTCCAGTTACGAATTTTAAATTCCAAGGGTAGTCTTATCTTTTTTCCTCACCCACATCCGTTCAAAACATGAAGCTAAAACCCCAATAGGCCATTATATGCCCCATTATTCACAATTTCTCTCAATTGAAATTTATTCTCTCTCAAGAACAAACCCTAGACCTTTAATATTCAAGACAAGTTTCAAGAAAATCACCAAGAATTCTTCAATTAAGGTATGTTAGATGTTTATCCATGGACCCCCTTTTTACCCGTGGAGTCCAAGAATCAGTTTTCCAAGTTCAAAGATTTGTTTTTTTACATGTTATTATGAATATTATCCATGAACTTCCATGAATTTTGACTTTATACCATGTTTACATGTGTTTCTCATTGGAATTAGTTCTTGACATGTTTGAAGGAAGAAAATTTGTATGTTAAATTCTTAACCCATGGTTGTAGTATTAAAGTTATGTTACTAGCATATGTTTTAAACTATTTCCATGCTTTAACTCATGAACCCCAAGTGTTTGGGATAATTCTTACTTATTATGATTTTAAATGCTCTTATGTGTTCTTATTGATTTTGCTATTCAGTCCTAGGGGTTATAAATACCCGATAACTTAGCTTTTTACTTTGTTTCAGTATTTCCAGAATGGTTCAGATATATTATAGTATTATCAGTCCAGCCAGTACATCATATTAGTACGTTCAGCTCAATCCAATAATTAAAGTTAGTTCAGTTGGGAGTAAAATTTATCACCGAGCAAACCCCTGGGTGGGGGCTCACCTTCCAGTTGAGGGTGTGACCTTTAGTAGCAGTCCCTGCGTTTTGGAACTACGTAGCCACCATAGATTAGAAAATTTAACCTGCTAGTTGAGGGTTGACCCATATCTCACTAGAGCACCTGCCTGTAGGGGTGACTCTTTAGTCCTTCGAGACTTTATTTCAGTGTATCCACGTAGCCAGTGTTAGTACCCATGGCACGGTACTGACATCCTTCCAACTGTAGTCACAGGTTGGACCCCAATTAGCTTTTATTGGAGCATGTCAGTTAGATGATAGCTCTCACAGTCTCAGTCTGGTATTTAGTTCAAAGTTTAGTTTTCAGGCTTGCTTGACCATGGTATACAGTTATTAGTTATCCAATATTAGTATTTCAGTATTTCAGTTTACAAACTATGCCAGTATCATGTCATTTGCTTGGTCATGCATTCTCAGATTTTATAGTTTTCTCGCATACTATACATCAGTTATCTCATGCAATTTATTCAGTCAGTTATTATTATTATTCCTGCATATGAGCGATGCATACCAGCCTAACCTCATTTAACATACCATTATATTCAAAGTACTGACCGCATACCCGTTTTTGTGCTATGGTGTCTCGTATCATAGGTTCAGACACTCAGGCTCTTAACCGTACTTAGACTTTCCAGTCCATCATCATCATCAACAGTGGTGAGTCCTCATGTTTTGAGGACATTTTATGTTTATTTTAGTGTCTCATTCCAGTTATTTAGTTAGCTGGAGTTAGTTGGGTACTTGTCCCATCAACTCTACATTCAGTCAGTTTAGAGGCTTTCAAACTAGTACAGACAGATAGTCAGTTTTAGTCGTTATTATCATTTATTTTATCAATATTGATAGTATATTTCAGACGTTTTAAACTATGATCCAATATTGATTTTCAGTGTCTAAAACCTTTTGGCATTTCCAGGTAAATTCCACACATGTTTTTTATTATTTTATTCAATGCTCACAGCAGGTACCAACAAGGGTTAGCTTGTGATCCTTCGGGGCTGTAAGCACCGTGTCGCATCCAGGGTGTACTCTCAGGGTATTACATGTGCGCTTGGTATTTTTTGAGCCATCATTTTGATGGACCATCCCGGCCTGGCCTGTCAAACTCAAAGCCCGTGTGGGCTAGCCCGGATGGATTGGGCTGACCCATATTGACAACTCTAGGTGTAAGGCTTGTCCTCTTCTTTCCTCATTCTCCACATGAATGAGTGTTTCTGTATTTAAGCACAAGTATTTTCCTCTCTCCCACCGATGTGGGAGAAATACTCCTTTATAAAGTGAACACATACTTTCACTTTTCCTTCATTTTTCATTCACATTTCATTAGAACCCAACATTGATTTAGTACGATATTAAAGGATTGAAAAACAACAATTCAAATTATACTTTTATGACTAATTAGGTTGCTTAAATTATCTTTAGTAATTAGTGTCACATTCTTAATCTATAACTGAGCACAAGTGTGGTACTTGACAACTTGCCCAGGTTCTTGCACCATTTATTAATGATTTTGCTATGCTAAGATACTAGAAATCCCTAAAAGAATGATAGAAAGAATACAAGAGAATTATTAGAAAGATTTGTATCATATACTTGAATTATTTGTTTGATGATTTGCGAATAGATGTCCCTCTATTTATGCTACTTATCTAGAGACTAATTTACAAATATAAATTGTGTACAAGTCCTTCCAAGGATATTCCATGCAAATCAAAAAAATTCTAAAGTATTCCAAGAAAACTCTATTTATGTGTCTAGAATGTTCTACCATGGACTAATCTTTTTCCTTTGTGAATCTTTTATATGAACTAATTTATGCCATGTGTTGCCTACATGGCGTGATGATATAGTGGTCATCACATTAGGATACAAAATCCTTAATAGATTACAAGGATTAGAAATAATACGAGTTTCTTCTCAGAAGTGTCCAAGTTGGAGACAAAAGGAGCTCATGATTTATTTAGGCTCAAAAGAATTTTTTTCTTAAAAACATTCTCTCTATCTTTATGAGATAGAAGTAAAATTTGTATATACTTTTTTATTTTTTGACTTTATTTGAGAAATTACATAAAGTATATTATTGACGAATATTATATATTGTTATTATTGATGAATATTATCATGTATTAGCTTGTCACCATTTTCATTCCTTTTTTAGATAAAATAATTTTTATAGGCCTTGAATTAAAGAGATGGTTGCATTTCAATTCTTTTTAAAAAGTACTTCCTTTATTTATTTTTATTTTTCATAATGAATTTTGAATTCTTCTTGAAAGATAATAATAAAAGACATATTTTAACATAAAATTTATAGTAATTTATGTATAATCACTATTGACTTTAAAAAAAGGAGTAGTTAACGTTAAATTAAGATAAAACATGAAAAATAAATTATATTTCTCTTGATATGTTAAGTGAACAAGTACATAAAAGTAAAAATCTACTTTTACCTGTGGTGAAGAGGTAAGTACTCCTTCATCTTTATTCAGTTATTTTAGGTTCGAGTCTTTCTGAGTATGGAGTACCTTTTGTTAGGAAGTACTTTACCCCCTCCCCCTCCCCCTCCCCCTCCCCCCCCCCCCCCCCCCCCCAATATGGGGCTTTTAGTACGAATTTAAATTTAGTTGGGCTCCAATTCAAGTATCAAACACTGGATGGAATATCAATAAAAGAATATTTTTAATATAATAGATAAATAAAAATATAAAATAAAATAATACGAATGAATTTTTGACTTTCAAATATAGATAATAATGTCTCAATGTAATTGCTGACAGGTCATGGTAAAGGTACTAAAAATCAAAAGGGAAGAGATATTAGAACCACCTTAAACTATAGCTCAAAAGTCGAGACACACATAAATTATTGAAGTGGCCTATTATACATATTAAAAGTAAATTTATACCACCCAGAAACGTATAAACCACTCTCACAATATGTGGTGTTTTACAATCCTCCACCATGTCATCATTACATCGGTGCCATGTCAGAAATTATAATTGTTATATCTTTTTTAATTTATTTATTAACTTTTTATTAATTATATTTTGCACTATTAGCCCCTAATTACTCATTAAAAATTTCACTAATACATTTTCTTTATCGCTAAACCCATTCACTCCATATCACATCTCATCAAAAAATTATGTCTGGCCATCATCACCACCATTTCTTTGCTCTTACCATCACCATATCACCATAGGTTCTTCTTCTTCTTCTTCTTCTTCTTCTTCTTCTTCTTCTTCTTCTTCTTCTTCTTCTTCTTCTTCTTCTTCTTCTTCTTCTTCTTCTTCTTCTTCATTCTTCTTCTTCTTCACCACATACCACCATTATCGCCATCAATTTCTTCACCAGTACCTTTAATTTTTTCTTCTTCGCCGTATCCATCACCCAACAAACCCAACACATCAATCAAAGCTGAAATTCTTACAATTAGTGAAAACATTAAATCAAAATAAACATTAATTCTTACAGTCCAAACAAAAAAATTCAACATCAATCAAAGAACTCAAAAATTCATTCTAGGTATTCTTTAAGTTCAAACTAAATATAAAAATATAAAACACTTGTTGCAGTAAAATCAGAAGATATATATACATTTAAACCGATAGAAAAAGACCAGCGTATATCCAAAGAGTTGGTATCAATTTGGAAAAAGACTATTAAAATTTTTTAGCTTTTAGACCATTGAATTGGTTACTCCGTTGAATTAAGTTTTTTAAAAAATAAAAACTTTAATAAAAAATTATTTTAATTTTTTTTTTAACTTTGTGATTTTTCATTCAAAAAGTTATATTTTTCTTAACTTGTGGCTTGTTGATTATTTAGATTTTTCTCATTCTTTTATGAAATGGGTGTATGATTTTTTCTCAGAAACAAAGATGAAGATGGAACGATTAATGATGAAATACATATGAAGGTTTGAATGATATTGAAGAAAAAGGAAAAGCCTATGAATAAGTCATAGCTCTCTTCTCTCTCATGCCTTTGCCTAAAACCTAGCCTTATACCACCCTTAAAATTCTTTTCCTAACCCCATATCCTCAGAATTCCTGAACTCTTCTAAAGTCGCTGTGCCATAAACCAATGAACCTGAGCCTAAAGATTTGCCTATGAAGGGAGATAATCGAAGGAAAAATGGGAATAAATTAAAATTTGTTGATCTTATGAAGCCTACTACATTAAACAAGATTTTGAATGATAAAAATTCTTCAGGTCTATCTATACCAAATAAACTACTCACTTATAATAATGGAATTTCAAGGGTAACATGGACGGAAGAAATAGACAAAATGAATATGCTAGAGCAATTATAATACACAATTTTGGATAAATTTTGTATAGTTGGCCTGAAATAGATAAAATTCCCACCCAATTTCCAAAATAATGCAATATCAGTGGTGAATGGAAGATTGATCTATCGAGAAATCATTATATTCTAATAAGGCTAATCTCATAGAGCATTTTGTGAACTTACTATCCAAGAATGTGTACTATATTTTTTCTCTAAACACTAGTCTGCTTACGATTTACCCATACAAGTCGTACTAAGTCTTATGACTCGTATTCTTCTATAACTTAAACTCTGAATAGCAGCCTGAGGTTTTGTTCTCTTTACGGTTTCTTGATACGACTTGTATCCTCATCTGACAACTCGTATGATTGAGTCGTATCTTTTTTTCACTTAGCATTTCTTCTTGGCCTTTTATTCTATTGTGCCTATGAGTAAACCTATGAGCCATATAATATGTTGATGACTCATAAGGTGACTCGTATCATCTGCAGACTTCATCCTTTTAGGTCTTTTCCTTCCAATTTTAGTCCCAGGCTTTTATTAACCCGTCTTACCTGTAACAAGCACAAAACCACCTTATATCTTCTAAAAATTATTTTAAGCATCAAAAGTGTTGTGTTTTCACGGCGCATCATGGATCGACAGTTAAACTCCAAATTACTGTTGTCATTATCTTTTCCTAGTCACTACTCCTCTTTTGGAGTAAGTAGCAATAATCTAGGTGGTATCCTAATTTTTGCAACCACTAAGATAACTATTAAAAGTGAATATAATACAATGCATGCGTGAGTATCGGTTCAGAACAACAATAACACTTCCCCTACTTCATCAATCCATCGAGGTTTCCACAACCCTAGCTAAGGGTTTTTAGCTACTCATGCATGTGAATAATCAACAACATTCATGATGGAAAGCATAAAATGAAATCACAACAATCACAAGTAAAAACCCAAAATCGTAACTGAATTAATCAACCAAAATTAATACAAGAGAATTCCAAGACTAAAATTGAATCTCAGAATTCAAAAATATTTGTGAGTATCAAGAGTGCGTAAATTTTATTAAAAATATATAAGGGATATTTATAGTACATGAGGAAACCCTAAAACCAAAGCCCGAATGAAATAGGAGAAAAAAGAGTCGGTGGCTACATGTGGTCACCACGTGCGGCCTGGCCATGGGCGCATGTGGTACATGGCTGGGCGCATGTAGTGACCATATGTACACGAACCAAAATTTCCTGTAGGTTAGCTCTTAGGATTTTGGACTTCTGACACATGCTCTTTCCACATGCGATCCACATGTACTACATGCAGCCCGCATGTTGACTTAGCAAGTGTCAGAAGTTATTTTTCAGCTCTTCTTCAATTCCCGCACATGTTTTGGTCACAAACAATTCGTAAAGTGTCATGAACACCCATTATTTCTCACATAATGTCACGACTCGAGATACCCACTTGTAACACGATGCTTCGAACCACAAGTGATCCTAAGCTAACCCATGAGCTGGCATACTGCTTGACAAACTGATTCAATATATTAAATAGCTAGTTCTACTATGTGGAAACATAATCATAATGAAATCTAAATAAGAAAATATAGATATAGTTTACATCATGATAAAGTTGAAGAAAGAAACTTAAATTACATGACTGACTCTGACTGATATCTATAAAGCCTCTACTATACTGACTATAGATAGATGGGACATGCCTCCAACTATCATTAATCAATAAACATAAATAATAAAGATAAATTACATGAAAAACATATGACTGGAGTCCCCAAAATAGGAGAACTCATCACCTGCTGACTGAAAACTGCAATTGTCTGATCATGATGTGCGGGCTACAACTGGTACCTACATTATAGAAAATTATAGCCATACAGACGTATACGTGGATCAATACTTATGGAATATACTGAGTAGCGTGGGTGAATGTAATACGTAAAACTAAATACTTAATCTTAAAACATGCATGCTAAGTGCAAGTAGACTCACCAAGAGACTGAAATCAATTGAAATTTTAAGTAGCTTAAATCATGAGTAACAAACATAATCTGGTAAGCTGGTGAATCACTACACTTAGTGTCTTAAAACTTTACTTTTGTAGAATAAGTAGAACTAACGCTGGGAGGTGGTAAAACATGAATAAATGAACATACAAAACCAAGCATACATGTACGGAGTTGATCTAATTAACTGATTAACAAATGCATGGGTAACAAAATGATTGAAATCTAATTAAAGGGATAACTAATGCGTATATACAGAGTAGCTAATATGTGAATACGAACTACCGATATTCTAACACTAAATAGCTGATGACTGAATACTGAATAACTAATATCTGAATACTGATTATGTAAAACTGAACTATATTTAGTTGGAATAACTAGACTAAAACTATGGGTTACTGTGCATATGAGATAAGGACTAGCTGAACAACATGAAATATCTGAGCATGAATATATTAAAACTATAATATCTAAGAATGCAAGACTAAGCATAAATCTATAGTGAGATAAATCTGTAATCTGAAAGATTGATAACTGTATAACTGAATAACGGAAAGTCTATACACTTGGTCAAGAAAACCTATACTGAGAGCACACTGAATACTTTACTGAGATTGTGGGAGGTATTATCTAACTGACATGCCATAGTCTGAGCTAATTGGGTCCAACCTGTAACCCCAATTTGAAGGGTGTCAGTACCATCCCACGGTTACTAACACATGGCAGTGCAGATCCACTCAATTGGTGTCCCCAAGGACTAGGGAGTCATTCCAAAACTGGCGGGTGACCCCTAAGAGAATGTCAGTCCTAAATTGGCAGGTGACATCTCAGAGAATGTCAGTCCTAAACTGGCGAGTAACATCTCATAATCCTACGTTTTCTAAATAGTTCTGGAACTTAGGGACTGCTTTTAAGGACCCAATCCTAGCTAGCGGGTGATCCCCCATCCCTAAGTTCGCTCGGTGCTAAATTCTACTCCTAACTGAACTGACACTGATTACTGAACTGAATTAAGGTTAACCGAACAAGCAACTGATCATAATAACTGACTGAATGATAATGCTCATCATAAATTGAATATCTGAGTATACTGATAAGATTTATGAATTAACTGCCTGAATACTTGAAGATCTGAATTTATGTAATCACATGGTATTGTGTTTTCATAACCCACCAACACTGAATGAGTATAAAATATGATATCAAACTTGAAATACTGTAATAAGTGATTATGGTTCAAAGACCCAAAAGCATAGACATTTCATCAAACATTGGGAATTATGAACATGAACATGGGAATGCCTTAAAACATATGAAAACAACATGATTATATGGCTAAATTCACAATTCGATATTTAGACATGAAATTCAATTGAACACGACATATGAAATTGAAACTTGAGACATGAGATAATCAAGCTTTTCATGGGATCATACTAGGGCATGAATTGAGTCAAATTACTTAGGAGAACATGATTTAAATGCATCTTGAACATATAAAATGTCATGATAATTGAAAAATCCATACTTTAATTGAAAAGAAGGCTTTTGGGCTCCATGGGAGAAAGGGGACCCATGGATGAACTCCCATACACCTTAATAGATGTTTTCTTGAAGATTACTTGAGGGTTTCTTGAACTTGGAATTTTGAATTCTTGATTTCTTGAGACAAAGGGATTGAATTTTGTTCTTAGTGAGAGAGGAGGGTTTTTCAACTGTACACTGATTGTTTTAGGGTGAATGGATTGGAAATAACATGTTTAAAACCCCTTAACTCGCTTAAGGATGATTAGGGATAGTTTAGGGGTGTGAAAAGACTTCAACGCCCTTGATTATGTCAAAACGAAACACTTTTGGCACTGTGCAATGACCCAGGTAACGCACAGCCAATCGCCCAAGCCAAGGTGGGTGATGCATGGATAATCCCATAGCCCTTAAGTGGGCGTCGCATGGACAATCGCACACCCTTTCCAGTGGCCCTCTGTGGTTTGTCAGGCGATGCACGACCCTTTACATGGCCATAACTTTTCACTCGGGTGTCATATTAAGGCAAAATTGGTATTATTGGAAAGCTAATTCAATTATCTACAACATGTTGGGTCTAAAGTTGTAAAATTCTACTTATATCAAAAGTTATACATGTTCAAAGTAGACCCTTGTATAATCAAATATCAAACTTTGGACGAATGAAAGGTTCTTAGATCAACTTTGTTCTAAGTGATTCCTATGAATATTTTTTACACACTAGTAAAAAGATCATTACACATGAATTCAAAAGTTAATGATTGGGATTATAGTCTACACACGTAAGAACGACGCTTCAAACTCTAGCCTAAAAATGGAGGGAGTTACACATAAGTAGCCAAAACACCTTTTTTCCTCTTTTTCACGAACTTGGCATCCAAAATCTAGTTTCCTACAAAACATACCCAAAATGGATCATATATAACAAAACAACCTTAGAAACTTGCATATTTTCCTTGTTTTAAGCATCAAAAGTGTTATATTTCTATAACACATCAATACCTCAACTTAAAACGTTTGCATGTCCTTAGGAAACAAAATACAACAAGACACACAAAACTCTTAATTAGGAGAATCTAAGTTATTCAGGGCAGTCAATCAACACTTTAAGCTCAAATCGTAACACCCCTTCCAATCTTACTTTTCAAAACCAACTGTGTATAAACCCGAAGCACAATAATGTGACACAATGGGATCAAGGTAAGGCATTACATTAGTAACAGACAACCATGCATATGTACAAGTTACACTACCTAAACATGCAATCAACTAACAATATGACTTATATGCCCTCACAACAAATAAGTCCCAATCACTCATATGGAAAAATGCATATCAATGTAAGGACAGTCAAGAGGCACTCACACTCACAAGAGAAGTTCCAATCAATGTGCATCAAATACCATAGGCTTGCCCTTATTTTCTTTATCTTAGCATTCAGGCAGTCAAGGTAGGATTACTATAGGACTTTTCTCGGCTTGTAATGTAGGCTTAGGGGCTGGTATGGTACATATAGACATATCAAGTGACTAAGCCTCCTTTGCAGTACACTAACCTTGGGGTCTCACTTATTAACCAATTTCTTCTGTATTCCACCCTTATTTCTCTCTTTTTATTTTAAAGAACATTTAGATTGGGTGTGGTCCTTTACTCTTTATTTTTCACTATTTCACACTTTTTTTCTTTTTTTTCAGCTTTTTCTACCACACCCAGCCCTACTTTCTTTTTCTTTTATTTTTTCCTTATTCATACCTTCTTTACATCACGTACCCCTATGATAGCCACTCTCAACTTAGGTGATTTTCCTGAGTTGAGGTGCAGAATGTTCGAGGAGGACCAGGGCCAAAATAGGTTGATTGTAACATAAATGGGAAGTTGAAAGGTAAAAATAAGAAAAATAGGCTATTAGGATCAAACTTAGGGATCAAGGGATATAATTCACACATGGAAGGTCATTTAGGCTCAAAGTGGACTAAAATAAAAAAAGACCTATGATTCTTTCCTAACTGACTATCCTTCAACCTAGGCAAGACCAACCGAGTAAGTTCTGGTTCAACACACAAAGGGAACTGAGTAGCATCTCACACACACATGACATAAAGTCAATATGACAAGCTACTACTTATCCGTTTCATGCAATTGTTAGCAAGTTATTATCATGTCCCTAATCCTAATGCCATAACAATATTCACATTTTTCACACATATGTACATTCAGACAATTCTAAAACACAAAATTTAGAGGGGTATCGAAAATCAATCAAAACATGACTAATGCCTTAAATACTTAATTACAATAAAACACAACATAGTGTGAAACAAAATACAATACTACACAAATTTACCCTAGACATGCCGATTATACAACCATATCATAACCGATAGGAAAAGAAGCACGGAGCAAAAACCCACGGCGTCTATGGTATACCCCATCCCCAACTAAAAGCTGCTCACTATCCCTAATACTCTAAAATAATACAAAACAAAAGGAAGTAAGAACATACCTGGGACGCACTAAGCGTCTTTGTATCTTGGGTTGCCTCCCAAGCAGAGCCTGATTTACCATCGAGGCATGACCCAATTCCCTTGGATACTTAGACTTCACTAAAGTCCATATCAACATAGACTCTAACTTCCTCCAGGTTTTCCATGTAGTGCTTCACTCGCTGCCCGTTTACCTTGAACGAGATATTACTATCATGCTTTATTTCTCTCACACCATGTGGGAATAGGTTAACCACAGTGAATGGTCCAGTCTACCTAGATTTTAGCGTACCAGGAAATAAGTAGAGTCTTGAATTATACAACAAAACCAAATCAGCAGGTGCAAATACTCTTTTCTTAATTTTTCTGTCATGATACAACTTCATTCTTTCTTTGCATATGGTCGAGCTCTGATAAGAACGAGGTTGGAATTCATCCAACTCATCAATCTTGCTCAACCTCAAGTTTGTTGCATCACGCCACTCAAAATTTAGCCTTTTCAATACTCATAGTGCCTTATGCTCAAGCTCAACCGGCAAATGGCATACCTTGTCATATACAAGATGATATAGAGATGCACCTATGGGGGTATAATAGGCTATCTAATAGGACCACAATGCATTGTCTAAATTTCTAGACCAGTCAGTCCTATTGGCATTCAGTCTTTGCCAAGATAGACTTTATCTCTCTATTGGAGACTTCTACTATCCCACTTGTCTGAGGATGGTGAGGTGTCGACGCCTTACGCCTTACATCATATCTATAAAGAATGGCTTTGAACAAGCAGTTGCAGAAGTGAGACCCACCATCACTGATAATTGCACATGGAGTTCCAAATCGAGAAAAGATATTTTTCTTCAAAAAGGCAGTGACTATTCTACCTTCATTATCAAGAAGTGCAACTACCTCTACCTATTTTAAAATATATTAAACCGTTACTATAATGTATCTCATGCCATAGGAGCTCATAAATGGGCCCATGAAATTGATCCCTCACACATCAAACAACTCCAACTCTAGAATTGGTGTCATGGGGAGTTCATGGCACCGTGAAATGTTTCCTTAACACTGACATTGGTCATAGGCTTGCACAAAATCATGAGCATCTTTACAAATTGAAGTCTAGTAAAACCCACACTGCAAAATTTTATGGGTTGTGCGTGTGCCACTATGGTGACCCCCAACTGGTGATGAATGACAAGCTTCCAGAATGCTCATCATCTCCACCTATGAAATACAACTCCAAATCACACCATCAGCATAAATCCTAAATAGGTACGGCTCATCCTAAAAGAACTTCCTTACCTTATGTATAAATCTTCTTTGTTGCTGGAAGGATAAGTTTTCTGGAATAAGATCGCTTGCTAAATAATTGGTAAAATCAGCAAACTAGGGAATTAAATCTTTAGATGCCACCAACACCCGCTCATCTGGAAAATCATCATCTATCTCAAGATTATCCCTTTGTTTCTGAATATCTCCTCCTCATAAATCTGGATAAGTGATCTGCAACTAATTTTTTTTCCTTTTCCGGTCCTTTAATTCAAAAGTCGAACTCTTGCAGCAAGAGACCCAATGAATCAATCTTGGTTTGGCATCTTTCTTTGACATCAAGTATATCAAGTCTATATAGTTAGTGTGAATTATGTCCTTAGTCCCAATCAAATAAGACTAAAATTTTTCAAAAGAAAAAACCACTGTTAGTAGCTCTTGCTCTGTAATTGTATAATTTTTCTGTGTGGGGTTTAAAGCTTTTCTGGCATAGTAGATGGGATGCAAGATATATTTTTCTTCCTTGTCCTAGGATAACACCTAAGTTCACTGATACCAGAATTATCAAGAAGATAAGAAAACACACTCAAAACAGTCCACGATTTGAAGAACCGAGGACCCCTTTTGGTGACCCCTCTCGAATTTACTACACAATAACAATACAAGCACGATAACAACAAGATTATAAGGTGTTCAACACCTATAATCAGTGATCCACAAACTAAGATTACAACATAATAACAAGAACAAAAATGACATAACAAGGTCTCAGGTTTGGACACCCAAAATCAAGAATGAACACAACAACAATAATAAGATAGAATGATAGATAACTTGACATACAACGCACAAACACTATGAACCAAAGTGTATATTGAACACTAATACCCAAGAATTCATACAAATAACATCAAGTTCTTATGGTGAGCTCAAAGGAACGGAATCCCCAAGCAACCAACGTTTCAAAATAAGCAACCAACACAAGTGATTCCACACTTGTCACAAGTGATATCCATACTTGTATGAACACTCTCAAAGAGCTCTCAAAATATCATTTAAGTTATGAAAAAATGACCTAACATGTCCTATTTATAGCCTAGGTTTCAACTTAATACAAAATGACAAGAATGTCCTTAATGAGCCAAGACAAAAGGGAGGCCTTGCAGTGTGCATATTGGATGGCTTTGGAGTGTTGGGACTTATTCTCTACACTTCAAAGCTTTTTCCATTGGTTCGGCAGCTACCCGACCTCGAGTCTTTACGTATTGATCCACAATCACGATCGTACTTGTATCATCCACTCTATTTGCATCACATATTACCTCAAATGGTGTAGACCAGTCAGAAGACTCAAAAATGGGTGCCAAAATCAATCGTTTCTTCAGGCATTTGAAAGCCTTGAGACAAGTATCATCAAACACAAATTTCACCTCTTTCTCTAAAATCTTGCATAGAGGATTTGTAATTTTATAAAAGTTCTTGATGATCCTCCTATAAAAGCCTATATAACCCTTAAAGCTCTGTATATCTCTAACTGACATTGGTGGTGGCAATTTCTCAATTACCTTAATCTTCACTTTGTCCACCTAAATGCCATATTTAGAGAGCTTGTGCCCTAGAACGATACCTTCTCTCACCATGAAGTCATATGTTTTCCAATTTCGCACCAAATTGAACTCTTCATATCTCTTCAGTACATTGGATAAATGGGCCAAACAACTATTAATGAATCCCCAACCATGAAAAAGTCATTAATGAATACTTCGATCGTGTCTTCCACTATATCATAGAATATGGAAATCATACATCTCCGAAAAGTGGCAGGTACATTACATAATCCGAACGGCATCCTCTTGAATGCAAAGGTCCAATAGAGGCAAGTAAATGTAGTTTTTTCTTGGTCTTCGGGTGCAATCTTGATTTGATTGTAACCTGAATACCCATAAAGAAATAGTACCAACCCTTGCCTACTAGTCTGTCCAACATTTGAGCTATGAAAGACATAGGGAAGTGGTCCTTTTTTATCCACTTGTTCAGCTTTCTGTAATCCATGCAGACTCTCCAATAGGTCACTAGCCTCATCAGTACTAATTTATTCTTTTTATTTGGAAACACTGTGATTCCCCTTTTTTTTGGCACACATTGAACCAAGCTTACCCACTTGCTATCTGCAATAGGAAAAACCACCTCAGCATATGACAACTTGATTATCTCCTTTTTCAGCACCTTTTGTATAGGAGGGTTTAGTCATCTCTAATGCTCAGTACTGGGAATGTTGTATGGCTCAAGTTGTATCTTGTGTGTACATGTACCTGGTGGAATCCTTATAATGTCTGCAATGGTCCACCCAATAACTCTCCTGAATTTCTTCAATACCGATGTTAATACTTTCACCTGTTTCTGCCAAATCTACCACAATGATCACTGGTTAGGTATTGTTATCCCCCAAGAATGCAAACTGCAAATGAGATGGGAGGGACTTTAATTCCAATACCAGTGTATAGTTTTATAGGAGGTGTGGTTTTATTCTTCAAGCTAAGATCTGGCTTCTTAGGTTCATATTTGTAAGAACCTATGCCATGTATCTCACGACCCAAACTAGGGTCTGTCCGTGTGGGTATCTCAAGTCCCACATGGACCGGAGATCACCCTCTTCACCTAGGAAAAGTAAACACACCACCCCAAATTTGACTAAATTTTGAACATATAACAAGATAGCATACAATAGTATAAGAAATTTTAAATGCATGACCATACCCAACCACCGTCGACCGACCAATCGACCGATTGATACCGCCCAATAGCCACAATAGTCCAAACAAATCCTTCTAAACTATGATCCAAAACTGAATATCAATAAAGCGTCAGGACCATATTTAAAGCATGAAAAACATATATAAACCATAAGAAACATTGTTCAATTCATAAACATTCAAAACCCCCTACCCATGTTTCATAACCATCACAATAATTTCATGAATAATACTTTAAATTCCATGCTTTTAAAAATTAACAATGAGAAAAGAGTAATATGCCTGTAATAGTAAGATGAACAGAGAGAAAACACCCTTGAGAGTCCTAATTGATCAACTTTTTGAACACCCTTAGTGTTCTTGACCTTGAGGATTTGGGAATATTTGAGGAGTTACATAAACGTTTCTGTGAGATAATAACACTCTAAAAGGTTAAAAATTGTGGGGTTCTATTTGGTTAAAAGAGGAAATGTTTAGAATCCCCTCAACTTAAAAGCTAAAAAGTACCGCCTTTGATTAAGAGTCAACCCTTAGTCTCGTAACCACTCATTACGACTCATCACCATGAGTCATAACAAAGATAGTACCACCAAGACACCCTACATTATTATCCTTACGACTCAATGGCACCAATCATAATGGGACCCCATGAATCGTAGGGTCCAGCCGTAGCCAACACAGAACCCAATTTGAGACATACACTGACACCCTACGATTATATCTAACAGCTCATAACATCTCATTACGACTCTTAGTGAGCCACTTATACTCAGAGCAAAATCAAGCCACTAACTTAATGGTTTGGTTATGACTCATCAAGACACCCTATAACTCAGGGGTTCTAATCATAACCGGGGCAGTGAGCTCAAAGCTCAGGAAATTTTCAAAGGCTAAAATCTGGGGTGTTTTAATTTTCCCCCACTTGGATCATTTGTCCTCGAATGATGGGACAAGAAAATTACTAGCACGATTTGAGTCCATATACCTCTACTCCTACCTTTAACAAAGTTAGAAAATAAGAATGCCAAGGAAATAAATCTTTTCTTTAACAAGGTCTAAAAACAAAGATGTTAAGAATAACACATACCTTACGCATGATTATGGAGAGCAGAAAACAAGAATGGATACTTGCACTTCATGTCTTCTTTGGCTTCCCAAGTAGCCTCTTCAACCTTATGGTTCCTCTGTAGAACCTTTATGGAAGCTACATCCTTCGTTTGCAATCAACCAACTTGCTGATCCAAAGGTTCAATCGAGACTTCCTCATATGATAAGGAATCTGAAATACCAATATCCTTGATAGACACATACATTGATGGATCACCCACATATTTTCTCAACATTGACATAGGGAACACCAAATAAATAAAGCTCAAACTAGAGAGCAACTCCAATTCATATCCAACACTACCATTCCTCTTCAAGATCATGTATGGGCCGACATACTGGGGATTAAGCTTTTCCTTCTTCCCAAACCAATACTCCCTTCATGGGAGTTACCTTCAAGAACACCTGGTCGCTAACCTCAAATTTTAACTCCCTACGCCTCATATCAGCATAGTACTTTGGGTAACTTTTGGGCAGATTTAGGTCTATCTCAAATCACCTTCACCCTCTATATCGCTTGGTGAACCTAATTCGGGCCAAACATCTCTGCCTCACCAACTTTGAACCACCCAATAAGAGACCGATACCTCCTACTATACAACACCTCAAACGGAGCCATCCCAATACAATAGTGTTAGCTATTATTATACACAAACTCTATTAAGAGGCGAATGATTAACTCAACTACCACCATAGTCAATCACATAAGCCCAAAGCATATCTTCCAATGTCTAAATAGTTCTTTCAACTTACCCATCCGACTGCAGGTGGAAAAGGTACTAAGGCTCACCTTAGTACCCAAACCTCTCTAAAACGAACGTCAACAATGCTATGGGAATTGAGTACCACAATTTGAAAAGATAGAAACAAGGGCACGAACGTCAACAATGCTATGGGAATTGAGTACCACAATTTGAAAAGATAGAAACAAGCGCCCTATGCAACTTAACAATTTCATGAAGGAATAATTTTGCATAATCCTCTGCTGAATAATTAGTCCTCACTAACAAGAAGTAAGTAACTTAGTAATCCTATGCACGATGACCCAAATAGAATCAAACGAATACCGAGATCGAGTAAGACCGCTAATGAAATCCATATTAATCACTTCCCATGTCTACAAAGGAAATTCAATCTCTTGAGTTAACCCATCGGGCCTCAAGGGCTCAACCTTCTCTTATTAACACACCATGCATTTAGCCATAAAATTGGGCACATCTCACTTCAGATTATTCCATCAATAAATCTCCTTAAGATCATGATACATCTTTGTTGAACTAGGATAAATGATGTAATGCGACTCATGAGCCTCAACCAAGATCCTCTCTCCCAACCCATCTACATCGGGAACGTATAATCTACCTTGGTACCTAAAGATATTATCACTACCTATCACAAAAGCTACAATCTTTTGTTGACCCACATCTCCCTTAATCTTTATTAAGACAAGATCTAGTACCTGTTTTTCCATTATTTCAGCAATAAGGGATGACTTTGCCACCTCTTGCACAAATACACCACCATTCTTAGAGTCCAAGAGACAAACTCCAAGGTTGGCCAAACGGTGAATATCTTTCACCAATTCCTGCTTATCCTAATCTATATGAGCTAGAATACCCATAGATAACCTTTTAAGAGCATCAACAACCACATTAGCTTTACCTTAGTAATAGTGGAGAGTCATGTCGTAATTTTTTTGGCAACTCAAGCCACCTTCTCTAGCTAAGATTCAACTCATTCTAGGTGAACACATATTGTAAGATATTATGATTAGAAAAGATATCTACATGGACTCTATACAAATAGTTATGTCAAATCTTAAATACGAACACCACAGTCAATAACTCCAGGTCGTGAGTTGGATAATTCTTCTCATGAACTTTCAACAACCTAGAAGCATAGGCCATTACCCTGCCGTGCTGTATCAACACATAACCAAGTCCCACACGAGATGTATCACAATAGACAACAAAACCATCAATACCTTCAGGCAGAATCAAAATCGGAGTTAAAGTCAACTTATCTTTCAGCTTTTCAAAACTACTCTCACAAGTGTTAGACCACAAGAACCTCACCTGATTCTAGATCAATTTAGTCAATGGGACAACTATAGTCGAGAAACTCTCTACCAATCTCCTATAGTAATCGGCTAAACCTAAGAAGCTTTGAATATCGGTTGGAGTCATGGGCCTAGGCCATTTCTTAACCACTGGAACTTTTTGTGAATCCATCTAGATCCCTTCACTAGAAGTGACATGACCTAGAAAAGTAACAACCTTTATCCAGAATTCACACTTCAGAAACTTAGCATACAAATGTAGATCTTTCAAGGTTTGAACACGATACAGAGGTGATCAGCATGATCCACCTCACTCTTAGAATACACCAAAATATTATCTATAATCCATGAATGCCGCTGGGGCATTAGTCAAACCAAAAGACATGACTAAGAGCTGATAATGACCATACCAGGTTTGGAAGATAGTCTTAGGGATATCCACCTCCCTAATATTTAGCTGATAATAACCAGACCTAAGATCAATCTTAGAGAAACATCTAGTAACCTGAAGCTGGTCAACTAAATCATCAATACAAAGAAGAAGATACTTATTTTTCACCATAACCTTATTCAACTGGCAGTAATTGATGTATATTTAGTGGGAACCATCCTTCTAATGCACGAACATAACAGGAGCACCCTATAGAGACACACTAAGATAGATAAAACCCTTGTTGGGGAGGTCTTTCAACTTCTCCTTTAGTTCCTTCAAATCAATCGAAGCCTTCTATAGAGAGAGATAAAGATAGGACGAGTGTCCGGAACAAGGTCAATCCCAAAATAAATCTCCCTATCGGGAGAGATACTAGGAAGATTATTAAGAAAAACCTCGGGAAATTCACTAACCACGAGAATGGATTGCAATGAAGGATCCTCCAAGTTAGAATCTTTAACTTGGACCAAATTATAGAGACATCCATTGGAAATCAACTTCCAAGCTCTAAGATATGATATGAACCTTTTCTTAGGCACTAAGAACCCCCTTCCCACTCAATGATCGGCTCATTAGGGAATTTAAACATGACCTTATTAGTCTAATAATCTAAGGAGGCATAGCACGAGTACAACCAATCCATCCCCAATATGATATCAAAATTAACTATATCTAACTCTATCAGATCTACCAGAGTTTCTGTACCACTAACAGATACCACGCAACCCCTATAAACTCTTCTATCAACCAGAAAGTTACCTATCGGGGTTGAAATAGAAAAGGGATTGGGAATACACTCAGGACCCAACCAAAATGCATAGCAACAAATGGGGTCACATAAGAAAAATTAGACCCTAGATCAAGAAATCAATACACATCACGAGAAAAGAGCATAATATACCAATAACGACATCAAGAGATACCTCAGAGTCCTGGCAGATAGCAAAGCATATAAGAGATTTTGGCCAGTATCTGTAATAGAAGTATAAATAATACCCTTTGGTGTAGGAGCTAATGAAGCGACAACATGAATCTTGTTTACCCCCAAAGAAACCTTAGAAGGATAATCCCTCAACAGATGACTAGTCTGGCCATATTTAAAATCTGTTCCTCTCTTCTCTACAGAACCCATGGTGCACATGCCTGCAGAATCTACAAGAAGGATATGATGGAGTGGAATAATCTCCACCAGCCTGAGATTGGGCACTATGTGACCTAAACCCACTATCATACTGGGAATGACGATCACCCGATGACTTTGGATAAGGAGCACTAGCCATAGAGTATGAACAGAATTCCCCCACTTCTTCTTAAACAACTTTCCACCATCTGTACCACTCTACTGTTGACCTCCACCCTGATAAAAAAATCTAAACTTCTTATTCTGCCTTCCCCTATCTCTACCTGCTTCTTCTTTTCTTTCTCAACCTGTTGTATATACACAACCAATCTGTATATATCTATATCTTTATTTAATAAGGAAGTCTTACTCTCTAGAATCAAATCATGGTACAACCCAAAAGCAAATTTTCTTATTCTAGCCCTCATGCCAGACACAAACTCAGGATCATATCGGGACAACTAATGGTGCAGATTTGGCACTATCTCCCCTAGACTATTTCCATTCCTTATACATTGGTATGTTATATTCTTCAACTGATAGGCTTTGAATTCTACACCCTCCATATTAGTAGCATGCATGACCCAAAAGATCTTCTCCATCTGGTTGATAAAACCTTGAGGATATTTTCTCAATATAAACACCAATGAACACAAGAGGGCTCAACCTTATAAACTAGCCAACCTTTGTAGCCTCAAAAGATGAAGTAACAGAAGTTGTACGCTTAGACTGAGAAGCTACCAACTAATCCAACATATTAATAAATTGATAAAATTCTATATTCGACACATTAGCCTGAGGAGCTCGAGGAGGACTAGAGGGGAACGGTGGAACTCCAAGAGGGCAATTAGGAACTAGACCCCAAGACTAGGTATGTACTAAATAAGTAGGGCTTATCCCATCAACATTATACTCAAGTGGGACGGAGGAGTTTCCATGAGCTTCAAATAATCTAGGAGGCATGATCTGAAAAATGAACAAAGGGGGTGTGACACCCCAACTTAGAAGAAAGAGTCTAATATCGGCAAAATACAGGAGGGATACAGGATATATAAGTAAGCAAGCCTTACTCCCGAGTGATATATTTTAAAGTCGTGAAGGCTGGGCCAAAATGGGCAATATCACTAGTGGGTTGAGGAGTTCAGGGGTATCTCGGGCCTTGATGATTTGAGATGCCCATCATGGACAGGGCCCCAGCTCGGGTCGTGACAAAATGGTACCAAAGTTGCTCATGTTTCAACCCTGTCAGTGTGGGCTAGAGTTTAAACTGAGTGTAGGCAAATCTCGGTAAGGCAGGGCAAACCTCAATCCTAAGTCTAGGCAAATCTCATTCGGTGGGTCAAACCTCAGTGAGGACGCTGAGTCCATAAGGGGGGGTATATGTGATACCCCAACTTAGGAGAAGGAATCCCACATCGACAAAACACAAGAGGAATGTTGGGTATATAAGTAATCAAGTCTTACTCCCTAGTGACATATTTTAAAGCCGTGAGGGCCTGGGCTTAGAACGAACAATATCAATAGTAGGTTGAGGAGTTCAGGGGTATCTCAAGCCTAGATGGTTCGGGATACCCGTCACGGATAGGGCCCCGTCTCAGGTCGTGACATGAGAATTAGAGAGACTCAAGACCTTAGACTCTATAGCTTAAAAAAACAATAAGAATGAGAAGTATTCCTAAATATCTCATAGCCTCTCCCTTATAAGTGTGGCACGCTACACATCCATAAAAGAGACTCTACTCGACACGACTTTATTGGAAACCTAATGACACCAAACCTAGGCTCTGATACCTCTTTTGTCATGACCCAAACCAGGGCCTGACCATTATGGGTATCTCAAGTCCCATGTGGACCAGAGATCACCCCCTCCACTTATCCAAATCAAACACACTACACTTAAAGTTTGGCTGAATTTTGAACATATAATAAGATAGCATACAATATTCTAAGAAAGTTTAAATTCATGTCCATACCCAACTACTATCGATCGATCAAACCATCGACCGGCCAACTGACCGACCGATACTGCCCAATAGACACAGTTGTCTAAACAAAGTCTTCTAAATTTTGATCCAAAACTAAACATCAATAAAGCATCAGGACAAGTCCCTGATAATTGATGTTGGGCGTATTTACACGCCTAAACACCATAATTTACCCATGTTATAGCTAAGTTTTGAGGATAAAATATATAATTCCTGCACTTTTAGTCCATCTTCCTGTAAGTGAGCTAACCAACGTGATTAGCATGTTTTCAGGTATTAATGATGAAGATTTCAGCACTTTGTGGACCCTTGGGCAGCAAAGGAAAACTTCACGTAAGAAGGAAGGCATCTTTTGGAAGCTTGTGGACTGAATGTGATGCATGGAGAAATTGTCCCGGGCAGAATCAGTATTTCTTAATACTTAGGGTGCAGCAGTAACCTAGTAGGACTAGGACAAGGATTCAGTTACCGAGTAGGACTAGGACAAGGATGTTATAAAAACCCTATTTGCTGAATTTTTCAGCATTCATTATTATTGTCATTATTTTTCTTTTCATTTGACACTTTGGACAAAAATCACGTTACAATTTTTTTAACTTTAGACAGAGAAAAACAGTACAAGAATGGCTAGAAAGGAAATCACGTCATTCTCATAGTGACGCCAATACATACCCATTGTGAGATTGTTATCGTTTTGGTATGATGATGATGTCTTCATTGCTTTTCTTTACATTCATGAGTAGCTAAACTTCTCTGTTAGGGTTATGAAAGCCTTGTGATATACTATCTATTACTATGAGTTTGTGAATTCTTGATGCATATGCTACTTATATCACTATTCTCTTCGTTTTAATTAAATTCTTATGGTTGCAAACATATAGAATACGCCATTATAGCATTAACTTGTTTGAGAGAGAAGTTACATGTGTGGAAAAGAGAGTGTGACAAGGAAATAGGGCTACCAACCCCTGTTTACACGTTAATGCCTTAACCGGATTAACCTCTTGGAGAATTTGTACCGTTAATTATACACTTTAAGCTATAGATAGTTAAAGTGAAATAATCCTGGATGGTCGAGAGACACTAGGATTTACCATTAGAATACGAATCTCTATAAGTGCATGCATGTCTGAATTCCGCATAACTCATAGTTAATAGATACGTAGAACTCATAAAGTGGACATAACCCTAACTTATTAGTCTCTATGATTAAATCTTACTAAACAAAGCATGCCATTGTTACTTTAATATTTTTGGTTCACTCCATAACCCAAAATCCCCCATTTCCGTGGAATTTTCAATCAACAGTCTGCTAACAATTACAATACTTAGTGACCAAGTATTCCCTGTGGGATTCGACACCTAACCCAGTTGGGTTCTATATTTGACATCGATCGTTTACACTCTTACGAGAGCTGTAGTTTGGGCGTTATCAAATTTTGGCGCCGTTGCCGAGAAATACGGTTGTCAACTAAGTTTGTGATAGTTACTAGACCCTTTGGTCAAAGATTCTCGAATTTTACTTTTCGTCTGTTGTTTTTGTTTTATTCAGTTTCTGTTCAGTGTATGCCAAATACTCGAAGTTCTGGTCAACCATTATTACCCATAAACCCTGAACCGCAACTTATTGGCAAAATTGAGGCACAACGAGATATTGAAAGAAGGGTTGCTCAACAGGAGCAGGCTAGATTAGCTGCATTGGCTGCTGCTCAAGTGCATCAACAGAATATTGATAACCCAGGGCGAGCAACAAATCCTGATGATGAGGACCTGGGTGATGATGATTTACTAAACCCAAGGCATGTTGAGGAGGTGGCGGCACCTGTGAACAGAAGAGACCGTCAAGCTATATTGAGACCTGAACGCCGAGCTATACAGATTCCTTTTGATGATGATGATGATGATCTGGATGGAGCTGGTGCCACAGGGGCTATTATTCCTCCGCCCTTGGCACCCGGAGCAAAGTTCAATATCACTAGCACCATGATTCAGCTATTGTAACTCAAGGGACTATTTGGTGGACTTGCAGGCGATGATCCGAATATGCATCTGATCAATTTTATCTCTACATGCAAGTCATTAGACAATCCAGGAGTTGGACAGAATGCAATTCGGCTGTGCTTATTCCCATTGTCGCTATCTGGAGAGGCAACTCTATGGTTGAACGGGCTAACTCCTGATTCTATTACTAATTGGAGGCAATTGAAAGACACTTTCCTAGAAAGATTCTTTCGCCATCCAAGAGAGCACAGTTGAGAGATGAGATCAGCAATTTTTGACAGCTTCCAACTGAAGCTCTCCACGAAACATGGGAGAGGTTCAAGAAGAAGCTTATGCGGTGCCCAAATCATCATATGATCAATGTCCACTTGATGGAGATATTATACAGGTCTTTGAATTCGGTGACTAAGCCAGTGGTTGATAATGCTACAGGAGGGTCATTCATGGACCTCACTTTTATTCAGGCAAGTGATATGCTAGATCGTATAACAAAGTAGAGTAGAGCTTGGCATACCAGGGATTCTGAAGTAGCAAGCTCTACTGTATCTATTGGCATAACTGCAGAACAAAGGCGAAGAGAGGAGGAACATAATCAAGATATTGCGCACATGAAAATGCAGATGGATCTTCTTACCAAACATTTATTATCAGGGAAGACCAAAAAAGTCAAAGTTGTTGTGTCACAGGGAAGAAATGAATCTGATTCTGAAGAAGAAGCTAACTACTTGAATAATCAGGGGGGGTTCCGAGGCAACGCCCGAGGAAACCAAGGTCGGAACTATTATGATAAATCTGGAAACAAGGACCGTGATCAAGGTAGTTGGAAGAATAAGACTTATAGGAGTGGTTTGTATATTCCTCCTGGAAATCGTGAGGCGGTGGCGTCTGGCTCTGGGAAGATGTCCATGGAAGATATGATGGCTAAGCTATTGAAAGGAGTGAAGGCAACCAATACGAGAGTAAATGAGGTAAAGAAGGATTTGTCATCAATAAATCAATTGGTTGACTCGCATACCACTTCAATAAAACAGCTGGAACAACAATTGAGTCAACTTTCAGCGGCATTCAATTAAAGAAAGGCTGACACTTTACCTAGTGACACTGTGCAAAATCCAAGGAACGACGGATCATGTATGGCTATTACTACCAGGAGTGGTAAGGTGTTGGAGAATCCATCCAAGGTAAAATAGGTGGTTGATGATATAGCAGATAATGTTATTGATGCAGATTATGATGATTCTGTAGAAGCTGAAAATCAAAATGAGAGCGTTCATGAGAAAACTATTCCCCTTCCACCACCACCTTTTCCTCAGAGACTGGAGAAGAAGGCTGATGACACTCCTGAAAAGGTTGATAATCGAAAGTAAGATAAAAAAGAAGTGGTGGAGAAAACTATTCCCCTTCCACCACCACCTTTTCCTCAGAGACTGAAGAAGAAAGCTAAAGACACCAGGTTCAGTAAATTCATGACTATGTTGAAGCAGCTGACTATTAATGTGCCTTTGGTGGAGGCACTGAAACAGATGCCAGGGTATGCGAAATTCATGAAGGACCTTTTGACAAAGAAGCGGGCAGCAAGTTATGAGTTGGCAGACAATGTTCATCATTGCAGTGCAATCGCTACAAGATCGTTAGTTCAGAAAAAAGCAGATCCCGGTGCTTTCACTATTCCTTGCACTGCTATATCTCTAGATTTTGCCAAGGCATTATACGATTTGGGGGCTAGCATCAATTTGATGCCGCTATCCGTCTACAGGAAGTTTGGGTTGGGCGATCCTACACCAACCAATATACGGCTTGTGATGACAGATAGGTCGGTAAAATGACCTGTTGGTATCTTATATGATATATTGGTGAAGGTTTCTTTCTTCATTTTTCCTGCAGACTTTATTATTTTGGATTGTGAGGTGGACTTTGAAGTTCCCATAATCTTGGGGCGTCCTTTCCTTGCAACAGGAAGCGTGCTTATTGACTTAAGAGCTAATGAGCTTTTATTCCGGGTGAATAACGAAGTGGTCCATTTTGATGTATGCAAATCAATGAAGCAGCCTAAAGATATGAATGTGTTGTCTGTAGCTGATGTGTACTATGAAGATGAGAAAGAATTATCTGTAGAGAAGCAGCTTATTGTTGAGCCATTGGCTGCTGTGCTAATGAATTTTGAGCGTATGGAGGTTGAAGATTATGAAGAAACTATTTGTGCTCTAACAGGAATAGGGTCGTATTCTCATGCTCCTAAGAAGCTGGACCTTGATCTCAAAAATCGACCTACACCACCAGTTAAACCATCCATTGAAGAGCCACCAATGTTAGAATTGAAGGAACTGCCCAGTCATCTAAAGTATGCATTCTTGGGAAGTGGACACACACTTCCGGTTATTATTGCGGCTGATTTGGGCGAGCATCAAGTTGCAACTCTCATCTCTGTTTTGAGGAGATACAAGAGAGCCATCGGTTAGACTATCGTTGATATTATTGGTATCCCACCTGGGATATGTATGCACAAGATTCAGCTTGAAGAAAATTGCATACCCACTATTGAGCATCAAAGACGTTTGAATCCACCTATGCAAGAGGTGGTGAAGAAAGAAATTATTAAGTGGTTAGATGCAGGGGTAGTGTATCCAATCTCCGACAGTAAATGGGTGAGTCCGGTACAGTGTGTGCCCAAGAAAGGGGGCATGACGGTAGTTGCGAATGAAAAGAACGAGCTAATTCCACTTAGATCTGTCACAGGGTGGAGAGTGTGCATGAACTACCGGAAGCTGAATTCGTGGACGCTTAAGGATCACTTCCCAATATCATTCATGGACCAAATGCTTGATCGATTGGCAGGGAAAGGAAGGTTTTGTTTCTTACATGAGTATTCTGGCTATAATAAGATGTGTATTGCCCCCGAAGATCAAGAGAAGACAACATTTACATGCCCATATGGTACGTTTGCTTTCAAACGTATGCCATTTGGGCTATGTCACGCACCTACCACTTTTCAGCATTGTATGATGTCCATTTTTTCTGATATGGTTGAAGACACCTTGGAGGTTTTCATGGACGATTTTTCAGTTGTAGGTGAGTCATTTGAAGCATGCTTGACGAATCTAAGTATGGCATTGCAGAGATGTGTTGAATTCAACTTGGTACTAAACTGGGAGAAGTGTCACTTTATGGTTAAGGAAGGTATTGTTCTTGGGCACAAAATCTCCGAAAGAGGAATTGAGGTTGATCGAGCTAAAATTGAAGTTATCGAGAAACTACCACCTACAATTTCTGTAAAGGGAGTTCGTAGTTTCCTCGGTCATGCAGGTTTTTATCGAAGGTTTATTAAAGACTTCTCCAAGATTGCTAGTCCGTTATGCAAACTTTTGGAGAAGGATGCTAAGTTCAACTTTGACGAAGATTGCAGGAAGGCATTTGAATGCCTCAAAGGGAAGCTAGTTGAAGCTCCTATCATTGTATTGCCTGATTGGTCTCTACTGTTTGAAGTTATGTGTGATGCAAGCGGGGTAGCGTTGGGTGTTGTACTTGGTCATAGAAGAGAAAGGTTATTTCATCCAATCTACTATGCGAGCAAGGCTTTGAATGGAGCCCAGAAGAACTATACCATCACGAAACAAGAGCTTCTAGTGGTTGTTTATGCGTTTGAAAAGTTCCGTGCTTACTTGTTGGGAACCAAAGTGGTGGTTCATACAGATCATGCTGCTCTGAGATATTTAAAGGCAAAGAAGGATGCTAAGCCAAGACTAATTCGATGGGTGTTATTGCTGCAAGTATTTGATTTTGAGGTAAAAGATAGAAAAGGTTGCGAAAACCAAGTAGCTGATCATCTATCTAGACTTGAGAATGAGCACATAACACAGCCCGATCTTAAGATTGATGATGCATTTCCCGACGAAGAGATCCTAGCCATGATGGTGTTAGAGTTACCGTGGTACGCAGACTTTGCGAACTACGTGGTAAGTAATGTGATGCCTGAGAATCTCTCGTTTCATCAAAAGAGAAAGTTCATGCATGATGTGAAACACTACTTCTGGGATAAACCATATCTTTTTCGATGATGTGCGGATGGTGTTATTAGGCGATGTATATCTCATGTGGAAGTGCCTAGTATATTGGAAGCAAGTCATGCTTCCCAAGTTGGGGGTCACCATGCAGGTGATCGGACAGCCAGAAAGGTATTGCAAAGTGGCTATTATTGGCCTTCAATATTTAAGGATGCCTATGATTTTGTGAGAAGATGTGATTAGTGTCAGAGGCAAGGCGCGATTTCAAAGCATCATGAGATGCCCATGTCTAAGGTTCTTGAAGTAGAGCTATTTGATGTATGGGGTATTGATTTCATGGGCCCATTTGTGAGTTCATTTGGGATGAAATATATCCTAGTAGCGGTGGATTATGTATCCAAATGGGTCGAAGCAGTAGCGCTGGCTGATAATGAAGGTAACCGAGTTGTAGCATTCTTGAAGAGAAATATCTTCTCTCGTTTTGGGGTACCACATACCATCATAAGCGATAGAGGATCACACTTTTGCAATAAGATGTTCAAAGCCGTGTTGGTGAAATATGGGGTCAAGCAACATAAGGTAGCCACACCTTACCACCCACAAACTAGTAGGCAGGTAGAGGTTTCTAATCGGGAGATCAAGCTGATCCTTGCTAAAACTGTAAATGCTAGTAGGAAAGATTGGTCTCGGAAGCTTGATGATGCCTTATGGGCTTATAGGACTGCGTTCAAGACACCAATTGGCATGTCCCCGTACCAATTAGTTTATGGGAAGGCTTGTCACTTGCCAATTGAGCTCGAACATAAAGCATTGTGGGAGTTGAAGCGGCTTAATTTGAATTGGGATGATGCTATTAATATGAGATTGGAGCAGCTGAATGAGATGGATGAATTCCATCTACATGCATATGAAAGGTCAGACCTCTACAAGGAACGGATGAAAAAGTATCATGATCGGTGGATTATCCAACGAAACTTTCAGAAGGGTGATATGGTACTTTTTTCAACTCCAGACTGAAGTTATTTCCAGGTAAGTTGAAGTCTAAATGGTCTGGTCCGTTCCAAATTAGCCAAGTCTACTTGTCCGGAGTAGTAGAGTTAGAAGACAATAATGGTGGTGTATTTAAGGTGAATGGCCAACGAGTAAAGCCATATATCGGTCCTCTTGACTCGATAAAATGCATGGCCACCATCTATCTCGATCAAGTCTAAGTAATCAAGGTAACTATGTCGTGCCGTGACAATAAATCAAGCGCTACGTAGGAGGCAACCCATCGTTTTTAATCGTTTTGTTTTCCTAGGAGTTTGTTTTGTTAAATAAGAATCCAAAAAGAAGAGTCGAGCCAAGACCAAAACTAAGGCGCTTGGTGGGAGGCAACCCATTTTTCTAATCGTTCTTGTTGTTCTTGAGTAAGTGTAGGTGCAAGATGTATAAAGGAGAAGATAAGTCTCAAATTTTGATTTGGAAGTGTGCCATGTTAAAGGTGGTAAGTTAGAAGTGAAGAAGAAAAGGCTATCGGTTAGGCATTGCCTATGCAAAACTAGGCAATGGTAAAGGCAAGGCCTATGCTATGGCCTTTATTCTCGGAATCTACAATGCCATAGCATAGGCATCGCCTATGCTCAACTAGGCAAAGCATTAGGCGCCGCCTATGCCAAGGACTTTGCTCTCTGAATCTACAATGCCATAGCATAGGCGCCGTCTATGCCCAACTAGGCCATAGCATAGGCGCCGCCTATGCTCAACTAGGCAAAGCATTAGGCGCCGCCTATGCCAAGCATAGGCAAAGCATTAGGCGCCGCCTATCCTTACTTTTTGGTCTCCTAATCCAATTTCAAATGGGTCAAAACCCGACCCACGCCTTGGTCTATAAATAGAACCTTAATCTTAGAACAAAACACACTTATTTGCTCAACCTAGGCGCCGCCTTTACTCTCCAAATCTCTCAAAACTTTTCTTTTTGCTCATCTAACCTTGCAAGATCATCTTCCAAGTCCATCACCAAGTAAGTTCTTCTTTTATATTCCATAAGTATTCCAATACTACGCTTATAATGATTTGCTAGATCTTGAAGTAGTGTTGGTAATTTGAATATGCTTGGTTTGTTATGATACATCTAGTTGAGTGAAAGAATATGTATGAGTGTTCTTGACTTGGTTCCGACTTGTATTTGATTTTGATACACCGTCATACTTTTGCGGAATCGACATGGTAAAGTTAATTGCATAAACTTCAAAATTGAATGCTTGAATGTTTGAATGACTCATTCATCGAGATAAAGATCATGATTGAATACAAGTATGAGATGTTGTGATTATTTCTATGCCATAACTTGATTCGATCTCTATGTAGTAGTCGTGTTCAAAAAGTGCATCATTCCAAACATGAAAGTATAGTCAAGATTACATGAAATAGAGTTGGACAAGATAGTTAAGATGACATGAAAGTGTGACTGTGCTAAACGTGGTGTTGGAACGTATCGCCTATATGTACGTCGATGAAGTCTGAGTAATCGACATCAAATTAGTTGGTACCAACAAATTAAGTGTGGGGTGGTGCCACTATTGCTTGTTTGTCGATTAAATCTTCCGAGATGAGCTAACATGAATCTATTTTAATCTCAGGTAGAATGGCACCAAAAGGACGACAAGGTAAAAAAAGCGTCCACCTCACAGAAAGGTAAGAAAAGGGGAAGAAAAGAACAAGCTGAATCCTCCTCGCTGCAAATACCGCGATGCATGTTTGGGATAAAGTGGGTCCTAGAGGAGGAAGGAAAGGAGTGGTACAAGAAAAACAAAGTGAAAAAGCATGTTCACGTGGAGTTAATACAGAAGGAGAGTCTAGCGAAGAGAGAACCTCGCATTTTGGCTAAAATCATGGTGCTACATCTTGATTTCATTTTCAGAGACATGGGAGAATGCAATCTTGATCTAACGTGAGAATTTTATGCAAATTGGTCCCCAAAGACTACCGGAAGTGAAGTGAAGATTCGGGGCCAAGTTTTGCAACTGAATGCGAAGTTCTTCAACACTTTTCTGGGTCTTCCATCTGTAGATCCATCACCGCTCAAGGAGCTTCAACAAAGACCTCCGTACAGGGCAATCAGACACACACTATGCGGAACAAGATCAATGGCATGCTGGAATCGTCATAAGGATACCGGTCGACACAACACCTTCCCGTATGCTTCCCTAAACAGAGAAGCTCGGATATGGTTGAGGATAGTCAACTCTTGCCTCATTCCTGGGACACAGTACACAAAGATCACACGTGATAGAGTATGCTTGGTGTACGCTCTGATGACTAATATTCCCATCAACATTGGTGCGGTTATACGATCGTCAATGCGTAAGGCTAGGCTACACAAGAGGTCCCGCTTCAGCTTTAGCAATTTGTTCACTGCGATATTAAGGAAGGAAGAGATTGAAGAGGAACCTTCAGATCATAAACTTCCACACAACCCGAAGAAGGTTGACCTGACAAAGGTTAAAGATGCTGAAACTATGCATGGCGTCAACCTGACCACTGCAGAAAGACATGCTCGCGACGAAAGCTTCTTCTGCCATTTATATGGCATGACGAGGTTTACCATGATGAGTGGGGGTCATGCTCCAACTGATGCAGAGCTCCAGCAGTTGGATTATGACTACCCGATGAATGAGCATGCTCGGGCTATGTGCGGAGTAGGGGTGCATTTTGAGGAACCTCTCGATGATGACGTGTCGACCGATGATGATCGTCGAATGCCAGACTCAGACATAGAGGAGAACTCTGATGATGACGACTCTGATGATGATTCCAATGCAGGGGGTATGACCCCAGACATAGAGGAGGAGTCCGACTAATCAGGTGTTCCTTATTTATTTTCCACTGAGGGCAGTGTGTCCCATCTAAGTGTGGGGTGCTGGTATTTGTATGTTGTATTGTACTTCATTGCCTTCATTTATTCTTGTATTTATTCTCATTGTAGTTAAATTTTTAGATTTTGGATGGTTTTTTTAGTTGCATGAAATTGTTCTGATAGGCGGCATGGTATTATGACAAGAGTTTGTGCTAGAATCATTACTATTGAGACATTTAGGCTCTAAGTATGACTCATTGTGTGATAAGTGTGTGGTTTAATTCATTCATCTGTTGGGTCAAGAGTCTATACTGCTCCTAATAAAAGTTGACCATGTGCCTTGTGTGTGTGAGCCTATAGTATATTCTGTGCTGTGACTGATGCTAGAACTTGCCTGGTGTGTGTGTAAAGCGAAATAAAGAGTGTGAGTTTAGGAGATAATTTAGGCATTTCTTTGGCAGCCTGTAATTGTTTACCTTCTTTTTACCTACCTATGTACATTATCCTAGTTAACCCCCTTTGAGCCTTTAGCTATTTTCCTTGACAGCCTCATATGTAGCCTAATCCAGTTTTTCAAGACCATAATTTGATCCAAATTCCTAAGCGCTTTAAATGGTAGAGTCATGTGACAAAATAAGAGGAAATTGGGTGAGAGTGATGCCTCAGAGCATATTGGTACTTGAAATTGTTGCGAAAAAGAGTGTCTATCATAGAAGTGCTATCATAGAGGTGCTTTATAATATGAAAAAAAAAGAGAAAGAAAAGAAAAAGAAATAGAAAACTAAAAAGATAATTGTGTTTATGTTTAACAAAATAAGGTAAAAAGGGGTGGTATATGAAAGAAAGGTAGCAGAGTTGTTTAAAAAAAGAGTGTTAATGGCATAATGGGATGTATTAAAGCGCTTAGGGAACATAGTCACTATTTCTGGCCAAAATAGTCCTACCTGTCCCTTAGCCTACATTACAACCTGTAAAAGACCTATTTGATCCTAAGCTTAGCATTCTGATATTAGTAGAGCATTACACTAAGGGCAATCCTATGGTCATCAGTTGCAACATATGAATTCGTTGTGAGAGAGAAAGCAAGGAGAGTCTTATACCCATGTTTCGAAAAATGCAAAACTTGTGAGTGATTATGGGTGATATATTATGTGAGACACACATGGTTGATGATTGTTGGGTAGTTTTGTATGATTATTGGTGCCTTAACTTGTGGATACGAATTAACCATCATCACGAGTCTATATTGGAGGTTGAATTATTTCTAGTAGTGATCAATAAAACTACTCTTTGTTAATGATTGTCGTGCATGTCTTGTTAAACATTTTGTGCTGTTACCGTGAAATCCTAAGTAGATGTTTGCATGGACGTAATATTTTGTTCGAGGACGAACAAAGCTTTAAGTGTGAGGTGTTGATGTTGGGCGTATTTACACACCTAAACACCATAATTTACCCATGTTATAGCTAAGTTTTGAGGATAAAATATATAATTCCTGCACTTTTAGTCCATCTTCCTGTAAGTGAGCTAACCAACGTGATTAGCATGTTTTCAGGTATTAATGATGAAGATTTCAGCACTTTGTGGACCCTTGGGCAGCAAAGGAAAACTTCACGTAAGAAGGAAGGCAACTTTTGGAAGCTTGTGGACTGAATGTGATGCATGGAGAAATTGTCCCAGGCAGAATCAGTATTTCTTAATGCTTAGGGGTGCAGCAGTAACCTAGTAGGACTAGGACAAGGATGCAGTAACCGAGTAGGACAAGGACAAGGATGTTATAAAAACCCTATTTGCTGAATTTTTCAGCATTCATTATTATTGTCATTATTTTTCTTTTCATTCGACACTTTGGACAAAAATCACGTTACAATTTCTGTAACTTTAGACAGAGAAAAATGCTAGAAGAACGGCTAGAGAGGAAATCACGTCATTCTCATAGTGACGCCAATACATACCCATCGTGAGATTGTTATCGTTTTCGTATGATGATGATGTCTTCGTTGCTTTCCTTTACATTCATGAGTAGCTAAACTTCTCTGTTAGGGTTATGGAAGCCTTGTGATATACTATCTATTACTATGAGTTTGTGAATTCTTGATGCGTATGCTACTTATATCATTATTCTCTTCGTTTTAATTAAATTCTTGTGGTTGCAAACATATAGAATACGCCATTATAGCATTAACTTGTTCGAGAGAAAAGTTACATGTGTGGAAAAGAGAGTGTGACAAGGAAATAGGGCTACCAACTCCTGTTTACACGTTAATGCCTTAACCGGATTAACCTCTTGGAGAATTTGTACCGTTAGTTATACACTTTAAGCTCGAGAGAGTTAAAGTGAAATAATCCTGGATGGTCGAGAGACACTAGGATTTACCATTAGAATACGAATCTCTATAAGTGCATGCATGTCTGAATTCCGCATAACTCATAGTTAATAGATACGTAGAACTCATAAGGTGGACATAACCCTAACTTATTATTCTCTGTGATTAAATCTTACTAAACAAAGCATGTCATTGTTAGTTTAATATTTTTGGTTCACTCCATAACCCAAAATCCCCCCTTTCTATGGAATTTTCGATCAACAGTCTGCTAACAATTACAACACTTAGTGACCAAGTATTCCCTGTGGGATTCAACACCCAACCCAGTTGGGTTCTATATTTGACATCGACCGCTTACACTCTTACGAGAGTTGTAGTTTGGGCGTTATCAATAATAGCCAAAAAAACAAATCTAAAGAAATAGTCAAAATGTAAAGGAAACCATAATCATGAAATGGGGTATTCCTAAGAATGGAAGCTCACCACATCAATCTAACTCGCTAGCTGATCCCGGATCTATGTCACTGAGCTATAGGAGAAGAAGTATTACTAAATTTTCCATGGCATAGGGATACAGGGTCCGAAGACGATTAGCAGGGTGAACGCTAGAGTGTAACTCGGGGATAAGGATAACATAATGACAGTATGAACAGTTTAAAGTCATTTCAAAAACCAATGCACATAATCAAATGCATAAACATGTGTATATATACATATCATGTGCCAGGATAAGAAATAAGTCTTAACATGTTTGTCAAAACCTTAACCTGAATTATGTAGCTCACTCATCATATTATAGTACCCACGGGCTATATGGGCTCCATCTCGTACCCCCTGGTCAGTCTTTAGTGCGTGTAGCCATACGAATCAGAGAATAATCTTATATATATACACATGGGGGACTAAAACCCTCCAAAATATACAAAGGTGACTTTAGCACCCGATCATATAATAATTTACGAGGGAGTCGAACCTCCATAATCATTAAATAATAATAAGGGGGACTCAAACCTCCTGGTCACTCTGACTCTCACATCAACACACTCAGTGTCCAGTATCGGTCACTCGAACCTCCACTTTCACGACTCAACTACATAATCCTTATTCTATCCAGTTAAAAAAAGTATCACACATTCCCATTCATTTAATCACATTCTACATTAAGGCATACAATATTGGTATTGTCATACCAACTACACTTGCAAGGTAACAAGTCTTGCCAAAATAATTTCTATTAACTCGGGGAGAACAACTCCCTTTGTTCATTAAATCATACCATTGTATTTCAAATACCTTTTTATATCATGCAATAATTCAAGACTAATTTAATTTCACAAATTCCCACAGTTCTCATAACTAAACCAATTTAATATTTTGAGGTTGGGGACATAACCACTTCAAAAGTCACAAGTTTGGGAAAATCATAATTCCCTAGTTCATTCACCATCCTCATGCGCCCACAAGTTTGAAACCATATTTAAATTATGAAAATCATATATAAACCATAAGAAACATTGTTCAATTCATAAACATTCAAACCCCCCAACCTGTGTTTCAAAACCATCATAATAATTTCATGAACAATACTTTAAATCATATTCTTTTACAAAATTAACAATGAGGGAAGAGTAACATGCTTATAATAGTAAGATGTATGGAGAGAAATTACCCTTGAGAACCCTAACTGATCAACCTTTTAATAACCCTAAGTGTTCTTAACCTTGAGAATTTGGGAGTGTTTGAGGAGTTACTTAGATGTTTTTTAGAGATAATGGCACTCTAAAAGAGGTTATAAGTTGTGGGGTTCTATTTGGTTAAGAGGGGAAATGTCTAGAATGCACTCAACTTAATAGCTAAAAAGTACCGCCTTTGATTACGAGTCAACCCCTTGACTGGTAACCATACCTTACGACTCATCACTACGAGTCGTAACCATGGCAGTACAACTAAGGCACCCTACACTATTATCCTTATGACTCAATGGCACCAATCATAATGGGACTGTAATGCCCCAATTTTCTAGAATCGAAATGTCATACAGTGCTCATAATCCCAAAGGACAACAAGATAACCCTTATCTGGTACCTGCTATAATAACTGTATAAAAATAATGAATAATGCAGAAAATTGGCAAAAAACTTGCCATAAGGTTCACAACGTCTAAAATAATCAATACTGAAAACTGAATACTAATACATCTATCCAAAAAACCTTTAACTGTCTGAACTGTGAAGCGGATGGGACATGTCCCCAACTAACTCCGTCTACTAAAAATAAATAGAATCTAATGCAATAATAAAAATAATGTTCATCCTCGAATGAAGAGGACTCACTGTTACGTCTACTACTACTGACTGAGTCTGGACTGCTAAAGGTTATGGTATAAGACACCATAGCGCAAGATAAAAGTATGCGTTAGTACTTTGAATGTACTGTTATTCTAGATGAGGTAAGGCTAAATGCAAGGGCTTATGCATGAATAATTAATTATCTGCATAACATGAGAGTACTGAAGGAGGACATATACATGAATGGACAAACCAAAACTGGAATAACAGCAACACTGAATACAAACTCTAAATACTGGTTTCTGATTACTGATGACTGAGTCTACTAGTACTGATGTCTGAGTTTACTAATACTGAGAGACTGAATAACTGAGTCTATTGAGATTGATGTCTAATTTTGCTGATACTGATACTGATTTATTATATCTGAGATCAAGCCTATATAATGGGTGACCTCTAAGTTTATTGGTAATGATGTCTGATACTTGATAAACTGAATCTAAGATCAAGCCTATATAATGGGTAATCTCAGAGTCTATTGATGATGAATATGATTGTTTGAATCTGAGATCAAGCCTATATAACAGGTGATCTCTGAGTCTACTAATATTGAATATGATTGTCTGAATCTGAGATCAATGCTATATAATGGGTGACCTCTAAGTCTACTGATATCGAATATGATTGTTTGATTCTGAGATCAAGCCTATATAACGGGTGATCTCTGAGTCTACTGATATTGAATATGATTGTCTGAATCTGAGATCAAGCCTATATACCGGGTGATCTCTAAGTCTACTGATATTGAATATGACTGTCTGAATTTGAGATCAAGCCTATATAATGGGTGATATCTGGGAGTTATTCAAGCCCAGTATAACGGGTGACTCCTCAACTGAATTCTATTACTGAGACTGAATCTGAAATTAAGACTATGGGAGGTAGTCATCTAACCGACATACCCCTTCTAGCTTCTTTGGGGTCCAACCTGTAACCTCTGTTGGAAGGGTGTCAGTACTGTGCCATGGGTAAAGACACTTCTCTCTGAACCCAGGATGCCATGCCAAATAAATGGGTGACACCTGGTTGGAGCTAAGCCTAATATAACGGGTGACTCCTCATCCTGCGCTGGCTACGCAGTTCTGGAGTACAGGGATTGTTATTAATGACTCTGCCTAAAATAATGGGGAAACCATCATCCCTGCCGTTGCTCGGTGCTGAATCCTACTTCCAACTGAATAGACACTGAACTAATTCTTAATTGAACTTAGACTAAGCTGAATCTATTACTGCTCATATTTTTCGACTAATCTTACTGAGTTCACGTAGTTTTGTTATCTGATGGAATACTACTGAATCCCATTATCTGACTGAATAATACTAATTTCTAAATTGATTACTTGAATGTTACTGAGGTCTGAAACTAAATTCTTTAATACTACTAAGATATGAACTGAGTTCTGAACTGAAGCTGGAATGATAATTATACTCAGATTACTGAGATTTCTTAAGTTCTATAACTATCTGAGAGTACTGGAATGTGTAACTGACTGAGTTCTAAGGATCATGGCTTAACTAAGATTATCGTGAAAACTGACACTGGCTCTAGATAGCAGCTAATTTGTCGGGTATAAATACCCGCAGGACTCGATAACATAAATAGACAAGACTTGACCACTCTTGCATAATAACATAACCATAGACTATCATTCGCAACATAGTCAATGAAGCATTACTTCAAGCACTTGGGAATCTTAATCATGTAATTGTATAGGGAGGCATGATATTGTCTCTTAACTCATTCAATAAGGAATACACATACATGTGAGTGCTTACAACATATCTTAATTCATTCACAAAGGTCCTTCAACAAACACTTAGCATGCACTAGTTGACACATAATAGGGGATTTCATACTTAACACGCTACAATGGTACTATCTTCTTCACATAAGCATTCTATCAACCATATGGGAGGCACACTTTGGTCATACAATAATCAATACACCCAATTAACATGATTATATAATTCAACATGCTTCTTGAAGGAGCTTTATCATGAACATCACATAATCAACACATGCTAAGGTCAAAACTTGAATCTTTATAATCAAAACATGAATCAAAACTTATCAACAACATGAACTTCAATTTCTACTCATATAAATCATGAAAACTCATAAAACATAAATTTTAAAATTTTGAAAAGGATTCTTGAACTTCTTGGGTGGAAGGAACCCAAGAATTAATATCTAACATACCTTGCTATGTAATTCTTGAAAGATTCACGGTGAAACCTTGATGATTTTGGTCTTGGATTAGAAATCCTAGGTCTTGTTCTTGAAGAAAATTGAGAGAAACCAATAATATTTGGATGTAAATGTGCTAAATCTCGTGTTAAAGAGTATATATAGGGGTTGGGAAAAGACCCTTTTTGCCCTTGGAATTAAAATTTGGAACTGAAAAAATCCCGATTTTACGTGTTGGCGCGACGCGCCATAATCGCCCCAGCTTACTAGAAATTGGACAATTGGAAAACTGAGCCTTGGTGCGATGCGGTGGAAATCGCGTTGCCACCTTAGTTGTGAACTAGAAAGACATCGCGACGCGGTGGAATCGCGGAGGCTCACTGGAATTTGGCAATTGCCATTTTTGCTGGCTCTGCGATGCGCTAAAGTTCCAGGTGGCACACTGTCTCACTAAAATGGCTCTAACTCTTCGCTCGAGTGTTGGATTTGGGCAAATTTGGTATCGACGGAAATCTTATTCAATTCTCTTCATGACAAAAAGTCGATATTAGAGAAATTCAACATGGTTTAAAATATTTCTCACTTTGGAAGTCACTTCTCGATCTTTTAAGGCCAGAATTACACTTCACTTGACATGTTCTAAGGTTCAGACTACGAGAGAACTTTATGGGGTCTTACAGGGACCTTACAACTCGTAGGTTCTAGTCGTAGCCAATATAAAACCTAATTTGAGACATACACTAACACCCTATGATTACACCTAATAACTCGTAATATCTCATTATAGCTCTTAGTGAGCCACTCATACTTAGAGAAGAATCAAGACATAGACTTACTGGTTTGGTTACAAATCGTCAGGACACCCTTCGACTCATGGGGTCCAGTCGTAACCAGAGCAGTAGCTCAAAGCTCGAGAAATTTTCAAGGGCCAAAATCTAGGGTGTTTTAATGTATTGCATTAATTATCTCATCATATTCATCTATCTCATCACTCTCAAAGTTCATAATTACTACTACTAATGCTTCTACCCCTAATATTTCCTCAATAGGCACATCTACTGTAACCACGTCATCATTCATAGTTTCTATCACTGCAAACATTCTCATATCATTTGGTTATTGTACCATCATGAATATATTTAAAACTATTTGCTCATTATTCCATTTGAAGGTGATCTCCTTTAAGTCCATATCAATCAACACCCGACCAGTGGACAAGAAGAGTCTAGCCAAGATAATCGGAGCTTGGGCATCTACTTCATAATAAAAAATTATGAAATCTGTTGGATAGGTAAATGATGCCACATTTTCTTCTACAGTGTGCAGTACCCACTGGCTCCTTTACAAATGAATCAGCCATCAATAGCCTTGCAATGTAGGCTTGATTTATCCTAAGCCCAACACCTTGTATATCACTAACAATATTATATTTATTTCTACTCCTGAATTACATAGAGCCTGATTAATATCAAAAGGGACAATCAAACATGGAATGGCGACTACACTTGGGTCCCCTTCTTTTCTACTAATGGTGCATAAGAATTCGTGCAAAATTATTTCACTATATCTTGGAGATCCTATGCAAATCAGTCATCACTGTAATGACTCTCAAAATCATCATCACTATAAATTAGCTTCTCAAACTCAGCTTTAAGTGGCTCGTCAGCAACAATATTATCTTTCTTTGGCTTATTAGTAGTAGGCAAAAAATATTCATCAGGTAGGAAACCACTCCTAATGTTATTATCTAGACAATTAACAAGTGTTGGAGGATTCTGCGCAGTGTCACTAGGAAGGGCACCTGGTTTTCTTTGGGCTAAAGTAGTAGAGATTTGCCCATACTGCTGCTCCAACTGCTTGATAGCAGTTGTATGTGACTCGAACTTTTGGGTCAATCCTAAAATATCAGCTTTAAGTTCTTTAAGGCAGGTCTCTTGACCCTTCATCATCTTAGTCAATATTTTTTCTATTCTTGACTATGCATCTCGTCTGTCAGGTGAAATGTATTTGTCTTTATCATAATAATAGTTCTGACCTTGATTCCCTTATGCTTGGGATCAAAAACCCTCCAACTGATGATCCACATACTTTACCTCCGCCTCTATTTCAGATTTATGAACCCTAAAGGTTCCACCCTGTGCCCCTACCGCATTAACCTTAGCAGAATTTATTATTGTAAATTGTTTGGCCAACTCATCAATATCAGCCCTTAATAGTAAAATCTCCTGAGCTAAAACATCCTCAGTTACTTTCTAATCACCAGAAGCTTTAATGGCATAAGTGTTAGAACCTCTCTCAATCTCCCGAGTTTGCCACCCCTTCCTAGTTAATTAGATCTGATCCATAATACTAGAAGCAATCTCCCATCACAATATAGATGCTCCTCCAGCGATAGTGTCTACCATATCTTTAGAATTGATAGTCAGGGCATTATAGAATATATCCAACAAGTTTATCCCCAAAATTCGGTGATTGGTCACCATGCTAAGCTTCTTCTTGAACCTAAACCATCACTCATACATAGATTCTAATTGTAATTGTCTAAAATTATAAATATCATCCTTCAGTTGTGACACTTTAGATAGAGGGAAGAATTTATTCAAGAATTATCTATATATCTTATTCCATGTAGTGATGGATCCTCTTGGAAGTTCCCCTAGCCATGATGATGTTTCTCCAATAAGCGAAAAGGGAAACAAGCTCAGTCTAAGTGCCTCCTAATCTATCCTAGGTATGGTATGTGAAGTACAAATCCCCATAAAATTTGCCAGATGCATGTTTGCATCATATATAGTCAACCCCGCAAACACACCCTTCAAGTATAAGAGCTGGATCATAGCACTAGAGATATTAAACTTGATATCAAGGGGTAAAATAGGAGGGATAATGGCTCCAATATCTACCGGCTCAACGTATCCTAGACTTCTTTATTATCTATATATGGATGTATATACTAATAAGCTGGGATCACTTGAACACAGGCACCTCTAGCTCTATTCTGATTTTCACTGAGTACTGCTCGGTGGTTTGCTTTTTGTCTTTATCCACCTATCTCTGCCTCTCTAGCTACCCACTGAGCTTGTTCCGCTACCCTTTTCTTACTTTTAGCTTAAGGTAAAAGCTCACCAATCTGTTGATCAACAATATCCTCTACTCCTTCGGGATAAAGGAGAGGCATATCATTTTGAACCTCTTTAGAAATATTATCTATTTTTAGTTCTATCATCCTAATAGGTGTTTGTAGGATCCTCTCTAGATTTAGATTCACTGGAGTAAGGGATTGCCTTCACTCTGTGTATTAGTCATACACCGGCATATACCCAACTAAGAGAAAATACAAAAAGAAACACCCAAGAATTGTAATAACTTTAATTTACAAATCAACACCATATTCCCCAACAACGACACTAAAATTTGGTGATGCCCAAGCTATGCCTCTACTGTGAAGATGATACGGTCGTTGCCAAATATAGTAACCCCAAAAAGGTTGGGTCGAATCCTAATATAATACATGTAATCGTGGCTCTCAATTATTGTAATCAACAGGTAGAACAAGAAAAGTAAATAGGGGTTTTGAATAGCAATATCAAACAAGTGGAAAATATAAACTTAAGTTGTAATCAGTCATAGATAAACACTAGGATTGTGTCCCCCCTGTATTCTCAACTCCGTAGGCTTATCATGCTTTGTTAAACCAGTTTGATACCTTGCATACAAAATTGATAAGTTAGGTACCTTCTACAGTCTTTTGGACGAGTAGAAGGATTTCATCCTTATCTTTTGAGTCTCAGGATATCTCCTTACTAACTCTTATCTTGATCCCACTTAACTATTACCTTTTGAGTCTCTAGTTATTAGATTAAATCTAACCATCTTACTTAGATAAAACCTATTAGCGTGGATCGATAGTTAAACTCCAAATTACTGTTATCATTATCTTTTCTTAGTCACTACTCCTCTTAGGTGGAATCCTAATATTTGCAACTTCTAAGATAACTATTAAAGTAAAGATAATACAATGTATACGTGGGTACCGGTTCTAAACAACAATAGCACTTCCCCTACTTCATCAATCTGCCAGCGTCTCCACAACCCTAGCTAAGGGTTTTTAGTCGCTCATGCTTGTGAAATAATCAAAAACATTCATGATTGAAAGCATAAAATGAAATCACAAGTAAAAACCCAAAACCTTAACTGATTTAATCAACCGAAATTAATACAAGAGAATTCCAAGAATAAAATTGAATCTCAGACTCAAATACGTTTGTGAGTATCAAGAGTGTGTAACTTTTACTAAAAAATACATAAGGAGTATTTACAGTACATGAGGAAACCCTAAAACTAAAGCCCAGATGAAATAGAAGAAAAAAGGATCGGTGGATACATGTGGTCACCACAGTGGCCTGGCCTTGGGAGCATGTAGTACATGTGGCCCGCAGGCTGGGCGTATGTAATGACCGTATATGCCAAGATCATAATTTCCTGCAGGTTAGCTTCGAGATTTTGGACTTCTGACACATGCTTTGCCCACATACGGTCCAAATGTACTAAATGAGGTCTGCATGTTGACTTAGCAAGTGCTAGAAATTATTTTTTCAGCTCTTCTTCAATTCCTACATATGTTTTGGTCACGAACAATTCAAAAAGTATCACGAACACCCATTATTGCTCACATAAGAAGCCCAAAACACATTTTTTTTCTCTTTTTCATGAACTTAGCATCCAAAATCAAGTTTCCTGCAAAACATGCCCAAAATGCAGCATATATAACAAAACAACCTCAGAAACTTATATATTTTCCTCATTTTAAGCATTAAAGTTCTATATTTCTATAGCACATCAGAAGCAAAGTTGATTATTTTCACAAATTGAGGACAACACAATTGATGAGGGTAGTAACAGATAAGATTCAGCAAAAGTTAATGTCCATGAGAAGAAGCAACACAATGAAATAGTGGTGATAAATATAGACTAAAAAATATAATAGAGTTGGTATCACAGAAGATGATGCAATGTATGATGAGTTAGATGAGACCAAGGCTTTGTAAAATATTAAATAAATGGTCCCATTAAAGATGGATAGATCATCAGCTTTTCCAGTTGAAAAATTGGATTCACCAACTACATTGGATGATCAGTTTGTCAATGTTCTTTTACAACAAAGATCAATTAATTTCTGCAGGAAGTAAAGAAGAGTGCAATCAATTAATGATGTTTTCCAATTAAGACAGGTTAATCTTCTAATAAAGCACTGCATGATATTCTCACCCATAAGGTGTATGTTTTAGCTATAAAGAATGAAAATAAAGATAGCGTTGATAAAAACAAGGATCAGATCTTCAGATATGTAGCCATATCACCTCAAACTACAAAAGTTGTTAATTCAGCTAAGAAAGGCAAAAAACATGGCAATCAAAAAGTTAATAAGCCAGTCAAAGTTCAACTAAAGAAGAATATGACCTCCCAACAGGTTAAACAATGATGAAAGTCATAATTTAAAATATTAGGTCAGTAAAGTCACAAAAAGCATTTTAAAGGGTGCAAATATTGTACAACTTTTATAAATTTGCATTTGTCTCCTTATTAGAGTCTTTTCAATATATTAGGACAGTTGTGAAATACAAGAACCGACTGAAGATGCCTATAGTTCTTCATAACAAAAATGGTAAAGTTTGGATTTTTGTTAATCATGGATATGATGTCATAGTATTCAGTAGTTTATACAAGCAAATATATATTAAAATACTCAATCAGACCATTTCTTATACCTTTGTAGTTTAGTGTATACTAAATGTGATTAGAATGAAAGGTTAGAGTTATGGATTAGAATTTGTACTTTGAAGGCTGAAAAATCCATTCTTGAGTAATTGGGGGAGATTTAAATGTTATGTTAAATTAAAGAGGAAAAAATTGAAGGTAATTCAGTTATTGCGGTAGACTGTGATAATTTTAAAAAATATATTGAATCTTGTGATTTAATTTAAAGTCAATTCAAAGAAAATCTTTTTACATGGTGGAATAATAGAGGAGGGGATGATTGCATTTTTTAGAGACTAGATAGAATTTTGACTAATTTAGCTTTTTGTATGAATTTTCTCATATGAAAGTGGAACATCTTTCTAGAACTAGTTTAAACCATGCTTCATTGCTTCTGTCTTGCAAAGGAACATCTAATACTGCTAAGAAATTATTTAGGGTTCTTAATTTCTAAATGAAACATGATTTTTTCAAAGAGGTGGTGAGTTTAAATTGGGATTCTAAGGTTTCCTCTAATCCTTTTCTTAATTTTATAATAAGGATTAAGAAAGTGAAGAGAGACCTTTTTTTGTAGAGTAAGTTGACATATGAGAATATATTCCGATAGTTAGAAATAAGGAAAGTAATTACAAAGGTGAAAGAAAAGCTCTTTGATAAATTTCTATCTATAGAAAAGAGAGTTGTTACACAAAAAGCTAAAGTTGCATATACAAAATATCTTCACTTGAAGGAACAATTTTGACAGCAAAAGTTGGTTTTTAGTGGTTTGTGAATGGTGACAGAAACATTAAATTTTTTTATAGTATACTGAAGGTAGAAGATAGAGATTAAAGGTTAACAAAAGTCAAAATACTCAAGGTTATTGGTTAGAAAATTAAGGAGAAATAACTGAAAAAGCATTACAATTTTTTCATAATCAGTTTCAACAAAAAAAGGATGCATCAGATCTCACTCTTTTGAATCGCATTCCAGAAACTATAACAGAGGAAGAAAATGAGTTGTTGAGTGCTTTACCTGATTCTGAAGAAAGAAAAAGAGCAATTTTCATGTTTAGTAAAGATAGTTCTAGTGGTCCTGATGGTATGACTTGTAATTCTATAAGGTTTGTTGGGAGATAGTTGGGCCAGATATTATAAGGATGGTGCATGAATTCTTTGCAAGTAACTCCCTTCTTAAATCTATACTTACACAAACCTGGTTCTCATCCCCAAAAGAAAAATGTGCTCTCTTTATCGAATATGAGACCAATTAGTTTGAGTAATTTCATTACTAAAATCTTATCAAGAATTATCCATGATAGACTTAAAGATTTGCTCCCCAAATTGTTTTTTGCTCCCCAAATTGATTTTTGCTAATCAATTAGACTTTGTTAAAGAAAGAAGTATTATTGAAAATGCTTTGCTTTTTCAAGAGTTGATATCTGATCTGGGTAAAAGGGGAAAATAATCTAATATTGTCATAAAACTAGACATGGATAAAGCTTATGACAGAGTTTCTTAGTTATTTTTTAGAAGGATTCTCAAGAAAATAGGGTTCTCTTTAATTTTTATTTATATGATACGGAGGTTGGTTTTTAATAACTACTATTCAGTTCTTCTTAATGGCCAGTCTTATGGTTTTTTTCACTCTACTAGGGGGTGAAATAAGGTGACCCACTGTCTCCTGCCCTATTTATATTATCATATGGGGTACTCTCCAGGGATCTAAATTATTTTTTTGAAAATAGTGTGGTTGTAGAATATGGGATGTCTAAGTGGAGTGCTAATTTGAATCATTTAGCTTATGATAATGATATGAAGATCATATTTACTTCTTTTGATGACTACTCTCTAAGAAAGATAATGCAGATTTCATAAGATTATAAAAAATAATCAGACAAAAAATTAATAAAGAAAAGAGCTCTTACTTTATGCATCAGAATATTATTGGATCATCTTCTATATTGGTGGGACAAATTATTGTTTTACTAAGGATTCCTTTCCTATTAAATACTTAGGTTGTCCTATTACTCACTCTAGGAAGAGGAAAGTGCACTATGCAGACTTGATTGACAAGGTCAAGGATAAACTTCATGCTTGAAAAGGTAAAATGTTACCATATGGAGTTAAAGAAGTACCCATCTCAAGTGTTATACAAAGAATCCCCATTTATACTTTATATGAAATTGTGCCTCCCGCTAGTGTGATCAAAGAGCTTCACAAAATTTTTGCGATACTCTTTTGGAGCAACAAAGAATCACACAGAAGTAAACATTGGTCAACATGAAATAAAGTAAGTAGTCCTAAAAAGAAGGGTGGACTTGGTTTTAGATCTTTATTTGATATTTTAAAGGCCCTTAATGCTAAATTATGATGAAGAGTGAAGACTCAAAATAGTTTGTGGGCATTCTTTGGAATAAATATCATAAGAAATAGATCCCTTCTCTTGTTATGTGAGAAAGTGAATCTCAAGTGTGGAAGTATATACTATGGAATATGGACATAATAGAGCAAAAGTTATGGTATAAACCTAGAGGGGGCCAACAACTGTATGGTTTGACAATTGAACCAATTTATTCAAACACCCTTCAAAAATTTCTACTTTTCATGACTCGAAGGAGATTGGAGACCTTCTTACAAGTGAGGGATAGGACTTTCATGAGATACAAATTTTAGTTCTTGATTATGTGGTGGAAAATGTAAAAAGTACTATGGAGAAAGTTATGTTATGAAATCAAAGTGATAAACGTTTGTGGATTCACACAAGCTCTAAAAATGTTATAGTTATCAGTGAATGGAATATACTTAGACAAAGAAAGGAAAAATAAAGACCTGTAGATTATTTGGAATAAAGATTTATCCTTTAAATTCTCAATTTTTATTTGGAGAATGTGGAAGGGTATGATTCCAGTGGAAGATTTGATGCATACCTGAAAACACAACATTTCATATAATTACAGTTGTTATTTAAATTCTGATAGGGAGACTATAAAGCATTTATTTTTTAAAGGAGAGGCGGCTATCACAGTTTGGAATTACTTCACAAAGGAAACTAATTTTAACCCACTCAACTACCTTAAGGAAAGTGTCAGAAAATAGTGGAGATCTCATGGATATGAAAGAGTAAGGATTACATTTCAGGTGGTTCCTATAATCATGTTGTGGTTTTTATGATAAATAAAAAAGAAACAATATACTGCATGGAGGAAACTACTCTACTGGTAAAGTTATTTTTTAGATCATTAGTACTATAATTAAGTGCATAAAGTGTAGATTAAAGATGGATGTAAGAGTAGAAAATGGGCAGATGTTCTGGCAATATTGGAAGGGAACAAACCTAATTACTCTTTAAAGATAGTGAGATATTATCACCCCCAGACAATTGGCTTAAGTGCAATACTAATGGTGCTTTTAAAGGTAATTCAGGACCTAGTGCAACTATTTTTTGCATTAGAAACCATGAGGGAGATGTGGTGGTGACCAAAGGTTCTGTTATAGGACACTACAAGTTTGGGCCAGAGGCTAGAGCAATCAGAGAATGCCTATAGTTTTGCAAAGAAAAGCAATGGAATAATCTTATTTTTGAGACAAATTCAGTATACGTGGTTTAAATTTTGAAAAGGAAGTGAGAAACCCTTTGGTCTATATCAGTTGAAGTCAAGAAAATCAGCAACCTTATAAATTTTTATCAACAAGAGTACAACATTCCCTTCGAAAAGGAAATGTTCTTGCTGATTTTTTCACTAATCAAATTTTTATTTTTATAAGTAACTTTCAGATAGAGCATTTACAGGATGTGCCCAGTGAAGGAAAGAAATTACTACAGCTTTACAAAGACATTGGAGGAAATTTAATTAATGCTTATACGTAGCTTAAAAGACATGGGCCACATTTACCACAACTAGTTTATTGTTCACAGAAGAGAGGACAAATAACTACGTCAGAAGGAAATTCATACGATGGAGTATCCGTACCTGATGAGAGTTTGGGGTGTTCAAAGATACAAAATCAAGACGTGGATATTGCTTAAGCTCTCAGATCTGTCAATAGTTCTAGGTACAAGTTAATCTGGAATAAGTCATTAAATAGAGAGCATCAGTTATTTCCTTAAAAGTTTTTTGTATTTTTTTTAATGGAATAGATAGTGGTGTCAATGTCTTGTTAGATTCAACCCACCATTCAATTAAATAGGAGGAAAAAATAAGTTTTAAGGAAAAGAGAGTACATAGCTTTCATGAGCAGGGTTGAACTGATAATTACATTTCACTTCAAATCTAAAACCAGCTGTTGTGGATGATCTTGAAGCTGAAGTTGAAGCTATGAAGCTTCAATATCAATCAAGGTTAGAATGAACCTTGCTGAATTTCAATGAGAGTTCAACAAATAACAATCCCAGTTGCTGATCTAGATGAGGATCTTCATCTTGCGGAGATAGTAACTAGTGTGATGGAAAGTGGTTCGAAGAGACTCGATGTGATTTGAGTGGGAAGCTCAAGCTGAAATTGATTTAGATTATTACTTTTCTAATTTCTATTGTATATCAGATCTTGCAAGATTCTTAGCCAAGCCGTATTTGGACATGATTTTTGTACACTTATTGATTTGTGTTTTGTTTTAATAAATGGGCTTAGCCCATTTAAACTAACAAAAACTTATTGAGGAGAAAGAAAGTGGGGGAATAAAGTTTTTTTCAAATATATTGTTGAAAATAGTGGTTCACTGTAGGTCTTGGGGAAGAGAGAGAAAAATGATGATGAAGATGCAAAAAAGTAAGAAAGAAGAATATAAAAAGTGAGAAAATCTAAAAAAAGGAAAAACATAAATAAATTTCAAAAGATGTGCCTCCTTTTGATTTACTTTTACTAGTTTAGAGTACGGGTGTTGCACATGGACATTATGTCACTATAAAGATTGTACACAAAAAGAATGAAGTATATAATATTATAATTAAAATTACAATGCATGTGCAAATATATTCAATTGGAGAAAATGTGTATTTTTCTAATTTTGGTAAACCGATGCTTTCTCGATCCTTTTTCCCCTATTTATTTTCTCAAGTAGGATAGCACTGATCTGTACACTCACCTATTTAATTTCTAAAGAGGCTTATTGTTCAGTTGAGTCATGATCATTATGTGTTACATGTGTATGTGATGTTAATTAATGAGCACAAAATACATGAAAAGTTTACATTACTACAAAATAACAAGTTATGTTAAGAATGTAATCAGGTAAAGATAAACTATGTATTCAGAGAGATTAAAAAGCTAAAGATATGATGCAATAAACATGTAAAGTAAGGAAACTACTATTTGTTTAAGACGAATTGATGACAACTTGCCTCTTTGCAAAATGTTTACAAGGGAATTGGATCTGCACATTTCAATAGCAATTCGTCGAGTTAAATTCAAGGTGCATCTTGCTTTATTTTAGAAAGCACAATATGGTCTGTACTAAAAATAATTCTGTTCATTGCTAAGGTTCTTAACAACATAATTTTTTTTTAAAATATCATCTAGTGTAATTAGCATATTTACCAATTGAAAACTGATAAATCAAACAATAATACATAAAATCAAACTGAATTGACCGGTATGTACCCTGACATTTATTATAAAAGTCTTTATATACATAATTCAAATAGAAAAAAATCAATTATTTAGTAACTTATTTTAGGAATTCAAGACTATCATTAGTAATTATTTTCAACCATATCCTTTAAGAAAAATAAGTTATTCAAAAATTGTTATTCCACCCTTAATATGAAATAAAATAGCATTACAATCACGGGATTAATAGACCACAGACTAATTAAACTTAGAAGAAAGTAATGAAAGAATAGAGATAGACCAGAATTAGATTAAATAGTTGAATTCATCACTGACAGTTCCCCACTTGCCAGTTATGCTAGATTCTCATGCTAGAACAATTGATATACAAGATATAAGAATTGATGTCACTGGCATAAGCAGTCAATATTTTTCATTAAGTTCTGTTACCTAATTATTATCACTATATCATACTACTAATACAAAATAGCTATTCATACTTTTTTTAATAACTAAGATATTCCATGACCCATTGTTCATGGTTTGATACCAGTTTTAACTCGATATAAGAAAACAAAAAAAATCAAGAGACATGCACCTCCTGCACACATTGTTAATTAAAATCACCTTTCACTCACCTGACTTTTTTTTCCATCCATTTTTTTCTAAATATTACATCAGATCAAAGTTCATCATAAATTTTGACATATGCGAGCACGGACTATGTTTTTAGACTTCCTAAATGTCAAGCACTACTTGTTAATCAAAGTAGAATCACTTGAGCTCAAATGAACCAAAGTAACACTATGAATTTAACCAAGTGCAATAGCATATTTTAGCTTCGAGCCAAAGCAACATCACACAAAAGATCAATGGCCCTCAAGGCTTCTTCATCATCTAATGATAAGGTGTTTGAGATTGAACTCAAAGAATCTTCTACTCCTCAAGAACTCCAGACTGAAGGTAACACCAGTAGGTTAGGCCTTTATCAGCCTGCAAGATGTCCAGGTATTTCGCAACAGACTAAAGAATGGGTTTCAAAATTAAACCATCAAGCCAAAGGAAAACAAATTCAACGTCACCTCTCCATATTAGCTGACCAATCAAACTTTTTGGATACAAGAACCATTCACATGTTTGCCGAAACTCGTGTTTTATCTCTTTTTTCTTTTCTTTATTCTTATCACCTACAACAATGGATAGCAAGCATATTAGTATTACATAACAGGCAGGTCAACAAAAGGGAATCTGACACTAAAAAAAAAGAAAAAAAAAAGAAAGGCAAACATCTTAAATCACCAATCTTAATTTAGGTCCTATTTGCTAATTCAATGAAGTTTTTCTCCTTAAATGCTTTGAGATTTTGGATAACAACCTTGTCAATGAGATCAACTAAGAATGGGACCTGGAATAGGAATTAGCCAACATCAGTGAATCTAGAAAGAAGAAGTAGACAAGAAACCAAACAAAGTGAGTTTAAATGACTCATACTTTAATATCCTTTTCAAGAAGTTTTTTCAGGAAAGGAGTGTGTGCATTGTGACTATTGTAGAGAATTTTCAATGTGTTAATAGTTTCAGTGGTGCATTTTGATACTTAACTTTATAACTAGAATTACATAAATAAAGAAACTTTGACCTTCAACCATATTTACTTACAATCTAGGAGATAGAATGAGTTTACCAGATCACGTTTTTGCTAAATTATAATTAAAGTATTATTATTTATTAATCATTATAAATTAATTTTAGCAAGTTAACTTTATGCCAAAAACAATGGTAGACTTCTTCCGGAAGTTGTTTTTATTTTATAAAGTTCTCACATGATCAAGCAAGCAACGATTCTCAATAATGAATAGCTAGATAACAATTGACTTTTCAGAAAAACAACCTTTGTTACATTAGTTTCAAAACAAATAAAATAATAGTAGAACTAACATGAGAATGCCCAGAACTATCTACAACGATAGTTATGGCCTCGGCATATCAAACCTTTGATGTATAGACAAGAGACGTTGACTCCTTAGACTTCTGCATGTGCTTACTTCTTCATATTTTAAACCCGTTTACCAAAAATTCTTGCTTCACTACTGATTAAACACATAATTAAAGTGGCTATATATAGAAACTGAGTACATCAACAACACCCAAAAAAATACTCAAGAATGTATAAAAATTCATCACATACACAGCAATACGCTACCAATGTGAACTAAGACCATAAAAAGTTTACTTAATAAATAAATGCAAATAAAACTTTGTTAGGTGAAATCAAAATCAAATTTTCAAACAAAGATCATAGCAATTTAAGAGGTAAATTTATTGGTGAGCATTCGAAAGTAAATACAAAAAATTGATACTCCCTCAATAATTGATGATGGAGATGAATGAGGAAAAAGTTAGAGTTTGAATGAAAACAAAATAAAAATATTACACCACTGAAAATATAATGATAAAATTAATAAATAAATTTACTGAAAAATTAAATTAAAGAAACGTCAAAAAGTAAAAGCAAAGTAGAAGAGCTTTTTTATTGTTATTTTGCAAGCTTCACGGGCATTGAAAAGTTAGCAAACACAGTTAAATTTACATAAGCAAATAAACTCAAGTTGTCAAGGACAAGTGCTATAACATTACCAACATTACCTATAATACCATTCAAAGATGAAAGGCAGTCATTGAAATTAATGGACTCTTCATTTCAATATTCAAGAAAAAATCCTATCGAATCATGCTCGACACCTTTCATAAACTCGAGAAGAGTCAATATGTCCTGGGAGGGAAGCTTCCTGATATGGCTAAACCAAAATAAAGAATAAAAAACATAAAAATAAATTGATTAACTCAAATACATAGAACAAAACAAATAAATTGGAGTGTGGAACAAACAAGTATGTATAGAACATACACAGAACACAAGATCATGGAACATATATAGATAATATAACATTGATTTTTTATAGTTGAAAGCAAAGATCAAGATTATAGAACATACATAGATGATATAACGCTAATTTTTTATAGTTGGAGGCAAAGAAAAAGACAGTGTTCTATGATGTATGTTCAACTAAGAATAATATTATAAAATAATCTTTATTTACCTATCATATATCATCAAGCAAATTGTGTTGCTGCAAACGAAGATTAAACAAGTTGTACACTTACAGTCGTATTGCTCTTAATCAAAATCTATTATCACCAATAAATTTGTGATTCAATTATCATCGCCAAAATTTGTTTCTCTACATTTAAGTCAAAACTTTCCTGCTATGCGCAAAGTTACGGTAGAAGAATTTTTTTCTCCCCCTCTTTATATATAAAAGAATCCTAAATTTAAAAAATCTAAATTTTACCTAAGAAGACATAACATGAGAATTACTTTTCTTAATTGGTTAAAGAATTATAATACCCTATGCTTTCTAGGTCACTGTGGAACCTATGACTCATTCCTCAAGTCGTGATAACTCATCATGAGTTGTATGATGTATTCATAACCATGAAAATGTGAAATGATTGAAGTACTATTTTGGGTACGACTCGACCCTAAGATTCGTAATGAGACTATACGAGTCGTATAGTTCAGTCATGACCAGCTCAGTAGAAAGGCCTAAAGTTTCTGGTTATATGACGACTCGACCCTAGGAGTCGTCAATTGATGTTACGAGTCGTATAAGAAGAGTCGTAATATCAGCAGGGTAAGTCCTCTAAATTTTTGTCCAGGTTATGAGAGGTCACTACTAGTTGTAGTGACATGTTACGAGTCGTAGGGTATGACTCATATCCTGACCAATGCATACTTTCTTTATTTTTGCCAAGGTTATAAGTCACTAGGTCAACTCATAACCAGATGTTACGAGTTGTGAGATGACTAGTGACGATCGACAGTCAAGTTTCTATAAGTTCAGTTGAGGGGTATTTTGATTTTTTCCCTTTTAAAATTTCCAACCCACAACTTATAACTTAAGAGAAGACGTTATTTTTCTCTACTTTCAATCTAAAAAGAAGCATAATTGGTTTTCACTCCATAAAACCTTATTCTATTTTAAGGTGGATTTCTTAAGTATGAGCCTATATATATATATTTTTGGGAGTAGTATTTAGCAACGAGAAGTGAATATGGATGAGCGTATCTTGAGTTCCTAGAAACTACGAGCCACCTATGTTTAAGAGACCTTGTCTACGAGTGTCTACTTTTTCCAATATGGATGAAGTATAGTGATCGTTAAGTTAAGGTTCTATTCCTATGGTAAGGGTAGGACAGCTTTCCCCAATGTGGGTAAGACATTGGACTCCATTATAGCTCAAATGGTTTATATCGGTTATAAGAATCTCCCATAAGAAAGACTAAAAGTAAAGATTTCAGAAACTAAGTGTAATGACTCACTAAGCTTATTCAGTATGTTTTATTATTCATGTTTTATGACGATACAATTTTTAGTTATATTCATGCCCAATGTGAGTGCGTTACACTTATCATGCATGATTTGAAAATATATCCAGTTCTTATTTTACTTATGCATTTACCACCATATACTCAGTACATTCCAAAGTACCAACCTACACATACATGTCTATGTGCTACATTGTCTTATAATGTAGGTTCTAGTGCTCGTTTTCAGCAACACAATTGATCATGGGCATCACTTCCTGCATCTCAACATTTGGTGAGTCCTCATAGTCCGAGGACACAGATTATCAGATTCTTAATCATTTATGAATATTACTTTAGTTACTTGATTTCAAATATCATTCGGGTCAGCTAGGGTCTATCCCAGTGGCTCTCTAGTTAGTAGTAGAGGCTTGTCAGACTACGTATCTTTTATTTTAAAAAGTTTAGTTGAGATTTCAAGTTGAGAATAAGATTTTAAGTTGTTTCCTCCCATAATTAAATGCATATGTTAGTTCACTTCTCATAAGAGTTTCAATCTATATAGATGTCCAGGGTTAGCTTAGAGCTATTCATAGTCCTAGGCACCGTTTAGAGTCCAGGGGTACTCCCAGAGCATTACAAAATGGTATCAAAGTTAGGTTTTAAGGAGTCATACAAGCCGTGTTATGTAGAATCTTGATCATGAGTATGAAGCACGCCACATTTATGAGCAAGAAGCTAAGGAACGAGTTAGGAATCATCTTTTCTTTCAAGACCTATTGTGCTTGAAGTAGTCTCTAACTGCCCTAAATTGTGCTTTCACGTGAAAGAATATGCCTCTTCGCCGACCTGATGCCCATAGAAACGGTGATCAACCACCTCCACTATATGTTGATCCTTTAAATAAAAATATCTCACATGCAGAATTTTGGGCTGCCTTTCAATCATTGGCCCAAGTTGTAAATGCAAATGTTCAGGGAAACCAACAGGCATGACACGAGCAGAACCAGGTCCTAATCATGTTAGGTGCCTCAAGTCTAACCGAGATCGGATACCACCCTCAATGCCCAACCATAACCGCCCTGTACCCTATATCGAATGAATTCTGAACATATAACAAAATAAAACAATTATACTCAAAGACAATAGTAGAATTCATAACCATAACCAACCAATAATACAATCAAATATCCAATCGGTGTCAGCCCCAATACCAATACAAATCCCAAGGTTGACACCAATACTGACACCACACATGCCCATAGTAGTCACTCAAAGCCTCTAATAAAAAACAAAGAACATTTAATCGGGATATGCCCGCGACCATAGCCAAAATCAAAGTCCAAGAAATAACCAAAAGTATGAAATGATAGTCATAACATAAAATGGAGTCTTCTAGAGTATGGAAGCTCACCACTTCAGTCCAACACAAGATGTTCCTAAATCCAAGATCACTTAAAAGGAGGAGGAGTATGGCCGGTTCCTGCATCACATGGGGATACAGCGCTCAAAGATGGGTTAGTGGGTGAACACTAGCATGTACTCAGGAATAAAGACAAAATAATGTCATTATTTAAAGACAAGTAAATAACCATATGCAATCACATACATGTATGCATATATACCATGCCTGGAAAAGGAATCGAGTTTAGCATGCATTTAAATATTTAACCTGAGTTGTGTAACTTGACCATCTAAAAACCACCCATGGGCTATATGGATCCAGTGTTACCCCCTGTACGGGCCCTAGTGCATGTAGCCGTACAAACCAGAGATATAATAGAGGTAGGGGATTCCCGTATACCCTTTGCCCTCCATAATACATATATACGATTATAAACTTAGGCGATACTCGTGTACCCCACAAGTATATGGTCACCCTGACCAACCCTCATGTCGGCAAAAATGAGTTTCTAGTGTCAGTCTGTTAGAATCATACCTTCACGGTTACCTATCACAGTTAGCCATTATTGCCAATTAAAACCATTAGAACATAACCAATCCACCAATTCCAGAGTTAATTACCAAGTCATTATGAAGTGGTACCGTCATACCGACTATAGCTTGCAAGCAATGTCATTACCAAACACTTAAAGGATTCCCATGTACCCCATAGGATTTTCAATTAATCAAAACCATGGCCACCAAGGCCTTTCCAAATCATTTAATTCAATTAATCCATTTAGGGTTCCATTACCATATTATGCAATGCAAGGTTTTCAATAAAAATCAAGTTATGTGACAAAAACATTCTCATAGGCATTTTAACAAACATGTTGAGGGCATATAGTTTTCAAAACCAAAAATCAAGAACCAATTAACCATTCCCATGTAACCAAATGTTCAAACCAATATTATGACATGAAAAACCATAAATAGAACATGGGAAAACATCATCCAACCATTAGTAACCAAAACCTCCAACATATATTTCAAAATCAACACAAACCCTCAATAATGCCATGAAAATCATTATGTAAAACATGCTTTTAGTTTGAACTAACAATGATGGAGGAGTAATATGCCTCAGATACCAAAGAAGAATGAGAGATTTACTCTTGAAAGCCCCTAATTGAATCACTTTGAGGAAACCCTAGCCCTTTCTTGAACCAAAAGATTGAGAGAGATTTAAGAGTGATTTGAGAGTGTTTGACTTGGGAATAGTAGGTTAATGAAGTCCCAAGAGTGTTTTAAGTCGTGGGGACAAAAAAAGCTAAGAGTAAAAATATTCAGAATACCCTTAACTTAAAATGTAAAAATTCCCGCAGGTGGGTATGGTTTGGACCCTCACTCGTACCCACATCATACGAGTGGTACCCTCTACTCGTATGTTGATTAGAATGTTGGACATCACATTCTGTCCAATTTATGACTCATTAGCCTAAATCATACCCTACCATATGACTAGTACCCTCAAACCATACCCTAAGCAGAAAATATCTAGGTTAGACACTGGACAACATACGGTTTAGATCTATACTTCTTGTATCATGTACATGCGACTCGTATGGAGTCTTGTCATACCTTGGACAAAAAACAACCAAAACCACACTCAGTAATATACGATCAAGACTCCTAAATCGTACCCACATCATAAGATAAGTAAGCTTGAGACGTATAATGATCAGAAAGCTCAAACTCAGAAAATTTCTAAGGACCAGAACTCAGGGTATTTCAAGGCAGCAGTATCACTTCAGTAAAATGGTAACTTAGCAGCAGCCAGGATTTGAGATTTTATGAGAATAAATCCACTTGAGTTCCATGGGTCAAAGATAGATAAGGATCCTCAATTATTTATTGGTGAGGTGAGAAAGATTACTCAGATCATGCAGGTTAATAAAGAGGGGAGTGTGGAACTGGTATTTTATTGGTTGAAGGATGTTGCTTATTATTGGATCATTATGTGGAAGGGTGGTAGGTATTTCAGAGTTCTTTTTTAGACAGGTTCTTTCCTCGCAAAATGAGGGAGACCAAGGTGGAGGAGTTTATGAATCTTAGTCAAGGCTCTATGACCATGAAGGAATACTTCCTTAAGTTTACTCAACTAGCTAAGTATGCCTCAGAGTTGTTATCTGACTCTAAAGTTCGTAAGAGTAAATTTGTTACTGGAGTATTGGATTTGATGGTAAAAAAGTGTCAGACTGCCTTGCTGATCGAAGATATGGATATTGCTCGGTTGATAACACATATACAATAGGTTGAAACAGAAAAGTTGAAGGAAAATAAGAAGAGGAACAAAAAATCTAATACTGGACAATTTGAGTGCAGTCAACAGAATTCCGGAGAGGGAAGTTGTTTGTAGTTTTAGGGTCACTCATCATTACCTGCACCATCCTTAACAAGTGCCCTTGTACCTAGGACCAGGCAGGAGCAATGGGGAAGGACTTCCAATTCCAGATCTCAGAATAGTGTGGTCGAAAGGCCCAGTTATCCAACATATGCAAAGTGTGGTAGGACCCATCCTGGTGAGTTTTTTGGTGGGCAAAGGGGTTTCTATAGTTGTGGAAAATTAGTCCATCGGATCAAGGAGTGTTCGTATTCTAAGTTGGGAAGTAGAGATATTTGTCCTAAGACTCAGGCTAGAAATTCAGCATCTTAGCCAGGCCGCCCAGTCCCTCTGCAGGGTGCATCATCCAGTACCGGTGGCGGTCAATACCAAAATTGGTTCTATGTTTTTCCATCCCATCAGGAATAAGAGAGTTCACCAGATGTTGTTAATGATATGCTTCATGTCTTTCACCTTGATGTATATATGTTTTTAGACCTGGGATTAAATCTCTCATATGTAATTCCACGGGTTGTTGTAAATTTTAAGGTAAGCCCTGAAAATCTTCCTAAGCCCTTCTCAGTCCCTATCCCAATGGGTGAGTCAGTTATCGCTATATGAGTCTATAGAAAGTGTCCTATTACCGTCTTCCATAAAGTCACACTAGCGGATTTAATAGAGCTAGAGATGGTAGATTTTGACATCATTCTGGGCATGGATTGGATCCATTTATTCTATGCATCAATAGATTGTTGCACCCGCATGGTGAAGTTTCAATTTTCTGATGAAACAGTTTTTGAGTAGGAGGGTAGTTATGTGTCTCCCAAAGGTCATTTCATCTCCTATCTTAAGGTCAGGAAGTTAATATCAAATGGGTGTATTTACCATTTAGCTTGCGTCAAAGATATTAAGTCTAAATCCCTAATAGTTCAATCAGTCCATGTAGTCAATGAGTTTTCAAAGGTTCTTCTCAAAGACCTGCCTAGGGTACCTCCAGAAAGATAAATAGAGTTCGGTATTGATCTTCTTCTTGATACTCAATCTATCTTTATCCCTCTATATCACTTGGCTCTGGCCAAACTTAAAGAATTAAAGAAGTAGCTTAGAGATCTCTTAGATAAGGGTTTTATCAGACCCAGTGTTTCCCCATGGGGCGCTCCAGTTCTATTCGTGCATTAGAAGGATGACACTCCCAGAATGTGTATTGACTATAGACATCTAAACAAGGTTACCACCAAGAATAAGTACCCTATTCCTAGAATCGATGATATGTTCGATCAGCTTCAGGGTTCCTGGTGGTTTTCTAAGATTGACCTTAGGTCAGGGTACCATCAGTTGAACGTAAAGGAGCATGACATTCCAAAAATGGCTTTTCAAATAAGGTACAGTCAATTTGAGTTCATGGTTATGTTATTTGTACTAACAAATTCTCCTATAGCCTTTATGGGTTTGATGAACAGGGTCTTCAAGCAATACTTGGACATGTTTATCATCGTATTTATAGATGACATACTGTATATTCTCAAAGTAGGGAGGAGCATCTAGATCATTTAAGAATAGTGTTGCAAACCCTCAAGGACTGTCAATTATATGTGAAGTATAATAAGTGTGAATTTTGGTTGGAGTCTGTTACCTTCTTAGGGCACATCATTTCAGGGGTTGGTATTTATGTGGATCCTCAGAAGACTAATGCGGTGAAGCAATGGCCTAGATTCATCACTTCATCTGACATCAGGAGCTTTTTGGGTTTGGCTGGATACTATAGAAGATTTGTTTAAGGGTTTCCTCGATATCCACACCATTGACTAAGCTGACACAAAAGAAGGTGAAGTTTATATGGTTGGATAAATGTGAGAAGAGTTTCCAAGAATTGAAGGATAGATTGACTTCGGCACCAGTGTTAGCCCTGCCAGAGGGTTTAGATGGATTTGTGGTGTATTTTGATGCTTCTAGAGTTGGGTTAGGTTATGTGTTAATGCAAAATGGGAGAGTAATATCTTATGCCTCTAGGCAACTTAAGGATCGTAAAAAAAACTACCCAACTCACATTTAGAGTTAGCTATTGTGGTATTTGCTCTAAAGATTTAGAGGCACTACCTTTATGGTGTACATGTTGATGTTTTCACTGACCACAAAAGTCTTCGGTATGTATTTTCTCAAAATGAGCTAAATCTTCGTCAAAGAAGGTGGTTGGAGTTATTGAAAGATTATGACATGAATGTGCTTTATCATTCGGGTAAGGCTAACATGGTGGCAGACGCACTGAGTAGGTTGTCTATGGATAGTATGCCTCATGTGAAAGAGGAAGAACAAGAGTTGGCCCAAAAAATTGCATAGGTTGGCCCATTTGGGAGTATGTTTGCTCGACATGAATGATAATGGAGTAGTGGTTCAGAACGGTTCAAAATCATCTCCGGTGGTGAAAGTAAAGGAGAAGCAGTGTAATAATCCCATACTTATCCAAATATTAAAAGCAGTCCAGTAGTAGAAGGTCGAGGTTTTCTCCCAAGAGGGAGATAGTGTACTTCATTATCAAGTTAGGCTTTGTGTTTCCAATGTAGATGGGTTGAGGGGAAAGTATACTAGCTGAGGCTCATGGTTTAAAGTATCCTATTCATCCTAGTGCTACTAAGATGTAACGTGATTTGCGAGAGATTTGTTAGTGGAATGGTATAAAGAAGGACATAGTCGAGTTTGTAGTCAGGTGTCCCAATTTCCAGCAAGTTAAGGTTAAATACCAGAGATCGGGTGGTATGCTACAGGAGATCAGCATCCCTACTTGGAAGTGGTAAGTAGTGAATACGGATTTCATCACAGGGTTGCCTTATACAAGACATCAGCATAATTTAATTTGGGTCGATCGACTAAATCATCTTATTTCCTGCCCATTAAGACTTCAGATACGGCGGAAGATTATACTAAAATGTGCATTCATGAGTTAGTAAGGCTTCAAGGGATACCCTTGTCCATAATTTTAGACAGAGGCACGCAATTCACTTCCCAGATTTGGCAATCATTTCAGAATAGCCTTGGAACAAAGGTTAAACTTTGTACTGCTTTCCATACGCAGACCGATGGTTAGGTTGAACACATAATTCAGACATTGGAAGACATGCTAAGAGGTGTGTTTTAGACTTTAAAGAAAGTTGGGATGATCATCTACCTTTGATCGAGTTTAATTATAATAATAGTTACCATGCCAGCATTCAGATGGCTCCATTTGAAGCATTGTACAAGCGTAGGTGTAGATCACCGTTTGAGGTTAGTGAAGCAACATTGATTGGGCCAAACTCTGTTCTTGAAGCTATGGAAAAGTTTCAGTTGATTCGTGAAACACTAAAGACTGCTCAGAGCCGTCAGAAATCGTATGCAAATGTAAGAAGTAGAGAGCTCAAGTTTGAAGTGGCTGATTGGGTATTCTTGAAGGTATCGCCTATAAAAGGGATGATGAGATTTGGAAAGAAAGGAAGGCTGAGTCCTCAATTTGTTGGTTCGTATGAGATAGTAAAATGTGTAAGAGAGGTCGCTTATGAATTTGACCTTTCACCAGAGTTAGCTGCGATTCACCCAGTTTTCCATGTTTTGATATTTAAGAAGTGCACTAGAAATCCGTCTTTAATAGTTCCCCTAGAGAGTATTGGGGTCAAAGATAGCTTATCATATGAAGAGATTCCTATCTAGATACTTGATCGGTAAGTCCGAAGACTAAGGAACAAGGATGTAGCGTGAGTAAAGGTTCTTTAGAGAAACCAGTTGGTCGAAGGGGCCACTTGGGAAGCTAAAGAAGACATGATGACCAAGTACCCTCATCTCTTTTCTTTCGATTCATTTTCTACCGAAGGTAAATCATTATTTCCAGCAAATTCTTTCTCTTTATGTCACTACCAGAAATTCGCTATTTTTCGACTGAAATTTCCGACGGAAAAAAATTAGTTGCGAATTTCTGACTACTTCAGTTGGAAAACTTATTTTTTTTTAATTTTATATAAAATATTTTTTCGATACTATTTGTGACTACAGCAGTCAAAAGATTTCGCAGTAAATTCTCAGAAATATATATTCTAACTGTTGTAGTCGAAAATATAAATAACTAAATAAATATATGACTAAATATATAACCATGCCCTTTATACAGAAAATTAATAATTAGTTAAATATATTTTTAATTATATTTTGGACTACCGTAGTCGAAAAATATAATAATTAAATAAATATAATATTAAATGCAATATATACTTCTGACCACTGTAGTCGGAAGAACAAATAACTAAATAAATATATGACTAAAGATATAGTCATACCCTTTATACAGAAAATTAATAATTAATTAAATATATTATTAATTATATCTCTGACTACTGGGGTCGAAAAATGAAATAAGTAAATAAATAAATTACTAAATATAATATATATTTTCGACCACTATAGTCGAAAATAATAATAACTAAATAAATATATGACTAAATATATAATCTTATCCTTTAAACAGAAAATTAATAATTAGTTAAATATATTTTTAATTATATTTTCGACCACTATAGTCGAAAAATGTACTAATTAAATAAATATATTAATAAATGCAATATATATTTCCGACCACTATAGTCGAAAATACTAATAATTAAATAAATATATCACTAAATATATAACACACCATTAAAACCAAAAATTAATAATTAATTAAATATATTATTAATTATATTTTCGACTACTGTAGTTGGAAAAAGTAATAATTTAATAAATATATTACTAAAATACATTACAAAAAACTGATAAGTAAATATATTAAATTCTTCTGACTACTGTACTCGATAATATTAAATTATTTAATTTAAATATATAATTTAATTATTTCGACCGCTATAGTCGGAAGTATTAATATTAAATTCTTCCGACCGCCGTAATCGGAAGCATTAAGGGCCCGTTTGGCCATGGATATTTTTTTTCTTTTTTCCAAAAAAAAATTTCGGAGTTGGAAATTATGTTGTTTGGCCATGAAACTTTGAAAAATAATTCCGGAATAAAATTTCGAAAATGGAAAACAAGTTTTTGTTGTTTCTGTTTTTTCCACTTCCAATTTCAACTTCCATTATTATTACATATAACTTCAATCTTTAAATTTTTACATAAACCCCTCTTATTAACTAAATTCCATAATTTTCTTAAAAAGGACCAAATTCAATAAAATAATTAATTCAAGTGAAAATAATTAAGAATTTTCATCAACAAATTTAAGAATATATAAAATATATTTATATCTATCAATCATATTTATCAAAATATATTTTTCTCTATTTAATCGATTATGGTTAGATAAACTTATTTAACTCGTGCTTGTAATATTTTTATTCAAATTTTAGAAGAATAACAATCATAATAATTAGTTTATTGTTAATTATTTTATCAATTGAAGACATATAAATTATTTTCTCAACATTTGATTTTATGTTAGTCGGTAAATTAGTAGTTGAGTGATTTTGATAATTTTAAAAAGTTAAGGACATAAAATCATATTTTTTTAAAAAAAAAGTCTAAAAAAATTTCAAAAATTTCAAAAATAGCAACTATAAAGCCTCAATTGTAACCTTTATAGCAACAGTTTTATAATTACAAAAAATAGCAAATTGTATTTTGTATTTAAGTAAACTGTTGCTATACAAATACATATACAATAACATTTACTACCCTTGTTTTACTCAAATTAGTTGAGTTAAATGAGAAATAATTATCCTATTTAATTAAATTCTCATAAATTACGCTTATTTAAATTAGCAGATTCCTTTTCCAAATCAAACTCAAATATGAAGATTATTATTTTCATGATCTTCAAAATTTCAAATTATCATTCTCTTATTTCTCTAACTATATTTTCTTGTTAGTTTCTTTATTTTTTTTAATCTTTTTTTTATTTTCTATTTTTTTCTTTCCACTTTATTTTCTCTCTTCTACTTTTTTTTTCTTTTTGTTTATTTATTTATTTTTTCTCTTTTTTTTTTCGTTTTCTCATATTTTTTTCCATTTTTTTCTTCTTATTTTTTTAATTTTTTTTTGCTTTTATTTTTGCACTTCTATTTCTAGTTTCTATTTCTCTTTCTTCTTCTTTTTTCTTTTTCACTTCCTTTTTTTTGAATTTTTATTTTGTCATTTTTTTTTCTTTTTTTTACTCTTTTATCTCTATCTTTTATTTTTTTAAAACAAATATCTATATCATATATACATATTCAAAAAATATACAAATAAATAGACATACAAATCTGCATATGTATTTACAGAAATATATATCTGACTCACATGTATATATAAACATATAAGACACAAAATCTCTATAACAAAAATGATAATTATATACATATATATATAGGTAATAAAAAAATACATGAGACATATCTTAACAGTAAAAGAATTCAAATAAGTACATATGTTACCCTCTAAAATGACATAGTATGCACAGTTCAAAGACAAATTTAATACCGTATAAAATACATATAGCTCTGCATATATATTTACAAAATACATATCTGATCCATATATATATTCTTATTTTAAATGAGTCACCTTTATATTTTGCAAATACATATGAAGATATATAGTATAGTTATATTTGTTACTGTTTAATATGAATATGATATTTATTTCGTAAATACATATGTATATTTTGTACTGTAAATATATATCCAAATCTGTATGACTATGTATTTTGTATATTTTTTTGAATATGTGTATTTGATATACATATTTATCTTTTCAAAAATAAAAGTTAGAGATAAAAGAACAGAAAAGCGAAAAAAACAAAAATATAAAAAGAAAAAATGAAAAGAAGAGAAGTGAAAAAGAAAAAAAGAAGAAGAAAGAGAAATAGAAGTGTAAAATAAAAGAAAATAAAGAAACAAATAAAATAGAAAAAAAGAAGAAGAAAACAAAAATAGAAAAACAAAAAAAAGATATGAGAAAGGGAAGAAAAGAAAACAAAAAAGAAAAAAAAAAGAAATAGAAGAGAGAAAATAAAGTAGGAAGATAAAATATAAAAAAAAAGAAATCAAAATAAAATAATAAAATTAAAAAAAAAAACTAACAAGAAAAAAATAGATATACAAGAGAGTGAAAGACAGTAATGATGTTTTATTTTGAAATTTGAAAGATTGTGGAGATAATTATTTTCAAATATAAAAAAGGAGAAAAAAATAAAAAAAAGTAAAGAGAAATAGAAAAAATAAAATAAAGTAGAAATAAAAAAATTTAAATAAAATAAAAAAATAAGATGAAAAAAAGGTAAAAGATATGATTATATTTGGGGAGGTAAAATAATGAAGTGAAAATAGAAAAATATAAAGTAGCGACAGTAAAATATACACTTAGCTAGTTAATAAATAAAATAATATTACTTTTGTTATAAATTATAATTTTATAAAAGTGCGTTAAATATGCTACTGTTGTAATTTTTCCAAAAGAAATTTAATATCAACCCGCCCCAACCCATCACAATTCCCATTTCAAACAAAATACCCTAACTTCACATTCAAAATACCCTAACCTCAGAACCTCACATTCTCCGGCGACGACAACAGCTATTCGGCGACGACAGTGGCTCGGTGACTGGCACCATTTCGTTTGAGCTCCCTACAAAGACGACAGCAGCTGAAGCAAGTTCCTGAGGAGTAAGCTCCCTAAGCCCTTTCTTCTTCTGGTGTTACGAGTTACAATTTTAATGATTTTTTCTCGACAAGGAGTTCCTGTTTGAGTTACAATTTTATCCTCACATTCTCCTTTTGTTGGTTGAAATTACTTTCTTCATATCCCTAAACTAAGATGGATATGAAGAAAGTAATTTCAACCAACAAAAGGAGAATGTGAGGAATAAAAGTTGGATTGTGTGCTGTGCTCTGGTGTCACAAGTAGAGCCTTTATTTTCTGTGTGTCTGTCCCAAGAGGTTAAGTACATTAGTACAGAAGGGGTAAAATTCCTTGGCGATTCTGGTGAAATGCCTTTTATCTTTAGCCTTTCTTCAGCATGCTGGGTCTTATTTTAGATGGACTCGTATCAGAAGGGGATGTCAGATGGGGGGAGGATCTGTTTATTTTATTTTTGCTTTCTTGTTGCCAATTTTACATTTTGCTTTATCATATTTGTCTATGCACATGACTACGTCTTGGTTTCAAAGAATATACCTTCACAGCTTCGCTTGATGTATAAAAGTTGTAGTTCAACGAAGTTTCTGGCAGAATCTTTTAAGAGTACTGACATCTAACTGAATCCGAAAGTTGACTTGTATCAAGAAGAGATGGTGGATTTTAGGGACAAGAGAGGGTCTGAATTCACTATCTCTAACTGTACCAACAACCTAGCTGAGACTTCGGATAACGTGCTTCTTGCAATATTATATGGATTAACTGCTGACTGTTAATTGCGTTGATCAATCTTTGATAGATATTTTTGTAAAATGACTACCTTCTGTTTATGTGTTTCTCAAGTTCTTAGATGGTGGATGCAGGTAGTACTTGACTTGAATAAAACTTTAATTTGTGCATATGAGACATCAAGTTTACCTGCCATCATTTGCACCCAGGCAACAGAGGCTGGGTTGAAGTGGTTTGAACTCTAATGTGTTTCTTTGGAAAAGGTAAACTTTCTAATTTATACTATTGATGGAATATTCTAGGAAATTTCTTTGAAATCCATGCTAATTCTCTTCTTGGAGGTTTTAGAAATATGATGGCAAACCTAAAATCAACTATGTCACAGTTTTTGAGGACTACATGAGTTTCTAAAATGACTTAGCGAGTTTGCTGGTCTGGTTTTGTTTACTACTGGACTAGAAGGTTAACTCATTATTTTCTACTTTGACTTAGTTATCTTCCTTTTTCATTGACAACTTCATCCAACAATATTGAGTTTATTGTTGTATGTGCATACAGGATACACAAGACCTGTTGTTGACAAAATCGACCTTGAAAATTTGTTTAGCCATAGACTTTATCTCCCTTCAACTATTAGCACGTAAGTAATACTTGTCTTTCGGTCTTTTACTGTTTTTTGCCTTTTCTATCTAGCATCATTTAACATGTTAATTGCGAGGCTAATCTGTTTTCTTAAAAAGTGTCATAGAGTAAATAAATAATCTAAAAGTAAATGGCATAAAAGAAGTAAAAATATGATGATTATATGGTGTGAGAGGGACATGCGACGCCTCTTCTTATTTACTTTATTAGACTTGTTGAATTATTTGACTTGAAAATGCTTAAGTGTAGGTACTTGAAATGTAGACTTGTATTTTGAATTTAGAAAACTATGGTCACTTGCCAAGTGAATTAGTGACTTGTAAAATGTTTAAGTGTAGGTACTTGAAATGTGAACTTGTGTTTTGAATTTAGTAAAGTATGGTCCTTTAAGCCCTGAAATGTATGAAAACTACTCTTGGTGTTTTTTCTTTTGCTATTGTTTTGGTTCTCTTGCTTTTGTTTCTCTTCTTTATTGTTATTGTTGTCGTTCTTGTGTAGATGGAAAATGAAGATCGTTCATGGATGTATAATAGAACTTATCCTAACCGTGTGGGGTTGAGGGAGGAATATAAAGATGGGGTGGCTGGATCTATTTCTAAAGCAATGACACTTGTTGATTTTCTTACTGGAGGGACAATTAGGTGTCCTTGTAGGAACTGCAGGGGTGGCAAGTTATTGAGTCCAGATGTTGATACATTATATCTTTATAAGAAGGGTTTTATGTTAAATTATACTGTGTGGACAGCTCATGGAGAGAGTAGTGTTGCTAATAATTTTGCTTTTCAGAATTATGTTGAAAGTCCAATAAGAGAGAATAATGTTGAAAGTTCACGATATAGTGAGATGGTCAGGGATGCTTGTGGGACACAACACTCAGGGGCTCAAAATGAACCAAATGATGAGGCTAAGCACTTTTATGAACAGTTAAAGAAAGCCAGTCATCCGTTGTATAAAGGATCAGTGCATTCTAAGTTATCTGTTGCCGTTCAGTTACTGAGTATTAAGTCAGATTATTCTATTTCTCAATAGGGCATGAATTCTATCATTGCACTTATGAAAGAACTTAACCCAAATAAACTCGACTTACCCAAAGATTTCTACACAACAAAGAAGTTGGTTTCTAAGTTAGGACTTTCTTCAGAGAGGATTCACTATTGCGAGAAAGGTTGCATGTTATTCTATAAGGAAGATGCTAATTTAGAGCATTGCAAATTTTGTAATCAACCTCGTTATAAGGAAGTCACACATGCCAAAGGGAAGAAGGTTCTTGTGAAGTCGATGCATTACCCCGTATACTACGGTTAAAGAGGTTGTATGCATCAATGAGCTCTGCCCCTCATATGAGATGGCATTATGAAAATAAAAAACTACCTGGTGTTTTATGTCACCCGTCAGATGAAAAAGCATGGAAGTATTTTGATAGCGTATGTTTGTATTTTGCTAGTGAACCAAAAAACATTAGGTTGGAATTATCTACTGATGGATTTACTCTATTTTCTTTCTCAGCTACACCATATTCATGTTGGCCAGTGTTTGTGACTCCTTATAATCTCCCTCTTGAATTGTGTATGACAAGTTAGTATATATTTCTAACTTGCATTATTCCAAGTCCTCGCAATCCAAAAGTTTTTATTAATGTATATCTACAGCCATTGATTGATGAGTTGATCTTATTGTGGCATGAAGGTGTGGAAGCATATGATGTATCAATGAAACAAAACTTTAGATTGCGTGCTACTTTGATGTGGACTATAAATGACTTTCCTGCTTATGGAATGATGTCTGGGTGGTCGACTGCAGGCAAGTTAGCTTGCCCTTGTTGTATGGAAGAGACAAAAGCATTCACTTTGAAACATAGGGGTCAAAACTCATGGTTTGACTGTCACCGTTGACTCTTGCCGATGCAACATGAGTTTAGGAGAAATACTAGTGATTTTATAAAGAATAAGTTTGATTTTAAGGAGCCACCGCCAATTTTATCACGAGAAGAAATTTGAGATAGAGTGAGGAATCTGCCTAAGGTAACAGAGTCTCTGCCATCCAGGATACCTGGTTATGGTGTTACACATAACTAGACTAAACGAAGCATATTTTGGGAGTTAGATTACTAGAAGGACAATCTTCTGCCTCATAATCTGGATGCCATGCATATTGAGAAAAACTTCTTTGACAACTTGTTTAATACTATGATGGATGTAAGTAACAAAACAAAAGATAACTTGAAGGCCAGGATGGACTTAAAGGAGTATTGTCGGGGCAGTGAGTTGTACTTGACATACTTAAACAATAAGATTCAGAAGCCCAAGGCCAGTTACACATTTACTTTGGATGATAGAAGAGTGATTTGTGATTGGGTTAAGAATTTGAGAATGCCAGATGGATATGCATCAAATTTATCCAGGTGCGTTGACATGAAGGAAGGGAAGTTGACCTTTATGAAGAGCCATGATTGTCACATTTTCCCAGAGTCACTAATGCCAATTGCATTCAGTGCATTGCCCGATAGAATTTGAAAGCCCATAACAGAGATAAGCTTATTTTCCAAAGATTTATGTTCTAACACATTAAGGGAGGAGAACCTATCTTTGATGGATATCAACATTCGCTTATCCTTAAACAAGTTGGCAAAAATTTTTCCTCCTGTTTTTTTTTTTTAGATGTTATGGAGCATCTTCCAATTCACCTTGTGCGTGAGGCACAACTTGGAGGCCTGTTCAGTGTAGATGGATGTATCTCTTTGAGAGTTATTGACTTTTAACATTTACTTTCACGTGTTATAATTGAACATTATTTCATCTAAAAGATCATACTATGCAGGACTATTGGCAAATGTAAGCGGACCATAAAAAATAGATCTTGAATTGAGGGATCAATATATGAGGCTTATTTGTCTAAAGAGACCTCTTATTTTTGTTCATATTATTTTGAAAATGATGTACCATGTCTGAGAAACCGACCTAATAGGCATGATGATGGAGACAATACAGATCTTTCAGCACCACCATTTTCAATATTCAATCAACCAGGTAAAGGAAGTCCAAAAGTTGGTCCGCTTGGATATTTGAATGAGGTGGAGCTTAAGTCAGCTACAACACATGTATTATTAAATTGTCCCGAGGTCCTGCCTTTTTATAAGTGAGTATATTTATATTAAGGACAATCATTCAAGGTCTATCTAAGCTTTAACTAATGAAAGTCATAACTTTGTCGGACAGCTACTTCGTGGCTTTACACGGGGATACTGCTGTTTATCCTATGTTTTCAGTGTAGTTTAGAGAATATGTAAGTGTAACTTAAATATTTAACACGATTTACACTTTTGTTCAGTTTTATGTATATTTAAATTCTAACTGTTCTTGAACTTTTTATAGGTTTATAATCCACTTAATTATGACCCAAATGGCCAATTTTTACGTGATATAGCTTGGGGACCTAATGCTAAAGTCAGGAAGTTTTCTAAGTACTCTGTCAATGGGTACAAATTTCATACAGAAGAGTTCTGTAAGGGCAAGAAAACCAACAATAGTAGGGTTTGGGTGAAAGGTGATGGTGGTGTTGATTATTATAGTGTGCTTCACGAGATTTTAGAACTCGATTATCATGTTGGTTGGCCAAAGAAAAAGTTGGTTCTCTTTCGGTGTAAGTGGTATGATCCTATGCCTAGGTTAGGTACAAAGGTGCACCCTCAGTACAAAATAGTCGAAATTAAGTGTACAAGGGAGTATGGACTCTATGATCCATTTGTCATTGCACAAAATGTGAAACAAGTGTATTACGCTCCTTATCCTTTGTGTAAGAATAAATCTGCATTGCGGGTAGTTATAAAAACAAAGCTCGTGGGTAGAGTTGAAGTAGAGGATGCATTGGGTGTAGCGTATCAGAATAACATTTCAAGTGTTGAAGAAAGGGTGGATGATGAATTAGCAGGTGAGTTGCAGTATACCGAAGGTCTATATGAAGAATTTGATCCTTCTAAACTTAGATTGATTGTTAATGATTATGGAGAAGGAACATCCGGGGCAAATGGCAAGGAAGATCCAACTGATGAAAATGAAATAAGCGAGGAAGAGTTACTTGATGAAAATGAAACAAGTGATGAGGAAGAATTGATGAATGACTATGAAACAAGCGATGAGGATTGAGTTGTTATTAATAGTAGTGTGTAGTAGGTCTTGAATTGTATTTTAGCTGCTGCTTTTTGTTATTTTACTTGACAATATAGTGTCTTTTCTTTGTTAACATTTGTAGTGCCAATAAGAACATTCAGATTGTTAGATTAAATAGCAGTGATGAATTTCTATAGTATTTGTGTGTTGTCTGTTTTATTCAATTGGTACTACAGAAAAGAACTATCCACTTTATATGTGCAGAGGTAAAAAACTTTTCTTCTTTATGAACACTTGCTATAGTGTTATTTCATTCGTTCGATATTGTATTTGTTTCCTTTTTGGTAAGAATTTCTCGTTTTCTTGGCAGGAGGATTGTGAGGATTTGCATGGAAGAATTTCTCGGTACAGTTTGCAGGTTTGTCTCCTTTGCCATGCTAGTTGACCATTGGTTTTTGAACTCTTGCATTTTCAGCCTATGTTTCTTATTGAGACCAGGATATCTAAAAGAATTTCATATTGATTTGAAATCCTTACTTTATTTTGTAATGAGGTTCTTAGTTGCATTACTTGTATTGATATGCCAGTTTCTCTTTTCCTTGACATGTATACGAGGTTAACATAAATTCTTTTCATCCCGATATTTGTATATTTAGACCCAAACGGCTTTTACCTTTGAATATTGCTATATAAGATGTTAAAACTTATTGGTAATTGCTTTCCGAAGGTCAATGTACAGGAAGCTGTTAAATACTTTACATATATAGTAAGAACAAACAGCAAGAGTGCCATGTATACATGAATTGCTTATTCATTGTAATTATTTCATCAATTGAGGTAATGTTCTGCTGGCAGTGCTTGCAACAGCCCAATTCTTGCAGCTCCGACTAATATTACACCTGTGATGGTTAAATTCCATTGGCCAAATTAGGATGCCAGAATGGCTCTTCCTTTTTATCGTTTTGTGTGTGTGTCTTTACTTTTCTTGCTTTCTATCAAATGACAGCCAAAAGTTCACAAAGTGACTGTCTAAGCTTCATTTAGGCATATCTCAATTTCCAAATACAAGATCAATAAACTTCTATACTATTACTATTGTGATACAAGTTGTTTAGGAAATATTTACAGTTGTGTGTATGTTTTTGTGTACAGTTTTTCGGCCTTGTTTATGTTCCTGAAGTGTTGTGCTTCTTGACGCTTGAAGTTATGGCATTGGCTAAAGTTATGGCATCTAGGGAACTTTCATTAGCTAAAGTTACACTTGTGTGTGAATCGCTTCTTCTGGGGTTTCATTGGCTAAAGTTATGGTATCTAGGGAACTTTCTTTATTGAATCCCATATGGGTTCATTCTAGGAGTAACCATAAGCCTTTTTATGCTATACTTCATAGGATTGATGTGGGAATTGTGATTGATTTAGAACCTGCTAATTCTAGTGATCCTGCATTGCTGCTAGCTGGGGCAGTCCAGTCACAAAAACTGGTTGTCCGGTCGATAACTAGGTTGCAGTCACTTCCTGGTGGAGATATAGGGATTCTCTGTGATACCGCAATGGAGGATGTGCAGAAGCTGACTGGATATGATAGGGTAATGGTATATAAGTTTCATGATGATAATCATGGTGAAATAGTGTTTGAGATTAGGAGATCAGACTTGGAACCTTATTTGGGTTTGCAAAAACAGAAAAATAACTATCTTCATTCATCAGATAAAAATAACATAACAGATTGCCTCTCACATGGCTGTGTATATATATCTTGTATTATGCTTCCGCAAATCTGCAATGCAGTCCTTTTCCTTCCTTGAAACTGTCTTTGGTTCCATTCTAGCGACATCTTTCAATGCGTTGCCAGTGGCACAGTGCTCTCCACACTCTCCACACTGAAGAACAAATGATTTATCGTCTCCAGCGTACACATTTTTTCATTAGCTAGTCTATCCTCAGTAGTACATCTGCCCGAGATAGCTAATTGCTGGATGAGTAGTAGGGCTGTCAACGGACCGGAACCGGAACCCCCGGACCGGTTTGACCGGATCCGGAACGTTACCGGAACCTCATTTCCGTTTTATATCACCGGAACCGGAGTTACCGGAACCGGAATACCGAAAAATTTCCCTTGTTCGGACCGGTCCGCTAGATACCGGTGTGGAACCGGAACGGACCGGAGCGATACCGGAACGTTACCGGAATATCGCGACTACCATTTTTTTTTTTTTTAAAGTTTTAATTTAAATTGTAACTTAATGAGATTAATATATAGGGGGAAAGGGACGACCCGGTTCATACCTACTCCGTAGGTGTCGGGGAGGGGGGACCACTCCGGGCCTGACCTACGCGCCCTCACCCCAGCTTTGCTGGAGGGGTGTTTCGAACCCCTGACCCTGGCACACCACGGTAAGCAAGCTTACCGCTAAGTTATATATATATATTTTTAACTTATATAGTTTATATAATTTATTAACTTTTTTATAATAAGTTTAAGTTTTAATAATTGTAAAAGGTTTTAAATTTTAACTTAAAAAATATATGTTAAGTTAATATAATATTTTTAGTAAGTTTAAGAAGTTAAAATTTTTTCTAACTTTATAAACTTAAATACTTAATATAATATTTTTTTTTTCATAATTGCAACAAACAAAAGAGAAAATTTAAAACAAAATTAGGCGAACATTTATTACAAAGATATTAAATGTAAATCTAATCTACGCAGCCACCTTCTAGGAAGGGTTCTGTGTGAATTAGATTTTTATTGTAGAATCTTATTAATATCTAAATTGTCTATATTTTTTTGGCGCAACTTTTCTAATTCTTCGACGGATAAATCCTCCGGAATTGGTCTATTTCCTTGTTGCTCCATTGCTTCCATTCCATCATCACTATTTTCGTCAAAAATTTCATCTATTTCGTCTTCAATATGGGGCGATAATTTGGGGAGCCCAAAATTTCTCCGTTCGGCATTGATCCAATCTCTAAATAATACCGAAATCTCCAAACTATCCCTTGCTAACGAATACCGATGATCTCCTATTATAAATCTTCCTGCGCTGAAAGCTTGCTCCGAAGCAACTGAAGAAGCTTGAGCTGATAACAAATCTCGAACCATCCTTGAAAGTTTTGGAAATTGTCTGATCCGGGTCTTCCACCACGATAAAAATTGTTGTTTTTCAGTTTCATCTCTAATATTTTTCCGGTCCTGCGAAAGATACGAATAAAAATCATTACTCCTACAACATTGAAGACCAAGTTCTTCGCCCATCTCGTCATCTAAATCATCATATCTACGTCTAGAACTAGGAGGTTCAATCGGCCCAATATTTTGTTCCATAACTTGATACAAGTTATATAAACTCCTAGCTGTAGGTACTATGCTAGCACAACAAGTTTCAACTGAAGGCTTTTGATGAAGTCCAATTTCTAAATTGTTGTATAATTTTCTAACCAACATCACTGTACCATGTTCTTTATAAAATGGATTTAATAAATTAGTTGTTAAAAGAATTTGTGGAATTGGAAAATAATATTTTTAAAATTTTTCAATCATAGCTTCAATTGCCTCTTTGTTAGGACATATTTTTTTATATTCAACAAGTACTTTAGAAATAGCAGTAATAGTTACTAAAACAGAACAAATAGTTGGAGTATATTGAGCAGATACTGTGTTCGTAGCTTGATAAAAAGTTTTCAAAAATTTACAAAGTTCTTCTACTTCAGTCCAATCATCTTCATCTAGCATTAAATTAACATCCTCATTATAAGAATTATAAACTAATTGTATAGGTTTACGATATATAACAGCAACTTCAAACATTTGAAACAAAGAATTCCATCTAGTAGGAATTTCTTTTGGAATTTTTCTATATGGAAGGCCACATTGTTCATATTTACGTTTAAAATCATCCATTACAGCCTTTTTTTTATTTTTAAACATAGAACTACAAGCAATTCGCACTTTAAGACAACCATTTCCAAACAAATGAATACCATCATGTACTATCAAATTTAAAATATGTGCAGAACATCTAACATGAAAATGATCTTGATACATTAAACATAATCTAGTTTTTAACTCGTCAATCGCTTTCAAATTATTAGAAGCATTATCTAATGTGCATGCCATAGGTTTACCAATAAATCTAAAATATTTCATGCTCTCCGCAATTGTATTAGCTATATACATACCGGTTTTAGACTCATCGACATATTTATAAGCAATAATTCTTTTTTGCATGTTCCAATCGTGATCAATCCAATGAGCCGTGAGAGTAAAATAATCATTACCGACAACACTAGTACCCATATCAGAAGTAACAGATATTCTACCATCAAATTTATCAAATAAGCAACGAAGAAAATGACAATGTTCAGCTTGAAATTTAAAAATATCATTTTTAATTGTATTTCGTGAAAAACCTTTAAAAGAGGGATTATATACTCGTTGAATATAATGAATAAAACCGGGATGCGAAGGAAAACTAAAAGGCAAACCCATAACAACAACCATTTTCGCTAGTTCTTCTCTATCTACATCTTCACTATATGTCGAGGATGAACTTGCTTCAGCCGGGTTAAACATGTCTAAACGTGTTTGAACCATATTACCTCCTACAGATTCATGTACAAATGTTGTACCATCTTTTTTTGCCTTAGCCTCGTTTTTTAGACGAATAAATTCTTTATTACATCTTATCAAATGCGAAGTTAGCAATCCTGTCCCGCCATTTTTCCCCCCAGTCAAATGTTTAAAAACATTCTTGCATTTATTGCAAGTAGCAGTACTTTTTACCCTATCATGCTCCATAAATTTCCAAACTAAAGACCTTTTAGTACGTTCGGTACCTTTGGCCCTAGTAAATTCCGGTAAAGGGGACAGTTCTTCACCGTGTTCCGGTAATTCCGTAACCGGACTAGTAGGGGTAGGGCTATCACCTAATTCTTGTTCTTCTATATCATCTTCCTCTTTCATTCAAAAATGAAACTTGAATTTTTATCGAATCAAAATAGAAATGATTTTAGAATTTGATCATTTCTTAGATTCTGTTGAATTGTATCGAATCCATTTTCGATTTTAAAGCGAACAGTTACCTTATAAAACTTTTTCTTTTTACTTTAATTTAAGTTTAACTCATTAGATTCAGTAATATATTAATTCACTCTTCCTCAAAATTATTATTACGCCTATTCAGGGTCTCATTATCTAATTCCATACCGATACCAACATCGAAACCATTAGGTTGTGATAATGAAGTTTCATTAAATCTACCCGGTAATGAACTAGTACTAGCCTTACTTTTTTTATTTCTACGAAAGACCTTACCAAAATTTGATTTTTTACCACAACTATTTTTTTCAAAATCCATATTTCAAAATAAAATATTAAAACAAGCAATACAAATACAAATTGATGTTCGTAAATAAAAAAAATATAGATAATTAACGTAAATAAAAAGAGATTAAAGTTGGAACGAATATACCGAACGTCTGCGTAAAAGCAGATGTATAACAAATGTCGGAATTAAAAGATGATAATTGAAGCTTCTAATATCTTCAAAAAATCTTCAACTCCAACTATTATAATAAATGAATCCTCAACTTCAAGTGTTCAACTAATATAATAAAACTAGAAATATTTAGAGAGAATTTGAGAGAATATTAAGAGAGAGTATGAAAATTGATAATATTTGTGCGAAAAAAATAATTGAAATGAAGTATATTTATAGTAAAAATTTTAAAGGGTGGTGGAGGGTAATTGGAAGGTGGGGGGTGGGGGGGTAATGGCTGAAATGCAACGGCCAAAAGAGCCGTTGCAAACCAATGTTTTAAAAAAAAAAAAAGGCTAAATCTTTAAATTACGGATCGGAAACCGGTCAACCGGAATTTTTCGTAGGTCCGGACCGGTATCGTTTTCCGGACCATTGGGTACCGGTTAAACCGGAACCAACCGGACCGTGTCGTTACCGGTACCGGAAATCAATCGGAAACGACACTATCGGAACGGAACGGAAAGTTCCGGTTCCGTTGCCAGCCCTAATGAGTAGCCACTTTGAACCACCACCTTTGTTGGAAATAAGTTTCTTCCATTCCAGTCCCCTCTTAGTTTATTTGATTAATGACATCTCCATGGAAAAACTAGCTTTCACCAAAGTACTTTTAGCCTTCATTATCTTCCTTACTACCCAAGAAGCTTGCTTTGGACAGACTTCCTATGCACTCTTTCCTACAGAGGTTACAAAAGTGTTTGTGTCACATCCCTAATTACTCCTAGACATGATTAGGCAAAATATAGACAACTGTAGACATGATTCTAACAGAAACTAAATTGAGCAACAACCCATGCCTTACCAGGAAAGCGAATACAGTATGTACATGTGATTCCTTTTCGGATCTTCAGTCTTTGCCGGTTGCAGTCTTAAATCTGAATCATGAAGGTTTTTCCCACTCTTCCCAGATTGTTACTGTAGAACTGCTCTGGTGCACTATAATAATATAATTAAAGATCAACTCCTTTTCTCAACAACTGTCTTGGTCCACTTCAATGTATGGTAGTAAGTCTCTACTCTGGTTCCCAACCCCTCGTTTCAATTTATATGACATAGTTTGGTTGGGTACAATTAAGAAAGGAAGATTTTTGAAACTTTTGGTCTTAAACATGCTATAATATTTGTTTGGCTATATGACTTTTGAAACTTGTAGGCTTAAATATGGCCATAAAAACTTGTCATTACAGGTAAAATAAGTTCAATTGTTTTTAAACTTAAAGGTGTCATTCTTTTTGGAGCTGATTAATTAGAAATTGTGTCATATAAAATGAAATGGTGTGAGGTAGGGGGAGGGGGAGAAAACAAAGTTAACATTTATAGAAGTTCTGCACTCCTAATGCTTGCTTGTAACTCCTGATGTTACAGTGATGTTACAGGGGTTGAAATTGCAGGTGCATTGAAAAATATGTTGGCAATTGCGGCTATGTGACTGATTATTGTAATTCAAGCATCAATTCTGAGAATGAGATATTAGGCACTGCTATATAGGTTTCTCATTCTTCTGTTCCCAATTATTTCACTATTTCCTCATGGAGATCTTTACTGCATCAAGTCCATGTGATCATACTTCCTAAAGAATCTGTGATTTTGAGTACCTGTTCTAATAATGAAGCTCTGTGCAGTTAAGATTCAGCTAATTATTTGCTCTTTCCCAATTTACTTTAAACATCTATATCATGTCAAAACACTTTATGATGCAGGCAGGCAAGCACCCTGGTGGTAGAAACGACAATCTAAAGTCTTGGTAAGAACTCCCGGCCTAATTGTTTAAAGTATATATATGCCTACCTTGTAACAAACATAACTATTCTTAAATTTGGTTGTTCCTTCTTTGTCAGGTGGCTAGTAAAGAAAATCAATGGCATCAAAAGGTAATGTTACTGGACGACGTAAGAAAAGTAAGAAAGACAATGATAATCTTCCTACAGGTCAATATACACTACTACCACCACCACCTGTTACCATAACTCTTCAACCAGCTACTAAAAATATTCCCCCCCCCCCCCCCCCCCCCCCCCCCTCCTAGATGCACTATTTCACTACCAAATGCATTTTTCATGCCTCCACCGTCTGACCAGTTCCACACCTCTTCATCCCAAATAGTTTGCATAGTAGCTCTTCATCTGTGCCTTTGACATCATCCGCACCAAACCTTTCTGGATTGAGAGTTGAAGGTCCTAACACACCAACATCGCCATCCATTGATGGTGCTACAACGCCTAATGCTACAGCAGCTGCTTCTCGGAATTTGCAATTTAAAGAGGTATTAGAATATGACAATATTGGGAGGCTACGAATCGTCCCTTATTGTGATGGGTAAGTAACACTTAAGTTTTCCTTAATTTTTAAAAGCTAAGATGATGGTTTAATATAATTTTATTACAGGTTCATTCCAGCATATGCCGCCGGGCATATTGTTATAAAAGCAATTAAACCATTTTTCACAAAGCCATGGAATAGTTTGTTAGAGATTCTATGGGAAATTAGAATTGACATATGGAAACAGTTTATGGTATAAGCAGTTTTATAGGCTATGAATCTCATTGCCTAAAGATAGTTTTTCCATTGTACCCATCAACTCATTTTATGACTTCATATTAAACTATTTTGCAGACAAAGTGTTCATGGAGTGATTGTCATGCTAATGAAATAGCGGTTGAAAGCAGCTCTACGGATCAAAGAACACTTGTATGAGGCCCGGAGGAAATTGGTAAAACCTGGTTGGTTGAATGATGAAGTGTGGACTCAGTTCTTGATATTATGGGACACTCCTGAATATAAGGCAAAGAGGGAACGAGGAAAGGCAAATTGAGCCTCTGAAACGGGTGGCTCGCTGCACACCGGAGGTTCGATGAGTTTTGCTACCCACCAACGAAGACTGGTACTATTCTTGTCCAACCCCTTTATCCATTTACACGTGATACTTTGAGTAAATAATTTGTTGTTATTGTCGAATTTGTGTCTTCTGTAGCTGCAATTAAGCTACCTGGAAGTCTGAATTTAGTTTTTATTAATACCCTACCTATTAAGCGTTTTACTATAAAGTCTGAACTCTGATGATGCATAGTGCTTATTAGTCGAGTTTCTTGTTTCTTTTGGCTGATAAAGATTCCCAATTAAGCTAACTGGAAGTCTTTAACAATAAATGAATAGGGCATACAGGGCTTTCGTACTGGAAGTCTTTAACAATAACTGGAAGTCTCTCATTCCACATGGCATACAGTGCTTTCGTACAGGTCATTTTGAATAGCAATGCTCTTGAAGATCTAGGAGAAAAGGTTGTATGTATTGAAAACTAGCATAAAATTGTAGTTATATTGATTCTGATCATGTTGAGAAGTTGTGATCCACAGTAAGTGAAAAGCTGACATCCTTTTTTGGTCTGTACATTCTAAGCATGTTTGCTCTACAAAAGAAGATGCGTAAAAGGAACTGAAAAGTATCTGAAAAGTAATAAAGATAAAAAGTAAATTGAATTTGATGACAAAAGAGAACAACAACAAAAGTACAGTATCTTTGACAAAATGTGTTAAACTATAAGTTATAGAAAATGTTGATCTATATATACATAAGAGTTTGGTGACATATACTGATGTTGAGACGCAATACTAGATTGATATGTGAACATACATCCACAAAATGCAAAAGCCACGTGATCAGAGAACCGTTTGTTCTCTCCCTGAATAGTCTATATGCTTGGTAGTTCCATTCTGTGGCTGCAGATACTAGTTTCACCATTGATAACCAAACAATCCAAGTGTCCTTTGAAATAAATAGAAAGGAAAAAAAGATTGAAAGAAGTTGTTTGTATTGCTGCTGATAATGATGTTGTAAAGGGGTTGTGATGATTGCTTCCTTCCTTTCTGGACTATGTTCAATCACAGCATCAAGAATAACAAGTCCCATATATCGGCAGGGCGACCCGGTTATGGCTTTGAATAGCAAACTGATGTCTGCAGCCATGGCGGTGTTGCTCTTCTTTTGCTTTGTTCTAAAACAGTAAATCTGAGCCCTCCATAACCTGTTTCATTCTCTTGGATGGTGATTCTTGTTGGGTCGGAAAACCAATAGACCTTTGTGGTCTGGTCCTTCTCCGGAACTCGTGTACAGTAGGATCTTAATGCACTAGACTGCATTTTTTAAACTAGGAAAGTCTTGTTTTTTTTGTTTGTGTGTTATTGTGTTGATAGAAGTTACATAAAGAGGCAGTGATGATGGTGTTTCTGTTTCTGGGCTAACCAATTCTGGCATGGAACGACCCGACCCATATCTTGGCGTGGCAACATTGTGTATGCCCTGTGATTGAGGCTTCTCTCTCCCCTACAATCAGTGTTTGCAGCCATGGGGTGGCTGGCTTCTCTTTTGCCTTGTCGTAGAACACATCTGAGTCCCATTTTCATGAAAAGAGTGAAAAAAGTAATCTTTTTCGTGATTTAATTTTGGAATATGTTGAACCGGCGATTTTCTGCTACAAGCTTTAATTTGAAGCATCTTACAGTCCTACTGTATCACACCATATTTGTTCAGTATCAGATGAACACAGCCTTGAAAGGATATGAAGAATGAGGCAGTATCAGATGACCTTAATAGCTGAACTTTTACAGTAGCATTGACTTGTATATATGTGTAAAATTTTGCAGAAATTCTTAAATGGGGGAGTGGATGTACCTCTTCCTAAGACCTTCGAAGAGACACATAAGAAGAAAAAGTTGAACGGTACAAGAGAAGAATGGGTCGAACCGCGTGCTAAGGATGCATATGTATGATAATAAAATTTATATATATTGTTTTCTTATTATTCAACTTAGCTTGTTTATATAATGACAATTATTTTTCTTTCAGGAAGGATTTTAAAAAATCATTGAAGATTAGCGTCAAACCCAGCCTGCTTCAGAGGATGGTACCATGGTCCAACCATCGCTTGCTGATATGACTAGAATATGGACAATTGTGGTAGGTGGTTCAAAGAAGTGTAAAACCTACGGGCTTGGAGTTAATCAATCCTCGAGTAGTTCTTCCCCAATGTTTCCCAATTCCGCTTCTATTTTGCTGAATGCGGAAGAAATGAAAGCGACGAGAACAAAAATTGAAGAGTTGATGCAACACTGTGCAGTTAGTGATGCCAAATTTGCCAACTTTGAAGTGTTAGTCAAGAAGCATATGCCGCAAGTATTTGAGGATGGGGAAGATAGTGAATCAGATGATTAGATTGTAGTGGTTGGTTTTTGTTTATAATTGTAACATTTAGACTTAAACTATTACAAATTGGTGTTTGTTTTGGATTGTGACGTTTAGACTTGTCTTGAAATGCTTAAACTATTTGATTCCGCTATTGGATGTATCAAATTGGTTGAATTTTTAAGCTTCGATTTTATTTGTAATTTTTAGACATGAGGGTATTTCGACTACAATGATTGGGAATAATTTATTTATTAAATAATTTTTAATCAAATTTTCGACAACAGTGGTCGTAAATAATTTATATATTAAATAATTATTTATTATTCTTCCGACTTTGGTGGTCGGAGGATTAATAAATAATTATTTAATAAATAAAAGCTTTTCGACTACAGTGGTTGGAAATTTGATAGAAAATTATTTAATACTCCCTTCGTTTAAAAAAAAATGACCTATTTTTTTTTTAGTCTGTTTCAAAAAGATTGACCTCTTTCCTTTTTTGGTAATATTTTAATTCCAACTTTCCACATGACATGTTTAAGACCACAAGATTAAAGGACATTTTGGTACATTTGACATAACTTAAATTTAAAGCCCCAAGATTCAAAAGTCTTCTTTATTTTTTTAAACTTTGTGTCAAGTCAAAGTAGGTCATTCTTTTTTAAACGGAGGTGTATATAAATTATTTCCGACAATAGTAGTCGAAAATAATGTATATATTAAATAATTATTTATTAATCTTTCGACCATCGTAATCGAAAATTTTTTATTTATTAATCTTTCGACCACAATAGTTGACAATTTTTTATTTATTAAATAATTATTTTTAATTCTTAATTTAATATTTTCGACTATAGTAGTTAGAAATTTCTGACAGATGTCGGAAATATTTTTTCGACAAGATTTTTTTCTAACTACCACTAAACGGTCGAAATGTGGTTGGAAATACCTTATATTCCGACTACATTCTGACTATATGTACTGTCGGAAAATACCAAATTTTTGATAGTGTATTTGATTAAGTATTCATATATCGTATCATGTGTTTGTGGGTCTTGAAATCCAAGTGATAAGTTATAAGCTTGATTGTAAGATCAGTGTGGAGGAGTCGATTCTATTCTAAGATCCGTATCCAAAATGAGTCTAATTCGAGGATGAATATTTTTAAGGGAGAGATATTGTAATACCATGTACTTTCTAGGTCACTGTTGAACCTACGACTCATTCCTTAAGTCATGAAGACTCATCATGAGTCGTATTATGTAGTTGTAACCAAAACAATGTAAAATGACTGAAGTACTGTTTTGGGTACGAGTCGTATAGTCCAGTCGTGACCAGCGCAGTGGAAAGGCCTAAAGTTTCTGGTCACACGATGACTCGACCCTAGGAGTCGTCACTTGATATTACGAGTCATATAAAAAGAGTCGTAAGATCAGTAGAGTAGGTCCTCTAATTTTTTGTCAAGGTTACGAGAGGTCGCTACAAGTCGTAGTGACATGTTATGAGTCGTAGGGTACGACTCGTACCCAGACCGGTGCATATTTTCTTTATTTATGCCAAGGTTACGAGTCACTAGGTCAACTCGTAACCAGATGTTATGAGTCGTGAGATGACTCGTGATGACCGATGGTCAAGTTTTTATAAGTTCAGCTGAAGGGCTTTTTGGTCTTTTCATTTCTTAAAACTTCCAACCCACGATTATAACGTAAGAAAAAGCGTTATTTTCCTCTACTTTCAATTGATTAACAACACTCATTCTCCTCCCATACTCAAGAACAACAAGGTTAGGGTTTCTCCCAGAAAGACATCTCTCAAAGTCTCTAAGTTTAAGTTCTCTTCACAAGTTAAGTAAAATCCAGGTGTGTGGAGTTTTAAACAAGGATACTTTTTCATTCTTGTGCCCGAAAAAATTAATCTTTAAAGTTGAATTAATATGTTTTAGTTAGGGTTCATACTCAAGTTCTCATATTTTTGAAGCATAACATTACCATGTGATTTAAGGATTTAAGTGCATAAGAGTTCTCATCTATTCATGTTTTAACTAGCAAGATTGCTATTGTGATTTGAATTTCATTAGTTTGACTTGAATTTTGATGAAAGGTTTCAATGTAAGTATTGAGCATGATATTTTGTTATAAGTTCTAAGAAAAAAAGCATAAATTTCAAAGCTTAAGCATAAGCACTAAGTTTACAAGAAACCTAAGCTTTAAGCTTCAGTTACATGTATTTTAGCAAGATTAAAATTTAGCTTGATCTTTTGATACAAGATAAGATATGAAATCCACAAGTATTCCTTCTGATTATGATTTGAGTAAGGAGAAGTATAATTGATTTTCAGTATGTTTTATTATTCATGTTTTATGATAATACAGTTTTCAGTATTATTCATGCCCAAGGTGAGTCCTTTACACTTATCATGCATGATTTGAAAATATATTTTCTTATTCTACTTATGCATTCACCCCCATATACTCAGTACATTTCAAAGTACCGACCCACACATATATTTCTATGTGCTACATTGTCTTATAATGTAGGTTCTGGTGCTCGTTTCCAGCAGCACGATTGATCACGAGCATCACTTCCTGCATCTCGACATTTGGTGAGTCCTCATAGTCCGAGGACACAGCTTATCAGACTCTTAATCGTTTATGAATATTGCTTTAGTTACTTGATTTCAGATTTCATCCGAGTCAGTTGGGGTCTGTCCTAGTGGCTCTCTAGTTAGTAGTAAAGGCTTGTCAGACTACGTATCTTTCAGTTTAAAGAGTTTAGTTGAGATTTCAAATTTCAAGTTGAGAATAAGATTTTAAGTTATTTCCTTCCGTATTTATATGCATATGTTAGTTCACTTCTCATAAGAGTTTCAATCTATATAGATATTCAGGGTTAGGTTGGGGCTATTTGTGGTCTTAGGCATCGTGTGACGTCCACGGGGTAGTCCCGGGGCGTTACAAGAATAGTAGTACTAAAGTGATTAAAGAAATTCTAGTACTGAAGTGATTTTGAAGATATTTTAGAGTATTTAATTTAGACTTTTCTAATAATAATTTAATGAAAATAGTGAAAAGACGATTTTGTCTAAAGCAGAGACTTTTAATAAGGGCAAAAAGTTCAAAAAACATTTTTAAGGCTCTTCACACTTTTAATATATTATAGATTATAGATATAGATATAGATATAGAGATAGATATAGATATAGATATAGATTATAGATATAAATTATATATTTTGTGTCATGTCAGCTTTTAGGGTGAAAATAAATTAACATTTAAATAATACATATGTGTATTTGGTCACTTCAATAACTTCTGACTTTTCGAATACAATTTAAGATAATTTTAATGTCTTTTTCCGAAATCAAAATCAGCAACAATGCTATATGCTTAAAGCAAAGGATGGAGTTGTCAACCTATTCAGCATTGACGCAGTGGTATCAAAAATTTAAAATTGATCTAGTCAAATTTAACCGCACTGATTGTTACCTACTTTTTTCATCCACCTAAGTTTTAAGTTTAAGGCCTAGTTTGGCTATGAAAATCAAATACAGTTAAGGCCTTGTTCGGCCATGGAGTTCATTATATAAATGGAAAACCCTGACTCTAAATGGGCATGCTGATGTGTACAAAACCACGAAGAATCATCTTATAATTCATCTCACAACTCTAATAAATTCGAAGGAAATTGATCGATGTGTTCATTCATCTCAACTCTTTTGCTCTTTTTAATTTGAGAAATGTGAAATGTGAAAAATTAAAATAAATTAATTAAAATAATAAACTATATTTATTTAAAGCGAAGCACTCTCATTGCATTGATTGAGCTAGTGATCCAGCTAAGCAAATAAATGTCACTAAAATACATTAATAAATAGTCCAGAAAAGTCATAGAACCCGCAAAGTTCAAGCGTGTTACAATAATTTTCGTCAAAGTTTGAATACATTTCGAACCATTTTCCCAATAAATTGAAGTTGTTTTTAAATTTTTATGAGTAAATTGAAATGAAAATTTAAATTACCAAATATTTTTTCCGAAATTCAACTCCGAAAAAGAAATTATTTTTCATGTCCAAACTTCTAAAAATTTTAAAAATTGACCAGATTAAACTTATAGTCAATTTGACCAAACTTATAAATCTACTTATTTTTAAAAAGCATTTGTTTTCATAGAATCATTTGCAAGAAAAAGTTATTTTAGAAAGTAATAATTTGTGATTGATTAATAAATTTTGCCAATACTAGAACCGTAATTTTGTGCTCGGTTCAAAAAGAATTTTAACTCTTTTTCATTGTCCTCCAAAAGGTTCTCTAGAAAATATGAAGTACAAACTGAACATGACAAAACATTTCAACTTTTAGGGGCTAGAATTCCTTCAGCAAGGAATTTATTACCAACCTGTTTATACAAGATTTGGGTGTTGTGGCCTTTTGCAGAAACAAATACAGATTCTAATATCCAGTCCAAATACACAAACGGTCGATACATCTATCAACATATTGTTAGAAATCCATCCACTTTAACAGATGTAGTCACTATAGCGCCTGAAAGTGCATATACACTAGTTAAAACTTCTTTACTTTATTTTTGCTATACAACATCAAACAACATTGCCAATGCTCATGGCTAAAGAGAAAAACAAAAGCAATCCAAGCCAAAACTTTCAAAGTCCAATTGCTTCTATCCAAACAGTTGGGGAGATGCTTCCCACGATATATTTTCCAAACCAGCAGACCTATTCAGTGACCTGTGCACTAGCTGCCTCCATCAGGCCGTTGCGTATCTGATCACCAATGTCGCGAACATGACCAGGACCATGTGGTATGAAAACAGTAGTGTTCTTTGAAGAGTTACCAAGGTCTTTGATGGTGTCAAAATATTGGGTGATCATTATAAGATCCATCACTTCTTTAGCGGAGGTCCCTTCTACTTTATGTGAGAAGTTCAAGATGTTCTCTCTCAAACCATCCGTAATTGCCTGCCTCTGCCTGGCAACCCCAACTCCACCTAAATACTTGGCTTCAGCCTCAGCTTCTGCTTTCTTAACTTGGAGAATCTTATCTGCTTCTCCTTTGTATACACTAGCAAGCTGCATCCTTTGAGCTACAATACAGAATAAGATAGAAGAGTATTAATATAGTTCAGAAAACTGTTCATCCACGTATCAGATGACAATCTATAATCTATCACGATAACATGGGAAAAAACATTTTTTTGGAAATAATGAGCATTTGAATCTCTTTATACCATATAGTCCTCCACTATCTTCTCTTTTTTCCTAAATGATAACCGTGGTGTCCGGGCCAGCTTGCGCGCACCTCGACTAATTCTACAGGATACCTGTCACCTCCCACCAGTACCAAGTACCAAGTAACTCTGTCCACCAAGGCTAGAACAAATGGAAAGAAATCACCTAGTACTTGTCTCTGTTGGAAATTGAACCTGAGACCTCATGGTGCTCAACCCAACTTCATTGAACCACTAAGCCACACTCTTGGGTATAGTCCTCCATTAATTTAATGATATAGTACTTCTAGACAAAGTTACTCGGACTCTTCACTTTCGGTCCACACCCGTGTCGACACAACATGCATGTGGGTGTGCGTGTGGGATCGGTAATCTAGCTGGTCAACTGATTTTGGGTACTTTGACTAAAATCGACCAGGAAAATCCAGAGAAGATTTGTAATCATAACAAAAGCTAAGGTGAAATTAAAGAAAATGAAATACCTTGTTCATAGAAAATTTTATATTATTGCTTTTTTTGTTAATCTCCTTCCAGGATTTTCTTCTGCAACAATATTTTCTCAAGTTTTCCACATAATAACTCATAATTCATGTTTTATAACTCTATTTTTAGATATTTAAATTATTTTTCGCCGCATCCCGCACCCGTATCTATCTCTAGATCTATATCCCCAAATCTTTAAATTGAGACCGTGAAGGATCCAATCCGTGAAGGATCCAACCTCTAGATCCGTACCCTTATCAGACACCCGCACCCGAGTCCGGGCAACTTAGCTTCTAGAAATGAGGTTCTAGTTGTGGAAATGAGGATGCCGTGATAAATTTGTGGTCAAATTACGAGAGATAAAATTAAAAATGAAGTTTTCAGGAACAAGGTAGGACTTAGGAGTGACCACAATGAAGAACAAGATGCGGGAACAAGACTAAGATAGTACGTGTATGTGAAGAGGAGATGCGCAAGTGCGGAGGTGTGAGAGGTTGACTACGAATGGTTTCAGGGAAGAATGAGGTAGGCCGAAGAAGTATCAGGAGAGGTGGTTAGATAAGACATGATGCAACTTCAACTTACCGACGACATGATCTTAGGAAAGTGATTATGGACGACATGAATTAGGGCAGAGGTTTAGTTAGGTAGTTGAGTGTTGTCTCACTTATCCTTACATAATTTCAGTTACTATTTAATGTTTCTTATACTTCAATTATTGTATTATTTTGTTGTAGACAAGTTCCTCGGACTCTCCAAAATGTTGCCCCACCCCAGATGCTCCTAAAAAATGCACTACTTTTGAAGGATTCGACATGCACCCATTAACATTTTTTTTAGAGTTCGAGCAACATAGGTTATAGGTTGTAGTTATTGATCCTTTTTTAGTATGTTTTGTCATGCTTTTTTAGTTTTTTTTCCTTGGATTCTCACTGCCATTGTTTTATTTTTTAAGAACTGTTTTGTAATGTTGTTAATTGATTCGAGGGTCTATCGGAAACCTCTTTACCTCCCATGGTAAGGTTACGGTCAGCATACACACTACCCTCTCAAGACACCACTTGTGGGACTAGGTATGTTATTGTAGTACTTGTAGAAACAAAAGGGACACATTAGGTAACTTTTGTCTCTCCACACACCAGATGTGTCCTCAATCAGCACCATGCTCGAAGATTTAAGAAAGTCCAATTTCCAACATGTGCATTGAATCTTAGTACGGATTGCAACAGGTTAGTACCAATGCTCTATGTGTGCACTGATTCAGAAGTAGAAACTAAGTATTATCAACATGTAGTTTTGTAATATAGTACCATCGACGCTCTATTTGAATACTAATACCCCTTCAAATCTTAAACCATGCATTCTTTGACACAAAATCTTATTCATATGGAGAACTACGCTGATTCAGAAGTAGAAGTTAAGTATTATGGGGCGGAGTGTTGACAACTCTCACATTCAGAAGATAAGATGGTGGAGATGAGGATGTTGTGATAGATGTGTGGATTTAATAGGAGGGATAGAATTAAAAATGAGGACATGCAAGACAACGTGAGAGTGACTCGGTGGAAGACAAGATGAGGAAAACGGGGTTAAGATGGTTCAAACATCCAATGAGGAGATGTAAAGATGCCCCAGTGCGGAGTGCGGAGATGTGAGAGGTTGGTTACTGGTGGATTTAGGAGAGGTAGAGGCAGACCGAAAAAATATTGGAGAGAGGTGATTAGACAAGACATGACATAGTTGCAGCTTACGGAGGACATAGACCTAAGATAAGAAAGAGTGGTGAATGTAAATTAAGGTAAATGGTGAGTAGGTAGGGGTGCGACCATGCTATTAGGTAGGAGTGCATTATATTGTTTCCCTACGCTTGTAGTTTCTTGTTCTTCACTTTTTGTTGATAGCAGTTGTTTCGTGTTCTACGATTGTAGCATTATTTTGTCGTATTGTTATGTTACTATCTGTTGTCATGTTACTGCCTATTGTCACTTGGACTTTCATAACGACTTTTTCTAGACTGTTTTTGACTTGAGTCGGGGGTCCATTGGAAGCAGCCTCTCTACCTCACCTTAGGGTAGAGGTAAGGTTTGCGTACTACCCTCCCCAGACTTACTTTATAGAATAAATACAATGGGTATGTTCTTGTTGGTATTTTCTTCTTGTTGTAAACTAAGTATTATCAACACTATTGTGGACTAATTTTCAAAAGCAGGAAAAGTAGAAAAATACCATCAACCAGCTTTTTGTACTAATTTTGGAGTAGAAACAAATTACCCTTCAAACCATAAACCATGCATTTTTTTAACAATAAATTTTATTCCTGTGCAAAACTACTGCAGTTTCTTACCTGCATTTATTTCATTCATTGCTCTTCTCACAGAAGCATCAGGAATAATGTCAACCATCAGTATGTGCTCAATACTATATCCATATGCACCCATCACCTGGCATATAATAAACTAAATAAGGTACTTCAACAAACATAAATTTCCTATTGCATACGGGGAAAATATTTTTGAGATGGAAGAATCGGGAAACTTTCAAACCCTTGTGAACTCTGTAACAATGGCATATGCAAACAATTCTACTTGACCAGTAAAAATAACATAAAATAAAGTTTATTCTATAGACCAAGGTCAAGAATTTTCACTGACATACTAAAGAAAAGAAAAGAAAAGAAAAGAAAAGAAAGACCTAAGCACACACCAGAACAAAGCTGATAAATTTTGCAATAACATCCCTTTTAGTACCATTCTTTTTTTTTTTTTTTTTTTTTGAGAAAGGTGAGAGTAATTCGTCTTTCCCCTTCTGGGAATTTTCCCTTTTTGCGGGGTGTAGAAGGACATTGTATCGTAGGTTCTGCCTCAATTTTACTTGAGTAATGAAATAAAATTGAAAAAAAAATAATACATCATTTTCTTTTAGAGACATTTTAAGTAATAGTATAACGTTTAGAAGACGGCAGACCAAGAGTAAGTATACTCCCCTAACATACTGAAAGGACAACAGAAAAGCCTATTTCACTTCAATTAGTGGAAGTTGACTACTTGAATATCCACTTTGAAGATTCTGGAGTATCTTCTCCAAAAAGGTGACTTGATAATTGTCATTAACCATAGATGCTTCTAGATAATATGAGGAATGCGCTTTGACAAAAAAAGAAAAGGAATTAAGACAAACTGTACAAAGAGAGGGAGAAAAAGAGGATCTTGAGTAAGAAGCAATTGTTAAAATAATCCCAAGCAGGGAGGCAGTCTAATATTTAATGTTCCAAAATCCCCACCCTTCCACATATAATTGATCAGAAGTTACACTTTGCATGATAAAATCTCAACTAAGAAACAAACAAGTGGTAGGAGACCCAAAACTTCTGGAGGACAGAAGTCATCCAAATGATTTTATGTATTTTAATACTGCCTTCTACAGAAAATCCAGGCTTCGACAGTTTGAAAAAAGTAAAATTTGTTGACTTTCAACATAAAGAACATACGAACAAACGAACTAACGAGTTTTTCCTTTGTTTTCTTTACCCCTCACCATCCTACCAAATCCCCTTATTTCCTGTGGTCAGATTCTGTTCCAAATTTAAAAATGGTGCAAGTGAGATTTCATTTCCTTCCTGCACAAAGACACAAATTTACCTTCTCAAGTTCCTCCAAGACAGCCTTAGCAACTTCATCCTTTTGCTCAAAAAGCTCATCCAAATTCATTTTGGGAACATGGGCTCGAACAACTAGAAGAATCAAGAACATTTAATGGGATGAGCATGGTACAAGTGGCATAAGTAAGCAAAATAGTGAAAATATACTCACAAAAAGATAGATTACCATCAAATACATAAGCCTGAATCTGCTCTGTTGGATTTTGCAACTCATAGAAAGCATCATCCGCATTTTGCCTGATCACTCTATATTGGATCGAGCACAGCAATTGAACAAACACATTGTCCTGAACAATTGCACATTAGTCAACTTGACCCGGTAAAACAACATATTTGCTCATTTCTGACTAGAGCTTCCAATACCAATCAAATCCGATCACCCACCTCAGTCAACTACTTTGCTATTGATTCCCCAAAAAGATACCAGTCGCTTTAGGGCAAAGTAAATAAATTAAAGGGACTCACAATCAAAAGCATTTGATTATCATTGACTGTATCATAGAGAACTACCATTTGCTAAGTGTCAATTTATGACAATTTTGTCTACTTCCAGAAGAATCTTATGAAACCATCTAACTATGGGGAGCCAGTGAAATGGTGCTTTAACTTTCCTAAGGTAAATTTTTGACCAAACTATGTCGTCAATACACAACTATAGGCTTAACAGAACAATCCATTAAAAGAAAGGACAGATTACTCCAATAGCAGTTCCTATTCCAGTCTAGACGAGTAAGAAAAAGAAGAAAAATGCTTAGCATGATGTAGGGCTCATTTGTTTGCACTTAATGGACGTCTGAATCTGAATGGTTCAGACTTCAAACCATTAAGTGCATTTATTTTTTATTAAGATTTTAGCTCTTAATAGGTCTGAATAGGTCTTAATCATTCAGATCTAGAATCAAATCTTAATAGGTCTGAAGAGGCATTCTGGTGTTGGATAATATTCACCGCCACTCTATTCATAATCATCAGTCACCACCTCTGCCACCGCCATCATTGTCAACCACCACCACCAACCACCTCCGCCATCGACAACAAACATCGCTACCAACCACTCTTGTCAACCGCTACCACAACTACTACCTCTATTATTTTAATTATATTTACCGCCACCACCGCTGTCAACAACACCACCATCATCAACCACTACCGGTCAATCCCTACTATCGACCAACTCATCTATCACAACCAGCACCACTACCACTAATACATCAAAACCTCCACACATTCTTCAGCGGCCACCACCATTGTCACTAGTAATGCCACTTCTACCATCACTTCAATCACCATCATCGCTACAATTTATATCTACTAACAACCATCTCCACCATCACAACTAACAACATCTCCAACTAGCACCAACACATCATCAACCATCATGCATTCATTTTTCATCCTTCACAATCAACACCTCCAACTACTAACATCAAGCAACGTCACATCACAACCACCACCACCACTATCAACCGCCACCATCATAACAGTCACTACAATACTAGTCATCACAACTATCACCACTAACATTCACAACTATCACCACTAACATTACTAATCACTAACATCAATCATTGTCACCGCATCCACCATTTAAATTTTTTTTCAATCAAATAATAATTTTGTTGTATTAAATTACATACTTTTCTGATATATAATTAGTTTTTTATTTGAATTGTATTTTTTGTTTTATTATATATACAAATAAAATTTTTTTGCACATTCGGATGTTGAAAAACAAATAGTCTTAATCATTTAGTTTTCATATCTAGAGACAACATCTTAATCATTCATCTGAATGTGTACATTAAGATTCAGACGTCTGAATCTTACAAAAAAACAAATGTTGCCGTACTCTGAAAGAAACTGCACAATATCTGAATGACTTCCACAAAGCTTTTCAGACATTGGAAACATTACCTTCAGATTATAGGGGTAGGTAAAGTTCCCTAAAAATTAACAACTTCATCTCTTCACGAGTGTATCAATCTAATCTCCAACTTTCTTCAGCAGTATACCACCTCATAAAAACATAACATTATAAGCGTGTGTGAAATTCCAACAGGTTAAAGTTCAGTTCAATCAGCTAGAATAAACTTTCACCAAACAACAGTAAGTTGAGACCATCTGAGCTTTTTTTCTCTTTCTCACAACCCAATATTCCTAGTTTTTTCCACTCACTTGATACCATCCTAATAGAAATTGAGCTTGGTCTAAAGAAGGCCAATCTTTTGATGACCCATAAAATGGTTTCAAATTCCCTGTAGCACAGTTAGCTAGTCTGTTCATAGATTTTGTTTTGTCGATTTGGTATTAACTGATATCAGTATTATAATCATGGCTCTTTTTCAATTTGTTGGTCTTACTTTCCTTTTTAATGTGTTTTAAAAGGAACGTCTCTCTCCTTTCTTGGACAACCCATTAGTTTTAACTTTCCCTGAGATGTCTAAGACCACAAAATCAAACAACATTTAGTACATTCAACATATCTTTAATTTAAGATCACAAGATTCAAAAAAGCTTCTTTTTACTTTCTTAAATTCCGTGTCAAGTCAAAATCAGACAAACAAATTGAAACCGATAACGAACATCTTCTAACTAATACAAACATTTGACACAAAAATTGCCACATGAGCGAATTGCAAAACGTCTACTTACTATAATCGTAACCAGAGACTGTAAAAAACTAAGTTCACCGATCGATCATTAAGTATTTTCATACATAAAATGGAAAACAGCATGGGGGGGTTTCTAGGAATAAATAGTATACCTTGGTTTTGGTCTCAATTTTGACATCGAGAGAATTGATCCTAGTGGATAGAGTTCCAGTGAGGCATTCCCCAACTAAAGGATTCCAGAAATTGAGGCCTGGTTCAGCTAACCTGTCAAAACGTCCCCATTTTTCAACCACACCGACGCTCGCTTGTTCAATGCATCCGCAGAATACACAGTTAACATTCCCCATCACTAATTTCACACAGTTAAGGGAATTAGGGTTTTCGCACAATTTTATGAAATTCAGGTAGAGCGAGTTTTTGTTTTTGTATTGACAGACGTAAAGGCCACGACCGCCATTAATTTGACTGAATCGTGGTTACAAACTTGTTCGCACGAAACTTTTTTTTTTCTTTTTTTTTTTTCCTTTAATTAAAGGGGGATTTTGTCATTGACATTTAAATATCCACCAAATCACTCTATCAACCCAATAATTAGCTAGACTTGGCCATAAATTCCCAAATGTTTTTGGATGAAATTTTAGGTGAAGTTTCACCATGGTTTTGTAGTAGTTTTGGAAAATATTTTAATTTTTTCGAGAAATATAATCTATATATAGTATAAAGCACGAAATATCTAAAAAAGTCAAGTAACAATATAAGAATAAATCACATGGCAATTTTAACACAAGGTTAATAGAGTATTATAATAAAAATTTTAAATTAAAAGATAAGGATATTTGAATTTGAAATATATTATCCTTTTTTTAAAAAAAAATTATTATATTAAAAAGAGAAATCCATACTTAAAGAATTTTGAGGCCCACATTTAACAATTTGTACTAACATAACAAGTTTAATATTATTATTTGCCCCTTGGGTTTTTCTAACGATAGTTTTGACGTGACTCGGGCTTCTCCGACGCCGACACCAAATCAATAGGGCCAGCGACAGGTAAGTAGAAGCGACTACCTCTCTTCTTCAACCCTTTGGGTTTTTCTCTCTCTTCCTCTTTGCCCTCTCCTCGTCGTTCGCACCTTCTACTGTTTTCGCCGGCAGGTTAGGGTCACCGTCGGCTCGACTCCGACGACATAGTCAGTGCACAGCTCCGGTCACAAGTGACCAATTACGGTGGTACTCCGGCGAAAATATTCCGGCGACCAGTTTTTGTATCAATTTGTCGGGATCCAACATCCAACATACCAAGAGGACTTGGTCTACTAGTGTAACCCGGTGACTTCTAGCCTTTGCTATTTACTTCCTCGTATTATTTCTTGTATCTTGACTTGCGTTTAATTTGTTGGAATTGTCTGTTGTTTGATATTGGTGAGGTGCACCGCTTCTTATTATTTATTTGCTGTTTTTGGTGTTAGGCCATTAGTGTGGTCTATATTTCCCACTGTTAGTTTTGTTTCTATCTTAGTTTAGTTTTGTTTCTATCTTTGTTTGTTTTTTTTAGTAGTGGCTTTGGGCGTCGATGATAGGGTAGGGTTATGTTCGAGGGGGTTGAGGCTGGGGGCTGCTGTTAAGGTAAGGGAAGAAGAGAGGGTTGGTTTGGGGGTGGGGAAAGAGGGGAGAGCTGGTTTGGGATGGGGGCAAAGTCTGGTGTCAGGTCGGGGTTGGGTATGGAGTGAGGGGTGGTAGAGGTAAACGTGTTACAAGAGTGGATAGGTTGAGGGTGGGGTCTTGCAACATAAGGACCCTTCAGGGTAAGTCCAAGAGTGGAAAGGTTGAGGGTGAGGTCTTGGAACATAGGGCCCCTTCAGGGTAAGTCTATAGATCTTGTGAAGATTCTTAGAAAGAGGAGGATTAATATTGCGCGTGTCCAGGAGACTAAGTGGGTAGGGTCTAAGGCCAGGGATGTGGATGGTTACAAGTTATGGTACTCGGGGAGTGAGAGGCGTAGGAATAGAGTAGGCATCTTAGTAGATGAAGATCTTAGAGGGCAATTAGTAGAGGTTAAGAGGGTCAACGATAGGTTAATGAATATTAAGTTGGTCATTGGGGGAGTTACTCTGAACATGTGTAGTGCTTATGCGCCGCAGGTGAGCTTGGACAATGAGGAGAGAAAGTGGTTTTGGGAGGCTTTGGACGAGGTGGTGAGAGACGTTCCTAGCTCTGAGAAGATTGTTATAGCAGGAGATTTCAATGGACACATCGGGGTGTTACCAGGAGGCTATGGCGATGTGCATGGTAGGTATGGTTTTGGGGAGAGAAATGAAGAAGGAGCTGCTATGTTAGATTTTGCGAGGGCCTTTGGGGTGGTGGTAGTGAATTCTAGCTTTCTGAAGAAGGAGGATCACATGGTCACCTTCCGAAGTGCAATAGCCAAGACTCAGATTGACTTTCTGTTGCTTAGGAAGGGGGATAGGGTGTTGTGTAAGGATTGTAAGGTCATTCTGAGTGAGAATCTTTCGACCCAACACAGGCTCCTGGTGATGGACTTGGGCTTAAAGAAGGATAAGAAAAGAAGGGGAGGGGAGGGTCGACCTAGAATAAAGTGGGGTGGCTTGACGCCGATAGGGAAGAAGGGTGGCGGAGATGGAGGTGTAGGAGTATAGAAGGGGCGTGGATGGTATGTGTAATAGGGCAACTAGGTGCATCAAGGAGACTGCTGGAGAGGTGTTGGGTGTCTCGAGGGGCCGGGCTGGTCAGCATCAGGGGGATTGGTGGTGAAATAAAGAAGTAAAGAAGAAAGTGGAGACAAAGAAGGGGGCATATGCTAAGTTGGTTGAGAGTAAGGATGAGGAGGATAAGCGGGTTAATAGGGAGGAGTACAAGTTAGCTAGGAAAGAACTGTATTTGAGAGCTTGTATGGGGTTAGAGGAGAGACGCGGGGAAAAAAGGTTGTATAGGCTTGCTAAAGGCTAGGGAGAGGAAGGTTCGTGACCTTGTTCAAGTGAAGTGCATTAAGGGAGAGGATGGTAGTGTGCTGGTGGAGGACGTTCATATTAAGAGAAGATGACAATCGTATTTTCATAGACTCTTGAATGATGAGGGGGACAAAGACATTGTGTTAGGGGGTTAGAATACTCAGAGAAGTGTCATTATTTCAGCTGATGTAAGCGTTTTAAGGTGGAGGAGGTCAGCGGGGCTATTCGCAGGATGCGAAGGGGAAGGGCGACGAGGCCAGACGAGATTCCTGTGGATTTTTGGAAGTTTACTGGCGGGGCTAGTTTAAGGTGGCTGACCGAATTGTTTAATAATATTTTCAATACTGCAAAAATGCCTGAGGCTTAGAGGTGGAGTACCATAATTCCTTTATATAAAAACAAAGATGACATCCAGAGTTACAACAACTATAGGGGTATTAAGTTGTTGAGTCACACTATGAAGCTTTGGGAGAGAGTGGTCGAGCGGAGGTTGAGGAGGATAGTGTCTATTTTGGAGAATCAGTTTGGCTTTATGCCCGGTCGCTCGACGATGGAGGCAATTCACCTGGTGCAGAAACTGGTGGAGCAGTCTGGGAAATCTTCACATGGTGTTTATCGACTTGGAGAAGGCTTACGACAAAGTCCCTAGGGATGTTTTTTTGGAGATGCCAGGAGGTGAGTGGGGTTCCGGTGGCGTACATCAATCGATTAAGGACATATATAATGAAGCTAAGACTCAAGTGAGGATGGCGAGAGAAGATTCAGAGTATTTTCCTATCTTGATAGGGTTACATCAGGGATCGACTCTTAGCCCATTTTTGTTTGCATTGGTGATGGATGAGTTGACGCAGCGTATTTAAGGAGAGGTGCCTTGGTGTATACTTTTTGCGGATAATGTAGTATTGATTGATGAGAGCAGGGAGGTGTGAATGATAAATTGAAGGTTTGGAGACAAACCCTTGAGTCTAAAGGGTTCAGGTTGAGTAGGAACAAGACAGAGTATATGGAATATAAGTTTAATGACTTGAGGTAGGAGGACGAGGTGGTAGTTAAGTTGGATTCCCAGGTTGTTTGTAGGAGGGATAGTTTTAAGTATCTCGGGTCCATGATTCAGGGGAATGGAGAGATTGATGAGGATATCTACCACCGTATTGGGGCAGGTTGGATGAAGTGGAGGCTCGCTTCGGGAGTGTTGTGTGATAAGAAGGTGCCGCCCAAACTTAAAGATAAATTCTACAGAGTGGCAGTCCGTCCGGCTATGCTGTATGGAGCGGAGTGTTAGTCAGTGAAGAACTCTCATATCCAAAAATTGAAGTTGGCAAAAATGTGGATGTTACGTTGGATATGTGGGCTTACTAGGAGTGACGGGGTTAGGAATGAGACTATTTGGGAGAAGGTTGAAGTGGCTTCGGTGGAGGACAAGATGTGGAAAGTTCGGTTGAGATGGTTCATGCACGTGATAAGGAGGGGCACGGATGCCTTAGTTCGTAAATATGAGAGGCTTGCTTTGGATGGTTTCAGGCGGGGTAGGGGTAGGCTGAAGAAATATTAAAGAGAGGTAATTAGATGTGACATGGAGCAGTTACAACTTACTGAGGACATGGCCCTAGATAAGAAGGTTTGGAGGATGCGAATTAGGATAGAAGGCTAGTGCCTGTGATGAGGTCGTAGTTAGTAGTTAGGAAAGCTTTGGGGTGGGGATATAAGGGTGGGGTGCCTTTGGTTCATTAGTATATGGTATTACTATATGGGTGTCTTATTTTTGTTATTCCATCTTATTTCATGCTTTATTATGAATTTGTTTATTATTCTTTGTCTTGAGTCGGGGGTCTATTGGAAACAACCTTTCTACCTCTCCGGAGGTGGTGGGATGGACTGCGTACCCAGACCCCACTGTGTGGGAATACACTGGATTTGTTGTTGTTGTTGTATACTTAAAGAATTTTAATAGACTTTTACTATTTCAAACTTATCTCTTTTAAAATTTAAATTCTATAAATTATAAAAAAAATACTTAAATATAATTTAATTACATATTAATGAAAGATAAAATATTATTAAAATAAAAATAATAATTAGTAATATTGTGGTAGAAGCAGTTCTGGTAGTACGTAATATGTAGAAGTAGGATAATAATAATAATAATAATAATAATAATAATAATAATAATAATAATAATAATAATAATAATAATAATAATGATGATGATGATGATAATAATAATAATAATTAGAAAAACTATTTTAAAAATATAGAAGCACTATTACAAATTTTTAAAACAAATAATTGAATATAAATTCACAAGAAAATATATAGTAAAAAGATTAAGAACACGTTTGAGCACATCTTTTAAAAAGAAATGTCTCCTTTTTTTAATTTTTTATTCAAATCAATTAAATGAGTTTGAGTTCCTAATAAAATATTAATTATGTAGTTTTCATGTTTTAATATAACTTCTCAAATGATTTTTCATTTTCAAAATTTTGAAATTCTGAACTATTAGATAATGATAATTCAAAATCTTATCTTTTCTAACAAACTGATATATTTAAATTTCAAATTAGACTAAAATTTTAGTTGACATAAATATTCATATTTGTAACCTCCTATACATATCCCCTTTAATACATATATTATTTAAGTTTTTTTTTTTATGAGTTACAATTATTTTCATATTTAGATTGTGTTTATCTCGAAAAATTTATATGATCATATTATTCACAAGATATTGATATAATAATATCAAAAATAATTTTAATATTACTGTTGTTAAAATTATTATGCTTTCATCAACATTTTTTGTTGGAGTAAATGTATTATTTATATGATCATATTATTCACAAGATATTGATATAATAATATCAAAAATAATTTTAATATTACTATTGTTAAAATCATTATGCTTTCATCAACATTTTTTGTTGGAGTAAATGTATTTCTTGATCTAATATATATCATTTATAATCGTGATTTATCCATATATCCCCTCTTTCTTAAATTATTTGCATTATATATACGTACATATATATATATATATATATATATATATATATATATATATATATATATATATGTATATATACCTACCTACCTACACACATACATATATGTATATGTAATGGATAGGTATAGAGTGATGAACAGTGTGATTGCAAGGATGAGGGGTTGCGGTGGGTGGAGGACGAGGTGTGTGTAGGGGGTGTGGGGTAGGCAGGATGATGGATGTAGGTGGCAGGTAGGTAGAAAAAAAATTACTATTTTAAGAAAATAAAATAAAATTGAGGGTGTGGGGTAGGGGTAGAGGGAGTGGGGGTCGAGGGTAAAGGTAGGAATAAAATCTTTAATTTTTTTTAATCAGTAATATTAAATAAGAATAAGGCAAGTGGCAATTTTAAGATAAAATTAAAAAAAATATCATAATTAAAAATTTTGAATTGAAAGATGAAATATTTGAATTTGAAATATATTATCATTCTTTTAAAAAAAATTATTATCTTAGAGATAGAAACACATGCTTAAAGAGCTCTAATAGACTTTTACTGTTTCAAACTTATCTCTTTTAAAATTTAAATATTATAAATTATAAAAAATATTTAAATATAATTTATTTACATATTAATGAAAGATAAAAATATTATTAAAATAATAATAATAGTAAGTAGTAGTAGTATAGTGGTAGAAGCAGTTGTAGTAGTGATGATGAGGGCATTTAAAACTATTTTAAAAATATAGAAACACTATTATAAATTTTAAAAATATAGAATCACTATTACAAAATTTTAAAACAAATAATCCAAGAAATAATTAAATATAAATTCACAGTAAAATATATAGGAAAAAAAAGATTAAGCACACGTTTGGGTATATTTTTTAAAATAAAATGTCTCAATATTTATTTATTTTTTGTTTGAATCAATTAAATTTGTTTGAGTTCCTAATAAAGTAGTTTTCAAGTTTGAATACAACTTCTCAAATGATTTTCTATTTTTTAAATTTTGAAATTATAAATTATGCGATAGTGATATTTTAGAATCTTATATTTTCTAACAAACTAATATATTTAAATTTTAAATTTGACTGAAATTTGGTTGACATAAATATCCTTCTATATATATCCCCTTAAATAAATATATCATGTAAGTTTTCTTCTTTTTTTTCTTCAATTACAATTATTTTTAAATTTAGATTGTGCTTAGCTAGAAAAAATTCCTATGATCATTTTATTCACAAAGATATTAATATAATAGTATTAGAAAATAATTTTTATATCATTATTGTTGAAGTTATTTATACTTTCGTCGGCATTTTTCTTCGGGATAAATGTATTTCTCATATATATATATATATATATATATATATATATATATATATATATATATATAGGTGTAGAGTGATAAATATTGTGATCGGGATAAAATAAAATTGAAGGAGTGGGGTTGGGGTAGCGGGGTCAGGGGTAGGGTTAGAAATAAAATCTTTGTTTTTTTTTGTGAGTAATATTAAATATTGCATGTAAATAAATTTTCAATGGAGAGTAAGATGTCTTGAACTTATATACAACCAAGTGCTTTTAGTACAATTAGGGATCGGTTGGTACAGCATTTAAGATAGTACTGAATATGATGTATTAGTAATGCTGAGATTAATAGTGTAGGAATTAGTAATGTAGGGATTAGTAATACTGAGATTATTTTTTTATGCAGTGTTTGGTTTGATGTATTGAAAATAATATTATTGTTATATTTTTAAAGTAATATTATTTGTTTACAAAAATACCCTGGACATACTATAGTTTGTGTATTTTCTTTGCAAAGCTTTATTAATAATTTTTTAAAAAATTAAAAAATCAACAATATAACTAATAACTTATTCTGAAATTTTAGGATTTAATCATCCACTTGCACGATTTTTTTGATTATTTTTTCTTTATTTGTTCATCATTTTTTTGTTATTCCCACTTTGTGGTGTTCTTAAGTTGGAAAGGGATACATGTAACTTTTGAATGAGACAATAGAATTGTTATTAAAATAAAATTATGTTTCACAGAGTGTTAAAGCTAAGCAGAAAAATTATTTTTATTTGTGATATATCCTATTTACATAATTAAATCTTGTATGCAATCAAGGAATTTGTTTTCAAATTTTGAACAACAAGTATTTTTAAAGTTAGGAATAGTTTTTTTATGACTAAAATTATTTGGAGGAAAATTATCATCTTGTTAAATTAAAAAGAAATAACCCACATTGAATAAATTGAAAAAGATTTAGAAAAAATTTAAAGAAATTTGAGGGCATTTTTATCCTTTCTCATATTTATCCATGGATTACTAGTCCCATCAAATAGGGTGTATTAGTTATATACCCTATAATATCATGTAAGATGTATAAATAATACATATACTAGTTATACACTGCTTCAAATTTGCTACCAAATAATGTATTAAATAACATCATACTTTAATCCATGGATTATCAAAATAATACACCTATCAAACGGCTCCTTATTTATTGATTTTGAATTGATAAACAAACAAATTAAAATTGAAATGAATGATAAAAAAATGTATTACATATCTTAATTGGTTTAAACAGTCCAACTACAAATAACAATATATTTATTATTTTTGAGAATCGTCAATATAATGAAATATGATGAAAATATTAATTTCATTCTTTTCATAGTAAAATATCTAAAATAATTGCAATTACCATCATATATCAAAGATTAATTGTATTTCACTATTAACAATTATTTTTAATATTTCATAATTAATTTAAAATATGTTAATATGATATGATAAAAAAATTAAAATTGAAAGCTTATTATTTTAAATGAATAAGTTAATATTATTTAATATTATTAACGAAGTATTCCTCGCATCGTGTGGGTACTTATACTAGTTTATACTCATAAGTTCTAAAAGTTATTAAAATTATTCATAACTTTGTTCTATAAATAACAAACATGTTTCATTGATAAAATAATTTTATACATTATAGTTTCTAATCCACAAAGGAGAATTCAATTTTCTATTTTCATTATTTTTAACAAGTGCCATACAATAATATTATTACATACTTGAGTTAAATAATAAGGTTTATTAATGAGGTTAGTTGACAAATAGATATTAGTTGGGATTAATAAATGGTGTGACATTTTTATAAACTATAAAGATTTGGAGTAAAGTTTTAATTTTTAAAAGTTTTCAAACAATAGAATTTGGTTGAGAATTTGAATTATTTGTCAAAAATGTTAATCAGAAATATTTGTCAAATAATAATAAATTATATGATCAAATGCTTTTTGAAAAAGTTAGACACACAGGTCTTTATTTTGAAGAATCTTAGACAATATATTCTGAGTTAAATTTCTTACCCAAAAATATGTAAAAAAAATTATAAACACCAGGTGTATACACCCAACCGAGTTAAGTTAACAATAGATATTAACTAAGGTACATTTAAAAAAGAAAGTAAATTTAAACATAATACTTTAAATCAAGAAATTAAAAATAAAAACTGAAGGAAAATTCAATAATCCAAATACCCTAAGTAATTAAAAAAGGAAGGAAGCTACAGTTAATAACCTAATAGAATTGCTGTCATCTAAGAATTGCCGTTAAAGCAATAAAAGTAATTGCCATCATCCAATAACCCTAGTGGCATATTGTTACACTGCATCAACATTGGTGTGATTAGGAGTTCAAGAAATTGACTTAGAGCAGGTAATTCTTTAACTTCATAATTAACATATCAAGTACTTTAAAAAATTGAAATCAACGAAGAAAAAAAAAACTAGAAACCTTATATATGCAGTAAATGTTACTATTCTTTTGTAATATCACTTTAGCTGTACATGATGTAAATATTTTTCTTCTTGTTTGAAATATCAAAATGTCAACTTTTGATAAGACAAATAATGTTGAGAGTGACAAAGAATTATTAGAAGATATTAACGTGCAAGATGAGGACAAGGAAAAAATACAAGATGAGGTTGACGAAGATGGCATAACTGAATTAGAAGGAAAAATGAAAAATCAAATTGTGAAAGACGAAGAAGAAGCTTATACCTTATATTGTGAATATGCACAATCCAAAGGTTTTGGTGTACGAAAGGATAAACAATATTATTTTCAAGGTAGTTCAGTGATTAGAGAAAAACGTTTCGTATGTTATAGACTTGGAGAGAAAGAAGAAAGGCCAAGAAAAGCCAATAAGGCATCTTTCAGTCATATAGACACGCGATCAAATTGTCCTGCAATGGTAAGCTTTAAGAGTCAAACTCCTAATAATCCTTTCATGGTGGATAGATTTGTTATGAAGCATAACCATGAGATGGCTTCCCCCAAAAAGGGACACTTGCTAAGATCAGCTCATTCGATAACTAAAACCAAAAAGTTAGTTATTGAAAATATGGTTAATGCTGGTATAAAGTCAACCGCAACTTATTCTTACTTGGTAGAAGAAGCTGGAGGGGATGATGTTTTAGGCTATTCAAAGAAGGATTGTTTCAATTTTATACATCAGTTAATGAAATCTAAGGTGGAAGTTGAAGATGCTCAAAGTGTTGTTAATAAATTTAATAATAGAGAAGCGAGTGATACTCATCTTGCCGATTCATCAGACAAAAAAGCACATCCAAAAATTATATTCTGCCATGAACGTACAATCCATGCGTGATCTTGTTAATTAACGACTATAATGATTTGAATATTCACGTTTCTGCTGCTTTGGATGATCCTTTACAACCTGCCTAGTGAGAAAATTCAAGGAGTTACTGGTATTATTTTGGTTACTAGTAAAAGGGTAGGCATAGCAATTTATAAAAATAATGATAAATTTATAAAGTAAGTAAAAATGATGAGAAATTCATAAAGTAGCATGGTTAACTATGGTTAAGTATTAATACTTATATTTAAATAATATGCCAAGTGTCATTTATCTATTAGTTGGGTGTATACACCCGGTGCGTGTAATTTTTTTCCCAAAAATATCTCACTTATTTTTTTGGCATAACTTCAAATATATACAATAAAGTATTGATTTACAACAAATATAACCATGTTTTAATTAGAAAAAAATAACCAAAAAGTCAAAAAAAAATTGCATTTTAGCCACGATCCGTGGCTAAATGACCCTTTTTTTAACTAATAATTTTATTAATCACTAAAAAAAAATCATAGATAACTTCTTGAACGTTATATATGATAGTTATGCAGTGTACGTTTAATGTGTATGTAATGTATCGATATTGTATGGTAATACAGTGTATATGTAATGTATTGATACTATATACATAGTGTATAAACATGTATATATGGCATATAAATATGTACAATAAAAAATGACCGCATGTATATATAATGTATAGATCATGTATAAATAGTGTATATAGATGTATAACTATGTATCAACAATATGTACATATATATCCTAAATCAACTAGTGGCATTTTGCAATTTACATATTTATATCTTCACAAAATGTCTCTACTTCTGCTTCATTCTAATACATACTAACAAATAAGCAAAAGCCAACCAAAACTGGATAAGTGCCAATTTCACAAACCATCACTAAATACCTAAAAGAAATAGTAAACATCATGTACAAGACAAAATGTATTTGTTGCGATCAAACAAGGACAAGGAAGAAAGGGAAAACCTTAATTTTACATAACACTCAATTTGCGTTAGCTGGATATACAAGACAACGACTTGACAATTCTCTTCATATGTCGATACCGAAGAATTCAAATAAAAGCAATGAAAAACTTTAGTGCCCAGAGATCTCACATAATTCACGACGATATTGGCTCATATGGAACCCACATATAAAAAAGAAAAAGTAACATAAACGTGCACCTTAACTTATTGTATTTACACAAATTTTTACTCTTATGAAGTAATTATAAGAATTTCAACTAATTATGTATCTTCATTGGATGTATCAGGAGCTAATTATGTATCTTGACAAACTTAAAATTGGAAAAATATATTGGAAGCTAATTATGTATCATTATAAAGGAAAAAAAATATATCTTCGTTGGATGTATCGGGAGCTAATTATGTATCTCGACAGATCCAAAATTGAGATTTCAGTAATTATATAAATGTCTGAATTTTCTGTAATTATACTCCAAAATGTCGAGATTTATGTTGTTTGCCCCGCAAAAAAAATGCAAATTTTAGTAGAGTGGATGATCATCTGAGCATTCATTTGTTACAGAAAATTAAAGCTAGTGAAGTCTTTCAATCGCGACTAACTCAAAATCTCCTCTAAATTGTCTCAAATTTTAGATATGAGCTCCTCTCGATATTTTGAGTCTTTCAGTATATAATTCGCTTGAAACGATTCACGTTTGCGACCCGTCAAATTTTTAAATCAAGCTTTAAAACTTTAATGATTGAAAGGAGGAGGAGGAGGAGGAAGGAAGAAGAAGAAGGAAGAAACCATTAAGGGTTGAAGTATAAGGAAAAAAAGACATAGTATTTTAATAAAATTGGTCTAATTTTCTTATTAATAAAGATGACCGAGTGGTCATTTTTCATAATTATTTCTACTTTACTACAAAAATTGGCTATTCGCCCAAACTTATTTACGAAAAATGGCCAGTCAAACCAAAAATATTTACATAAAATGGCCATTTGACCTTTGTTATTGCACCTGAAATGTATATTGCTTCTTTTCTCTTCTGTTTTCTTTCTTTCTCACGTTCCATAATCTTTTCTTGCTACAATGTATAAGTATTATATAAACAGTGTATATAAATATATACACATTATACATAATTATACATTATATGTATACATAATTTATACATGATTATATATTATATATATTAATGATATATTATATATATCATTACATGTACATGCGGTCTACATGCAAAGATCCATGTGATATACATACGGTCATTTTTATTGAACCTCTTTTTTAGCAGTAGAACATTTACCTGAGAATCCCAACTAATTCTTACAAAAAAATGTGGGTTGCAAAATATTAATCTATTACGGTAAGGATGATTAAGAGCGCGCTAAGGGCGTATTTAGATTTATTTATTAAGTATTTTAAAACTAAAATAGATTTTAAGCACCTTTAAAGTGTTTGGGTAAAATAAAATGTGTTTTAAAGCAAAAAAAAGGCAAAAATAAGTTAAAAGTCATAAGTTAGAATTCCTAATATTTGTTGAAAACATTAGCAGCCATAAATATTTGTTGACAAAAACTGAGTCTTGTGGGTTGATTAGAAACTTAGTAACTTGTGTAATCCAATTTTTTTCTACAAATCTAAGGTAAGAATTCCTCTAATTTGATATTGATTTCATGGTTTCTTGACTCAGAACTCCTAAATCATTGTGGGTCAATTGTAGCCCCAAAATTGAGTGATTGACTCAAATTATTTGAGGGTTTTAACTCCCAAAAGCTAATTAGGCTATGGGTTGGTCTTGGAAACTCCTTTCCAAGGGTGAAGCCCAATTGGGGTTTTGGTGTCCATTTGAAACCCATGGCACAACGGTGCTATAATGGGTATTGTCATTCTTGTTGTAATGCTTAGATTGTATTGTTGATAGCATTGCTTGTGGAAGAGGAAGCTTCACAGAAAGGAAAGAAAAAACTCATTGGTTCGTAAGTTGCTTGGATTCAAGGTAGGTTAGGCTTACCCGTAGTCTAGATTGAGCTTGTTTGTAATATAATCATTGATATCTTGTGAGATTGGGCGGGGAATTTAGACGATAGTTGATTAAATGGTGAACTTGGGATTTATTAATTTCTATAGGCCATGGATTTGTAAGGTATGTTATTTGACCCTTAGTCTAGGACCTTAGTTAGCTTAATTCTGGTCTCATGACTAGTGTGAGAACAATATAGTTGTTCTAAGTAGACATGAATGGTATACTTCTCTATCCTTAGGAGTGTATTGACCTATATACTACCTAGATAGGAGATGACCTTGGTGTTGGGTTGACTTAGGGAGGATTCGTGAAGAGACTTTCCTTATGGACCTAGAAAGGATTAGTAAGCCCTTATGGTGAGGTATGGTTGACCTAGCTTAATTCCGGGTAGAAGCTAGACTTGTGGTAGTAAGCTTGGCATTCTCGAAATTTAGAAGTGGGCTTGACCCACCTTAAGCTTGGATTAAGTAAATGCTTAGCGACCTAGATATGTGGTGATTATCTAAACTATTTGTACATAGGAGTTGTGGTGGTTGAAATCGATTATCGAATTATCTTGTGATCATGACTTGAATAATCTTGTTAAGTGACTATTGTGCATGCCTTGTAAATACTCATACTCATGTTGATGCTCATATTACGTGTGAAGCTTATTAGTAAGGTAAAATGGCAAGTGTTATCCCACATCCCTACTTCTTTATATATTGTAAGCTTTTGTGTATGCTTATTGGTTTGGCTATGCATGTGAATGTATGTTGTGTATCCAGAGAAATATTTGACATTATGATGATGCCTGGTTCAGGTCCGGAAGAATATGTGATACTATGATGATGCTCGGTGAATCTGAAGAAATATGTGATATTATGATGATGCCTGGTTCGAGTGTGAAGGAATATGTGATATTATGATGATGCCCGGTGAATCCTAAGAAATATATGATATTATAATGATGTCCGGTTCGAGTCTGGAGGAATATGTGATATTATGATGATGCCCGGTAAATCCAGAGGAATATGTGATATTATGATGATGCCCAGTTCGAGTCCAAAGAATTGTGTGATATTGTGATGATGCCTGATGAATTCGGAGAAATACATGATATTATGATGATGCCCGGTTTGATTCTAGAGGAATGTGTGATATTATGATAATGCCCGATGAATTTGGAGGAATATATTGATATTGTGATGATGCCAAGTGAATCCGAAAGAGGTAAGAACATTATGATGTCGTGTGAGGCAAATTTACTTATATGCATTGATATTTGTAAGGTTAGGCCGTGTGGAGCCAGCCGCCTATGTGCTGGAATTATGAGGTCTCTCTTGGTAAATTGTTAGTCGTTTTTTGTTTCAGATCACTATATAAGAGGTGTGAACCTTGTTGATGCTAAATTAGCTACTAGAGGAAATTTATGCGTAATATTGAGTTAAGACTTAGCGTTATGTGTAAACTAGCATAATAATTCAAGGGCTAACCTAATATATACTTGACTTGAATAAGAGGTTATATTATAAAATCTTGCCTAGTAATATGGCTTATGTGATAACTAGCTACTTCTAAAATATATGATTATTATTTGGAACCTAGAAACCTAGTAAACTAGTTGGTGGACTTTACTTGATTAAAATATAGAAACTAGTCCTTAAGATTGTGACATGCTTAGTGATGATGGATCTAATATTGCGTGATGGTTAGTTAAATTATCTCCTAACATGTGAAGTTTAGATGACTTAGTTGATAACTCATGTCATGATGATACTAGTTAAAGAATGGCCTTATGATAGTTGAATAACCTATACTATAGGTGGCTTGTAGTTTTTTCCTAACTTGATGACTAGTGATTTTAAGACATGTAATCTTTTTACTTTTGGAAAAGATAAGGTTAATTAGTATGGATTTTGCAGTATTTATCAATGAATTATAGAATTAATGATTATATGACTATGCTATAACAATGTTTCTTTCTTTATGTTGGATTACGGTATGATTATTTGGAAGTGGATTTCGGTAATGAGCCATGGCGGGGTTATGCTACCCGCGATTTACGGTAAATTGATGGAGTATTTATGCTTTATTGTATTATTAGTTGTATTGTTTGGTGTACTCTCCGGTGGAATGGGACACCGTGATGAGCTTTGTTGTGCTCTCTTTTGTGTACTTCCCGGTGGTATGGGATGTCGTGGTAAGTTCTTGTGTTTATGTTCTAAAGATGGTTGTGATGGTTATGACAAGTAGATGCTTTGCAATTGTGTATATGGCTTTATGTTTTCGAAATGATACTCAGTTGTTATGGAGATTATGAGGTATATTGAGATAATATGTCATGTTATTACTTTAGTAGTATAGATATCGTTACAGTAGTACAAACAGATTCGGGTTCGATCCTATCCCTTGACTTTAAGATCATTTTCTTACTTTATATCGTCTTTATATTATATTTGAGCTCAGTCGGCCGATGATGTCAATCGAGTACCCGTGTTTTGGTACTTATACTACATTTCTGTACCTTTTTGGTGCAGACCCAGGTTGTTGCCGTCGTTGAGCTAGTTTGTGCGAGTTGACTATTCGGAGACAGGGTGAGCTCTTGGAGATCGAGTTGCCCTCTTTCCCCTTTATCCTTATTGATCTTTTGCTTTCGAGACAAATGTATGAGATTATTTAGGACATTGTAGATTCTGAGATTGTAAATTCCTCTTGTCAAGTTTAGAAGCTCTTGTATTAATACTATCAGGTCATGGGATTTATGTTTAAATATCGGCTGTCCTTAGTTGTGAAATATTGTTGTTATATATTGTGTTCACATATAGTTTCCAAGTGGAAAGTTCTTACCAAGGTAACCCATTGCAATAGCTCCGAGTTACGGTATTGGCTTTCCTACCGGTGAGATGTGGTAAGTGCCATCATGACTCAAAAATTGGATCGGGACAAATTGGTATCAGAGCCTAGGTTTCAGTGATATTATTAATACAAGATAAAATGTCTAATAGAGTCCTGCAGATCGGAACGTTGACGTCCGTTTACTATCTTCAGGAGGCTATGTGACATTCTTAGGAGTCCTTCAATTTTTTTTCATTCATATCATGCTAAGAGTCTGAGTTGGTTTGTGGTATATTTTCAATAACTCAAAATTAGTCATGGGGGTTGATTAGGAGCTTAATTATCATTTTGTATCGCAATTATCTTCAAGATTAAGGCAAGGATTTCTTGAATTCATGCCTGAATTTCTTCGTTTGGACCCAAAATCCCAATTTAGCTTAGGGCTTGATTTTAGCCCAAAGTATGTTTAGTTTTCACCCATTCTTTAAGGGTTATGATTCCTTGTTCACATGTGAACATTGGGTTGGCCTCAAAAACGTGTTTTTCGTATGTGGGACCCATTTGAGGTTTTGGTGTCGTTTTTGGATCCGGCGCACAATAGTGCAATATGGGTATCATTAGACTCGTATTAATGAGTAGATTATGATTTTAATAGTGTGATGGCATTTTGAGGAATGTAAAGTGAAGATGAGCATGTGGTGCATGAAGTGAGGTTTTGTGATTTTGCCTTGAGTAGGCTTCTATCTACTTTTCTTCATAGATGATGTATGATATATGTTGCGTGTGAATATGGATGTTAGTATTGACTATGATTAGTATAAATTGACCTTGATTGTTGATGTTTATGGAATAGATGAGGGTTTTGGACCCGTAAGATGGCATGTGTATGACCCTTTTGTATCCTATTACCTTCCCTCTTTAGTTTAGATTAGTTATAGCATGGATATGATATAATGCTATGTTTGGAATATGGTTTTAGCATTTGAAGCATGATTTGTATATTTAGCCTTATTGGGCTAGTGTGGTAGTCTTGAAACCGTAAGTTGGGTAGAGTTAGCTTGAGTGCTCTTGTTTTTAGTTAAGTTGCTATCTTAGGCTTGGATATTCTTACTTGACATCTAAAAGATGAACTAGATACCTTAGCCTAGTTTGGGGTATAGTATGCCTGATTATGGAAATTGTGGATTAGAAGTGGGATCATTCGGCCCATTTAAGCCTAAGTTTGTGTTAAGTCCTGTGGACTTAGTTGTGGATATTAGACATAGATGAGGCTAGTAAACCTTAGAATAAGGTTACTTCGTAACTTGGTAACTTCTATTGATATTCCTGGATTGTGGCTTTTGAGTTATGGTTATGATACTCCTTATGGAAGTGATATTGGGCATTTAGAGATGATATTCCTCCTAGATACATTATGTGGACTATAGAGATGTTATTTTCTCTTAGACTTGATGGTTGGCCTATAGAGATGCTATTTTCTCTTAGACTTGATAATTGACCTATAGAGTTACTATTTTCTTTAGTCATAATTGTTGGTCCTCTAGAGACGATGTTCCTCTTGGATATGTAAATTAGCCTAGAAAAGTGATATTCCTCGTTGTCATGTTATATGACCTATTGATATATGATATCCTATAGACAATCACATGTATATCTATATTATTTCTCTTAAATGTGAGATGCCTTTTGTGTGAGAGATGATGACATGCTTATCAATATTATGCCTCCTATATATGAGATTATTAGGGATATGCTACGGCTTATAAATATGACTATTGATATAAGTTTCGGATATGTGTATGGGCCTAAGGCCATGATTATGATGTTGTGATTATTTCAGATAAATTAATAGGACAAGGGCCGTATTATGATATTGATTGAATAGTCGAGAAGTATTTATCATTATAAATGATGTGATTACAATTTATGAATATAAATATGTATATGATTGTATACTCATCTCTCTGATATGGGATGGAGGAAGATGCGGTATGTTGCTTACGACTTTATTGATTGAATATTGGTGATGACATGCATAGATTTGGTATATTTGTGATTATTATATCGGCAACTTATGTGATTCTAGATGAAATATGATCTTATGATTGTTCTGATTAATTGAGGGTTACACTATGTGGTAGTTAGTTTTCTTTTAGGAGACTATAACACTTGGTGGCTAGGAATCAAATGTATTAGTTAATGAGTCTTGCTTAGTCGAAATATGGTAGCTATTGATGGTTGATGCGTGGCTAATGATGATGTTGGGTTGGGCATAGGTGAAGATTAGTGATATTGATGACTAAGTTTATAATGTCGATTAGTTGTCAAATGAGAGGTTATGTATTAATGAGTCTAGATAATAACTTATGTCGGTAATAAAGAGTTGTTTAGTTAATAATGTAGAATATTTGCTAAATCATTGATTAATGAATAGTTAAATAATGATTAGTTTGTTAGCGATGGTTATTTAATGAATGATGTTAGTTAATAAAAGATAGTTAGGTGATAAGTAGTAATGTATTGTCTAGTAATGATTAACAGATGTAGGATGAGTAGTTGATAATAATGAATGGTGGATAAATGGTGATTATGGTCTAGCGAACCTTGGCTAGATATTAGATATTGGCTATTTAATAAATAATGGTTAGTTGCTATCCCCTGAATAAGGATAATATTTAGACAAATAACTAGAGGTCACGTGATGACGAGCAAACTAGTGGTTTCATTTCAAATAACGTTGATTAGCTGATAACGCATAGTTGGAAAGTAATGTCTAGATAGATACTTTATGGTGATACGATTATGTTCATGATTATATTAGTATATGTTATTCCATAATGGTTATTATGATGATATTGATAACCGGCAAAGTCGGAGGATACTATTGTGATGATATTGATACCCACCAAAGCTGGAGGATATTATTGTGATGATATTGATACCCGACAAAGCTGGAGGATACTGTTGTAATGATATCGATACCCGGCAAGGCTGGAGGATACTATTGTGATGATATTGATACCCAGCAAGGATGGAGGATACTACTGTGATGATATAGATACCCAACAAGGTCGGAGAATGCTATTGTGATTATATTGATACCCGGCAGGGCGGAAGGATATTATGACGATACGTTGATACCCGACAAGGTTGGAGGTTGATTGTGATAATAATGATCATGGTGATGAAAATTATGATGAGTTATGATATTGATTGTGTACCTTGGATTCATTCCTGCATGTGCATCGCCTATCACCAGTATGCACCTATGTCTATCAGCCAGTATGGGATGGTTGCATGGATATGGGTGAAGAATATACTTTATGTTGTTATGTGTTGATTGAACCTTTAGATTTTGGGGTGGTGGGGGTATGTATAGGCTCGGCTAGGTATTTGATTGCCCGGAGTAGCCGGTTATTCATGTCGTTATTGATATTGTTGTTATCATTGTTATGATCATTATTATGGCTAGCTTATGATAGATTTGTAATTGATTCAGTTTTGGGATTTAAGGTACATTTTCGGCATCTCCTATCTTATGATTGCATTATTATGTATGATTATTTCATGTCTAGCCATGTGGATTAGAAATTCCGAGTATGATAGTATTTAAATCCTTATAAGTGTTATAATGAGGTCTTAAATGAGAATATAATGATATAGGTTATGCTTTGAGATGACCTCATATTTATATATATAAATATTATATATATATATATATATATATGTAGATATGGTACTACCGTATATCCCTTCCTTCGTTGTTCATTTTGTATAGTCGTTACTTCGCCTTGTATATTACTATATATCTTTTTTTCGCTCCTTATTTGTATATATACCTGCGATATATGGTATAGCATTGACGAATATTGAATATAGCTGGAATAAGATAGTTCACCTTGATACTTCCTTAGTCTTATTATGTTGTACTCTTGGATATAAATAGGATAGTTTTCCCTTATTATTCTCATTGACTTATTATATGATTTCTAGACTATTGGGTGTAGTTTTCATTCTGTTTATATGCTATGTATATCTGCTTTGATCCTTTTGAGGTTCTCAGCGGGCGAGGTGTCCTATGAGTTAGCTTTACCTTCAGATTTTGTAGTTGTTTATCCAGTTTTCCATGTCTCCATGCTGCAAAAGTATATTCCTGAACTATCTCATGTGCTTAAGTGGGACTCAATCCAATTAGATGGGCAGTAGGTCTTTGTAGAGGAGTCCGTCCTTATTTTGGCTAGTGATGTGAGACAGTTGCGTACTAGAGAGATTCTTGTAGTTAAGGTTTAGTGGAGGAACCGCCCAGTGGAGGAGGCCACTTAGGCGTTAGAGAGCGAGATGCGAGCCCAGTATCCTCACCTATTCGAGACTTCAGGCATTTCCTCATCTTTAACTTTCAGGGATGAAAGTTCCTTAGTAGTAAGGTTGTACTGACCTTGCAGGTCATTTTCCATATTCCCACTTATTTTCATTATTAGAGCTTTTCTATAGCTGCCCAAAGTCATTTATGACTTGTTGGAACTGATAGTTCGGTTACCGGGTAGTTCGTTGGTTTTCAAAACCAATTTCCCATTTAGAAGTCTTCGTCGATTCCAAATGGCCGCTGAATGAAAAATTCAGTAAAATAATTTTGAATGCAAATTTAGACTACATCAACAGCTATGTAATATCAATTTTAGGATAGGTAAACCCTTGGTATGGATCTCACAACACCCGAGCTCATTTCGACCCATTAGTCGAAAAGTTAAAAATAGGAATATATGAGTATGGGACCCACAAGTGGTTTAAATGACATTGGATGGAAAATCCGACTTCACCAATACATTTGAAATGTCGAATTTAGTGGGTTAACAAAGTTCGTTTATGAAAAACAGAGTCTGAATGAGTCCGGGAAGCCAAAAATAAGTTTTGACCTTGCGAGCTCATCAAAACTCATATAAAAGGATCTTTATGCCTGATTTTTGAGACATTCTTCAGCATTATGAAAACACTAGCAACCATAAATATTTGTTGACAAAAAAAGAGTATTGTGGGTTGATTAGAAGCTTAGCAACTTGTGTAATCCAATTTTTTTCTATAAATCTAAGGTAAGAATTCCTCTAATTTGACATCGATTTCATGATTTCTTGACTCAAAACCCCTAAATAATTATGGGTCAATTATAGCCCCAAAATTGAGTGATTGACTCAAATTACTTGAGGTTTTCAACTCCCTAAAGATAATTAAGCTATGGGTTGGTCTTGGAAACTCCTTTCCAAGGGTAAAACCCAATTGGGGTTTTGGTGTCTATTTGAAACCCATGGCACAATGGTGCTATAATGGGTATTATCATTCTTGTTGTGATGCTTAGATTGTATTGTTGATAGCATTGCTTGTGGATAAGGAAGCTTCTCAGAAAGAAAAGGAAAAAACTCATTGGTTCATAGTTGTTTGGACTCAAGGTAGGTTAAGCTTACCCGTAGTCTAGATTGAGATTCTTTGTAATGTAATCATTGATATCTTGCGAGATTGGGCAGGGAATTTAGATGATAGTTGATTAAATGGTGAACTTGGTATTTATTAATTGCTATAGGCCATGGATTTGTAAGGTATGATGTTTGACCCTTAGTCTAGGACCTTAGTTAGCTTAATTGTGGTCTCATGACTAGTGTGAGAACACTATAGTTGCTCTAAGTAGACATGAATGGTATAATTCTCTATTCTTAGGAGTGTATTGATCTATATAATGCCTAGATAGGAGATTACCTTGGTGTTGGGCTGACTTAGGAAGGATTTGTGAAGAGACTTTCCCTATGGACCTAGAAAGGATTGGTAATCCCTTATGGTGAGGTATGGTGACCTAGCTTAATTTCGGTAGAAGCTAGATTTGTGGTAGTAAGCTTGGCATTTTTGGAAGTTAGAAGTGGGACTTGACCCACCTTAAGCTTGGGCTAAGTAAATGCTTAGCGACTTAGATACGTGGTGATTGTCTAAACTATTTGTACAAATGAGTTGTGATGATTGAAATCGATTATCGGATTATCTTGTGATAATGACTTGAATAATCTTGTTAAGTGACTATTATGCATGCCTTGTAAATACTCACGCTCTTGTTGATGCTCATATTACGTGTGAAGCTTATTAGTAAGGTAAAATGACAAGTGTTATCCCATATCCCTACATCTTTATATATTGTGAGCTTGTGTGTATGCTTATTGGTTTGGTTATGCATGTGGATGTATGTTCTATATTCGGAGAAATATGTGATATTATGATGATGCCCGGTTCGAGTCCGAAGGAATATGTGATATTATGATGATGCCCGGTGAATCCAGAGAAATATCTGATATTATGATGATGCCCAATTCGAGTTCGGAGGAATATATGATATTATGATGAGGCCCGATGAATTCGAAGAAATATATGATATTATGATGATGACCGATTCGAGTCCGGAGGAATATGTGATATTATGATGATGCTCGGTGAATAGGATTGGGCATAAATACCGAAAAAGTGAAAAAAATCGAAAAACCGAACCAAAATTTAATTTTGGTTTGGGTTTTTCGATTTTTTTGATTGATTTCAGTTTTCAATTTTTAAATTTCGGTTAAACGGTTCAATTTTCAGTTTTCTTAAAAAAAAATTTGGTTAAACCGAAGGACCAAAAATCGAAATTATATAAATAATATTATAATATATATATATATATGTATTATTAATTTATTATATATAATATATATATATATATTATTAATATATTATATTAAATATATATTCATTTTAGTAACCCTAATTCCAACTCCAAGGCGCCTAAATCCCTAAACAGTAAACATATTACCATTCACTAAGCAATTCGCAAGAAATTTATGAGTTTTGTGTTTGTTTTGTGGACAGGACTATTTATGGAAATTTATATATAAAGATCAATGACATTATGTATTATGTTAAGCTTATTATTATTTTATTTTGTTTCATTCATGTTGAGTTACTTATAGTTATTTATATTTGGGAATGAAAAATAGATTTGAAAAAAAATATTTTTCTTAAAAAAATCATTAATTTTAAACGCTCAGTTATGAAAAAGAGAGGCTCTCTACTTTAATATTTCAAACCGAAATAAAAATTTAAAATAATCGAACCAAACCGATTTTATTTCTGTTTGGTTATGGTTGTCATTTTTGTCAATCCAAAAACCGATAAATCGAACTGATATTAAACAATCAGACCGAACCGACCGAACGCCCACCCCTACCGGTGAATTCGGAGGAATATGTGATATTATGATGATGCCTGGTTCGAGTCCGGAGGAATGTGTGATATTATGATGATGTCCGATGAATTTGAAAGAATACGTGATATTATGATGATGCCCGGGTCGAGTTTGCAGGAATGTGTGATATTATGATAATGCCCAATGAATTTAAGAGGAATATGTTGATATTGTGATGATACCCGGTAAATTCGAAAGAGGTAAGAACATGATGATTTCGTGTGGGGCAAATTTACTTATATGCATTGATATTTATAAGGTTAGGCCGTGTGGGACCAATCACCTGTGTGCTTGAATTATGAGGTCCCTCTTGGTAAATGGTTAGTCGTTTCTAGTTCCAAATCACTATATAAGAGGTGTGACCCTTGTTGATGCTAAATTAGCTACTAGAGAAAATTTATGTCTAATATTGAGTTAAGACTTAGCGTTATGTGTAAACTTGCATAAAAATTAATGGCGAACCTAATATATATACTTGACTTGAATAAGAGGTTATATTATGAAATCTTTCCTAGTAAGATGACTTATGTGATAACTAGCTACTTCTAAAATATATGATTATTATTGGAACCTAGAAACCTAGTAAACTAGTTGGTGGATCTTACTTGATTAAAATATAGAAACTAGTCCTTAAGATTGTGACATGCTTAGAGATGATGGATCTAGTATTGAGTGGTGGTTAGTTAAATTATCTCTTAACATGTGAAGTTGAGATGACTTAGTTGATAACTCATGTCATGATGATGCTAGTTAAAGAATGACCTTATGATAGTCGAGTAACCTATACTATGGGTGACTTGGAGTTTTTCTCCAACTTGATGACTAGTGATTTTAAGACATGTAATCTTTTGATTTTGGAAAAATAAGATTAATTAGTATGGATTTTATGGTATTTATCAATGAATTATAGAATTAATGATTACATACTTATGCTATGACAATGTTGCTTTCTTTATGTTGGATTACGGTATGGGTATTTGGAAGTGGATTTTGATAATGAGCCATGGCGGGGTTATGCTACCTGCGATTTTTAGTAAATTGATGGAGTAGTTGTGCTTTATTGTATTATTAGTTGTATTATTTGGTGTACTCTCCGGTGGTATGCGACGCCGTGATGAGTTCTTTGTTGTGCTCTCTTTCGTGTACTTCCCGACGGTATGGGACGTCGTGGTAAGTTCTTGTGCTTATGTTCTAAAGATGGTTGATGGTGATTATGGCAAGTAGATGCTTTACGATTGTGTATATGGCTTTACATTTTCGAAATGATACTCAGTTTTTATGGAGATTATTGGGTATATTGAGATAGTATGTCATGTTATTGCTTTAGTAGTATAGATATTGTTACAGTGGTACAAGCATATTCAGGTTCGATCCTATCCCTTGACTTTAAGATCATTGTCTTACTTTATATCGTCTTTACATTATATTTGAGCTCAGTCGGCCGATGAGGCCTACTGAGTACCCGTGTTTTGGTACTCATACTATACTTCTGTACCTTTTTGGTGAAGACCCAGGTTCTAGTTGCCGCCGTTGAGCTAGTTCGTGCAAGTTGACTATTCAGAGACAGGGTGAGCTCTTGGAGATCGAGTTGCCCTCTTGCCCCTCTATCCATATTTGTCTTTTGCTTTCGAGACAAATGTATGAGATTATTTAGGATATTTTAGATTTCAAGATTGTAAATGCCTCTTGTCAACATTAGAAGATCTTGTATTAATACTATCAAGTCGTGGGATTTGTGTTTGAATATCGGTTGTCCTTAGTTGTGAAATGTTGTTGTTATATATTGTGTTCACATATAGGGTCCAAGTTGGACGTTCTTATCAAGGTAACCCATTGCAATAGCTCCGAGTTACGGTATTGTCTTACCTACCGGTGGGATGTGGTAGGTGCCATCATGACTCAAAAATTAGGTTGTGACATCTCCATTTTTATTTTCTTTCTTTTCTTGATTTATCAACTTTTATTTGTCCAATAATACTTGTCCATTATTCTAAAATAAATGTTCAATAATACTTATACAGTTTAAAAAATTAATAAATAATTTATTCATTTCTATTTATTGATTAGCCTTAATTATTAATAAGGTAGATTTTTTAATTCATTTTCATACACTTTGAAGTTATAAATCAAAGTGAGGCTTTCAATAGCTAATAATGGCTAAACACCTCCCTCAATTACCCCCATTTTATCCTTTATCCTTTATACCTTTCAACAAAAATTTTCTCAATTGTCAAATGATATAGTGAGCATATAACAACAACAACAACAACAAACCCAGTGTATTCCCACCTAGTGGGGTCTGGGGGGGGTGAGATGTACGTAGTCCATATGTTTTGAAGAAATGAAAAAGAATAAAAAAAGAAATTGATACACACTTATCCAAGAAACAACTTAAAAGTTCTAATATTGTTAACTTTGAAGGTTCCAATAGTGATACACACCTATCGAAGAAACTACTTGAAAGTTCTAATATTGGTAACATTGAAGGTTCCAATATTGTGAATAAGAACGTTAAAGATTCAAAATCAAAGTTCTGAATATAAAAAATTGTAGTATAAGATGAAAAAATTATGAAAATTTTGGCTTCAGGTCTTTATTTTTCTTCAATGGAATTTGTAAAACTTGTTGTGTGAACCCAATTTTATTTATTGGGTTGGAAAGTTCAAGGAGCTTTTAGTTGGTACAACTTTTCTAGAAGCTTTAATTGATTAAAATGATTTGCAAGATTTATAATTGCTAGGAATGATATTGTAAAATTACTCCTATTATTTATTATTTTAAGAGAAGTCGTCAAAATACCCCTAAACTTGTTTGTCAAACTTATTTTAACACTTTAACTTTACGAATAATTATTTACCCCTAAACAACTTTCAAATGAATTAAATACAACCTTAAAATCATAATCTCACTCTCACAACGAAGAGTGCACTACATACGCGCCATGTCATTACCACATCAACGCAATATCATTGTCACGTAAAAAATTACTATTTTTTCTTTTTTAAAAACTCAATTCCACATTATATATATATATATATATACATATATATATATATATATATATATATATTCACACCTCATTTTCTTTCTTCTTCAGACCACCTTCCACCCCCACCCCACCCCTATCTTTCTTTCTTGTCCTCCGTCAAACCTACCGCCCCCACCCCCACCCCCACCCCCACATCTGCAAACACTGCCTCCCCCCCTTCCGCCACACTCTTTCTTTCTCCTCCCCCTTCAAATTCATTTACCCCCACCCCACCCCAACAAGCCAACCCCCACCCCTGCAAACACCACCCCCTCCCCTTCCTCAGCCCAACGCGAAGGTATTCATGAAAAAACAAAAATCATAGGTAGAACTCATCACAAGAATTTGGTAAGACTTTTGGGATTTTTCATTGAGGACAATCACTTTCTTTTGGGTTAAGATTAACCTCAATCAAATGCACAGTCCTCATACTTTTGCGAAAAATTGAATTGGTTATAATTTTTTTCTTCTTCTCAATAATGATTTTTTTAAAAAAAAATGTGTTAAAATTCATAAGTTTCTCATACACATTTTTTGTCTTTCTTGAAGAAATTGATGAAGTGTAATAGAAGTGGAAGTGGAAGATTAGAAGAAGGAGAAAAAGGATTGCAGTGGGGGTGTAAGAAAAAAGAACATAAGTGTGGGGGTGGGGGAGGGGAAGGAGCGAGGGTTGGGGAGCATTGAAGAAGAAAAGGTGTGTTGTATGTGTGTGTGTAATATATTTATATAATAAAAGTGATACATCTCCTTTTTTAAAATAAAACACACATTTTTTTTTTCTTTTTAAATGTCACGTCAGCATTAGGAGTGATATTAATTTATTTTATAATTATTAAGGGGGATAAATAAATATGTATTAACTTAAAGGTCTCAAGTAAATTGTGCGGACAAGTTTAAGGGGGAAATGATGACTTTTCTCGTATTTTTAATATGTGTGACAAGTCGATAGTGGACAAGTATTATTGGACGAAGTAATAAAAATGTCTAGAGAATTTTTGTCAATCTGATACATAAGTATGCATGGTAGTGTGTTCAAACTTTTATAAGAAATTAACCGAATCGTACCAATGTCGAAGAAAAACTGAGATGTATATACAATGTAACATTATTGTATGAATTATGTATAACTGTGTACATATAATGTATAACTATGTATCAAAGATGTATATACATCCAAAAACACTGTTATACAATATTTATACATTGTAACTGTTCGTCTTTCTTAACGAGCTGATTTTTTTTTGTTCAATCCATACCAGCTCAAATATTCTCTCAACAATCTCAAATTTTGGATATTAGCTATTCTCGATGTTTTGAGTCTTTAGATATATTATTCACTGAAAACAATTCACATTTGTCGCAAGTCAAATTTAATAATTGAGGTTCAAAGTTCTTTATTGGCGGATTTCAATGGACATCCAATTCAATTCTCCTCTAAATAGTCCCAAATTTTAGATATGAGTTTCTCTTGATATTGTGATTCTTTTGATATACTCCTTACACTCTGATTGTCGATGGATAAGTGGACTGAGAAACTTTGATATATTAAACAAAATAAAATAGGGTTTCCCCCGAAAAAATCCACTTATTGAACAAGCACTTAAAAATAACTCAAGATGACACATTACATAAAACAAGTTGTATTGTTTTGTGTGTGTGTCGTTGTTATATGTCATACATATTTAAAGAGTATACGTAAAGATTAGAATTCAATAACTTTAGCTTACTTCCCGTGATACGAACCAAAATGGAAATCATAAGACAAGAAAAGAGAAGAATAGATAGATAGACAAATAAAGAGGAAATCGTAGCAAACCAAAGGTATATTAAACCAATGACCCTCAAACGATAAATCCTACAATAGCACCTAATTCTTATGAAGACCCTTAGTGAAATTAATTGATTCGCAATTAACATTTCTCAAAAATCAACGAAGCTCCTAACAAGCTCAAAAACACTCAAAAGTGTATATCTTATCATCATTCATCAACTAAGGAAGAAATCCTCACTATTTATAGTCATGGATTATTATAACAAAATAGGTCTAAAATTGACCCCTAAATGCCAATGGCCTAAAAAACGATACTCCATTACCATCACTTCCTTCATGGTTGATTGCAAAACTCTTCTTCATCTCTAAAGTGTCACCAATTACCTTGAGTGGGAATCTTTGAGGTAATCCAGCTTGTATCATCCTCTCTTTCTTGAAAAGAATTTTCCTTTAAATTCTAGAGATCACCATTTTCATGATCAAGATTCTCGAGGAAATCCTTAGAATTGGTAGGATTCATCACTTTGTTGGCAAGCATGTTTGGAGTAGTGACATCCCTATCACATGGGTCCTGTCACGATTAAAAAATCCAAGGGTCATGATGGCACTTGTTGTGGCGTACCTTAACAAGTAAGTTGATCACCCAAACTGATACACAAGGGAGAAAATACAGAATTAAACCCAAGGCAAGGCATCTAGAATGAAACTGAACCATACAAATATAACAATAACAGAAAAAAAATACAAAATCAAAAATATTATACCAAACTCCCAAAACTTGGAGTCACAGTGTAAGAACTACTAATACAATCTATGAATCAAATACATACGAAAAATCCAATGGAAACAACTCTGTCTTTGAATACTAGTAAAGACATAGTCTAATACAGAAAGATAGAAGTGGACTTCAGATGGATGAAAATTCAACCGCTACCTTGAATAACTTCGAAGGAGCCCAAACCAACCAACGTGTGGCACACTCGAACTAGGACCTGCACCGAAAGGGAGCAGTAGGTGTGAGTACGGTCCATTTGTACTTAGTAGATATCATAGACCGACTGAGAAAAGTAGATAATAACGTTAACAAAAATACACACTAAGGGAATGCCACTTACAATCAGAAAAGGTCCCACAACGATAGCCCACACCGCTTGCACTAACAATTCTATAATACTCACATATATTGCAACAAAACACCAGGTAGGACCACACATACACATTATACCACATACAAGTAGAGCACAAAAGGATAACATATACAAGACCATCAAGTACAAGTAAAGTAAGATATAATAAAAAGATAGGTAACAAGTCAAGACAGACATACAATCACATCAAAAACATAATAAAATAAATACAATGAAAATGATGAGGATGATGATAATGATGTAATGCATGAGGTCGTCACACAACCTCTAAGACCGTCATATATTCTTCATGATGATGATGTAATACATGAGGTCATCACACAACCTCTGAGATCATCATACTGTCTCCATGACGATGATGTAATACACGAGGTCATCGCACAACCTTCGAGACCGTTGCACAGTCTCCATGTTCCCAGTGTTTCCAGAATTATTAGTATTTCTAGCATTTTCAGTATTTCAAGAGCACATACATAACATTAAGTACAACATACAACAACAAGCAACATATATAAAACATACAACAAACAAATAAAGCGTAAACAAGAAAGTGAAATTATGCGGGTGATGCCATAAGGATGATGATGCAATGTTCACAACCAACCGACTATGAGAAATATCCAATAACCAATCAATATACCATATGTGAGCCAATAATCCACTCAATATTTCCAACCCTTCATGAATCTCATCATAAACCATATGCCAAATGAGTAAAACACATCAAAATATTTCATTCATACCATATTAAGCTTTTTCATTAAACAAGATACACTAATTCCACATACACAAGACCAATAATATTATATAAGATCCCACATGGTCACACATAACACATAGTCTTTTGATTTCGCTACATAACATCAATATAGGCCCCACATGGGTACAACTCATTAATAAGGCTATTTTCACGATTAGTTCCCACACCCATAACATGATTTTATATCAACATTAACTACTCAGCCCAGTCTGGAAAAAGTAAGCCATAACCTACCTCGAATGCCGTAAATCAGAACAAAAGCCTTCAATTTACAATCTTAATCCTCAAGTACGGACCCAAAATTAACTAAAACATCAAAATATGGAATCTACGCATCAAAGAAAAGCCGACAATGCTCATATTGCCTATTTTCAAGTTAGGGTCAAAACAGACTCACCGAAATGAATTTTTGAGAAAGGAGGGCAAAATTGCAACTTTATTTCAAAAATATATTTCTCATATTTTTAGGACTCTACAGCTGAAATCCAAGCGAAAATGAGTTAAAAACAAGGTTCAAATCAAAGAAAAACTATTTTAAAACTTTATAGGGTAAAAATCTCCAAAATTCATTTAAAATCAAGAATTGAAGTTGTTTTGAAAATGAAATTGAGGGAACTGATAATTATGAAGTTAAAAACTCATCCAAGTGAAAAGCGTAGAAATTGGGGTTTAAATTTGAGATTTATAATTTTTAGGCCTTACGGGTCAAAATCCCCAAATTTCATACTTGATTCAAGTTTAAAACAAGAATTAGATTATAATGATCGAAGAAAATTATTGAAATGGATGTTATGGAGCTTAACCAAGCGTAGAAGTGGAAGAAATAGCTCAAAATCATGAAACCCTAAGCTCCAAGTCTAAAAAATGATGAAAAATAGCGAGAACCAGGTATTTATACAACTAGGCTTTGCGATTGTGGACCAGGGTCACGATCATGGTACCTAGTCTTTTAAGGGTATTCTGATCGTGGAAGAGGTATAGCGATCACGACACTCTATTTGCATGCCCAAACGTGATCACGATAGGAGCATCGCGATCGCGAGTGCACCAGCTAGGGACATGGTGCATTCCAAGTCTTCGCAAACCTCTCGGGATTGATCCAAAATTTTGTGAATGCAAACGAACTATGCTACCCTATAAAATTTAATGCTTAGCGCAATGTCGAAATCAGATTTTCAAAAAGACGTTTTCACAAAGTTGAGCCTCAAAACCCAAAATCATAAATTTTCAAATCGAGGATCAAAATGAGATTTAAAAGCCATAAAACCACATCAACCATGTTACCACCCTAAAATCAATATTCTGGATTTGCTGGTGCAGTCCATTTTGCCATCCGTTGCAAGGATTAAAAGATATCAACTAAAATTAACTATAAGGCTCTCAAAGCTGCCAAAAATCACAAATCACATAAATGGCACCAACACGCAATGGGAACCATGACAAGCATCTCCATACCCCAGAAATACCACAACACAACCACAAAAGGGGTAGAATAGTCAAATCACATAAAAATACATATTTCATATATTTTATCAAATTCAGGTCATTACATCATCCACCATTAAAAATCTTATTCGTCCTCGAACTAAAGGTAATAGAAATACCTGAATCAGCAAAAAATTGGGGATAAGAACTATGCATATCAAACTCGACCTCCCATGTAACTTCACCCACAGGTTGATGCCTTCATTGGACCTTAACCACAAAAATAATTCTAGAGTGTAACCGTCTAATATCCCAAGCCAATATAGAGACCAGCTCCTCAACAAAAGACAACCTCTCATCTAACTTAACTGACTCCCAATGAATGACATGAGAATTATTTAAAATGTAACGGCGAAGCATGGAAATGTGAAAAACTGGATGAACAATCTGAAGAATCTCAAATGGGCTAATATACCTGTGGCTAATCTTGCCTCTGTTCCCAAACCTCATCATGCCCTTCATGGGTGAAACTCAAAGGAAAATACGATCACCAACAACAAATCTCAAAGAGAGAAGTCTACAATCCATATAACACTTCTGCCTACTCAAAGTCACTCAAAGCCTATCCTGAATGATCTAAAGTCTATCCAAAGACTCACGAAGCAAGTCCGTACCTCAAGGTCTAACCTTAGAAATCTTAAACCAACCTACTGGGGATCGACAACACCTACTACACAAAGCCTCAAAAGAAGCCATATCGATACTGGAATAGTAGCTATTATTATACGTAAACTTTGCCAAGGCTAAATACTACACCCACTGGCAACTAAAATCCATCACACAAGTGTGAATCACATCCTACAAAACCAAGATAGTCCGCTCTGAATGACCGTCAGTCTGACGATGAAAAGTTGTGATAAGATCAACCCAAGTACCTAACTCATCCTAAAAAGTCCTCCAAAAATTAGATGTGAACATCAAACCTCGATCTGAAATGATAGACACTGGCAACCCATGAAGACACACAATCTCACGAATATAGATATAGACCAACCTCTCAACACTAAAAGAGATCTGAACCGAAAAAAATAAATAGACTTGACCAATCGATCCATGATGACGCTATCGGAACAATACGAAGTGCGACGTAACATGGTCACAAAGTCTATAGTGTTTCATTCCCATTTTCACCCAGGATTGAGTAACCTCTAAAGTAATATACCAGGTCTCAAATGCTCGGTCTTCACCTGCTGGCAACATAGGCAACGAGCTACAAAGTTTGATACATCCTTCCTCATACCATTGCAACAGTAATACTGTCTAAAGGTACGATACATCTTAGTCACTCTTGGATGAATGAAATACTTGAAATAATGAGTTTTCTTCAAAATCAATCTAATCATCACCCAGTATCGGCACACAAACTTGATCCCCAATCCTCAAAATACCATCATGATCAAGTGAGGCTTCCTTATCCTCACCACTCAACACCTTATCCCGAATCAACCTTAATCCTGCATCATCAAACTGATGAGCTCGAATTTGCTCCATTAAAGAAGACCTAGCCTCCACAAATGCCAAAACATACCCAGGTGTTGAAATATCAAGCCTAACTATCTGGTTAGCTAAAGACTGAACTTGTAAGGCCAATAGCCTCTCGTGGGTCAAAAATGCACCAAGTTACCCATGCTCGATTTCCGACACAAGGCATTTGCAACCACATTAGCCTTACCTGAATGATAGAGAATAGTCAAGTTATAATCCTTATGCAACTCAAGTCAACGATGCTGGCTCATATTAAGATCTAGGTGGGTGAAGAAGTACTGAAGGCTATGATGATCCGACAAAATCTCATAACGAACTCCATACATGTATTGCCTCCATAACTTCAAAGCAAAAACAACCACGTGCAACTCCAAATCATAGGCAAGGTAATTCTTCTCATGTGGATTCAACTGACGAGAAACATATGCAATCACCTTACCCTCCTGCATCAACATCGCACCTAACCCAACACCTGAAGTATCATAAGAGGCAGTGAAACCCACGCCTTTCTTGGGCAAAGTCAAGATAGGAGCTGAAGTCAATAAATTCTTAAACTTTTAGAAGTTCTCCTCACAAGCATCGATCTATTGAAAGGAAATCCTCTTATGAGTCAACTTGGTCAATAGAGCTGCCATAGATGAGAATCCCTCAACAAAATGTCGACAATAACCCTCTAAGCCAAAAAAACTCTAAATCTCAGTGGGTAAAGTAGGCCTAGCCAATCATGAACTATTGCAATCTTGTTTGAATCAACCATAATACCTTTCTTAGTCACCACACAACCCAAGAAAAAAATAGACTCTAACCAAAACCCACACATGGAGAACTTAGCATATAACTTTTCATCCCTTAGTCTCTGAAGCACAATGCATAAATGCTCCTCATGATCAGCCTCGCTCTTGGAATAAACTAAGATATCTTCTATAAATACAATAAAAAGGAGCCTAGATACGATCAAAAGACCTGATCTATTAACTCTATGGATGCGGTTGGGACATTAGTTAACCTAAAGAAAATGACCAAGAACTCATAATGACCACATCAAGTCCGAAAAACTGTCCTCAAAACTTCTGAAGCACTAATCCTTAACTGGTGATACACGAATCTCAAATCAATCTTTAAAAACATCACGACATCCTGAAGCTGATCAAACAAATCATCAATACGAGGAAGAGTCACCTTATTGAACTACCAATAATCAATACACATACGCATAGACCCATCATCCTTCATCATAAATAAGACTGGAGCACCACAAGGTGATACACTAGGTCGGATAAATCTCTTATCTAAAAATTTCCTACAACTGATCTTTCAATTTCTTCAACTCGACTCCTTCAACTCGGCGGGGTAATCCTATAGGGAGAAATAGATATAGGCTTGGTGTCCGGCTTAACATTAATAGCAGAATCAATATCACGATCCAGAGTCATACCACGTAAATCTCTAGGGACTAAATCAGTAAACTCATGGACAATACGAACAGAATCTAAAGAGGGAGGTGAAAAAACACTAGTATCACGAATATGAGCTAAGTAAGACAAACATCTCCTTTCAACCAATTGACAAGCCTAGACATAAGATGTAACCCCCTTAGGATCTGAATGAAATGCACCTTTCCAAGCTATCATTAACATATTCGGTGGAGCTAAAGTCACAGTCTTAACATAACAATCTAGAACCGCATGGTAAGGAGCCAACTAATCCATACCCAAGTTAACGTCGAAATCAACCATATCTAAGTCAAGAAAATCTATCCAAGTCTCATAACTAACAAAAGTCACAATACAAAATTGGTACACGTGATCTACCACTAAAGAATCTTCTATCGGGGTAGATACATGAATAGGCATGGCAAGAGGCTTACTAACAGAATCAAAACCTAAATCAAAATATACAGATATATAGTAGAAAGTTAATGCCAAATCAAATAACACAAATATAGTTCTAAAACTAATGGGGACGATACCTGTGATTGCGGCATCAGAAGCCTTTTCCTCTGGTCAAACAGGTATAACATAGCGCTATCCATGACCACCAACTGGTTGAGTAGCCCCACAACCACCACCACAGGCTCCACTACCTCTGTATATCGCACCCCTGGTAGAACCTTTACCTCTCACGACTGAATAGAAATAACTCTAATTACACGACGGGGATAGTCCTTGGCCAAATAGTCAATCTTATCATAGATAAAAGAACCTTTACTACCCGACTCAATAGGAGAAGGCATCACTAGGCCCGAACGGCTACCCTGAACTGCTGGACCAGAAGATATACTTCCCAAACACTATAAGGCTGCCTGAACTGGTCTACCATAATACCTATGAGAACCTCTAAAATCTCTTCCTCAAGAAGCCTGACCTCTGAACTCACCAAAATAGTGCACCTTCTTGGTGCTTCCTTGAGATGCTTGAAGAATACCCTCAGTAATCTTAGCATGATTAATATACTTTGAAAAGATGCTCCAAATACTACTATATAAGACGCAGCCAATTGAAGAAAAACATCCAAATCTTTCACGAACTTCTAAATTTTCTCAAACTTGGTAGAAATATTGGCATAAAAATATCTAGACAAGGCATGAAAGAGTGCCTCATACTTTGTAATAGTCATGGGGCTCTGATCCAGGTGATCAAACTTATCCCTCATCTAATTTCTCAAATTTTAAGGCACAAATCTCTTCAAAAAGGCATCGACAAACTGATCCTAAGTCATCTCGGGAGAATTAAGAGGTTTACAACTAACAAGTGATCTCCACTAATATCAAGCAGTATCTCTCAACTAATAAGTAGTATAAGTAACCCTATGCGACTCAAGCAAACCTAAATTATGCAACTTCTCCCGACAATCAATCAATAACTGTTGGCATCCTCGCCCACAACACCACTGAATCTAGGATGATCCAAATGAGTAAATCTCTTGAACCTCTTCTGATCCTCAAACGACATAATTGTACTCACAATAAGTGGAGACATGGTGAATATAGCGGGCTGAGATCCCATCTGGGAGGTAACATAGATTAAGGATGAACTACTGATCTCAGAATACTATACTAAGATATCGGGGCTGAAATAAGAATAGTACTCGGGGTCTGAGTAGTACCAAGAGTAGAATTAAGTGCAACTGGAGGATCCATACTTGAGATCGGAGGAACACCAAATGCGCTCAAAGGAGCACTCTCCAAATGGGTCAACAAGCGAACCAACAACCCCTCCAACACTGAGGTGGAAGAACTCGATACAATTGAAGTAGAACCCACACCTTAATCATGTACAACACAAGGATCAGGGGAAAGTCCCCTAGCATTACTCCTAGACGGGGCAGATCCACATGCTCGTCGACCATCTTGATCCATCCATGACTTATAACTTGCCCTCTAGACCAGGCTTTCTCCACGGATGAAGGCTCCACATCTTTAACCTCGCGAGATCTAAACATCACTATCTATGCAAAAAAGTGAAATATGACTTAGAACATAAGGTATTAAGGAAATTTGTATAATAAGGAACAAAATAAGAAAAATTTCCTAAAGACAACCTATCGCCTCTTGAAGATAGGTACAGACACCTACGTATCAATCCGTGAGACTCTATTATATATCTCGTTCTTACATCATTGAGACCAATGAACCTGACTGCTCTGATACCAAATTATCACAACCCAAAAATCTAAGGGTCATGATGAACCTTGAAAAAAAACCCAATCACCCAAACTATAATACAAGGTTAAATGACAGAAATAACCCTAAGGTAAGGTTTATAAAACAAATCCAAACCATAGAAATATAACAATAATGGAAAAAGATACAAAATCAAAGATATTATACCAAACTCCTAAAATCTGGTGTCATAATGTAAGAACTACTAACACAATCTATGAATCAAATACATAAGGAAAATCCAATAGTAATAGCTTTGTCTCCAAATACTAGTAACATCATAGTCTTATATAGAAAGATTGAAGTGAACTTCAGACTCATGAAAATCCAACTACAACCTTGAATAACTCTGAAGGTGCCCGAATCAACCAACGTGAGGTACACTTGAACTAGGACCTGCACCAAAAAGGTGCGGTACAAGTGAGTACGATCCACTTATACTCTGTAGGTATCATAGAACAACTGAGAAAAATAGATAATAAAGCATACAAAAATACACACTAAGGGCACATCACCTAGTCAACAAGCATGAGAGTTGCTCTCCGAACAAATTCCCTCAAAATCAATCACATTTTCAAGGATACAATGGATTTTGAAGAATAATCAAGTAACAATAACTAAATCTCAAGAGGTGACTCTCTATCAATAGTGACTCAACTTTACTCTTTCGCCTCATTTTTGGAACATAAAAATCTCACCAACCTAGCTTAGTTCACATGTCTCCTCACGAAAGAAAATCCCAACACACCATAAGTTCAATCACATAATAAGAGACTAATGTGCACGAACTTACACTCACAAGGAACTTCTTAATGAAAACAAGTATCATATGATATGCTTGCCCTTATTTTTGATCATTGCTAACTTGAAGACACTTGGTTGGAGATCTCGAAGGGTTTTTTCAAGCTTGTAATGTATGCTCGAGGAAGGGTAGGATAAATATTGAGGATAAAAGTGACTACACCCTCTTTGAACTCTATACAACACACTAACTTAGATAAACTTTGGATCTTTGTCCACTTAATTCATTTCTAAATTACATATGTGACTATCTTTACTACATTAGTTCACCCACCTTTTGAAAACATTCTTTTTTTATCTCTTTCCTTTTATTAAGTTCATGCTTTTCTTTCTTTTGTTGATCTTTTTTTTCTCTCTTTTAATTTACATCAATGATTTGCTCTGAGGCACCCACTTACAAGACTATGACCCATAATCACCTTCTTCTAAGATCCACCACATCCAACTGAGGATTTTAGACTCAAGTTGGTACTTTTATGTTCAAGCAGGATAGGGTTTAAAAGAGAGAATCTTTTAAAAAGTTGAAGGATTGTAATGTAGTTGCCAAAGAAAGGTTCATCGGCTAGGGATACCATTCAAAAATGGGTAGAGTTTTTAGGCCAAAATGGTTTTCAATAATCATAAAAAAGGCCTAAAATCATTTCACCAACCATATGTAATCAAGATTAGTTTTTAAATACCATCGGGACAAGTTTTAGATGGCATAAGTAAGCATAACAGTCAATCAACTAAATCTCACCACACATGGCATGCAAACTTTTCTAGGAGGATCAATTATATTTCCTACTTGAGAGTAAAAAGAGTTATTCATTACACACTACCAACTAAAGAATTTGGAGTCACAAAAAGAGGTAAAATATTGTCACCAAATCATTCAATTTCATGCCCTTGATTTTTAAAAATTTTTTTTGGATAAAGGGGGATTCTTGCTTTGCATTTCACCACATAAGTTTAGCTATTGTTAGCACCAAAACAAGCTTGACATCTCACATTTTAGCTCTCGCAAGGGAAAACCATATGGCTACTCAGGCTTCACCATAGGAATAATGGCAATCCCAATCCATAATGTCATGGGTACTCAGACTGTCCCTGTATCTACAACTCAACACCCAAACACGAGATTTTTCCTTTAGAATGTTGTCACTCAATTTATCATAGGGAAAGGCTCGTTCAACACCAATATAAATATATAAAAAAACTAGAAATGAAAAATAAAAATGAATAATCCACAAAACAAGGCACCATCAAAGTATCCAATATTACAACCCAAATCAAGTTATAATATTACAACCCAAAGTAGATTATCCATAACAAATGAAAGTCAAATCATCCCAATAAAAAACAAAATATCCAAATAATCATCCAAATAATACATACGAAATGAGGACTAAAAATTTGCAGTGTCCTCACTGCATATCATGAAAGCATAAGAAAGTAAAAGAGACTTTGTAAAATAACATTAAGTGTTGCCATCACTCTCCGTATCATCATCAACACCATCAACCTTATTATCATCCGAATCTTCATCGTCAGACCACCTAGGTGGGACCTCATCATCAACACCTGCTCTTAAGGAGAAAAGTCTCTCTCGCGACTTCAGGACCTTCTATAAGCCCTTCACCCCTTTCCACATATTGTGAAAAATTTATCTCTCTTCTTCTCCCTTTCTCTCATCTTGTCATTAAAGTCTCGTAGATCCTGATGTGATCGTGTCAAGGATGTATAGGCCTGGTCCATATTGGATTGGTGGCCCCTAAGCCCTCTGATCCTCAAGGAATTTCTCATAATCACTTTGGGAGATATATGAAGCGTGACTTGTGGAAGATTCACTTGGTCCCTAAGGTAATTTGGATACCAACTCCTTCACTATTTGTATCTGACTAGAGAGTCCATAAATGGTATTGCCGAGGATGGCCTGCAAGAGTCTGTGTCATCATCCGCCAACTTACCCAAGTTGGTTTTCCTCTTTTTACTCATTGAAGCTGCGTCCTCACCACACATCTTTATTGGGTAAATAAGTGTATTCGGGGCTATCTATTTGTCCTCCTAATACTCCTCAACTCCTGCCCTCCGGCATAACTCTGTGATAAGAGATGGGAACATAAACATAGGCCCTCCTCAATTCTTGTAGTATCTCAGCTCCGAGATTATAAATTGACCAACATTCAATATAATGTCGTCGAGGATGTAGGCTACCATTTGGGCTCTTATGATAGGGATGTTAGTCATATTAATGGTCGGAGATACACATCTACAATGATGGTCACCAAAATTCTTGCCTCAGCCGTGAAATCATTCAGGTAGATCTTTGTCTTCATGGATGCCCAAGGTACCTCCCTTCCCGAACACAACTGTCTGGCTAACTAATTTCTGAGAGAATCGTCCTTCTGTTCGAACAACCTCTTATCATCATTCAGCAACCCATACACATCATTAATCACCTCAGATTCAAAATGAACAACCTTGCCCCAAATTGTCATGACTGGGTTGGATAGTTTTACAACAGTGAGGTTTGCGTAAAACTCCTGAACCTATTGTTCATTTTCTCGACATGGTTCGGGGGCAAAGCACATCTATCCAGTTGCCGTTAACCATTGGTGGAAGGTCGTGATCTTCTCAGGCACCTGCTCTAAACAAATATCTTTCTCAGGTAGCAGCTTTTTTTTGGCCAAATCTTCATAGTAGGTGGCCTGACAGTTGGCAGAGAGGAAATAATTTTGGTCGTATTTTGCCATTCTTAGATTTTTTGTACCTAAAAATAATGCACAAACATTAACTATCAAGATTATCAAGTGAAAACAATGGTATGTGACTGAGCTAAGCAAAAGAAATAGCTAAGGGATCAACTAACGGTGTAGAAATCAACTTTCAAACTTTTAGGTAGACCAATAGACATATCTCAGGTACTGTGATCGCAACCTGCAGAGTCGCGATTGCGATACTTGAGGTCCTAACAGGCTAGCTTCAGTGTTTGTGATCGCTCTTTGCAGAATCACGATCACAACAGCTGAGGGCACATGCAGGCAGGCCTCAGGTGTTGAGATTGCACTCTGCAGAATTGTGATTGGGAAATTTAAGGCTTCATTATCCCCAGGTTGACAAACACCAATTTTTACAATTTTATGTCCAATCAACATGATCCCTAAGTCAATACCAATTGACATGCCCTCTAAAACATAGTAAGACTATCAAGAATTTTATTTGGGTATTTCACTAAACATTTAGCTTGCATCTCAATTTAACACTTGTTTGGAAAATATTTGGGTACTCAAGATTTCCCGAATAATGCACATACCAATCAACAACAGCAACCACACAAAACATCCTTAATTTAAAAACTAATTAAGCAAAAAATTCACCAATTCAAGCTATGGTCCTACACATGCTTCTAAAGTTTAAGTTCTAGCATTAAGAAAAGATTTAAAGGACATAACTGATGCTTGAATGCAATTAAGGATGATTAAAACTTCGAAACCATTTAATAATAATGAAAATTGAAAGATTTTTGGGTATTTTAATGGGAGTGTATGGAGGGACCATTTTAAAGAGGATTTGTTTTTGTAACTGCTGCTCTCGCGATCGCGATCGCGATCGCAACAAGGGCATTGCAATTATGATGGCTCGGTCATCAGGATAGCGAGTGTATTGGCGATCGCAATACCTGAGACCAAGCTGGGAAGACCTGAGTCTTCAGGTTGTGATCGTAACTCTGCAGGTCGCGATCGGGCTACTTGAGACCAAGTTCAATTCCCCTGTTTTTCAGCTAGGGTGTCTCCATGTTCACTCCACTCCATTTTTTGTTCTCCAAGTTGTTCAAATGCACCTCCAAAGTACCCAGATTCCATGGATTAATCAACAATAAAAATAAAAATTACTCTAACAATTAGAATTCAAAGGATTCCCATGATAGGTTGCCTCCCATTCAATGCCTGATTTAATGTTGCGACGCGATGTCCATCCATTGTCAATTTGGATCCTTGGGCTGAAGCAACCCAAGATCCATTCCCATAACACCGTTCACTTTCTTATCTACCACATCGATTACCGACATCACTTGTAAGTCTATCGGTTGCTTCTTGTTTTGCACACCCGGAAAGAGACTTCATCATTGCATACTCAAAATTTCATCTCTCCACATTCCATATCAACTAGAGCTCTGTCGGTGGCTAAGAATGGCCTCCCAAGGATGATTGGTATCTCATGATTGATCTCACAATCAAGGATGGCAAAATCAATCGGAAGGATAAACCGGTCAACCTTAACCAACACATCGTACAATATGTCCACCGATTTCTTAATTAAATGGTCCGCTATCAGGAGTCTCATGGTGGTGGGTGTGGGAGCATCCATGCCTAGCTTTTGATACACGATATATATATGGTATCAAGTTGATACTAGCTCCAAGATCACACAATGCTTTTTCAATTTGTACATCCCGATGGTGCTAGGAATGGTAAGTGAACCCGGGGCTTCCTTTTTCTCCGCCATTGTGTTTGCCATGATAGCACTATAACTATGAGTTACCTTGATAGTCTCACAATACATAAGCTGCGTCTTTGACATACCTTGTGGTTACCTTGATTGCCTTGATGCTAACTGCACTTACATCATCCTCTCTATGAATTAAACTATTTATAGATTCTTAATCATTTATTCAATTATTCATACTTGCGACAGGTCCAAATTTAACACTTCAAATTCTGTTGGGCGGTATAGTTGTGTAAGGAGCCCTTACGAATTTTATAGAAAATGGAATTATACCTACTATTTCCCCTCCCCGCATAAACTAGAATGTTAAAAACACTTTAAATTGTTTCAGTTCTTGTCATCATGACTAGTGTCTAGCTATGATAGTTAGTATTCTTGTTACTCTTTATAAATCCATATTTATTTATTTATATCGTTTATACATTTTTCTTTTCCTCTTCTTGGATGAGAAAGTCGAAGAAAAAATAAATCATGACGGAGACACATCTTCCAGAAGGAGTCCATTCATTAAGTTCATATATAACTTAAAATTTACTCTATTTCAGATTAATGAGTACTGTGTTACTTTTCTTTTTAATCGCCAAAAGAACTACAAGGTCTCACATGACATGTTTAAGATCATAAGAAAATTACGTATATGACATATCCGGTACTAAGACACATAAAATGAAATCGGAGAGTAATTAAATATTCATATCAAGATACACCTATTCCTCCGTTTACTTTTACTTGTCACGTTTCGCTTCTAGAGAGTCAAACTGCATGAACCTTGACCAATATTTTAAGATATATTTTTCATCATATTAGTATGAAAAGGATTGCAACTTATAACATTTTTCGTATAGTTTTCAAACATCTAATTAATTTTATATTTAAATATTAAATTAATCTACATCAATTTAATTTTAAAATTTGGTTAAATTAACTTTCATAAAACGAAAAGTGAGAAGTAAAAGTAAATAGAGGGAGTATTAAGTTGAGGATGGACCACTACTACTGGAATCATCAATATCACATGAAGTTCAGAACAAGGACTCCTTAATTACCTTCACAACAAGACACATAGTTGCATGGTTCCACATGGAAAGATACATGCGTGAGGACGAATGTGAAGAGGGAGCCCCCTTATCAGAAGATATAGATACATGCAGCAGGGGGGCATGGTAATGGCAAATTCAGCAGAGACATCATATCAAAGTTACCTTTTTTGAAGCAATATATATCTACTGGTCCAACTTCCTAACCCCATGCACATATGTCCCTTTTATTACAACTATCCTTTCTACCACTATTTATTTTTTTTAGACCCATAACTTGTCCATATTTCTTCGAACTTATCTTCCTCATTCTTCCAATCCATATAATATTCTTTTGGAAATTTAATTCCTTTTCTCTCTGCTTGAGTTGTCCTATATCTATTTTGGGATTTGGTCTTGTCATTTTATATGTGGTTTCGGGAAATCCTCTTCTCATCTAGCTTTTGGGATTGAGTTTAGTTTTAAAATAATCTAAATGAGGTTCAGCATTAAGCTGCTCCGGTTGGCAAACCTAGGCGTGTAGGGATGTTAAGTTCTCTCATATGCATTAGTTACGTTGTAGGATGTGGACTGGTTTCCTTATATGATGTAATTGAGCAATCTTCACCTTATGAAACTGATTTTTGGGGTTGAGTTAAAGGCTCAAAATTCATTTATTATCAATCATTTATACGATACAATTAATTTGCGCAAGCTGATTCACACATCATCATTATTAAAAGAAGAGGGAAAAAGACACTAGAAATTTGTACGTGTGTGAGTAGTGGCTTCACCGCGATGGAGATCATATAGGCTTAAAATTTAAAGAATTTCTCCAGCAGGAAGTAACAAATTAATTGGTCCCTGACAAATGAAAGAGATATATGAACAGATAAGACCACAACACATCAGATTGGTACATGGATTTCCTTGCTTTGTTTTCAGCGTCTGTAGTGTGTTCAATGCATGAAACCCCATGCAGCACTACTTTATCTTTGGTTTTATTATGTGAATTACTCCTTCTATTTCTTTTCAAGTGCTCTGTTTATGTTGAACATGTTCCTTAATAAATTTCTTATTACTTCACTCCTTAATAAATTTTTTACTACTATAAAAATTCAAAGTACTTTTACTGTTATACCCCTGATTAAATTTAGGTTGGGCACACCCCTAACCCCTTCTCAACTAATGATATTGGTAATTTGAACAATGGCATAGTAGAAAGAGTTTAACCAAATTATTCTTGAAAGATTAAGAAAGCACTTAAAAAGGAATACATATAAAATCTAAATAGAGCACTTAAAAAAGAAATATAATGGAGGAATTATATCTGTGCAGCATTGTACTGGATTCTCTAATTAATATTTCAGCAGATTATATTGCAGAAAGGAACATTTTGCATTTTCTCCAAGTAATGGAACATTTTGCATTTCTCCTATTTATTAGAATACTAAAAGTGATTAATTAGGCTCCCATTTCCTTAAACAAACACAATCCAACATAGTGTTTATAGATGCTCTTGGAACATACATTGCTTTTTCTTGAGAAATATTCCACTAATTATTTATCAATCACAACCAATATCTAAGATATTTAAGCTAACAACCAAATCATGACTAAATGCATTATTTCTTGAAGGATTTTGAACCGTACGTACTCCAATTCCAAAGGACCAAGGCCGGAGAATACCAATTATATATTTAATCATTAATAATTCAGATAATAATAATAAAACTATATAATATTGAAATATACAACAAGTTTGTTGGATGGTTGTCAGGTTTAACATGTACCTCGTCAGTTTTGTCTCTACGATACTAAATGATTTTATATAAATTGCTTCCATAATCCTACTTACACATTATAATTTTCATTTGTCTGCCTCATGTACAACACTACAGCTAGCTAAGACCCGAATATTTTGGTTATGCCAAACGTTTTATAAATTAATGCACGCACGGTGTAATCGAAAAATAAAATGGATTATCATAGATTCTCAATTTGATTAAGAGCTACTCCTTTCGGGTGGTTTATTGAGGAAAGTATTACCTAGTAGCATGAGGGTTGTTTTGTAAATATCTCAAAGTTAGAGGATTAGCTCAATTAGTAATTTAATTAAGAATAGTTAGACAATTAGATGAGATAGTTAGTTGTATAAATGTGACCACTCTGTAATCATTCTAATTAATGAAATCAGTTTTCACTTTCAAAAAAATATTTCCTTCTTCTTTCTTCAGGTTGTATGATGATTAAGATTCCATTAATGGAGAATTTCAACATGGTATCAAACCCATGAATCCCTACTGTGATTGACCGATCATGTTCTGTATTTTCCTTATTATTCTACATTACTTGTCTTCAACTCTTCTTTGTTCATTTCTTTCTTCACCAATGGCGATTGATGACACATTACCAGAGAAGATCAGTTCAAATCATCCATTGTTCCTGGGTACAGGTGATAACTCAGGAGCAATGCTCATTTCTCTGCAGCTGACAGAGAACTACTCAATTTGGAATCGTGCAATGAAAATTGCGATTTTAGGAAGAAACAAGTTAGGGTTTATTGACGGTACATGTAAACGAGCTGATTTTGGTCTAAATTTAGTCGCATTATGGGATATGTGCAATGCAATCGTGCTTTCATAAATAATGAATTGTATTTCTAAGGTATTACTTGGGGGAATTGTTTACTCATTGATGTTGCATCGGTATGGCATGATCTTAAGGAACAGTTCGATAAGGTTGATGGATCTCGAACTTATCAGCGTCATAAGGAAATTGCAACGATTCACCAAGGTACTAGTACTGTTTCTGTTTACTTCTCAAAATTGAGAGCACTATGGGTAGAATTTGATAGTATAGCACCTGTTCTTTGCTGTGATTGCCCCAAATTTCGTGAATTCATATAGTTCATGGATGGATTAAAGTTGTTTCAGTTTCTCATGGGTCTGAATGACACCTATGAACAAGATAGGGCTCACATTTTGATGATGATCCCTCTTCCTACTGTTAATAAAGCCTACTCTATGGTAATTGAGCATGAGAGCTAGAGAAATATAACTAATTTAGCATCCATACCTGATTTAGGTGAGTTAACTGCTTTAATGTCTATGAAAAATGGGCCTACCTCATACCAGAAGAAGTTTTATGATCCAAATGTACAATGTGACTATTGTAAGGTCATAGGACATCCCAAGAAGGCTTTTTTTCGTCTTGTTGGATATCCTCCGGACTTTAAGTTCACAAAAGGAGGACTACAGTTAGGTAATAATCAAAGATCTAAGCAAGGGCGAGGTTATGGATTTCAGCAGAAGAATCTTCACAATAACACACCCTCTCATCAGAAGAATTATGCTAAAAAACACATCTCATATCAGGGACAAACCGGCCACTATTCTTCTTCATATCCTGCTGCTCATAATGCTATAAAACAGCCAGCAAAATCTGCTATATTGGACACTTCTGATTGCTCTCCATCCAATGTTAATAACAACTATGGCTTTGGAATCAATATCACCCTAGATCAATATAGAAATATCGTCAACTCTCTCAATCATAATACAAGACAATGCAGATCTTCTAGTACTTCAGTTTCTGCTAACACTGCAGGTACTATCCCTACTTCTTCTAATGTAAGGGTAGTAGATTCAGGTGCTACTAACCAGATGACATCCAACTCAGATCTGCTCACAAATCTCAAGGGAGTTACTAGAGAACAATCCAAAGTAAATTTGCCTAATGAGGCTACCACCGATATCTCCTATAAAGGATCCTACTCTTTGAATATTAATGGCTCTCTTCTGCAGAATATCTTATATATCCCAGAATTTAAATTTAATCTTTATCAGTCTCTAAACTCACTAAAACTTTTTAGTGTTCAGTCACTTTCTTCCCTGACTTCTTTGTCTTACAGGACCTCTTCAGTGGGCAAGTGAGGGTGATTGGTAGAGAATCAGGTGGTCTCTACCTCCTTTCCATTCAAGCTCCAAGTAAAGAGGTTCTACCATTACCAGTCAAGTCTCTCGCTGCTTATGATGCTCAAGCTTCCACATCAGCTGCCATTTATTTTTGGCACAAGCGGCTTGGTCACACTTCTTCCAAAGTTTTATCTCATTTGTTCAATTTTTCCCCTCAATCCTATACTTAGGAAGTTTATCAGTGTACTACATGCCCTCTAGCTAAGCAAACCAGACCCTCTTTCCTTGTCAGTACCACTAAGTCTGATAGCTTGTTTAATCTACTTTATTGTGATGTGTGGGGTCTATACAAGACCCTTACCTTTGATGGAAATAGTTTTTTTGTTACCTTGGTTGATGACTGTTCCAGAATAGTTTGGATTTTCCTGATAAAATTCAAATGTGATATGTTCGTCATTCTTCAGAATTTCTTGAAAATGGTCACTACTCAGTTTGCTTCTTGTGTTAAGACTATTAGGACTGATAATGGGTAAGAGTTTGTCAATGTTGAGTGTAGAAAACTATTTGCTTCTTATAGGATCATTCATAAAAAAACTTGTACCCATACTCCTCAACAAAATAACATTGCTGAAAGGAAACATAGATACCTACTAGAGGTTGCTAGATCATTGAGATTTCAGGGTCATATACCTATTCAGTTTTGGGGTCACTGTATTTTGACTGCTGCTTACATTATCAACAGATTTCCTACTCCTGTCTTGAGAGACAAATCTCCTTATGAAGTGTTTCACAAGGTCAAGCCTATGATCATCTAAAAATTCTTGGTTGTTTATGTTATGCTGTTCAACTCCCCAGAAAAGATAAATTTCAACCTTGAAGTGTTCTTTCTATTTTTATGGGTTATAGTCCAACTACCAAAGGTTATATCCTTTATGATCCACACTCTAAGCATTTTTTTATCAGTAGGGATGTACAATTCAGAGAAATAATTTTTCCTTTTTCTTCTTCCTTTACAGATGACTTCGATCTTTTTTTATTACCTGCATATCCTCCCACTGATACACACCCTCCTCTTGATCCCATATCTGTTCCCTCTATTCCTGATGCATCATCTGCCTCCTCTATCTCTGATAAACCATTTGCACCTTTCATACCCGATGCCCCATCTGTACCACCACTATCACCACTTACCTCTCCATCACCTGATGTCTTACCTCTTCCACAGATAAAGTCCACTAGAGATAAAAGATATCTCATCTGGCAAAAAGATTTTGTTACTGCCTCCAAACCTAGCTCTACTTCAGCCCTTTATTCTATTGCCAATTATGTCTTATATGATCATCTTTACCCCATATATCTAGCCTTCCTTACTGGTGTGTCTACTGAAGTTGAACCCTCATCATTTGAGGAATCTTAGCTTGATTCTAGATGGATACAGCCATACAAACTAAAATTACTGCCTTGGAGAAAAATAACACTTGGAAAGTGGTTTCTCTCCCACCTGGCAAGTATGTTATTGGGTGCAAGTGGGTGTATAAGATCAATTACCTTGCTGATGGCTTCATTGAGAGGTTTAAGCCCAGGCTGGTAGCTAAAGGCTTTAATCAAAGAGAAAGTCTTGATTACCAGGAGACTTTTTTTCCAGTAGTCAAGATAGTGACTGTCATATCTGTCCTAACTGTTACTTCTACCATGAAGTGGCATATACACCAGATGGATGTGTACAATGCCTTTATTAAGGGTGATCTACATGATGAAGTATCTATGACCTTGCCTCAAGGCTTTAAGACACCCTCTGGATTTGATGTGTAGGGGGAGAAACCTGTATACAGGCTCATCAAATCCCTTTATGGCTTGAAACAAGCACTAAGGGAATGAAATGTTAAACTCACTGAATTACTGATCAAACTTAGTTTCATCCAGAGTCATTTGGATTACTCTTTGTTTACTAAGAAGACTGATACATCAATTGTTATTCTTCTTGTCTATGTAGATGATTTACTAATTACTGAAAGCGATATAAAGCTCATTCATAAGACTAAATCAGCGTTGCATCAAACCTTTAAAATAAAAGACTTAGGAGAACTAAAGTACTTCCTTGGTATTGAGTTTGCCAGATTAGATAAAGGTATAGTCATGCATCAAAGGAAGTACACTTTGGAGATTATCTCTAAAGCTGGTTTGAGTATAGCACAACCTACTTCTACTCTCTTAGATTCTTATACTAAACTCACTACCAAGAAATATGATGAGGGAGTAGAGAGACCGGGTAATGATCCAGAACTGGAAGATCCATCAGTTTAGAGAAGAATGATAAGAAAACTTATGTATTTAACTGTAACCAGACCAGATATCTCATTTGTTGTTCAAACACTGAGCTAGTTTCTACAACAACCTAAACAATCACACCTAAATATAGCCCTGAGGGTAATCAGATATGTAAAAGGACAAGCTGGATTGGGAATTCTGTTATCTAGTGAAAAATCAGATAAAATCACAGTCTTCTGTGATGTAGACTGGGTTGCCTGTCCAAACACTAGAAGATCAGTATCTGACTTTATGGTCAAGTATGGTAATTCACTCAAATCTTGGAAATCAACGAAACAAGGAGTTGTATCAAGAAGCTCAACAGAAGCTGAGTACAGAAGCATGGCCAACTCAGTTGCAGAAGTGGTGTGGCTAAAAAAATTGGTTGATGAACTAGGAACAGAAATTGAAACGCCTATTGTGATCTACTGTGACAGTAAATCTGCTATGCAAGTAGCTGCAAACCCAGTGTTTCATGAAAGAACAAAACATATAGAGTTGGATTGTTACTTTATCAGGGAGAAGATACAAAATGGTTTGGTTGAAGCCAAGTACCTGAGTACTAAAGATCAGATAGCAGACATTCTAATTAAGGGCCTTGGAAGACCAAAACATGAACATTTGTTGTCCAAGCTGGGAGTGCTAAACATCTTTGCACATCACAGCTTGAGGGGGAGTATTAAGAAAAGTATTACCTAGTAGCATGAGGGTTGTTTTGTAAATACCTAAAAGTTAGAGGACTAGCTCAATTAGTAATTTAATCATGATTAGTTAGACAGTTAGGTGAGATAGTTAGTTGTATAAATGTGACCACTCTATTATCATTCCAATTAATGAAATCAGTTTTCAGTTTCAGAAAAATATTTCCTTCTTTTTTCTTCAGCTTGTATGATGATTAAGATTCCATTAATGGAGAATTTCAACATGGTTCGAGGAGGCTAATGAAGTCTTTGTTTTAGGTTCCACAAAATTTGATGCCCCAAAATTTTTATAATTCTTATTATTTTGTCTCATTTTAGTTGATCACTTTATTAAAAATAATGTTTCATATTAGTTGATCACTTATTAAATCAGGATATAATTAATTTATTTTTTTATTTTATCCCTACAATTAACGGTATACATTAAACGTGAACAATTACAATTTCAGTATCCATTCATATGCCAAATGAGTATCATTAATATGAGTAAAGGGTAAAATAGTAAAATTATTATTCAATGTATGATTTCTTAATTACCGTATAAAATAAAATGTGCTCAACTAAAATGAGATGAAGGAAGTAGTGAGCTTTATATTAGATAAGTACTTTAAGTTTGAATTAAACTACTCACATCTTTATATTAATTGGCAAATAAAATTTCATACGACATCATCCAACAAATTGTATTACAAATGAATGACCAACATATCATTAACTTGAACTAATTCTAGCTAATACTAATATTACTATGTAAAGTTAAAAGACTTTATGTTTTCAAAGATATATACTACACTATAAACAAAAAAACATCGAAAAAACAATAGAAAAAGTTATAGGTCTCGTATTAAAAATTGACTTTAACCCATTATCAATTTTTTTTTTTAACTTATCCAATATTTAAAAAATATATTCTACTTTTATTTGTCACCTTTAAAATATCACGAAAAAAATAATTATTTCTTTCCTGTTTTAACTCAACATTAATTTCTTATTTCTCAAATCATTTTCCAAGACCAAAATTACATCAATTAAAAATGGATATTATGTTAAAATAATTATATTAATCATTATTTTTTAAGTGATGTACAAAATCTAAAATGAATAAGTAAAAATAATGGAGGTAATACTAATAAGTTTTGTTTTCTAAAATGTCAAAAAAATGACATTTTGAGAAAGTAAAATTTTAAATATTGAAAGTCTCAAAGAATTTTCACACTAGGAATAATAGTATCTAAGTTATTGCCTATTGGCATGAGAAGATTTACCCATCCCTTGATAGTCTCCGAAAACAAGTGAGAGGTTTAATTCAGATTGATATAAGGAAGATCCCTAACCTTAGGATTAGGAAGAAAAAGCCTCATGAATTGGTCTTTGATATGATGATATCTGCTGATCATCTGTACAATTTTGTGGAGATAATCATGGTTAGGATAAAATCTACACATATCTCGTATCTCTTATAAATTATAACAGTCTATCAGTACATCTCTATTAGAGTCAAAACCTGTTTTTTTGGCATTAAATTGTGAAGGCCTGACCAACTCCTTAGTCTCTTTCGATAAGGTTAGGCTTCTCATATGCCCATCGCATATGTATTTTGCTTTGTTCTATTAGTCTACGAGGTAGGGATCTGGCCTAACCCGTACCAAGAAGGTGGCTTAAAATAATGATAAAAAAATGTTGCTGGGAATTAATCATAGTAGAATCAGTAGCCTTGATAACTAGGCAGATAATAATTTAGGTTAAATTGCACTCAAAGTACTTCCTCCGTCCTAAATTATGTGTCATTATTTCCTTTTTAATTCATCCAAAAATAAGTGTCGTCTTTTCTTATTTGACAACTTTTTAAAGGCATAATTACCCTTTTACCTTTATTGGTCTCACCTAATTAAAAAAAAAAGATATTGACACATTTTTTTATAAAGGATAATTTGATAAACTTTACGAATTCTTTCTTTATTTCTTAAACTCCGTGTCCGATCAAATGACGACACATAAAATGAAACGGAGGGAGTAAATATTTTTGATACTGTCTCTGTGTACTAAGGTAAATGCTTTAGATAATTAGTACAATAGAATGCAATTTTTTAATCTAGTTTTGCCTTCATCTCAGGACACTACTACATTGATTGGACAATTGGACCCTATTACCTAGCTCCTTGCCCATAACTACTTCCCTATCTTTTATGCTATATATAGCTAAAATACATATCCATTTTCCAGGGCACTCGAGAATCAGAATCAAACTTCTTAGGCAAAAAAGTATAGGAAGAAAAATGGCATGCTGGTCAGCTGAAAATGCTACCAAAGCCTATCTTAGAGCAATAAAGATGGTTAGTATCATTTTACTTTCAAAATGAATGCATGGTACAAACATTTTCTACCTTCAATTTCCAATTTATAATGTTGTACTTTTTCTAATCTTTGATTCAATTGGTAATTTTTCAGGGAAAGAGAGCAAAGGAGCCAGAGATGGCAGAGTTCATTTCAGCACTTGCTGCAGGCAACAATGCACAACTGATGGTTGTTGCATGTGCCGGTGCAGCCGACTCGGCCACCGCACTAGCTCTAGTGGCTGCAGCTCACCAGACAGGTGGCCGAGTCATCTGCATCATTGGATCAGCTGACAAGCTAATTCCATCAATCGAATCTCTAGGCCACAACTCAAGACACGTTGAGTTTGTCACCGGAGAGGCCAGCACACTACTAATGAATGATTATAGAGAAGCGGATTTCGTACTCATTGACTGCAACCTCAACAACTGCGAAGGCAACCTTCAAACAGCTCGAATGATGGGAGAAAACGTGAGTGTTTTGGGATACAACGCACTTTGTATGGGTTCATGGAGATGCGAGAGCTTCAATGCTCATTTATTGCCCATAGGGGAAGGATTGTTAGTGACTACTAATAAAACGGCAAAAAAAGGGGGGAATTTGGGAGTTTCAGGGAAGAAGAGTAGATGGATTGTGAAAGTAGACAAATGCACAGGAGAAGAACATGTTTTCAGAATCAAAGGGAAGCCAGTTGAAGCCTAAGGCTCTCTATTTTGTGAACCCTCTTTGCTAGATTAGTAGTGTAGATTAATTAGGAGAAGATTTTTTTCACCATGTCAAATGCTAAGCATAGAGATTTGGATTCTCTCCTTAGTAGGCTATATGATTTTGAATTGTAAATAGCTGCAATATTATTAATTAAGCCTTATTGATTTAGTATATACTTTGCCATTTTGCATAATGCAAATGCCGATTCGTCGAATTACTGAGTTTTTTCATTTTTTTTTTAAAAAGGTGGTCGAATCTAAGACAATTGTAGCCCAACTAAACCAATACGTTATCAAAACAGCAAAAAGAAGACATAAGAATTTTTCAAGATTAATGATCATATTTATCTGTTATCTCGATAATAAGAAACTCAAAATTACAATTATCTTGCCCCATTAAAAGCTGGATAACTTTGAGCACAATAGAATGTGTTTTGTTGATGTGAACAGGAAGGGTAAATTTATCAGATTTCACTTTTGAGTTGAGAATTTAACTCATATATATGTTCATTTTGAATATTTCTCTTGCAGTAAGTTGAGATGTAACATGGTTTAACATTGTCTACAAGAGTAAAATATGAGAAATACTCAATATTCACATCAAATTAATGAATACATACATAACATATAATCTTATGATTTTGTGTAAATACCATGCATAAATGACCATTATATTGTCCCGTATGTGTATTGAATCGCCCAGCGTTCACCAATTTGTCAAAGGAACCAACAACTATGCCAGTTGGCTAGCTGACTAATACTATTTTTCTTCCTTGTACTTTTCATTTTTAATCAAAGGGTTACAAGTCTAATCTGGAGGGCAAATACCAACCAATAATCTAAGTATGAACTCGATCAATAATGTTGACTGAATTTATTTGAGCTAATTATAAACGGGATCGTGAAAAGATACTAATCTGCAACTTATCCACATGAATAACAGCACTATATGCACGTGTGCCTGTGGCAACATAATAGCTACTCCATCCGGTCCAATTTACTTGTTATGGTTGTTAAAAATAACTAGTATTAGCATCCGCGCGATGCGCGGAATATATTTTCATAAAAGTATTGTTAAAAAAGAAATACTAACTTATTCATTAAAATAATAAAATTAAAATTTTTAAAATATCTATTATATCATATTATCATATTTTAGATTGATTATTAAATATTAAAAATAATTATTAATAGTAGAACTATAATTAATTGTTAATTATAATCACAATTATTTTTGACGTTTTGCTATGAAAGAATGAAATTAATATTTTTATCATATGCCGTTCATGATTTTCAAAAATAATAAATAATTGTTATTTTATATATTTTTAACCAATTAAGATACGTGATTAATATTTATCTTTCATGTTAAATTTTAACTTTTTGTCTATCAACTCAAAATCAACAACTTCACTATAAAAGTACTCGATTGTTTCTAACTTCAAAAATTATTATTTTAAATTGTAGAATTTACTTATGAGATGAAAAACTAAGCAAATACGATCTATTATATTACTCATTAAAAAAATTACAGATTTTTTCCCCCCATCACCACCTCCGATCCCCTACCTCACCCTGACCTTGACGCACCCACGCAAACACACAAATTTTTTAAATATTTCTTCTCCTACTCAACTCACCCTCATTTACATTCATCATCCCGAATAAATTTTAAATATTCCTCTCAATTCAAATATATAGATCATAAGATAATTATGTATTGTATTTGAAAAAGTAAGGATAAGGAAGAATAATAATCTTTTCAGATTGTAATGTCTTTTCGAACATGTTAAATTATATTTATCTTAAAAAAGTTCTACTATTATATTATTATCTTATAAAAGTCCAACTATCATTATTATTATATTCTCCCCCCCCCCCCCTCCCTCCGGCCTCCCCCCCTGACTTCCCAACCCCTATCCTCCCTATAATTTCATAAGCATATCTATATGAATAAAGATGATGAGTCATACAATAATTGAAAAAAAATATTTTATATTTTTATTTATTATATTATTCACTGTTTAAATTTATTAGGCTATTAATATTAATTTTTAATAGCTTATCACTTGACTTAATATAGTTATCAAGTGCTCTTCTTATTTCGTGAAACAAATATATATATTTTTTAATTCTTGAAATTAAATTTGTTTCTAAACTTGTATAGCTCATAATTTTTTCACCGTTTAGATTTATCTATCATATTTTATTTAAAATTATAAACTTCATATTACTGAACTTGTTATGACAATTTATCTATTTACATTTTATAATTAGTAAGTTTTGTTTTAAGTGAAATTACAATTATAAGTTTTTCATACACAATAGAAATGATAAGATGAGTATGCATATTAGAAGAGAACTCCACAATAATATTATTTGTTAGAATTAGATATGATTTAAAATTCAAGCTATACGCATTCACACTTATTGAAGATAATCTTATTTCATATTCAAGTTTTTTAATTCATAATTTTTAACTTTATCTTTTTAGATGAAAAATAATTTAATAATATATAAAAAAAATTAGAAATATTAAAGAGGAACCACAAAATATTACTTGTTGATACAATATAAACAACACACAAAACAAAATAAAAAATTTATACATAAATATAAATTTGCAACTAAAATCATGAAAATAATAAATCAATAAAAATATATAAATACCTATAAATATATTTTATAATTCCTCTTAGAAGAGAGTAAATATGTAAATGTGATAATACTGTTTTAGAGTCATCTTAATGCTTAAGAGAAATTTATTAAGATAAATAAAATAAAATATAATAATATTGTACGCACACATATATTAACCATAAATAATAAAACATTATTTTAAAAATTAAATTAAACACAAACAACATACCTTTATAGTTATTCAGAGAAATTTGATGAGCATTACCTATAATTTTTTTAATAAATATCTCTGTGAATTAAAAGATCAAAGAAAACTCTGTCAAAATAAATAAAATCTAAATTTAAAAATAACTTATAATAAAAGAGAAGAAGAAAGCTTACACCTAATCTCATTTTTAAATCTTCTCAAGTCGTTTATCATCCTCATCAATCATCACTATACATATGGATATTGTTCCTATAAAATAAGATACGTTTAAAGCATCAAAAGGACGTGAATCAATATAAGTAATGAATGACAATCAAATTACTGAATAGCAAGTAAATCATATTTTTCATCCGTTTTTTTCTATTAATTTAGTACTAAATTAAAAAAAAAGTTAAGTACTCGAGCCAAAAAAAAGTAGACGATCTATAAAAGTAAATGATCAAAAAGTAAATATTGATAAGTGATTTGTTATAGTGCATCTTCCCTTTTGTGTTTTTGCTCTTTTTTTTTATTTGATTTTCTCTACACAACGTCAAAACTTCACAGCATCCTACAATACATGCTTATCTTCTAAAATGACAATAAAATATAAAGATTTAATAGTGATCAATAAAATTCATAATGTAATGTGTCTTATATCCTTGTACAATATACCTAAACACATACCTTTAAAAATACATATAGAATTTAGTATTCATCTCATAGTGCTTCTCATTTTCATTGTATGCATTTTCTTATATCCATCCATATGTATTATGCTTTAAGTTGATCTCACACTTCGCCTTCTATTACTAAAAACAGAGATATTTCTTGAGGTAAATCAATAGTGAATTGAAATACTTATCATTCACATGCGTATAACAAATAAAAATATTAAAACAAAAAAAAATGAAGAATGTAATAAATAAACTCACAAATGGAGTCAATGCACAATAATAAAAAGACAGAAGAAACTTGACATGATATATGGTCAGAATTTCATTTCAACTCAAATTTTATTTAAATTCAAATTCAAATATTATATCAATTTGTTAAAAAAAAAGATAAATTTATTACTATTCCTCATTCTTATTTATTTTTAAATAGAATGATACTACAAATAAAGAACTTCTAGTTGCTACAAATAAGGAATCTATTTTTTTTTTGTGTGTGTATGTAAAACCGTGTATGCATGAAAGTAAGAACGTGTATTAGTATACTCTTCTTATTTTTATCTTATTTTTATTCTTTTTTTTTTCTTTTTTAAAGATAGAATAGGATGGTAATTCTTGTTTTAAATACATGTTTTTTTTTGTTAAAAAATTCAAATAATTCATTTTTTAATCTAAGTAATTTTTTGCCTAAAATTATGTTATTATTTTGCAAATTTAGAATGAATAAAAATATTTACTTTTTAAATTTAAAAATATTTTTTGTCTTTTAATTTAAATTTAAAATTAACAACTAAAAGGATAAGTTTAATAGTTCGAGTTTAGCTAGAACTTCTCAATTATTTATATCTAGTTACCACAGATAAAGAATTTCTAGTTTCTACAAATAAGGAATTTTTTTTTGTGTGTGTGTATGTAAAACCGTGTATGCATGAAAGTAAGAACGTGTATTAGTATACTCTTTTTATCTTTATCTTATTTTCTTCTTTTTTTTCTTTTCTTTTTATTTTTAAAGATAGAATAGGATGATAATTGTTGTTTTAAATACATGTTTTTATTTGTTAAACAATTTAAATAATTCATTTTTTAATCTAAGCAATTTTTTTCCTAAAATTATGTTATTGTTTTACAAATTTAGAATGCATAAAAATATTTACTTTTTAAATTTAAAAGTAATTTTTGTCTTTCAATTTAAATTTAAAATTAACCACTAAAAGGATATGTTTAATAGTTAGAGTTTAGCTAGAACTCTTCAATTATTTCTAGCTTTAAGTTAATGAATTTATTTTTTTCTTTAAAAGCTTAATATTTTCAAATTCAAATATTTTTATTTCTTTGATTCAAATTTTATATTACAATATTATTAAATTTTATTCTAAAACTATAAAAATGAGTTACTCTTATGTTGCAAACTTGACTAATTGTGATGTTTCATCCTCTTCGTGCACTTTTTAAATTTATTTAGTATTTATATAGAATATATTCAAACATATTTTTGTTGTTGTTGTTGTTGTTGTTATTGTTGCTGCTGTGTATAATATTATTGTTATCTTTGCATTTTCTTTTTCAAATGCTGTTGTTGTTGTTGTGTATAATATTATTGCTATCTTTGCGTTTTCTTTTTCAAATTAAAGTAATAAACTTGTCTATTACTACAACTATTATTTATTGCTTATTATTATATTATTATTAAAATAAACTCTCTCTGTCTCTCTATATATAAGAGATAAGTTTGAAATAATAATAGTCTATTTAGAACTCTTCAATTATGAGTTTTTAGTTATTAAGATAATGTATTTCAAATTTAAATACTTAATTTTTCAATTCAAATTTTTTTATAATATTTTTAACTTTGTCTTAAAATATTTTTAAATTTTGTCCTAAAAATTGCCACGTGACTATATTAAGATGTTGCCACTTGACATCTTGTCTTGATTTAGTTTTGCTTTTATATATATATATATAGATTGATCAAAATTATTTGTTATTTCAAAAAATTAATATAGATTTATTTTGCCTATTTAATCATTTTCTAATAAAAAGAGGAGAGAGATATATTAAAATGGTGAAATTAAGGGAGGGTTATATTGAGATCAAAGAATAAAGAAGGATATTTTAGTCAACTCATTTTATCAAATGTTTCCTTAAGAAACGTGTAAAAAGTAAATATGACAACTAATTAAAATGAATTTGAGGGAGTAGCTAGTGTCTGTTACAGAATTAGGGAGGTTGAGTGTAAAACTAAATTTTTACATTGATAATTGGAATAACATTAAGGTGTAAGAATATTCTTATTGGTATGAGATCATTTGCGAAACCAGTAAGAATTTGACCCAATACAAAGGGTATCTCATTATGTTAAAAGTATCATTAGGCTGATTTAGTCAAATGACTTATATCAAAGCCATTGATTTGACTAGACGAGGATGAGGTGTCAAAACAATTTGATAGTGGTCGGTTTACTACCTTTAGTATGTCAAGGCTAGTTTAAAGACACGGACAAGAAGAGGCTATGCGGTGGAATAATAATGCGCCACTAAGTCCTTAGTTCGAGGAGAGACCCATAGAAGGAGCGAACCTATTCTATTAGAAGGGGTGCACAGACACGTATTAACTTCAAAAAAAATTCTCTCTCTATATCCCTTAGAATTACCATATATTATAAAAGGATCCTCAAATATATACACTGGATTGAAGCATTTGGTCCCCTTGGATCCTTGAGCGCAAGTGTGCAATCACAGTTCTAGTATCGACTACAACAATTTGTATTTGATTATAGTCGTTGTGGATCATGGTGATAGGCCTCATGAAACTTAATTTGAAGAGGAAGATTGTTAGGTAAATCAACAGATTGAAAATAATGTACAAAATATAGGAATATTCCTTTTGATGTGAAGCTTTATAAAGAAAACTTATGAGCTTAACGAGAAATAGATAATATCACAATATGCTAAAACAATTTTTGAGCTAGTTTAGCTCAACGACGGAAACTAGTACGACTTCTTCACATTAATGACACGGCAAGTTGGTGCAAATATGTCCACCATTAAGTTAACAGTGTCAATACAATATCCTAATATTTAGCTTACAGCTTCTATAATCATATTACGTATTGACTCAAATCTCTCCTGTCATGTTTCTCTTGGTATATGTCAAGGAAAATAAATTAGAATAAAAAAGAAGGTTCCAAGAAGTGTCTTTTAGTGGCCTATTGGGAAGAGTAATCTAATTATGTTTCTTCATTACTGCAAGTTGATAGCAACCATGAAGTAATCGATAAAATGTTGTCATATGAATTGAAAGTCATATATTTAAATCGTAAAAACAATTCCTGGCTGAAATGTAAAGTAAGATTGCGTAGGATAAACCCTCGTGGTTTGACCCTTTTCCGAACCTCACACTTAGCTGGAACTTTAGTGTGCGGGCTTCCCTTTCATTACTACAAGAACATCATTTTTCTGCAAAATCAGAAGATAATATATAATGGGGCCTCTAAAGACCAGGGGACAGAGAATTTATGCACGTCGCTTCTCTGTTAGACAAGAAGTTCTCAACTTGATTGGATCTACATCTACGCTTCCCTATTCAGAGGCAACCAAACAGTGAGCTGTTCTGCTTCTGAACTACCGGCTATTCTTATGCTAATTGTCATTTATTCATACAGGGTCATACTCATTTCCTATTTGTACAAAGTTAATAATTTTCCTACCTTATCAGTGTGGTTTACTGAATCGTAGCCTTTACTCAATTGCAAGAGGTAAGAGTTCGTATAATTAGAAGAGTTTAAGTTTGATGCACCTTCTGTGTAGTATTTTTTTGCACCATCAGGTAAGGTTAGCCTGCTATAGCGGGTTACCAACTTTCTTCTTCTTATTATATTTTTTTAAAAAAAATTTAGGCAATGATTTTTTATTTATCTAATTTCCTTTCCTTCAAATTTGTTGTCTTGATAGTGAGTTGATCGGATTTTTGTTTCTTTGCTTCTTCTACTACTGTAAGGTTGTATCTCTCATTCAAACCTTTCTCTAAATTGTTCTAAATGGTTTCACAATTGAAAAGTAACATATTTATTCAAAACTTTTTATTGTTATAATATTGATAAAACATCAATTTCTAACATTATATTCCAATCCTTAAATGCCCGTAACCGAACCCAAGAATTTATTAATTAATGAGGACTTATAGTTAAACAAGAAAAAATTTCTCAAATTTCAGAATACATAATGTGTTTAGAGAATTACATGAAGAAAGTTCATAATATGTTTGAAGTGTAAATGAATTACTTCAATAATAATCTAAGAAAGAGAAAACGTCAAAATGGTAAATATAACTATGAAAAACAAATAATTTTGTTACCAGTAAAAATAGGAACTCATTTTGGTTAGAGTACAAGTAGGATTCCACTTTCCTTAATTTTAATGACTCTTCAGTTAATTACAATTTAATATAAAAAATTATAAACATATTTACTTAAGAAAATTACTTTATTTATCTTCAAAATTACCTGTAAAATTTTTTTTACACTGACAGTGCACAAAATTTAATACTGGCAGTGTAAACTTTTTTCTTACACCTTCATGTAAATTTAAAGCCTATTAAAGGTAAATCTATATATATAGATATATAAGCAAAACTAAAAGAAAGACAAGAAGACACGGGGCAAGTTATTGAGAAGCCACGTGACAATTTTTAGGACAAATGTTAATATTATTGTAATAAAATTTTTGAATTAAAAGATATTAAATATTTGAATTTGAAAATGTATTATCCTTTTAAAAAGAAAAAAATCATTAGCTTAAAAAAAGTATGATTAAAGAGTCCTAAATAAGCTCTTACTATTTCAAAAATTTATTCCTTTTATATACTATAAAATACATTTGAAAACACTTAATTTAATAATAATAACAATAATAATAACTAGTAGTACGTGGTGCATTGTATGTTTTGATTTAATTAAATATTAAATAAAAACTAAAAATATGAGGATAATAATTATAGTAGTAGTACTGATAGTAATAGTAACAAAAATAATAGTATAATAATAAAAATATTTGAATTGATTTAAAAAGATTCTCTTAATTCAAATTTATATATTATTGGATAAATATACATTGTATTTAAAAATTTAAGGATAAGGAAAAATAACAAATTCATCTTTTTTTTAACAAATTGAGATGATATTTAGATTTAAATTTAAATAAGAATTTGAATTGAGATTGAATTCTAACTTCCTAACCTCTCCTACTACATATACTGCTACACATGGTAAATAATGTTAAGTTTTTTTAGGACAAAGGTTAATATTATTGTAATAAATTTTTTTGAATTAAAAGATATTAAATGCTTGAATTTTTAAAATGTATTATCCTTTTAAAAAGAAAAAAAATTATTAGCTTAAAAATAGAAAAGTATGATTAAAAATTCCTAAATAAACTCTTACTATTTCAAAAATTTATTCCTTTTATATACCATAAAATACATTTGAATACACATAATTCAATAATAATAACAATAATAATAAATAGTAGTAGTACGTGGTCCATTTTATGTCTTAATTAAATATTAAATAAAAAATAAAATATGAGGATAATAATAGTTATGTTATGAAATAATAAAGAATAAAGAAGAAGAGTTGAGGGAGAATAGATAGAGTATTTGTTATTTCTCTTGAGGGATCAATTACAACGAAAGAAAATCCCTTTATTTATAGGGGAAAACTAACGTTGGGGTTTGTAACTTTTTCATAAATAGACATACACAATATATAGTAAAGTAGGTATTCAATATATATGGTAAAGTAGATATTCACTATATATGGTACATTTATAACACCCCCCTTGAATGTCTAATTGATAGATAATATGCATATATGCTGCCTCATTAAAAATCTTACAAGAAAAATCCAGTGGAATAAAACCTCGTAAGGGAAAAAGAGTACAACACGTATTAACTCCCCCTAATGAGAACATTCTTAAACCTTTGCATTCCGATCTCGTGCACCGTCTTCTTGAAAGTTGCACTTGAATGAGACTTAGTGAATAAATCAGCCACATTGTCACTTGAACGAATCTGTTGCATGTTAATATCACCATTCTTTTGGAGCTCATGTATGTAGAAAAGCTTTGATGAAATGTGCTTCGTTCTATCTCCTTTTATGGATCCTCCTTTAAGTTGTGCTATGCATATTGCATTATCTTCATATAAGCTTGTGGGTATATTGTCACATTTCAAACAACATTTTTCTCGAATGTGGTGTATCATGCCTCAACCATACACATTCTCAACTTGCTTCATGAATAACTATTATCTCAGCATGGTTCCATGAAGTGGCTACAATATACTGCTTTGTATATCTCCAAGATATTGCAGTACTACCACATATGAACACGTAGCCTATTTGAGACCGAGCTTTATGTAGGTAAGATAAGTACCCAACATCAACATGACCAATAAGATCGGGACTGCAAATTTGTTAACAAATTAATTGAAAAAGGCTATATTAGGCCCTGTAGTATTTGTAAGATACATTAGTGCATCGATTACACTAAGATATGGTACTTCATAACCAAGGAGTTCCTCATTCTTTTCTTGAGGTCGGAATGGATTCTTATTACTTTTAAAAACTCTCCAAGAGTTCCAATGATACTCAAATAATCAAATTATCTCTTATGAGGATAGTAAAAAGTTTTTCAAAAACTTTATATGCTTCAAGTATTTTGAATCCTTTAGGATTTTTCATATGGATTTTTGTCAAGGGACGATATCCAACATGTCAAGTGTGACATCTCCAAGTGTCTGGACTGTAAATCAAATAACTTTTATACTTACCAAAATTCATCCTTTTGTGTCACTTGATAAACAGTATGCTTAATAAACGTAGAATTAGGATCCTCGTAATATTTGATAAAATTGCATCAATATTGTATCAAAGATATTATCAATGATATATCATTTTGTATCGGTTCACAATGTGACATAACATTTTGAGATCTCATTGCTTTATATTTTCAGGTACCTGAACCTCTCATAAGGCTTCATGAAGTGTTATATCATAGGCTCTTCAAGAGCACATTGCCTTCTTATTATGATTATTTGCTCCTTATCTTTTTAAGAATTATTTCATTTGGAACCGATTGATCTACTATGCTTCACGCATGCATAGTCTTAGGAACACAAAATAGGAGCGCTTGCAGCTTAATGTGAGATGCTTTCGGCATTTGACTTGAATTATCTTTTGAAGAGGATCTGATGATAATTCCTAACATATTTCTTAGCTGCTTATAATCTCCCCCTTATGTTAGAAAAACTAACCTACATCCTCTATCTTCTTTAAAGAATACATCTTTGTGCATCATGGTATATTTATTAATTGTATACGACACATCAAAACTATTAGATGAAATAGTTGGTTCCTGACCTTGAACCAATTGAGAGGGAAGAAATAATCATAATTTATTGTTCTAATGCATCCAAGTCTTATTGTATGCAACTTATCATATTTCAGACCAACACATGAAACTTTGTTCTATCAATAATGATTTAGCTATTTATTGAAGGCATTCAATGCCAAACCGTTTTCATCAAGATGAATTGTCTTGATTGCACAATATGAAAGTTATGCTATTAACTCAATTTTATTGAGCAAACAACTTTATGAATGTCAAACTACAGAGACAATAAATGTACGTGTGATTATCTTATTGATGTATCTTTTCAACATATCACTTGAAAGGTGAACGCGCCTTTATTCACCTTTTGTATTTTTTAGATTTTGAGGGATCCAATCCAATAATTAATTGGTCCAACCAACTTATCATGGGAACAAACAACATGAATAATTCTTGAAGAATTTTCTAATTCTTCATTACATGTCCAATACTCAATATGCACATCTTCGGGATGTCATAATCATTCATGTCAATTTATGAACTTTTATTCTAGCAAACTCCAAGTTTACCATGACATGTACCTTTTTACTTTAGTAAATTTCAAATTTACTATTACATGAATAAATTTCAGATTTACTACTTTAGAAGTAGATTTCAAAATAACTCTTCTCAGTTATTTTGCCTCATTCGGAGGTGAGTTGAGAAGCCATCACAATCAAGTTTACATTTTTTGATAAGCTTCACTAAATATCATTACATTCACCTAGGGAATGGATCTATGCTTATAACAATTAAAATTTTCATTCCTATGAATGAAATATAATCGTGTCTTAAGCCTATCAAATTGATAGCTTATAACCTCTTTTATGATATTGCTACTTCAGGAGCAAATCGACGCATACATAGGATCTAGAGAATTTTTGTCTAACATATCTTATGATCATAATACGCGTGTGAAGATATCATCACTTTTGATGATCATTATCATATTGTTCCTCCATGCATATATTCGTGCATTCAATCACTTGTCTTCTTTTAGACATATTATGCACTGCTATCATATACACTTCAAGAATGAAGTAAGTTGTCATATTTCAGACTTATCATATATTGCTACCACATTTACTTCATGGAATGGAGCATATACAATGGGACATATTTCATGACTTTTTATTAAAAACACATTATTTTTCCTTAACTATCATAATATCATTAATATGGTGCATTGAGATTCAAACTCAACGTCTTACCCATATAAAGGCAGCTTAGGCATAAATTGATGGAACTTAAACCCAACATATTATCATTCCTTTTGATAATATTGTTCTTGAGGAATAAATTTAAAACATAAATGGTTCCAAACCAATTATTTTTCTCAAATCCAACAATAATTATATCATTAGTAACAAAAGACAAATAACCATGAAATTACCTTTAATTTATAATCTCACCTTGTTTGGTAAAGTCTCGTACTGATAATGTGTTATGAAATAATAAAGAATAAAGAAGAAGAGTAGAGGGAGAATAGAGAGAGTATTTGTTATTTCTTTTGAGAGATCAATTACAACGAAAGAAAATTCCTTTATTTGTAACTTTTCCAGAAATAGACATACACAATATATGGTAAAGTAGGTATTCACTATATATGGTAAAATAGATATTCACTATATATGGTACCTTTATAACAAATTAAAAATATTAGTTTAAGTTGCAATTGTATTACACACTAATAATAGTAGGTATACTGATAGTAATAGTCAAAATAATAATAATAATAATAATAAAAAATAATAGTAATAATAATAAAAATATTTGAATTGATTTAAAAAGATATATTCTCTTAATTCTAATTTATAGATTATTGGATAAGTATACATTATATTTGAAAATCTAAGGATAAGGAAGAATAATAAATTCATCTTCTTTTAAGAAATTGGGGTGATATTTAAATTTAAATTTAAATAAGAATTTGAATTGAAATTGAATTCTAACTTTCTAACCTCTCCCACTATATATAGTGCTACACATGATAAATAATGTTTAGTTTTTTTTTTCTCCTTTGTTATTAATCATCAACTTATTTTTACTGCATTTTCATCTTTATTTATATTTTTCTTTTAATTTAGAATTTATATTTTTTATATGCGAAAATCATCTTGCTCCTTTTATGCTTAAGGTCTATCAATGATGTAAGTATGTTTTTTTTTCATGATGACCCGATTTAACAAATAATTTATTGTTACTTCTCTTTCTTTTCACCATAATCCCTAATATGTATCTCATGTTTTTTAAGATTCATGACATCTTTATCTACATACACATATTGAGATTACTTTTATGACAATTTTTTTTAAATACATCATTGAATATTTACTCTTAATTTTTGTATATTTTTGGTCATTATTTTTAATAGAATATGCTTATATATTTTGTCTAATTTCATGGATGAATTAATATAATATGTCTCAAATAGCTTTAAATAAAAGACAAAAAGAAGAATTTATTTGCAGGATTAAAACATTCTTGAACTCAACCAAGTAATGCTTGAAAATTTTAGTCGAGCATTTATCATTTTAAATGCGTATTATCATTCTCATATTATTATTTTATTAAAGTAAGTGTTAATTTTATTTTATCTATTTTTATTTTTTATTTTATGGTTATCAATTTATTTAATTCGATTAACAGAAATTTATCATGAATTTCTAATCAAATTTAAAAAAATTGAGTTAGCTTAAAAATAAAATATAATATGCTCCCTTCTCTTATTTAATCTCCTAAATCATTTTCAATTCACAAAAAAATTGAAATGTCATAACTTTTGTTTGAGGTGGGTTAAACATTCATATGTTTACAATATTTATTTTGGCTTTATTTTTTTGTTTTGTGTGCAGGTGGATTGTAGTAAGAGAATCACGTTTGAAAAAATTTAACTGATTTTAAATGTAATTTTTATACACACATATTTTTTCTTAAGAAAAAATAATTAATTTAAAAACTAAAACTGTCAAATGATAGAAGTGTGAACGTTCTATTTAAATTTTGAGTTTAAGTTAAAAAATATGTAACTAAGAGAATTCGAAATTTTTTATTAACATAGACTACAAACTCACTCCCGTAATTCTACTTAAAAAAGGACGAAAAATTACGACATGATTAAATGGTTACTTTTTGAATCTTTCATTTATTTTGGAATCTTCTTCTAGTTTATATTTCATTTTTATATTATGTATAACAAATCTTATCTATTCTAATTTTTATATTTTGAGGTAAGAGAGAAGAACACTTAATTGGTGATGTGTGTAACACAAAAAAATAATTTAACTCAGTTAAGTAATTAAAATATAATAGAGGATTTGAATTAATATTGAAAATATAATGAAGTAATTAGATAATACATATATTGTTATTTATAAATTTTAAACGAAAGATATAGGATAAGAGTAAGAAAAAAAAGCTAAAACAATCAATGTTAATAATTTGAAATCCTTAAATTGTACACAATATAATAAAAAAATATAAATCATAAAAGATTTTTCACAAGTATGTGATTATTTTTACTCATATAGACTTAGTTAGAAGTGGAGTAAAATGATTTTGGGGGTGGGGTGAGGTGGGGTCGGCGGGGGAGGGGGGAGATAGGGGTGGGGTGTGTGGAAGGGGGTGGTTGAAAAAAATATTTTTTATTCACATTTCATTGAGAATGGGGTGTGTGGAAGGGGGTGGTAGAAAAAAAATATTTTTTAATCACATTTCATTGAGAAATAATATGATAATTGAATTTTTTTTAAAGATAATATGATTTAGCATGCTCGAAAAAGACATCCCAATATGAAACGATTAGAAATAATACTTTAATTCTGCGCATCGCGCGAGTACTTACACTAGTTTTCTTTAAAAGATAAGTTATAAATAAAGAAAATAACACTACATTTGTATTACCTAATTAATGATGAACTTGTTTACCAAAAATACAAAATATTCCTACATGTTTTTGTTTTCATCGTCATTGGTCAGTTAACAATTTACATGTTGTGCTTCTCTTATACAATTGAAAAATATAGCATCATACCTTAGGGAAGCAATCACCATTATTGTTATTAAGAGTAACAAACTATTTTTAAACTATTTATCCTACATACAAAACTTATTTGCGAAAATTCTTTATTTTGACAATCAAGTTAAAGCGAAAATAATGATTCATAAAAAGATGCATCTCTTCATAAAGGTACAACTCTTCAAAAAAGTCCAACCTATTGGAAAGGTCATAACCATCCAAACTGAAAAGGTGCTTATTCAAATTGCATCCTTTCTCTTGGTGTCTTTTCGAAAAGCACCTATTTTTTTCCATTCGCAACTCTTAAGAACTTAAAAATCCCCCCATATAAATGGGGAATAACTATTTTATCAAGAAATATATAGACAAGTGTGCGATCTACAAACAAAGACTAATTACATCAGGATAAGTAGGTTTTCTTTGAATTTTTCGTAGTGAATTTGCATCGAATGCACTCGATCAATCGATAGATGTGATATCTTTGCACCATCAAAATTTAATGCACACCTAGACAACACAAGTCAAACAACTAGCCTTTACCCGTCTATGGTTCTAACGATTTTAATCGTTTAAGCCATGAACACTTGATTTTATGAGAGCTTAGAGATAGGCCTTTACTATCATTATCCTTAAAGTGATTTCTATTTCACCCTCACATAGGTGATTCCTAAATGTTTAATCCTATATATCTGTAATACCCCGTACTTCTACCTAGCTTGAAATCATCTTAAGAATATTAGAAACTTACTTTGAAAGATGAATCCACTTTTGTACACGTGAAATTTTTAAGATTTTCACTTTTTGTTGGGTGAGAGATTGAATGAGATTTCCATCGATATCATTTCATCAAAATTCGGTATTGAGGTAGAAAGTTATGGCCAAAATAAAGAAAGCAGTCAAAACTGTCCAGGTACGATGGTGAGAGCCGATAAACCGTCGACCTAAAAACGGACCATCGTCCAAGACGTCGCAGAGGAGACAGTGAGACCACATTCTGCCTAAGAGCGACGGCTCAGGCCGACAGACCGTTGAGTTAGCGATGGACCATCGCCCAAGCCGTCGCAGGAGAGGTAGTGAACCCCTATTCTGCCCAGGTGCGACGGTTAGGACCGACGGACCGTCGACCCAGTGACGGACCATCGCATATATTTTTTAGCTATTTTAAGCCATTTTTAAAGGGGTATTGGATCTTTTTCCACCCGTTTTAACCCCTAATTATACCAGACCAGAGCTCATAACTTTTTTATTCATCTATAACACCAAATTAGGGTTTCTCTCAAAGGTCAATCCCCAAGAACAAGAAACCCTAGGTGCTTAATCTCAAGTAAATAACTCATGCTTTCCTCCACCAATCTTCAAGAAATCATCCACCCAAGTATGTCAAGTGTTCATTCATGGATTTCTTTCATCCATGAAGCCCAAGAATCTAATTTTAAATTATAAATTATGATGTTTATGTTGTGGATTGATTATGATCATGTTGATGTTGTGTATGATACCCAAGTTGGACTCGTTAAATATGTTTTCATTAATTTATGCTAGCATGTGGATTGAAATCTAATAAATTATGTTAATTTATGCAACCATGATGAATTAATTTAATGTCCATGCCTAAGCTTATAGTTATGCATGCAAGGTGTTTGATAAAATGCCTAAGATAATAGAAAATATGCCTTATAACTCAATTGTGACCAAAATGATGAACCTATGCTTTACCCTTAAGTTCAAATAACTCCCATGTTATTGTTATGCTTTGTGATGGATTGATGTAATGCTCATGAGATTAGGCTTATGAAATTATGAAATGTTTACATGAACTTCTATTCATGTGTGAGCTTATGGCATGCAAATACTTCATGAATATCCCCGATGATTGTACTATGAATTATTGACTATGGTCATGTGTCAAGAAGTGTCAAGTCTTGTCAGTTTCTTGCTATTGAGTCCTAGGGGTACTTGTACCCGATAATTTAGCTGTGTGCTTAGAGCCAATGTCATGTTTTCACGATATCTTCAGTCAAGCCATGATCCATAGAACTCAGTCAATCATGTGACTCAGGAAAGCTCAGTAATCTAGTAAGCTCAGTACTATTTCGTCAGTCAAAGAAAATCAGCTAATTCAGTCCAGTTCAGTTTAGTAATCCATGTTCAGTGTCTATTCAAATGAGAGTAGGAATTAGCAACGAGTAAACCCAAGGATGGGAACACAGACTGTCAGATGAGGGTGTAATTCTTAGAAGTTATCCTTGCATTCCAGAACTATGTAGCCAACATAGGTTGAGACATCAACACTATTAGATGAGGGTTGATGAGGTGGATAAACACTGTCAGATAAGGGTCCCACCATTTTTTTTTGGGGACACTGTCAGATGAGGGTCACCTTCAACTTGTCTTTACCAGTGGCACAGTATTAACACCCTTCCAATTGGGGTTACAAATTCAACCCCAACTCAGCCATAATAATGTATTAGGGGCATGTCAGTTAGATGACTACTTCCTGCAGTTTCAGTACAAAATTCAGGACTGTCAGATACAGTCACCTCAGAACAAAACAGAACTCAGCTAGTTTCATCAGAAACTAGACTGTCAGATATAGTCGCTCAGTGTTAGTTATTTTAGTTATACAGTTATCAGTATCTCATGTTATCACTAGTCATACTCAATAATCATGTTATCACGATCTCAGTTACTGTTATTATATATTCATACATGTATTCTCACGTTTATGTTATACAGTCGGTTAGCATAGTTCTTGCATATAAACCTTTACATTCAACCTACCTCACTTGCATACCAGCACATTCAATTGTACTGACGCATTTGCACTATGGTGTTTTATACCATAGGTTCAAAAGTACGAGCTCCAGAGCATCAGTAGTATTCCAGTCTCAGCAGTCAGAGTTAGTAGTTAGTACTCATCCTTCAAGGACATGACCATTACTTTATTATTTCATTAATTTATTTATTTCAGTAGTTGGAGTTAGTTGGGGACATGTCCCATCAACTCCTTATTCAGACAGTTTAGAGGCTTTCAGACTAGCATGTTCAGACAATTATTTTAGTTGTTTTGGTATTGATATACCATATCTTCAGATGTTATGTTTTATCAAATCTTTGAACCTTATGGCATGTTTCAGTCTATTATTTTTGCATTTTACATGATGTCATATAATATACAGGTAGATATATTAGTCATGGGTTAGCTTGTGGTCCTTCGGGGTCATGAGCACTGTGTAGCGTTCTGGGTACTAGATTCAAGGTGTTACAATCTTGTTATCAAAGCCTAAGGCTCAATAGTGTTCTAGGAAGTCTGAAAACCATATCTAGTAGAGTCTTGTACATGGGTGTGTTGCACACCACATTTATGTGCAGGAGGCTATAAGATGTTTTAGGAACAATTTTCCTTCTTTAAGTATTCATATCGTACCAGTGAGCATAATCTCAAGTTAATCTCTCAGTCTAATCTTTTTCTCTTCCGCTTACAGAACATGCCTCCCAAGAAGAGAATTGGGAATCAGTCAGCCCCTCAGCTTGAAGATCCTTTGGGCGAGCATGTCTCTCATGCAGAGTTCAGAGCTGCATTCACTACTCTTGCTTAGTCAGTTGCTACTCAGAATGAACGTCCAGATGTCATTTCGGCCAACCCAGTGGCCAATTCAGCTGCATCCAGGATTCGGGACTTCACCCGAATGAATCCTCCATCCTTTCTCGGGTCTAAGTCAGATGAAGACCCTCAGGAATTCATTGATCAGGTTCAGAAGGTTACAAAAATCATAGGGGTTACTCCTAGTGAGAGTGCTGAGCTAGCTTTGTATCAATTGCAGGATGTTGGTCACAATTAGTTTAAACAGTGGAGTTTTTCACCGCATTCTTAGATAGATTCTTTCCCCTAGAGCTGAGAGAAGCTAAGGTGTTGGAATTTATCAACCTCAGGCAGGGCAACATAACGGTGAAAGAGTATTCTCTTAAGTTTACTCAATTATCCAAATATGCTCCTCATGTGGTTGCAGATAGCAGGGCCAAGATGAGTAAGTTTGTCTCTGAGGTAAATAATAGTGTGGTCAACGAGTGTAGGTCTGGGATTTTTAATAGTGAGATGACTTTAGCCAGGCTGACTCATACTCAGCAGATAAAGGAACAAAAGTTTAAGATAAGGGAGAAGCAAAATAAGAGAGTAAGGACAGGTAGTTTCAACTTTGCTCATCCTAAATCAGAAGGAGGAAACCGTTCTCAGTTTTGTCCTAAGTCATCAGTTTTAGATCCTTTCTCATCGAGTGCTCCAACTCCTAAGTTCAGGGATGGTAATAGAGATAGGGCACCAGGCTCTAAGTTTAAGGCAGTGTTAGTAATGCCTGAACTAATCCCCTTTGTCAGACTTGTGGTAAGAACCACAAGGGTGTGTGCAGAGATGGTAGTGATATCTATTTTGGATGTGGCAAACCAGGCCATAGAGTCAGAGCTTGTCCCCAGTCGGGTTATCAGGGTCAGCAGAACCGTTCCTCAGCTTAGTCTGATTTTTTAAATCAGCAGAGTGCCACTTCCAGTGCTACTAGTGGGCAATGCCCAAATTAACTTTATGCTCTCCAGTCCCAACAGGATTAGAAAAATTCTCTTAATATGGTTACTGGTACATTATAGATCTTTCACTTGTATGTTTACGCTTTGATAGATCCAGGAGCTTTCTTATCTTTTGTTACTCCTTACATAGCAGTTGATTTCAGAGTCAGTCCTAAAATTCTAGTAGAGCCTTTCTTAGTATCTACCTCAGTGGGTAAAACTATCATAGCTTGACAGATAGACAGGAACTGTCCTGTTATGGTATCTCAGAAATCACTTTAACAGACTTAGTCGAATTAGAGATAACTAATTTTGTTGTCATTCTCAGCATGGATTGGCTTCATTCCCGCTATGCCACAGTCGATCGCAAAAACAAAGTTGTCCTATTTCAGTTTTCGAATGAACCTATCCTAGAATGGAGGGGTAGCACTTCAGTTTTTAGAGGTCAACTTGTTTTCTACCTTGGGCAGGGAAAATAATATCTAAGGGATGCGTCTATCATCTTGTTTAAGTTAAGGACACTAGTTTTGAAACTCCCAGTCTTGAATCAGTCCCAGTCGTAAATGAATATTTAGATATCTTTCTCGAAGATCTTCTAGGAATTTCTCCCGAAAGGGAAATAAGACTTTGGCATTGACTTTTTTCCAGATAGTGAGCCTATATCTATTCTGCCATATTGAATGGCACCAGCAGAACTCAGATAATTTAAAGAGTAGTTGAAGGATCTTTTAGATAAGGGATTTATCAAACCCAGTGTGTCCTCGTGGGGTGAACCGGTCTTATTTGTGCGCAAGAAAGATGGATCTCTCAGAATGTGTATAGACTACTGTCAGCTCAATAAAGTCATGGTCAAGAACAAGTATCCACTTCCCAGAATCGATGACTTGTTTGACCGACTTTAGGGTGCTAGCTATTTTTCTAAGATAGACCTCAGATCAGGCTATCATCAGCTCAGAGTCAGAAAATATGATATTCCAAAAATAGACTTTCGTACTCGGTATGGTCACTTCAAATTCTTAGTTATGTCCTTTGGTCATACCAATGCCCTATCAGCTTTCATGGGCTTGATGAACTGCGTGTTCAAGCAGTACTTTGACATGTTCGTCACAATCTTTATAGATAATATTCTAATCTATTCCTACAGTAAGCGTGATCATGCAGACCATCTCAGAGTCGTACTTTAGTCTCTCAGAGATCATAAGATGTTTGCCAAATTCAGTAAGTGCGAGTTTTGGCTAAGGTCAGTAGCATTCCTTGGTCATATTATTTCCAGTGATGGCATTAGGGTTGATCCTCAAAAGACCAAAGTAGTAAGAAACTGGCCCAGACCTATCTCTCCATTAGATATCATGAGTTTCTTGGGTTTGGTTGGCTATTACAGATAATTTGTTGAGGGATTTTCTTCTATTGCATCCCCTATGTCCAGATTGACTCTAAAAAAAGTCAAGTTTCAGCGGTCAGATCCTTGCGAGAAGAGTTTTCAAGAATGGAAGACTCGACTCACCTCAGCTCTAATTTTGGATCTTCCAGATGGTTCTGATGGGTTCATAGTATATTGTGATGCATCCAGAGTAGGTTTTGGTTGTGTCCTCATGCAGCATGGTAAGGTCATAGCCTACGTCTCCAGACAGCTTAAACCCCATGAGAAGAATTGTCCTACTCATGATATTGAATTAGCAGCCGTAGTTTTTGCCTTGATGATCTGAAGGCATTATCTATATGGATTTCATGTAGATATGTTCACAGATCATAAGAGCCTTCAGTATATCTTTTCTCAAAAATATCTCAATCTTCGTCAGAGAAGGTGGTTAGAGCTCTTGAAAGATTATGACATGAGTTTCCTTTATCATCCGGGTAGGGCCAACGTCGTGGCCAATGCTCTCAGTAGACTGTATATGGGTAGTATTTCTCATATTAAAGACATTAAAAAAAAATTAGCTCAGGAAATACATCAGCTTGCCAGACTATGCATCCTCTTAGTCGATTCAGAGGAGGGTGACATATGGGTTTAGAGTAGTTCAGAATCATCTCTAGTTTCCAAGGTGAAAGAAAAGCAAGATAGAGATCCCAGCCTTGACAAGTGAAAAGAGTCAGTAAAGGATAAAAAAGTAGAGGTTTTCTCCCAAGGAGGAGATGGTGTACTGCGTTGTTAGGGTCTCTATGTGTTCCAGGTGTAGATGACTTAAGCCAGTGAATTATTACTGAAACACATGGTACGCACTACTCTATTCATTCAGGGGCCACAAAGATGTATCGTAACTTGCGAGAAATCTATTGGTAGAGTGGGATGAAGAAAGATGTTGCAAAGTTTATGGCTAAGTGCTCTACACATTAGCAGGTTAAGATAGAGCATCATAAGCCTACTGGGTTCATGTAGGAGTTCAGTATTCCTACTTGGAAGTGGGAAGAAGTGAACATGGACTTCGTGACGGGTTTACCTCCTACTCGTCGCCAGAATGATTCAGATTGGGTCATATATGCGGCGCATAATGCTTGGAATAGTCATAGTATAGGCGGCGCATAGTGTATGGCATTTAGGGACATATGCGGTGCATAGGTCATGGCATTTAGGGACATATGCGCCGCATAGTGTATAGCATTTGAGATACTGAGACCTAATGCTATAGCATAGGCGGCGCATAGTGTATAGCATACTTAATAATGGGTGGCGCATAGTGTCTAGCACACTAGATTCCAAGACCTTGGGTTATAGGATCGGTTGTGCAATATTCGTGGCCTAGTTTTACCTAGGCCTAGCCTTCCTCGATGCCTATTTTTGCATGAGGAATGCTTAATCCATAGCCTTATGCATCCTTATACCTAACTTACCACCTTTTCCAATACATCCAAATCGTCATTTGAAACCAATCTCCTCGTTGAATACCTCTTACACCTATATTTTCTCAAAACCAATGAAAACGATTAGTACAATGGGTTGCCTCCCACCAAGCGCCTTAGTTTTGGTCGTGGCACGACTCGTATTTTTGGATTTTCATTTATCAAAAGCAAAACAGGTACTAGAATGAAAGAAAGACAAGACGATAAACGATAAACGATAAAACGATGCAACGATGGAACGATGGGTTGCCTCCCATCTAGAGTCTTATTTATTGTCGTGGCTCGACATAGTTACCTCGAGTACTTAGACTTCGTCGAGATAAGTGATAGCCATATAATTCATCGAGTCAAGAGGACCGATATAAGGTTTAAAACGTTGGACATTCACTTTGAAGACAATGTTATTATTGTCTTCCAATTCGACTATTGCAGACGAGTAGACCTGAATAACTTTGTATGGACCAGACCACTTAGATCTTAACTTACCTGGGAAGAGCTTCAATCGTGAGTTGAAGAGAAGTACCATATCACCCCTTTGGAAGTTTCGTCGAACAATCCGCTGATCATGATACTTTTTCATCCGCTCCTTGTATAGGTCTTATCTTTCATATGCATGGAGACGGAACTCATCTAATTCGTTCAGCTGCTCCAACCTCAGATTCTTAGCATCATCCTGATTCAAATTCAACTGCTTCAATGCCCACAATGCCTTATGCTCGAGCTCGATGGTTAAGTGACAAGCCTTCCCATAAACTAGTTGATAAGGAGACATGCCAATGGGCGTTTTGAATCCAGTCCTATACGCCCATAGTGCATCATCAAGCTTCCTAGACCAATCCTTCCTATTTGCATTAATCATCTTCGCAAGGATTTGCTTGATCTCCCGATTGGAAACTTCTACTTGTCCACTAGTTTTGGGATGATAAGGCATAGCTACCTTATGTTGCTTGACACCATACTTGGCCAAAACGGATTTGAATAGCTTGTTGCAAAAGTGAGATCCTCCATCACTTATGATAGTACGTGGTACTCCAAAGCGAGAGAAGATATTCTTCTTTAAGAACGCTACAACGCACTTCCCTTCATTGTCGGCCAAAGCTACAGCTTCTACCCATTTTGAAACATAATCTACAGCAACCAAGATGTACTTCATTCCAAACGAATTCACGAATGGACCCATGAAATCAATACCCCACACATCAAAGAGTTCTACCTCAAGAATTTTGGACATGGGCATTTCATGGTGTTTTGAAATAGCACCTTGACGTTGGCATTAGTCGCACCTTCTAACATAGTCGTAGGCATCTCTAAATATTGAAGGCCAACAATAACCACTTTGCAAAACTTTTCTTGCCGTCCGATTGCCTGTGTGATGTCCTCCAACTTGGGAAGTGTGGCATGCTTCCAATATAGTAGGCACTTCTTCATGAGATATACATCGTCGAATGATACCATCCACACATCTTCGAAACAAATAAGGTTCATCCCAATAGTAGTACTGTACGTCATGCATAAACTTCCTCCTTTGGTGGTAAGATAAATTGGCAGGTATCACATTACTTACTACGAAATTTGCAAAGTCGGCATACCATGTTAGTTCCTCCATTGTTGTCGCTAATATATCTTCGTCCGGGAATGCATCATCAATCTGATTTTCAGGTTGAGCCACATGTTCATTCTCAAGTCGAGATAGGTGATCGGCCACTTGGTTCTCGCAACCTCATCTATCTTTGACCTCAAAATTGAACTCTTATAGCAGCAACACCCATCGAATTAACCTTGGTTTTGCATCCTTCTTTGTCATGAGATACCTAAGAGCTGCATGGTCTGTATGAATGATCACCTTAGTACCTAATAGATAGGCACGAAACTTCTCAAACGCGTACACAACTGCTAGGAGCTCTTGTTCAGTAATAGTGTAGTTCCTTTGGGCTTCCTTTAGGACCTTACTCGCATAGTATATAGGATGAAATAATTTCTCCTTTGTTTTTCCAAGTACAGCTCCAATGGCTACACCACTAGCATCACACATGACTTCGAACGGGAGAGACTAGTCTGGTGCTACCATGATAGGGGCTTCAATGAGTTTTCCTTTAAGGCATTCGAATGCCTTTAAGCAATCTTCATTAAAGTCAAACTTCGCATCCTTCTCCAATAGTTTGCACAATGGACTAGCAATTTTGGAGAAATCTTTGATGAACCGACGATAGAAACCTGCATGGCCAAGAAAACTACGAACTCCCTTCACCGAAATTGGAGGCGGTAGCTTCTCAATAACCTCTATTTTTGCTCGATCAACCTCTATTCCTCTTGCGGAGATCTTGTGCCCAAGAACGATTCCTTCTTTTACCATGAAGTGGCACTTTTCCCAATTCAGTACAAGGTTGAATTCTACACATCTTTGCAATGCCATGCTCAAGTTTTCCAAGAACGACTCAAAAGATTCACCAACAACTGAAAAATCATCCATAAATACCTCCAAAGTGTCCTCAACCATATCAGAGAAAATGGACATCATATAGCGTTGAAAGGTGGCTGGTGCATTACATAACCCGAATGTCATACGTTTGAAGGCAAACGTACCATATGGGCATGTAAATGTTGTCTTCTCTTGGTCTTCAGGGGCAATACAAATCTGATTGTAGCCTGAATAACCGTCCAAGAAGCAAAACCATCCTTTCCCCGCTAATCGATCAAGCATTTGGTCCATGAATGGCATTGGGAAGTGATCTTTGAGTGTCCAAGAATTCAGCTTTCGGTAGTCCATGCATACTCTCCATCCAGTGACGGGTCTGAGTGGAATAAGCTCGTTCTTCATATTCGCGACCACTGTCATGCCTCCTTTCTTGGGAACACATTGTACCGGGCTTACCCATGTACTATCCGAGATAGGATGCACAACCCCCGCCTCTAACCAATTGATAATTTCTTTCTTCACCACTTCTTACATAGGTGGGTTTAGACGTCTTTGATGCTCAATGGTGGGTGTGTAATTTTCTTGAAGCTGAATTTTATGTGTGCAAATCCCAGGTGGAATACCAATAATATCCGCAATGGTCCATCCAATGGCTCTAATATACTTGCGTAAGATAGCAATAAGAGCTGCAACTTGTTGCTCACCCAAATCGGCTTCCACAATGACTGGAAGAGTATTTCCACTTCCTAAGAAGGCGTACTTCAAATAACTTGGCAGCTCCTTCAATTCTAACGTGGGTGGCTCTTCAATAGATCCCTTAGCTGGTGGTGTGGGTCGATTCTTGAGATCAAGATCCAGCTTCTTGGGAGCATAGCGATATGTCCCTAATCCTGATAGAGCACAAGTAGTTTTTTCAGAATTTTCAGCATCCTCATTCTCTCCATTCATGAGCACAACCGCCAAAGGATCATCGACACTTTGCTCCTCTTCAAGTAATTCTTTCTCATCATCAAAGAAAACATCAGCCACCGAAAATACACTGAGATCTTTGGGTTTCTTCATTGATTTGCACACATCAAAGCGAACCACTTCGTCATTTATTCGGAATGAAAGCTCATTGGCTCTCAAATCAATGAACACACTTCCTGTAGCAAGGAAAGGGCGCCCCAAGATTATGGGAACTTATAAGTCTGCCTCACAATCCAAAATAACAAAGTCTACCGAAAAGATGAATGAAAAAACCTTTACCAATACGTCACATAGAATACCAACAGGTTGTTTTACCGACCTATCCGCCATGACGAACCTCATATTGGTTGGAGTAGGATTACCCAACCCCAACTTCTTGTATATCGATAATGGCATCAAATTGATGCTGGCTCCTAAGTCACATAATGCTTTGGCAAAATTCAAAGATCCTACGGTGCAAAGAATAGTGAAAGCTCCAGGGTCGGCCTTCTTCTGAACTATCGATCGGGTAACAATTGCACTACAATGATGCACATCTTCTTTCAATTCATAGCTTGCTGCCCGCTTCATTGTCAAAAGATCCTTCATAAACTTTGCATACCCAGGCATTTGTTCAAGTGCCTCCACCAATGGAACATTAATGGTCAGCTGTTTCAACATAGTCATGAATTTGCTGAACTTTGTGTCATCCGCCACCTTCTTCAATCTTTGGGGAAAAGGTGGTGGTGGGTATGGAAGTGTTCTTTCCACGGCTTTCTTCTCTTCTTGCTTTCGTTTTCCACTTTTTCAGGCTGCACCGTGCTGGTGGTGGCGTCCTTGACGTCAGGAGTAGTAGCTGCGGCATCTTCTCCTTTTGCGTTGTCATCCATGTCCACAACTTTGTCAACTACTTGCTTGCCTTTTGCTGAAGTTTCCAGCACCTTACCACTTCTGGTAGTGATGGCCATGCATGACCCATCATTCCTTGGGTTTTGCACAGTATTGCTAGGTAAAGTGCCGGCCTTTCTTTGATTGAGTGCTGCTGAAAGTTGGCTCAATTGCTGCTCTATTTGCTTGATAGAAGTGGAATGTGAATCAACTAATTGTTTCATGGAGGACAAATCATTGATTACCTCCATTACTCCCGCGCTCGTTGCTTCCACTCCTTTCAATAATTTAGCCATCATGTCTTCCATACTTCCAAAATTAGATGTGGTGGTGTCACGTCTACCAGGGGGAACATACAGACCACTCTTTTCATTCTTGTTTTTCCAACTACCTTGGTCTTTGTTTCCAGATTTATCATAGTAGTTCCGACCTTGGTTTCCTTGGGTATTCCCATGGAAACCCCCCTGATTGTTCAAGTAGTTGGCCTCCTCTTCCGAATCAGATTCGTCTCTTCCTTTTGACGCAATGGCTTTGACTTTTTTGGTCTTCCCTGTTAATAAATGCTTTGTAAGAAGATCCATTTGTGTTTTTAGATGCGCCATATCTTGATCATGTTCTTCTTCTCTTGTTCTTTGGTCTGCAGTCATGCCAATAGATAAAGTGGGGTTTGCTACCTCAGAATCCCTGGTATGCCAAGCTCTACTTTGTTTCGTCATACGATTTAGCATATTGCTTGCTTGACCAAAAGTGAGGTCCATAAAAGATCCTTCAGCTGCGTTATCCACCACTGGCTTAGTTATTGAATTCAAGGCTCTATACAATATCTCCATTAGGTGAACATTAGTCATGTGATGGTTTGGGCATCTCGCTAGCTTAGTCTTGAACCTCTCCTATGTTTCATGAAGAGCTTCAGTGGGAAGCTGACGAAAGTTGCTGATTTTATCTTTCAATTGTGCTCTTTTGGATGGCGGAAAGAATCTTTCAAGGAAAGCGTCTCTCAATTGCCTCCAATTTGTAATTGAATCAGGAGTCAGCCCATTCAACCATAGTGTTGCCTCCCCAGACATAGACAATGGAAATAGACGTAATCGAATTGCATTCTGACCAACACCAGGATTGTCAAACGACTTGCATGTGGAAATAAAGTTGATGAGATGCATATTCGGATCATCGCCTGCTAGTCCACCAAATAATCCCTTAAGTTGCAATAACTGAATCATGGTGCTTGTGATGTTGAACTTGGCTTCGGGCGCTAATGGTGGTGGAATTATGGCTCCAGTGGCTCCGGCACCATCAAGATCATCATTATCATCGTCGAAAGCTGGCTGCATAGGTTGGCGATTATACCTAAACCGAGCTTGTCAACCTCTTCGGTTGGCAGGTGTTATTTCTGCATCACGCCTAGGGTTTAGTAACTCGTCATCACCTAAATCCTCATCGTCGGGATTTGTTGCTCGTGCAGGGTTATCAATGTTCTGTTGTTGAACTTGGGCAGCGGCAAGGGCAACCAATCTTGCTTGTTCCTTTTGAGCAACCATCCTTTCGATTTCTGCTTGTGCTTCCATTCTACCAATGCATTGTGGTTCAGGATTGATAGGTAATAATGGTTGACCAGAACTTCTAGTATGGGGCATGCACTGAATAAAAACCTGCAATAAACAAAAACAAAAACTGAAAGTGAAAGTACGAGAATCTTTGACCAAAGGGTCTAGTAATTATCACAAACTTGATTGACACTCGTATTCCCCGGCAACAGCGCTAATTTTTGATAACGCTCAATCTACAACTCTCTTAGGAGTGTAAAGCGGTCGTTAGCAAATATAGAACCCAACCTGGGTTGGGTATCGATCCCTCAGGGAATAGCTTGGTCAACAAGTGAGCAAAATTACTAAACTTTTAGTGCAAATCTCGAAAAAGGGGGGAGTCTTGTCGTGCAAGTATTGCAAATAAAACAATGAAGTAAAAGCTGAAAATATCAAAGTAAAAAGAGAAGGATTGTTACGTAAGTTGTAAACAATGAGAATTGAAGCGTTGGGGTTATGTCCACCTCCTGAGTTATACGTCTCTATTGACTATGAGTGTGTAGAATTCCGACATGCATGTGCTTATAGAGAATTGTATTCGATGGTAAATCCAGGCGTCTTTTGACCTATTCGAGGATTATTTCACTTTAACTCTTTCGAGCTTAAAGCGTGTCTAATGGTACGAATTCTCCAAGAGGTTAATCCAGTTATGGCACTAACTGTTTAGTAGGGAATTTAGGGTTTGACCCTACTACCTTGACATTATCTCTTTTCCAGACAAATAACCTTTCTTTCGAACGAGTTAAATGTTATACTGGCGTATTCTTGTGTTTGCAACCACAAAGAATATAGATTAAGATGAAGAGAATAATGATATAAGCAGCATACGTGTCATAAACTCACAAACTCATAGCAATAGATAGTATCTCAGTTGGCTTCCATAACCCTAACAGAGAAGTTTAGTTACCCATGATTGCGAAGGAGATCACGATTGACATTGTTGTTATACCACAATAAGGATGAATTTCGTGTGGCTCAAGAGGTAGGCGTTAGGCGTGAATTTCCTAGGCAACGTAACGATTCTCTTGTTGCGGAATTTAAGAATAGATGAATAGAAGAAGAAAAATAAAATTAATGGAAAGATTAGAAGAGTTGTAGAATTGTTCGTAGCGTAGAATGTAGGAAGATGTAGAATGGTTGAATGTCGAATTAATTAAAAATCTCTAGCATGATAGGGTATTTATAATACCCATATCCTAATCCTACTAAGCTAATGAAATATCTAACTAAATCCTACTAAGCTAATGAAATACTTAACCCAATTGTACTAGGTTAATGTAATATTCTCCTAATCCAAATAAACAAATGAAATACTTAACCCAATTGTACTAGGTTAATGTATCATTATCCAAATCCAACTAAGTTACTGCAGTCCCCAAAGTTTTCAAAAATGCTGTTTTAGCCCGGGACAGATTTTCCATGCATCACTTTTGGTCCTTTAGGCGTCCAAGCTCCCTTTCCTTCCTTCGTGAGCTTTCTTTGGCGTCAAGTAAGCCATAAAATGCTGAATTCTGCATCATTTATACCTGAAACTTTGCTAATCATGCTCGTTAGCTCACTTACAGGAAAAAGGACTAAAAGTGCATGAAATATATATAATTTGTTCTCAAAACATGGCACAAATATGGGCAAAATATATTGATATAGGCGTGTAAATTTGCCTATCATCAGTATCCAAGGGTAGGTGCCGTGGTGTATGCTTTTTGCAGACGATGTAGTTCTGATTGATGAGACTCGAGGGGGAGTGACTGACAAATTAAAGGTATGGAGACAAACTCTTGAGTCTAAAGGGTTCAGGTTGAGCAGAAGCAAGACGGAGTATTTGGAATGCAAGTTTAATGATGTGAGGCTGGAGAATGAGGTTGTAGTGAAGCTGGAATCACAGGAGGTATGTAAGAGGGACAGTTTCAAGTATCTCGGGTCTGTGATCCAGGGTAACGGTGAGATTGACGAGGATGTATCGCGCCGCATTGGGGCGGGTTGGATGAAGTGGAAGCTCGCGTCAGGGGTGTTGTGTGATAAGAAGGTGCCGCCCAAGCTTAAAGGCCAATTCTACAGGGTGGTAGTCCGCCCGGCCATGTTGTATGGAGCAGAGTGTTGGCCAGTTAAGAAATGCGGATGTTGTGCTGGATGTGTGGGCTGACTAGAGGGGATAGATTTCAGAATGAGACTATCAGGGAGAAGGTTGGTGTGACTCCAGTTGAGTGCAAGATGCGGAAAGTCCGATTGAGATGGTTCGGACACGTGAAGAGGAGGGGCATGGATGCCCCAGTTCGTAGGTGTGAGAGGTTAGCGTTGGATGGTTTTAGGCGGGGTAGGGGTAGGCCGAAGAAGTACTGGGGCGAGGTGATTAGGCGGGACATGGAGCAGTTACAGCTCACCGAGGACATGACCCTAGATAGGAAGGTCTGGAGGACGCGAATTAGGGCAGAAGACTAGGGCCAGTTTGGGTCGCTAGGGTAGGGAATTACTTGGTGGGGGTATTATTCTTGTTATGATCCCGTGCTCCATGTTTTATTACGAATCTGGGTGCTCTCCTCTGTTTTCTATGACTTATGGGTGAGAATTTATGTTATGAAATCTTGTTCTATGCTTTACTATGTATTTGTGTGGTGTCTCCTGTCCTGAGCCGGGGGTCTATCGGAAACAACCTTTCTACTTCTTTAGAGGTAGAGGTATAGACTGCGTACATCTTACCCCCCTTAGACCCCACTAGGTGGGAATACACTGGGTTTGTTGTTGTAGATATTGAACTTAAGGCTTGATTTTCTTGAATTTCTTGTTCTTGGAGAAAACCCTAATTTGATCTTATTTTGATAGTGAAGAGGAAGTTTTTGATGTTGTAAAACTGATAATGATTGATTAATAACACTTATGGGGTGATTTAATTCGTGTGAAAGGTTTTTGGAGTGAGGGAAAAACCAAAATACCCCTAAGAAATCCAAAAAAATTGCATATTTGCATTAGTTGACGACCAGGGTTGATGGGCCATCACTCAGGTGATAAGTCGTCACCCAGGTCATCACTTTTGGGCTGGTTTTCACCATTCACTGCCTTAGGCTGACAACTAGGTCTGACGGGCCATCACACAGCTAATAAGTCGTCAGCCTCGTCGTCACGTTTTGGCAGACTGAGACTTCAAAGTAAAATAAGCATAACTTTCTACTCCAATATCGAATTTTGGCAAAATTGGCGGAGTTGGAAAGAGGACTCAAAGACCTTTCATTTGATATATATTAGGCTTTCCAATTAGTCATATACAATGAGTTCTGGTCGATTTAAATTGATCTAAGTTTTGACGCTCACTACGACTTGAATGATAGGAAAGCTTTCAACTAGTCCTTGAGTTTAGGGACCTCTATGATCTCGACTCATGCCCAACCAGATTCAAACACTACATAAATGATTAACACACTATATTTGTATTGGATTTATGGCTTTTGGAACATATACGTGAAGGAATAATAGTTTTCGTTCTAGCCCAAAATTCGGGGTGTTACATATCTCCCCCTTAGGATCATTCGTCCCCAAATGATGGGTAGGAACGTTAAAGCTTAAATGTATGGAATAACGCAGACATGATATGTCTTCTAAGAAAGGATATAATTGATCTGAAACATTTAAACTTCTATTATGAAACTAAATTCTGAGTTGACTTGACTTTATTTGCTTCAAGGAGCTGATTTATGCTGAGAGTTTAGGATTTCCTTGAAGTGTTCATGATCTAATCATACATATTAAATTGAGGAGTGATAAATTATGCAAGTATGAATCATGAGACAACTGGACTTAAATCAAATCAGGGTATTACACTATTTGAGCGAAATTTCTTGGGAAAATTTTGGATTATGCGCTGAACTCTTATGAACTGAGTCATGACTAAATAGCTGAATCTGAAACATGATGCTTGGACTGAATTGGATTCGCAATTTACATGGATGGAATAGATTTTCTCACAACATTCTTTCTAAAGAAGTTCCAGTAGCATTAGGGAGCAACAAATTTGGGCACAAATTACATCAGGTATCCAACTATGGGATCACAACATTGACACTACTCTATAGCGCGGAATATAGACATGTAACTCATAAACTAGGATAGAATTACCAAACCTTAGGCAATGGAACTTATTACTTTCAAGGTTAGCCATACTTCTAAAATACTCTCTCAACTATACTTTCCCCTTAAACACCATGCTTATTGATTCCACTTATTTTTCTTACATGTCTGCTGATATTTCCATCTACTAATGTCTAAACTGAACTAAATCCCCTCACCATCTTCAAGCCTAACTTAAATTCACAAGACGCACCACATTATAATGTTGTACTAGTTTAAGTCATGAATTCAGTACACCTTGCATTTCACAATTCCTCATCTCATGCATAATTCTTATTGCCACTCCAGCAATCACCTTCAACTTCGTATTAGACATTCACAAACACTCAAAGCATCCATTCGTATGTATACAAATATGACATTCAAGCCTATCTTCATACCCACATATGCACTTCTAAACAAACACTCATAAAGAATCTTTCTCAAATTCTCTAATACTTCTATCCATAACAACTTCCCAGCACTATTCAGATGATACACATAAAATATTCTCAACTAACCAAGCCATACAAGAAAATTCACCTCAAAATTATTTCAACATAAAACAATCACACAACAATTTTTCCCAAATATAACACATAAAAATTCAACTAACCTTGACATGTATCAAAGACTTGGCCTCAATCTTACTCCATAATTACTACCTTAACTCAAATAAGCACAAAACTATCTTTCATCAACAAGAAATGTTTACTCTTTTCCATTTAGACAACTATTCATCATTACTATCTCGACCTAAGGGAAAAAGGTCACTGAAAAATTGGAATACCGGAATCCGGAACATGAGGGGAGTACTAGTCATAACTTGATACCCTACTTAGGCCTGAGGAATAGAGCACTCACGACATGGACTAATTAAAGAGATCTAATCTGAGGGCGTACCTGATATAAATCTGAATTTTCACTGATCGTTAAGTGTATCACATGTGCGCAAGAGTCATGAAATGCATGACCTGAATTCTTTTTGGAATTCATAACTTACAGAAAGTGATTCTGACTGCTGAACAAACTAGGAACTCATCATACTAGGAACTAGGAGAGTACATGATTCTTTATTATATTGATAACGCTCAATCTACAGCTCTCGTAGGAGTGTAAAGCGGTCGTAGTTAAATATAGAACCCAACTGGGTTGGGTATCGATCCCACAGGGAATAGCTTGGTCAACAAGTAAGCAAAGATTACTAGACTTTTAGTGCAAGTCTCGTAAAAAAGGGGGGAGTTTTGTCGTGCAATTGATGTAATCAAAATAGTAAAGTAAAAACAAAAAATAGCAAAGTAAAAAGAAAAAATGTTTAGTAAGATGTAAAACAATGAGAATTGAGAAGTTGGGGTTATGTCCACCTTATGAATTGTACGTCTCTATTGGCTATGAGTTGTGCGGAATTCAGACATGTATGTGCTTATAGAGAATTGTATTCGATGGTAAATCCAAGCGTCTTTCGACCACAACAAGGACTATTTCACTTTAACTCTTTCGAGCTTAAAGCGTATCTAACGGTACAAGTTCCCCAAGAGGTTAATCCAGTTATGAAACTAACTTTTTAATAGGGGATGGGACCCTATTACCTTGACATTATCTCTTTTCCAGACATATAACTTTTCTTTCGAACAAGTTAATGCTATACTGGCGTATTCTATGCGTTTGCAACCACAAGAATTTGCATTAAGATGAAGAGAATAATGATATAAGCAGCATACGTGTCACGAATTCACAAACTCATAGCAATAGATAGTAGCTCATATGGCTTCCATAACCCCAACAGAGAAGTTTAGTTACCCATGAGTGCGAAGGAAATCACAATCGACATTGTTATTATACCACAATAAAGATCTCGTTAGGTATACGGTGGTAGACGTTAGACGTGACTTCTTTACTAAGTAATGTTTCTCTTGTTGCGAAAATTAAGAATTGAATAGATGAATAGAAGAAGAATAAAAAGTAGAATTAATGGAAGACTTAGAATCCGAGTTTGTAAGTAGAATAAGATTTGTTAATTGAAGAATGAGTTAGAACTAGAATGAGAATTGAATGAATTGTAACTAATGGAGGAATGCCTCAAAATCTCTAGCAGAATAGGGTATTTATAATACCCATATCCTATTCCTACTAAGCTAATGCATTACTTAACCCAATCCTACTAGGTTAATGTATCATTATCCTAATCCTACTAAGTTACTGCTAGTCCCCAAAGTCTTTAGAATTGCTGTTTTTGCCCGGGACAGATTTTCCATGCGTCACTTTTGGTCCTTGGCGTCCAAGATTTCCCTTCCTTCTTTCGTGAAGCTTCCTTTGGCGTCAAGTTATCCATAAAATGCTGAATTATATAATTTGTCCTCAAAACTTAGCTAAAATATGGGTGAAACATAGTACTTTAGGCGTGTAAATCCGCCTATCATCATATATGCATGAACACGGACTATGATCATGAAGCTGAAACATAAAGCATGAGTATGTTTTGGAATAACTGAAGTAAACTGCTGAAATAAGAATAGATTGAGCATTGTTCTTTCTTACGGCCAATTCCATAACTTACTAGCACATCTATTAGCATCTGAAAATTTGACTTGGTTACTCGTTCTATCATCTCCCCCTTGGATTTAAGCCATACTCTAAGTCTGTGAACCACTATATACACTCTGGTATAAACTAAAATCACTTTACTTTAGAGTCAGAGATATAACAATACACATAAAACTAAACTTACCTTGTAATGCGGTATCTTCATGTATAACAACCAATGCTAATACCTCCTTCTAAGATTCAACCCTTAGGTTTTTATAGCCCAAAAGTCTTCATATAACAACTTAAACATTCACCAACTTAGATTTTTCTAACACTAAACATGGATATCTCCAAACCTTTGACGGACCATACCACTTCTGTCATAGTCTACCAGCATCATGCCTACAAACTTATAGTTCTAAACCATGAGAATTAAGATTATGCAAAAAAAATCTCAACATCATTAATCATAACTCCATAACTTAGCTATCAAGAACATCACATATTGTCTAACTAGTCTTTCTCCGCCTAGCAACTCAACGGTACTACTAACCACACAATATGCAATGATCCTTGAAAATAATGCAACCCCATAGCACCTTGGGCTTACTTCTACATCATACTTACAACATCAGACTTGATTACAAATCAAATAAACTTAAGCTCTTGTATACAGTATTCAAGCCTAGTAGATCACTTTCATACAACTAACATCCACCACATCAATCATTATATCCACCTTGATCACCATCTACTATTCCAACTTAGTGTCTAGTTCTAGCTATGATGAACCATAACTTCACACAATTTTCTTACATGCCAAACATCTGAAAACATTAATCCGCCAAAACTTAATAACAGTAAAGATCAATCACAATCCTATGATATATCTTATTTAAAATCCATTAACACATATTCTTTCTACACATCATTACTATCTACCCTTTTATAAAACTAAACTTAGTTCATAGATCTATAAGTCCCAACTAAACTCCCTCTTATAACCTCAGGGGCATCTAAATTAACAACACTTATCCACCAAGTACCTTCATCAATAACGTATAATTTTCTTGCACGACAACCACCGTCAACAACTCTTCTCATACTTCAAGTAAACAACAATTCACCTTAACTAATAACTCCTTCTCTACCTTACCTTCTAATAAACTAACACACAGGGATGTATCACTTCATTACCAACTCAATATCATGCAAAAAGATTCAGCCATACATATATTTAATAAATCGCCTCACCACTTTTCTTGCCATTATGCAACTAAATCCCTACTCTCAACCAACACAGGAACAACAAGATGAACAACAAGTTGCTAGTGAATCGAAATAGGCCCCACACGGCTTCGCTAGACTTTGATTTTTTTTTTGAATAAGAAAGTGAGATAAATGACAAAGAAGCCATGCTAGTGAATTAAAAGAGCCCCACACAGCTTCACTAAACTTTTAGTTTCAACAATACAATGATAACAAGAGATAAAAACTTGACACAATATTCAATGATCTAAGAATACACATCTTACCCTGTATAAATAAAAATCTGAGTCAAACACTCCCCTTACATACTACCATACAATCTACACATGCTACTAGCTACCACATTAGTCTATCACTATAAAAGGGTAAATCATTCTCAAACATCAGTTATTCATCTAAATTATTTATTCACACAAACGTCACCCTTACTTAAACTTCTAACTTTGTGACTTCATATCACCAGCTTTTTGGTCTAACCTCACTACCAATAGATCATGACACCGACACTTTAACTTATACTACTACTTGGATGAAAATATAGTTTCAACATTCTGCTACACATCATTCCCCCTGAAGCACTAATAGATTCTTCACAAGTCCTTGCACAATTTTAGAATATTATATGGCTCAATTAGAAAGGACCATACTATTTAAATTCTAAACTTCTGCACTTGATTCACCACAATAATAAGAAATATCGGAGCCCATCAAAGCAAGTAGAGAATTGGGATAACTTTACATTCATATGGACAACACCATAGCACGTATTAGAGTATGAAAGAGGAATATTCTGACTCCATAGAACAAAATAGAACATGAAGAAAGGGAAACATTCCTAAATTCCTAGTAGCCTCCTGCTTATAAGTATGGCGCGCTACACACCCATAAAAAAGACTCTACCTGATGCAATTTCGCAGACACCCTGGGACCATGAATCATGCTCTGATACCAAGTTTGTCACGACACAAACTAGGGCCTGGCCATGAAAGACATCTAAAACCATGAAGGCCTGGACGTCCTACTCTATCTGGTAGTCATGCATAATATTCATATAGTAAAAAAATGCAGAATTATAATCTAATACGAAAATATGATCATACTCTGGATTAAGTTTAACAATAAGGAATAAAATTGTAAAATCACTAACAATATCTAGAATAGTCTGTGAAATCTCTACTACATGAAAATCTAAAAACTGGGACAAGGCCCCCAGTATACCAAAACTATAATAGCTGACACAATATGAAGGATAGGCCTTCTAAAATAGAGAAGGCTCACCACTGCACAATCTAATCTGCTGTCTAAATTATCTACTGCTTATCTGGATCCCTAGACTGAGCCTCAGAACCTGAGAGGTAGGGGAGGGGGGTTAATATAGTTATATTGGTATGAAGAGTAAATCCAAAATAATCATTTATATTCAACATATATGAGAGCAATTTAAAGTAGTTCATTAACATATCATATAGTAGGAAATCACATGGGCATTTTAATAGACTCTGTAAAAATATCTGAAATCTGTGACACTCTTTGTTTTACTTGTGCCTAGGTGATATAACCTACAATCTGTAATTCCATAGGCTATATGGGATCTGCCATTAACTCGGTAGGCAAGCCCCCAACCCAAGTGTGCCGCAAGGGTCGGAGTCTCTGAATTACTATGCCACATGCCCGTTGCCAGCATACAATAATAATTTACCCATATCGATAAATACTGTTTCAGGCTAAGAGTTACTTGAACTCATGCCTTCTTCGTATAACCACCTAAACCTCTTTATTCCCATTTTAGTTCTTTAAACATGCATGCTCTGAAAATATACTCTGAAATCTTTAAATCTGTCATGGCATATACACATATATGGTATCGTCATACCATTAACTTGTAAGTCACATTCTATGATCTATTTATAGCAATTTATATCTCTGTTTTCAAATCATGAAATTCAGGACCACCATAACAACAATTTGTTCAAGGAACTCATGCTTTAAAATTCATGTAAAACCATGCAAGTAATTCTCTTTATCAATAACTTAACAAATAATAGTGGTCATGTCCAAAGTCTCTATCTCATGTAATTCTTATCTTTAACACAAAACATAGTTATCTCAAGAAACCCTCTCAATAATTCTAAATCTATGTTTCAAATACTATGACATTGAGAAAACATCGTTCAAACCACAGACATGCATTTCAACTCTTTTCCAACAAAACCAAAATCTTTAATTTATCACAAGAGAGGGAGTCCATAATTTATGCTCTCAAACAATCTTAAACCTTAAATTTTTATACATATACATATACATGTAAATAAACTTAGGGGAAAGGCCTAAGGGCCAAATCAATAATGCATTTAAACATTCATAATGCATAATAAAATCATGTATTTCAAAACCCCTTTCTAAAATCATGCTTGAATTAAGTCATGTTCTAGTATTTATAAGCCCATGTAGTTTTTAGAATAAACCCCACGTACCTTAAATTATAAGATCTAAAAGATGAAACCTAGATCTTGATAGATGAAACCCGGATCTTGATTTGTTTCTTGGAGATATTGAACTTAAGGCTTGATTTTCTTGAATTTCTTATTCTTGGAGAAAACCCTAATTTGATCTTATTTTGAGAGTGAAGTGGAAGTTTTTGGTGTTGTAAAACTGATAATGATTGATTAATAACACTTAAGGGGTGATTTAATTCGTGTGAAAGGGTTTTGGAGTGAGGGAAAGACCAAAATACCCTTAAGGAACCCAAAAAAATTGCATATTTGCATCTGTTGACGACCAAGGTTGATAGGCCATCACTCAGGTGATAAGTCATAACCCAGGTCGTCACTTTTGGGATGGTTTTCACTATTTGCTACCTTAGTTTGATGACCAGGTTTGATGGGCCATCACACAGCTGATAAGTCATCAGCCTCATTGTCATGTTTTGGTAGACAGATACTTTGAAGTAAAATAAGCCTAACTTTCTACTCCAATATCGAAGTTTGGCAAAATCTGTGGAGTTGGAAAGAGGGAATCAAAGAACTTTCATTTTATATATATTAGGCCACCCAATTCATCATATACAAGGAGTTTTGGTCGATTTAAATTGATCCAAATTTTGACGCTCACTAAAACTTGAACCATAGAAAATCTTCCAACTAGTCCTTGAGTCAAGGGACCTCTATGATCTCGAATCATGCCCAACTAGATTAACACACTACATAAATTATTATCACACAATATTTGCATTAGATTTATTGCTTTTGGAACATCTACGCAAAGGAATTCCGATTTTCATTCTTGCCCGAAATGTGGGGTGTTACAAGATGTTCAGAACAGCCTCTCTTATAAAGAGATTCCATTCGAAATCCTAGACTATCAGACTGAGGAACAAAGAAGTCCCTCTAGTCAAAGTTCTTTGGCAAAATCAGTCCATTGAGGGAGATAATTAGGAAGCAGAAGCAGATATGTGAACCAAGTATCCTCACCTCTTCTCCACCAACTCAGATCAAGCTCAAGGTAATAGTTCTCTTTAAGATTACTTAGTTTCATGTTTAGAATTCCATTACAACTTGGTATTAAATACCATTGCATATTTAGTCATGCATTCATGTATCAGACTAGCCAATTAATCACGTATCAGATATGCATTCTGATTGTGAAAAAACTTAGTTCCTCAAAACACTCAATTATGCATTCATGAATCAGTTACACATGCATCAGATATGCGTGTTCAGTATGATATATTCAATTATCAGTCATGTTAGTCATGAAATCATATTCCAGTCATTCATGTTCAGTATGTACTTCAATTTATCTTTCTCTTCTCTCGCTCAGTCTTATTTAAGGATGAATGTTCTCAAGGGGGAGATATTGTAATGCCCTGTACTTCTACCTAACCTGAAATCATCTTAAGAATGTTAGAAACTTATTTTGAAAGATGAATCCACTTTTGTACATGTTTAATTTTTAAGATTTTAACTTTTTTATTGAGTGGGAGATTGAATTACCTTTCCATCGATACCCATTTCATAAAAATCCGATATCAGGGTAGAAAGTTGTCGCCGAAATTACAAAAATAGTCAAAACTGCCCCGCCACGACGGTGAGAGCCGATGGACCATCGAGATAGCGATGGACCATCGCCTAAGCCATCGCAGTGGAGACTGTGAGACCACATTCTACCAAAGAGCAATGGCTCTGGCCAATGGAACATTGAGCTAGCGATGGACCATCGCCCAAGCCGTCATAAGAGAGGCAATGAACCCCTATTCTATCCGGGTATGATAGTCAGGACCGACGAACCATCAACCCAGCGACGGACCATCGTACCCACTGTCGTATATTTCGTTCAGCTATTTTAGCCATTTTTAAAAGGGTATTTGGGTCTTTTTCACCCGTTTTAACCCTTAATTATAACACCAAATTAGGGTTTCTCTCAAAGATCAATCCCTAAGAATACAAAACCCTAGGTGCTTAATCCCAAGTCAAGAACTCAAGTTTTTCTCCACCAATCTTCAAGAAATCATCCACCCAGGTATGCCAAGTTTTCATTCATGGATTCCTTTCGTCCATGAAGCCTAAGAATCTAGTTTTAAATTATAAATTATGATATTTATGTTGTGGATTGATTATGATCATGTTGATGTTTTGTATGATTACTAGTTGGAATCGTTAAATGTCTTTTCATTAATTTATGCTAGCATGTGGATTGAAATCTACTAAATTGTGTTGATTTATGCAACTATGATGAATTAATTTAATGTCCATGTATAAGCTTATAGTTATGCATGCAAGGTGTTCGATAAAGTGCCTAAGAGAATAGGAAATATGCCTTATGACTCAATTGTGACCAAAATAATGAACCTAGAACTTATGTTTTCACGATATCCTCAGTCAAGCCATGATCCATAGAACTCAGTCAGTCATGTGACTCAAGAAAGCCTAGTAATCTAGTAAGCTTAGTACTATTCTGTCAGTTAACGGAACTCAGCTAATTCAGTCCAGTTCAGTTTAGTAATCCATATTCAGTGTCTCTTCAAATGGGAGTAGGAATTAGCACCGAGTGAACCCAAGGATGGGAACACACACTATCAGATGAGGGTGTGATTCTTAGAAGTCATCCTTGCGTTCTAGAATTATGTAGCCAGCGTAGGTTGAGACATCAACACTGTTAGATAAGGGTTGATGAGGTGGATAAACATTGTCAAATGAGGGTCCCACCATTCTCTTTTGGGGACACTGTCAGATGAGGGTCACCCACAGCTTGTCTTTACTAGTGGCGCGGTATTGACACCCTTCCAATTGGAGTTTCAAATTTGACCCCAACTCAGCCATAATGTCGTATTAGGGGCATGTCAGTTAGATGACTACTTCCAATAGTTTCAGTACAGAATTCAGGACTGTCAGATACAGTCACCTCAGAACAAAATGGAACTTAGCTAGTTTTATCAGAAACTAGACTGTCAGATACAGTTGCTCAGTATCAGTTATTTTAGTTATACAGTTATCAGTATCTTATGTTATCAGTACTCAGACTCAGTAATCATGTTATCACGACCCCAGTTACTGTTATTATATATTTATGCATGTATTTTCACGTTCATGTTATACAGTCGGTTAACATACTTCATGTATATAAACCTTTGAATTCAGCCTACCTCACTTGCATACCAGTACATTAAATCGTACTGACGCATTTTTGCTACCATAGGTTCAAAAGCACGAGCTCCAAAGCATCAGTAACATTCCAGTCTCAGTAGTCAAAGTTAGCAGTGAGTCCTCATCCTTCAAGGACATGACCATTACTTTATTATCTCATTAATTAATTTATTTCAGTAGTTGGAGTTAGTTGTGGACATGTCCCATCAAATTCTTATTCAGATAGTTTAGAGGATTTCAAACTAGCATGTTCAGACAGTTATTTTAGTTGTTTTGGTATTGATATACCATATCTTCAGATGTTATATTTTATTAAATCTTTGAACCTTATGGCATTTTCAGTCTATTATTTCTGCATGTTACATGATGTTATACTGTATACAGGTACAAATGTCATACAATCATGGGTTAGCTTGTGATCCTTTGGGGTCATGAGCACCGTGTAGCGTTTCAGGTACTAGATTTAGGGTGTTACAATATCAAACTATTTTGTCAAACCTGTAAAACTTAAAAATCATTAAAAATCTTCAAATCATAAGTGTTATCCTTGTTTTTGTGAATATTTTCTTCATCATGATAATGGATTAAGTTAATTGACAATGTTGAACTATCAGTCACAACTTTGTTTGATCTCCTTGAACTTGCTCTTGCGATCTCTAGTCTTCTAGGTAGTGTTACCACTATGATGACTTTTCCTAGACTGTAAACCTATTCCCTTCGATGATTTTTAAATCCCTCTCTAGATAGGCCTTTTGCAAGTGGGTCTGACACATTATCCTTTTAGTTTATGTACTCAGTCATGATATTTCACTAGAGAGAAGTTCTGTAACGGTATTATGTCTCTGTCTTATATGATAAGATTTCTCATTACATATCGCCCTTCTTGCCCTACCTATTTCCACTTGACTATCACAGTGTATGCATACTGGTGCCAAAGGTTTGGACCAATAAGAAATATCTTTTAAGAAATTCTGGAGCCATTCAGCTTCTTCACTTGCTTTATCTGACGCAATAAATTTAGATTTCATATTAGAGCAGACAATACATGTTTGTTTGAATAATTTTCATGAGACTACTCCTCCACCTAAAGTAAATACATATCCACTCGTGGATTTTACTTCATTAGATCTAGTGATCTAATTTGCATCGCTATATCATTCTATAACCGCATGATATTTGTTATAATGCAAAACATAGTCTTGAGTATGTTTTAGATACCCCAAAACTATTTTCATTTCGGTCCAATGAGTTTTATTGGGATTACTCATATATCAACTCAATTTAGTAATAGCACATGCTATTTTTGGTCGCATACAATTCATGATATACATTAAACTTTCCAACACTCTTGCATACTCTAAATGTGAGTCGCTTTAATCTTCACTCTTTTGAAGTGCAAAGCTCACGTTTAATGGTGTCTTGACAGTATTGAAATTCAAATACTTGAACTTGTCAAGTACCTTTTCAATATAATGAGACCGTGACAATGTCAACCTTATGGAGTTCTGTTAACTTGTATCCCCAAGATCACATCAGTAACTCCAAGGTCTTTCATATTGAACTTGCTATTAAGCATTCATTTCATAGTGTTTTTGTTAGAAATATCTCTACTGATGATCAACATGTCATCCATATACAAACAAATCATGACTTTGTGATTTTAGAGTGTCTTTAATGTAAACACATTTATCATATTCGTTTATCTTGAAGCCATTTGCCAACATAGTTTGGTCAAACTTTGCATGCCACTGTTTGAGTGTTTGTTTTAGTCTATAAAGTGAATTAATAATTTTGCATATTTTTATTTTCTACCAGAAACTACAAAACCCTCGAATTGTTTCACGTAAATTTCTTCCTTAAATTCTCCATTTAAGAATATTGTTTTTACATCCGTTTGATGGATTTCATGATCATATATACCATTGCTAATACCACCAACATTTGAACGAAAGTTATCATTTTTTACTGGTGAGTATGCATCAAAATTATCAAGGCCTTCTTTATGTCTAAAGTCTTTCACAACAAGTCTTGCTTTATATTTGTCAGTAGTACCATTAACTTTTATTTTTCTTTTGAATATCCATTTAGAACTTAAAAGTTTATTTTCTGGAGAAAGATCAACCTACTCTCAAGTATGGTTCCTCATGATTGAATCAGTCACACTATTGAATTCCTCTTTCCAAAAAGATGAGTCCTAAGATGACATCGCTTCTTTAAATATTTGAGACTCATTTTCAAGAAGAAATACTACAAAATGTAATCCAAAGAAAGTCAACATTTTTTATGTGTTCTACGCATTGTATTCTCATCATTAGGTACATTTTTCTTTGGTTTGTCCTGAGGTCGCTTAGATCCCCCACTAGATAACTCATATCTATTTTTATATAGATAAATGTGTTAAAAAAACTCAATATTATCTGATTCGATTATTGTATTTTCATGAATATCTGGATGTTCAAATTTATGAATCAAAATCGACAAGCTTACTAGTTGTCGCATATTCAATGAACACATAGTCCACAGTCTTTGGTCCTATTTTTACTCCTTTAGGCATAGAAACTTAGACTTTAGCTAGACACCCAACACTTTAAATATTTTAATTTGGGTTTTCTTTCTTTTAATTTTTCATATGGAATAGAGCGTGTCTTGCTATGGGACACTCTATTGAGTATTTCGTTTGCTGTAAGGATAGTTTCCCCCACATAATTTGCGGCAATCTTGAACTTTTGAGTAAGACAATCATTATTTTCTTCAACATTTGATTTTTTCTTTTTGGAAGTCCATTTGATTGAGGTGAATATAGGGTAGTAGTTTGATGGATAATTCTATTTTCTAAACATATCTCCGCATAAGATGATATATACCTTCCACCTCTATCACTTCTTATCATTTTGATTATTTTATCCAACTGATTTTCAAATTTAGTTTTATATTTCCTAAACACATCTACTGCATCATCCTTACCATTTAGCAAAATAAATATAACAATATTTAGTGCAATCATTAATAAAAGTTATGAAATACTTTTTTCAACCACGAGATGGTGTTGATTTTATATCACAAATGTCTATGTGAATTAAGTCTAAGGGATTGAATTTATTTTCAACAGATTTATACAGATGCTTAACATGCTTAGACTATATATATTTGATACTTTGATTTATTTCACTCAAAATTAGGAAAAACTTCTAAATTAATCAGTCTTCACAAGATTTTATAATTGACATGTCCTAAATGTTTATGCCACAATTCATTTGACTCAAGAAAGTAAGAAGAAGCCTTAACTTTCTTCATTTTAATAGACATTACATCAAGTTTGAAAAGACACTCACTGAGATAGCCCTTTCATATATATATATATATATATATATATATATATATATATATGTATATATATTTATTTATTTATTTATTTATTTATATATTTCACTCTTTCTTATTACAACTTTATGTAAAACAAACATACATTCAAACCTTTTTAATGAGAAGTGTTGTGGACACTAAATTCTTTCTAATAGTAGGGACATGGAGAATATTGTTAAGAGTCAACACCGTATTGAAATTTATTTTTAGGAATATCTTTCCACTTTTTTCAACTTTGGATATTGTATTATTTCTAATGGAGATCACTTCTTGACACCAACGGTATCATAAGTAGCAAAAACTTCTTTGTCCACACAAACATGTCTTGTAACTCCTGAATTAAACCACCATTCATTTGAATTTCCAACTAGATTGCTTTTTGTGATCATAACACACAAATTTTTAATATTTCTAGTTGTTTCCAATATGTTATCTGATCTCTTTTCTTGTTATTCTTTAGAACTTGACAATTTAGATCTTTGTGGGCAACTTCACTATAATTGTAGCACTTGCCTTTGAAACTTTCCCTATTCTGCTATTTCTTTGTCTAGAAGATTTCTCCCTCTTCTTATTATATGTAGAATCATCTTTAAAAAGATTTGCAACTATCATTGATGATATTTTATTCAACTCATTATCCTGTTCTATCTTGAGATGAATCACAAGATTTTTTAAATCATACAATTAATTTTCAAATATTTCTTTTTCAGAACTATGAGGATCTCTACTTGTGAACATTTGCATTTTAAGTTTAGTTAGCCTAAAGCACGTCATTTGCTATCATTCTTTGAAATTCACATCAGATTTTTTTGATCTTTTTATCGATGCCATTGCAAAAGCAACATCTGAATGTCTTAGTGACATAACATCAATTGCCGTTGGATCAACACCATTCACAACTGAATTAATTTATTGTTTAGTTTCGTTTGTTATTTTTTTGTCAGCTTTGACAAATATTTAGTATTTTAGAATACTAAAGATAAAATTTAATCTTTAAACAACTTGTTTCTAGTCAATACTAAAGTTTTTATGTCTTTACATAGTTAATTGAATAAACTTTGACTTGTGATGAAGTTTTTATACTGTCAAATCACTATCAAGTTCAAATAGATTGAAAACCCATAGATTTTAAACTCCAAAAATCAATACAGAGAATTCAACGAATCGGTGAAATATTTATATTCTTCAAATTGAATTTCCAATTTAATTTCTCGGTAAAGTTTTTATATTCTTAACCGAGGGAGTAGAAATCAAAAGATTTTACTCTCTACAAATCAAATCGAATACAGATTAACCAAGTACTTGATTTATGAATGGTGATGTTTTTTTCACCAAACAAGTACAAAAAAATAAATATTTTTATAATTTTCTTAAGATTGTTGTTTTTCAGGTTTAGTAAAATCTGTATTTTACATCAAGAACATCAAACACATGTTCAAACTAAAGTATGAACAATCAAATGAAGTTATAACTTAGTATTCACAATTTTAAACTTCACCAATAAGTTCAACCCAACTTATGACCATTAACAAAATGACTTTCAAACTATTTTTTAAAAAATAAAAAAATCAAACGTTCTCTACAACAAAAAGGTCTATTTAAGACCAATATTTAGGGATGAGTTAATAATTACGTATCTAAAAGTATAGTTATTGAGACGATATTATATTCCGGTCCCTAATTATGCATTTTATTGCGAAGGGATAAAATATGGTCCTCAAAAAAATTATTAACTGGTCCCTATTAAAAATTTGAGACTTGAGATGGAATCGTAAAATTTTAATAAAAAAATTATTTTTTTTATTTAATTAATAAAATATAAAAGAGCGAAATTCATATCTTATATAATTAAAACAAAAAAAAACACTCCGTATCTTGAAAAAATTAGAGAAACGTTACATATTCATATATATATGGTTATTCATCTTAAAATTTTTTTCCTATTTTTTCACAAAATGCGCGCATCTACTATTAATTTCCATCGCCGTTCCATCGCTTTTACCCTAATCAGCTACTATAACAGCTAATCAGGTATGATATCCTTTGTTTTTCTTTCAATTTCGATTGTTTGGTTTCATAATCTGTGTGCTTGCTCAATTTTGTATGTTTTCAATTTCGTTTCTACTACTTGTTTGATTCAAATTTTGTTTTTGCTCAATTTTGTTTGTTTGATTTCACTATTCTCTATTTTATATTGTATTATTTTTAATTTCATTTCTATTGTTTTGTATCGTATAAACAATGTCAAATCTTGTATATAATGACTTGGAAAGGAGATTTGTCGGTCACTGCTTACTAATGACGAAACACTTCATTGCTTACAGATTCTTATAGCTTTATTGGTTACATGCTGGATTTTTAGTTTATAAGTTTTGAATCATAATCCTCTTTGCTTACTTTATCTTTGCGCTTGGTGCAATGATGTAGTCAGTGAGGTTCTATCCGAGGCGCATCTATTTTTGGTTGAAATCTATTTCCAAACCGCCCGCTTACTAATGACGAAATGCTTTATTTCTTATACAAAATTTCACCAGAAATAGACCAGTGACTTACAGATTCTTATAGCTTCATTGCTTACATGCCGGAATTTTATTTTATGATCAGTTTTGAATCATAATGCTCTTTGCTTACTTTATCTTTGCGCTTGGGGTAATGACGCAGCTAGTGAGGTTCTAATCAATGCTCGTATTTTGCTGGTTGATATCTATTTCCAAACCCTCTCTTTGTCCTTCTACTTTTATCTAGAAGCCTTTAAACCACCTATTTTGAATAGCAACCCTCATAATTCTATCAAAGCCTCCCATTGCCAATATGAACAAAAAAGGAGGTATAAGGTAACCTTGCTTAATTTCCTATTCTGATAGAAAGAAACCCATTGGCTCACCATTTATTAGGACAGAAAAACTTACATTGTTGATGCAAAACCAGGTCGAACCTAACCATCTATCACCAAATCCCATTTGCTTAAAGGTGTTCAACAATAATTTCTAATTTATATGATTATATGCCTTTTCAATGTCCAACTTGCACATTACACTGGGATATTTCCATTTTAATCTTGATTCAACGCATTCACTGCAATGAGGGTAGTATCTATTATTTGTTTCCATTTGATAAATGACATTTGATGTTTATTGACCAACATATCCAACCCCATTTTAATATTTTCTACAAGTAACTCTGCTATCACCTTAAAGATGTCTGTGAGTAGATTTAGTAGTCTAAAATACTTAGTTCTGATGCTCCTGCTCTATATTGCTCAGGATCTTAAAATATGTCATCACCTGCATGTTGGATCCTTTAAAAGTAGTGCATTTTTATAGGATCCGACATGGGTGCAGCCACATTTTTGGAGAGTCCAAGCAACTTAGCTCCTACTTTCTTAGGATAGTGCCAAAAAAGTGGCATTGAAGCTTTTGTCAAGTGGAAAAATTGCTTAAAAGTAAAAGGTTCTAAAAGAAAGACAAGCCTTAAGCCAACTAAATCTATGAAGGTAGGTTAAATTGACTAGACTTCCTTTTGAAATCTAGCAAGACAACTTGGGGATTTAGGCAACTCCCTGGTTTTGAGATGGGTTTCCTTATGTGGATTTAGAAAAATTCCTTTTGTTTTATAATTTTTATTTGAATTATTAAAATTTAGCTTATTATTTTACAAATATAGGAGAGAAGCAAAAGGAATGCAACAAACCGAGCTAAGTTGATAATGCTTCATCGCATAGGTAGCAAGCCTATTCGAGATATTATTTTTGAAAAGGTATTATCATAAAGTTATTTTCCTAAAAAAAATATTTATAAGGTGTTATTTTACATGTTTGTCTTTGATGTAAAAGGTTGGGGGGGGGAGGGGAAGAAAGACGGCAATCCAACAAATTTAGGACTATTTTCTACGAGAGTTAAAAGAAAGATAACAAGCTCGTTGAGCCTAAACAAATTCAAAAACATATGCATTTGGTAAATTTAATATGTATATTAATTACTTGAAATTATATGGAATAATTATAAAAAATATTTCTTTCTACATTTTGCAGGCTCAAATAGAAGAAATAGTGCATGCAGAGCCGTTTTTATCTAGAATAGAGATTGTTGAAAAGTGTTTTAGACCTCAAAATCATAGCCATGTATATAGTTGCCTTTGGGGGTGGAGTAAAGGTGAAAGACTTAAAAGGTATCACTTTCCCCAAGGCTGAATTATTGTCCATGCTACGTTCTACTCAAGAGGAAAACAAATACTTGAATGATCGTTTGTCTATCTTAGAAGACGAGATGAAAGAAATAAGGAAAATGAAAGAATTCTTTGCTGATCAACAACCACAAGTCATGGCTACAACATGGCCAATTTTAACTGAATAACCATTGCCTTATGGTCTCCAATTTAGTAACAATATACCTTCTCACTCCCCTTTGTATATTTATTATATTGGTTTGAGAAATTTCAGATGCATGAACTGTAGCAAGTGGTTGGTGTCTGTAGCATGTAATTTTTTTGATTCTCGTTGTTTTATCATACTTTTTCTCTCTATTAGCTGGTACCAGAGCTGTTCCACTTGAGCGTAATCTATTTTATGCTTCTGGTGTGATTTACTTAGAATATTACCATATGTTATTAGCATAATTGGTGATTTATTTAGCTATTTTATTTGACTTGGTTATGTGAAATCCCATGAGGTATAGTTGGCTGATTCTAAAATAGCATTAACATCCAGACCCCAGTAGAGAAATATATACCTTGATCCTGTTAAATTAAAAAGATTTAACAAACATACTTAATATATTTATTGGTTAAGGAGCCTTTGTTGAGACTTATGAAAAGTTTCAATGATTTACTTAGTGTTGGATAAATGGTAATATTCAAAGTCCTCAACTGTAAGGCTAAAATAAAAGGAGTTGTAGTATCTATCTTGAAAAGGCAAACACTTATGGAATCAGTAGAAGGGGTGTGTATAATTTCCTTCATATTTACTGTAGAAGTATTAGATATTGTGACTGTGTCCCAATAATAATCACCAATGAAAAAGTACTTTGGCATAATGTGATCAGAAAAGAAAGCCTAAACCACTTGTAACTAGTCATGCTTAAAGATATGACAACAAGTTTAACAAAATTATCGTTCATGCCATGTGGACCTACTGCAGAATGAGGGCTCATAGAAAATACCACAGTTTTTAGCTCTTTTAAGGTAGGGTCTTGTTGGAGAATGTTAGTCTGATCATCAATCACCAACCCGGGAATATAGTTGAGGAATTCTTCTGGAATAACTTCCTCTTTTCATGAAAAAATCCCTTGAAAATTGTTGCAAGCAGTGTTTTTTATATCTGGCACTACATTTTTCCACCTCATCCTATAGAAGAAAAGTTATAGAATTTTCCATAATGTTAAAATAAATGGATTTACTAACGTTCACATGCTTCTATCACTGTTAGTATTTGAACTCTCTGTTAATTTGTGGTTAAACTTCCAAGATGCATCGCTGACTTGTGGTGCATGTGTTTGAAGGAATTCAAAATTTATAATATAGATTCAATATCTAGTCAGCTGAAACTCCAATCTGCTAATCTTAATGTTGATTATGATCTTAGTCCCACAAAAAAACGGAACAAATAAATACTCTAGTTAGGAAAAATTAAGCAGAATATATGTTTTTGAATCATAAAACCAACCACAACTAATTTGGAATTGAAGCTTAGTTGTTTATGTTTTTGAATCATAAAACCAACCACAACTAATTTGGAATTGAAGCTTAGTTGTTTGGCTCTGTTTGTATTATTACTCAGAGGAATATTTTATTTGTTGTGCATTTGTAAATCCTAATTCCTTTTGTTCTTTAGAGAGAATTGCAAGTCCTTATAAGGAGAACTGAGAGATTTAAAGAACCTCTAGTTTTCTAGAATTCATAACTTAAGATCAAAGAAAAGTTTTTTAGGATTTCGGTAGATAGGATTGAATAAAGCAGAATGCATGTGAAGGATTCATAAAAACCACCCGATCTGGGATTATGATATAGTAAAGGATGGAGGAATTGTGAGAAAAGGAAATTATTGTTTTTTATTGTAACTCCCCAAAAATATACCCTGGACGCCACACGATGTTTACGGTACCGAAAGACCACAAACTAACCCATGAACTGGTATATGTTGTAAGAACTGAAAAATTGTAACAAAATACACATGTGCGGAATAACTGAATATGCTTAAGGTTTTAAATACTGAGAACTTTACTGAATCATAAGTCGGAAAACAACTGTTTGAAAACTGATAATCTAACTGACTGTCTGAAAGTGTCTAAAAAGCCTCTAGCTGACTAACTGTGGAGCTGATAGGACAAACCCCCAACTAACTCCGACTAAATAGAAATACAGAACTACTAAGATACACCAAAATAAAGAATTCATATCCTCAAAATATGAGGACTCACCACAGCTGTTGCTAATAATCTGACCTATCTAAGCACGATCAGGAAACTAACCGTTTGAACCTATGATATTAAACATCATAGTGCAAGAAATAAGTATGCGATCAGTATTTTGAATGTACTGAAATCTGACTGAATAAACTAATAACTAACTGGTTGAATAGCATGAGATAACTGATGCAAAGATACATGAAAACTATAAAACATGAGTATGCATGACCAAGCATATAACATGTTTCTAATATAGTCTGTAAACTAAAATACTAAAATCTGATAACTGAATAATTGAAAACTGTATGCTATGGTCAAGCAAAATTGAACTGAGTTCTGAACTGAATACCAAAACTAAAAGTTGGGAGGTATCATCTAACTGACATACCCCAAAGCTGAGCTGATTGGGGTCCAACCTATGACCCCTATTGGAAGGGTGCTAGTACCGTGCCATGGGTACTAACAATGGCTGTGGAGTCGGTCCTAATCTAGAGGATGACCCCTGAGATCAATCATAAATTGACGGGGACATCTCATAACCTATGCTGGCTATGTAGTTCTGAAACTTAGGGATTGCTTCTAAGGACACAGTCCTAACTAATGAGTGAGCCCTCATCCCTAGGTTCTCTCAGTGCTGAATTCTACTCCCAACTGAACTGACTCAGATTACTGAATTGATCTAAGTGTGACTGACATGATAACTAGCTGAACCAATAATGATCATACATATCTGAAACCATTTTAAAAATGTTAATACTAAGTAAACAACTAAATTTCAGGTATTCATAACCCCCAGGGCTCGATAGCAATAACAATAGGGACATACTAAAGATTGGAACCATAACAAGAAAACATTATTCAAAACTCATCAGTTAGGCATTTCATCCAACACATGGAGATCAAGACTTTATCATAAGGATACTTTTAAACTTGATGATATAACACGATCACATGACAAAATCATAAACTGAGGATTTATTCTAAATTCTCATTAACACGATATGAAAACCACAATATTTAAAACATACCATAATGCATTCCACTTAAAACTAATTATAATCTTAACTTGAAATTTAAATGGCAATAAATTCATGGACATAAGCATGGGAATGAGTGAAACATGTGGGAATAGCATAATTGTAATACTAAAACCATATTTAGAGAGTTAACATTGAAATTTCCATCAATTAAATGTGTAAGGGAAACTTCCATCGAAATACACTTGTAAACATGATGTATAATCTAGATTCATAAAAGCTTTATGGAGATAATTCATAGTACCATGTAAAAACCATAATTTAAATCTTTAAAATGGATTCTTGTACTCCATGGGTAAAAAGGGCTCATGGAAGAACATCACACATACCTTAACTGATGACTTTTTGTGAGTTCTTGGTGATTTCTTGAAGCTTGAACTTAGATTTGAAGAAGATAGGGTTTTGTTATTGTGAGAGTTTGTTAAATAATGAGTGATTTTGCCCTTTTGGGACCCTAATCTCGTGTTATAGGTGAGGCAAAGTATAGGGAAACTGGCTCAAATACACTTACATACCCGAAATTAATTAAACTAAATGTGGCCAGTGACAAGAAAAGTGACGCATTGCATTAGGTGATGCACCGCGTTGCACCCCACCAACGCAATAAGCATCGCGATGCTGTCATATCACCCTGACTCACTGGTTTGAACATCCAATCAAGCCTCAAACCTCCTCCTAAAAATCTTAAACTTACCCGAGACATACTGTCGACCACCCCTATCATGAATCAACTTAAAAATTGATATTCTAAGGTCGAAAAGGTCAGAATTAAAATCATCAATTTTTAAGAGGCTTTGGAAATGACTAAATCGTAATACTTGGTGAAATTTTTGAAGTCTTTGAACCTCTTTAGTATGCAAGAGTGAGATGAAATGAGCTAGGATCTTACAGGGTTTTACTATATCTCCTCCTTGGGAACATTCATCCTCGAAAGAGATTGGTTAAACTGAGAATTACTGAGGTACTGAGATTATATGCTGAATATGCACAATTAAAACATGATTACATGACTGAGTCTGAAACATGCTACATAAACTAAATTTCTTTCGTGAAATGCATGCAATGACATGAGAATAGTTATAAGGTTGAGATAGAAATGTGAGAGTCCACTTATGAGTACCCATTACTTTAAGCCGGATCTTGTTTCGTGGAGGACAGTTAAGAGATTAGGACATGGAAACTCAAGGTATTACAACATCTCCCCCTTGGGATATTTCTTCCCCCCGAATGATACTGACTTGGCTAAAATACTGATGAAAGACTCAGATAATGCACGAGGCACTTATGAGATGAATCATGATTAAATATCAGGAGTCAAAAAATAAGGCCTGATAAATAGAGTATCAATGACATGAACTCATCAAAGAAATCAGATCTAAGGATATGCATGACATATTCTAAATTTCGCTGATCATTAGGAGTGTAGCATGAGTCATGGGAACTGAGCATACTGTAAAACATGAATGCATGAATCATGAGCTACATGACCTAAGTTTAGAGCTCATAAATTCATGGAATATGATTCGGACTGCTGGGTGAACGGGAACTCCTTATACTAGGAACAGGGAAGTGTACATGATTTTCTATAAAGTGCACGAATACAAGCCATAATTATAGGAATAACATGTAAGGCATGAGTAGATATCATAATGACTGAAAAACCTTGCACTAAGATAAGAATGGGTCGGGCATCTTCCTTCCCTACTGATGTTCAACAATACACTAGCATTACTACTAAAATCTGAGAGCCTGACTTGGTTACTTATTCTATCATCTCCCCCTTAGCTTAAAGCCATCATTCTAAATTTGGGAACCAATCAACATCTCTAAACTAAACTGCCACCATTTTACTCTAGAATCTGGGGTATAATACTATGCATAACTGGTAAACTCACCCTGAATGACTATGCCCGATAATAAAAAAGTTGTTAGTACTTTCTTCTGAGATACAAATCTTAGCCCTCTATCGCCCCAACAACCATCATGTAACAACTTAAAAATAATGAAATTATAATTTTCAACTCCTCTTTCTATTAGCTCAACCTTCAAAGATTCAAACTTAGATTCTAACACATAACATGGATATCTCCAAATGTTTACAAACCATACAACTTTTATCATAGCCTACAAATATCACATCCACAATATATGTTTCGAATCAACAAACCTAAATTCCTGCATACACTGCTTCAAGCCTATGGATTGACCTTTCATACAACTAGCCCCATGAAATATAATATGATTGAATTAAGATAACACTATCCTAACTCTACTACTATTGCCAAACTCTTAGTTTCATACTTCTAATTCTAGATCATATGCTATCATAGGATTCTAAGAAGGAATCTAAAAATACATCTGACTCCTAAGCACTGAGCTGATACCCTTTTATTCCTTGGTTGGTTCATCGAGAAACTAAAATTGAACGACTCTATTTCTGAAATCAACTGAAGTAGTTTGCTAGAATACTGTAATCGGGCAATTTTTTTTATACCCGTTTGGCTATGATAGATTTACCCACTTAGGTATATATTGAGAAGGGTTTTGCTAATATTTTAGGTCAGACACTGAAGTCGACAGCTATATAGGGGGTTACAAGAGAAAGTAAAGCCCTGGGGTCTAGTAAAAAATACACAAGAATATGAAAAGCCTGTAATGTACCCATACAAACTCAGGAGAACTTTTCTAATCAGGTTGGGACGGGAGTGCATAAGGTCTATTCTGGCGCTGACCCTTGGTGGCATTGGAAGTAGCGCCCTGCTGAGTCGGGCTACCAGCTGGAGTTGAGAGATGACTCTACTGACTCTGCCGACCGCCCTATGGGCATCCTTTGACTCAATGGCATAGCTTACCACATCCAAAACATATACCATTACTAGCTCTACACACACCCTGGTGATTTTTACCACATTTCTGGTAAAGTGGGTTTGTACGACCTCTTTTCATACTACCCTAAGGTTTAGAGCCTGACGTTCTATCCCAACTGTCATTTCTAAATTTTAGCATTGGCGCACTAGCTACAGAAGGAACTAGGGCTAAGAATTTCAAATGAAACTAGGAGTGATTACCACCCTCTAACCTTGGCTTATAACTACTTGTTCTAACTCTCTTATTCTCACTCTCTTTCTCCCTATGCTTCTCCCCCTTACTTTGCTGAGTATGAACCCAAGCCTAGATAGTAAAATAACCTGTATGTTGTTCTGAGAAACTACTAAATAAGCTAAAGTAGTAAAACCAGCTCTGAATTTGGCATGAGAGATATGCTCGTTCAGTGGATCTTCCTGAACAGGCAGAGGTACGGGTTGATTCCCATTCCTTCTTCCGTTATTCATTCTAGGAGGCATGGTCTATATCAGAATAGAAGATGAATTAAAAAGAGAGCTTAAATAGAGCTCATGCACTTTCTCACAACATGAATACTGAAAGAAAGGAAACTTTTCCTAAAATATCATGTAGCCTTTGGTCCATAAGTGTGGCACACTTTACACCGATGCATAAGACTCTACTCAATATGGCTTTCAGACTCCCTAGGACACTTTAAAACATTAGGATCTGATACCAAGTTTGTAACACCCCAAAAATATACCCTGGACACCACACGATGCTTACAGTCCCAAAAAACCACAAGCTTACCCTTGAACTAGTACATGCTGTGAGCACTGAATAATAGTAACAAAATACACATATGTAGAATAATTGAATATGCCTTAAGGTTTTAAATACTAATTACTTTACTGAATCATAAGTCTGAAAACAACTGTCTGAAAAATAATAAAAAATAATAATCTAACTGACTATCTGAACGTGTCGGAAAAGCCTCTAGCTAATTGACTGTGGAGCTAATGGGACAAACCCCCAACTAACTCTGGCTGAATAGAAATAATAAACTAATAAGATAAACCAAAATAAAGAATTTATGTCCTCAAAATATGAGGACTCACCACAGTTATTACAGATAAGATGATCTGTCTAAGCGCGGTCAGGAAACTAAGCATCCAAACCTATGATATTAAACATCATAGCACAAAAAATGAGTATGCAATCAGTACTTTCAATGTACTAGTTTATGAGATAAGGTTAGGCTAAATGCATGGGTTAACTGTGCATAAAAATAGTAATAACACATATGCGTAGAAATACTAAAATCTGACAAAACAAAACTAATAACTAACTGGCTGAATAACATGAGATAACTAATGCAAAGATACATGAAAACTATAAAACATAAGTATGCATGACCAAGCATGTAACATGTTTCTAAAATAGTCTGTAAACTGAAATACTAAAATCTAATAACTGAATAATTGATAACTGTATGCTATGGTCAAGCAAAATAAAACTGAGTTCTGAACTGAATACTGAAACTAAAACTGTGGGAGGTATCATCTAACTGACATGCCATAAAGCTGAGCTGATTGGGGTCCAACTTGTGACCCTAGTGGAAGGGTGCTAGTATCGTGCCATGGGTACTAACAACGCCTGTGGAGTCAGTCCTAATCTTATGGATGACCCCTGAGATCAGTCCTAAACTGACAGGTGACCCTTGAGAGTATCAGTACTAAATTGGTAGGTGACATATAATAACCTACACTAGCTACGTAATTCTAGAACTTAGGGATTGTTTCTAAATACCCAATCCTAATTGACGGGTGAACCCTCATCTCTAGGTTCGCTCGATGCTGAATCCTACTCCCAACTAAGCCGACTCAGATTACTGAACTGATCTAAGTATGACTGACATGATAGCTGTCTGAACTGATAATGCTCATGCATATTTGAAACCATTCTAAAAATGCTGATACTAAGTAAACAACTAAATTTTGGGTATTCATAACCCAAGGGCTTGATAGTAATAACAATAGGGATATACAAAAGCTTGAAACCATAATAAGAAAGCATTATTCAAAACTCATCAGTTAGGAATTTCATCAAACACATTAGGATCAAGACTTTAACATAAGTATACTTTTAAATTTGATGATATAGCATGATCACATGACAAAATCATAAACTGAGGATTTATTCTAAATTCTCATGAACACGATATGGAAACCACAATATTTAAAACATACCATAATGCATTCCACTTGAAACTAATTATAATCTTAACTTAAAATTTAAATGGCAATAAATTCATGAACTTAAGCATGGGAATGAGTGAAACATGTGGGAATAGTATAATTCCAATACTAAAATCATATTTAGGGAGTTAGCAATGAAATTTCCATCAATCAAATGTGTAAGGGTAACTTCCATCAAAATACACTTGTAGACATGATGTATAATCTAGATTCATAAAAGCTTTATGGAGATAATTCATAGTAATATGTAAAAACCATAATTTAAATCTTAAAACTAGATTATTTGACTCCATAGGTAAAATTGGCCCCTGGACGAACATCACGCATACCTTAATTGATGAATTTTCATGAGTTCTTGGTGATTTCTTGCATCTTGAACTTGGATTTGATGAATCTAAGGTTTGTTTCTTGAGAGAGTTTGTGAAAGGATGAGTGATTTTTCCCTTTTGGGACCTTAATATCGTGTTATGGGTGATGCAAAGTAGGGAGAAAATGACTCAAATACCCCTACATACCTAAAATTAATTAAGCTGAACCTGGCTAGTGACACGGTAAGTGACGCATTGTTTCTCTCAGTAGACGTGCCACGTTGTACCCCATCAATGCAATAATTAGTGCGCCTCGGCCATATCGCCCTGACTCTCTGGTTTGAACATCCAAACAAGACTCAAACCTCATCCAAAAAATTTAAAACATACCCGAAACATGTTGTCCACTACCCCGATCATGAATTAACTTAAAAATTGATATTCTAAGGCTGGGAAGGTCAGAATTAAAATCATCAAAGTTTAAGAGGCTTTGAAAATGACTAAATATTAACACTTAGTGAAATTTTTAAAGTCTTTAACCCCCTTTAGCATGCGAGAGTGAGATGAAATGAGCTAGGATCTTATGGGGTCTTAAATATATATTTTAACAAGATAGTGTTGTAGTTTGTTCTCGTACACTGTATTATATTAATTTGATGTTTCCAAAAATTAGAGCTGTAATTTTGCAGATTTTAACCTACTATGAAGTTTGACGTTGTGTGTAATTTGGTTGAGTAGGACAAACTATTGGATCAGACTAGTCTATCCCATTTGTTACCGAGTATCTTGGACTATTGGCCACTGTCATGACAGGTTTGCACTCTTTTTTTTGATTCTATGGTGTTTGTATGGAAAATAAATATTTAATGTTTGGTTGGTACTATCTACTATATTTATCTAAAACTAAAAGAAAACATATTTTTGTATCTTCCAATTTGTGACTGTATATATTGTGGGAAAAAATGTAAAAACTTGCATTAGCTTTTTAGTGAATGCCTATTTCTAGTTAGGTTATCCTTGGTAACACTTGGTCCTAGATTTCCTTTAGAACAACCATTAGTGTTGAGCTTGTAGAAGTCTACTTTCAGTCTTGACCAAGTGACTGAAATATAACTGATCGTGTCCTTTGCCATTTCAGTGATGTTGAACAAAGTATATTGTGAGGCTTTATTTCTGTATGGCTGCTATTTCATTGCTTTATTCTTTATTTACTTACTAAAGTTTGGCATAGACTGACTCTACTAATTACTTGTTCAAGAATACCTTTTTGAACTATAAATGGTTAATGAATCTCAAAGCTTTTCTAATTAGTTTTTCTTATTTTATTGCAATGTTCGTTGATGTTTCAAGATAACATTTAGACTACTTTTTGGGGTGAGAGGTTTAACTAATTCTAGTGTAAACTTTACACAAATTATTATATTATAACATTAATTATTTATCATTTTTTTTAAATCTTACACTTACAGATTCTAAAGACTGAAGACAACTTAAGATACAAGTTTTGAAGATGCAAAAACTCATATTTTGCTATGTATTCAAATTTTATGGAAAATTTGATATCATATACTCTAGCTCGATTAGGATGGTAACTATGTTTTTTGTGAAACAAATATTGAAATTAATATCGTGGGATGTTAACTATGTTTTTTGATAGCTAATTATATCATATTTTTGTATCAATATTCTCGATAGTAATTTGATATTTATTTGATGAGTTTTATTATTTTGTGATATTAGGCTCACTTGTGGTCAATTAGAAACTAGAAATATTATTTGTTTAAATGTTTATCTTGGACTAGAGATGTTGCTCACGTTTAAAGGTTGATCTAAGAAAAGAATTTTGCTTGTTGCTAAAGGATAATTTAGGACCAAATATTTCTCATCCTTAAAAGATAATTTAGGACCAATTAATTGTTGGTCAAAACAGAGGTTAGCGACCAGTGATAGAATCAAAATGGCCTTCGAATTGATACAGAGGATGCATATGGGTCAAGAGACACTTTATGACTTCTTGATGGATATCAAAATGAATCCATTGGATGATTAGGATGATCAATGAGGCTCATGAGACGTTAGAAAGGCCAAGGGAAGGAAAATCGGGCTAGAAAGCCCCCAAAAGAGGACATGTGCCCCATCCGCTTTGGAGGTTCGCCCAACCCACTCTAGATCTACTATAGCAGGTCAAAACAACCCACCATACCCTTGGTATTCATCCTATGTGCGCTCCATGTGCCCTACAAATTCTCCAGTATATGCTTAATGAGCTTTTATGTTTTGTCTTTCCTAGGGTTACTTTTGGGCCCATATGATGTAATAACTTAGCCTAGACTATAAATAGGACTTCTTTTCATTTAGTAGGTATTTTATTAATGAATTATGAATGAAAATACTTGTGAAATTAAAAGTGTGAGACAAGTTTAGATTAGCTTGTGGCAAGTGTGGAATCGCTTTTGTTGATTTATTATTTAGAAATGTGGGTTGCTAGGGATTCCAATTCCCTTGAGGTCTACGTATGATATTGGTTCTTTGTTTGATATTGAATATAGGGTTAGAGGTTTGACACACCCTTAGTTTGGGATTCATTCTTCCATAGTGTCTATCTATTATTTGTTCGATAACTATCCCTTTATATTTTGTATTCGTATCGTAGTTTAGTTTTTGATTCCACACTTTGTTAGTATATCATTTGGTATCATATTCAAGCTTGATTTCATTCCAATGAAGTCAATCTTTGGTTTGTTATCTTGAAAATCCACAAAAAAAGAAGTGTCAAAACAAAAAAATCCCAAAAAAGTCACTATTCATGTTTTTAGACCTACGCCAAAATTTGAGTTTTTTATTTTGTGTTTTTCTTGTGTTGATAGTGTTATAATTGTTTTCTCTAACACTATATGAGTCTAAACAAAATTTGAGTCAAATTAGAGCTTGTTTGAGTGTTCTATCCTTGTTGGGAGCTTGGGTTGTAGAAGTTTGGTGTGAATTAAAAAATCTCAAAAATTTGTGAAGAATTTGAGGAAAATTTTATTTGGAATGAGTTTATAAGGATATGAAGTGCCTATGATCAAAATTTCAAATCATTCCAAGCTCCAGAGAAAAAGTTAGAAAGATTAGTGTTCTTGGTGTTATTGAAGACATTCAAATCTTCATCAAAAGTTGTTGTTTGATCCAAAAGAAAGAAAGTAAATTGGTGAAAAAGTGTTTGTACTAAAACATCCAAGGATATTCCAAGTATATTCCAAGGAAAAGTACAAAAGGGGGGGGGGCAATTAAGGGAAAAACGACTATTACAAGTGCCAAGAAGCGGCCAACCTGCCTTATAGGTGTGCTTGATATTCCTTGGACCTATGGCCGCTCCTCAAACCAGTAGGTGGAGGACCTCATTCATCCAAGGTGTTCTGTACATGTTCCCCATATGCTGCAGCAACTCCCCAAATGCACCTCAACTCAGAACGCCTCAAATTGAGCTCAAATCAGCCCCAACACATCCTAAACACAATTCAACACTTCTCCAACATCAATTCAAGTTCTAAAAAACATCTCAACACTTTTAAAAATACATTTCTCAAGGTTTGATTCTTAGTTTCAATTTTTTGATTCTTAAATCCCTTCCTTTAATCTTAAACTACTTACCGACTTGTAATTCATCTACTATATTGATCGATTAGTCCTTGAGTCCTATATCTTTCATCGTCCTACTTCTTTCAAGTTTTTCTTTTTTGAATTAATTGTTATTTCTTGGTTTAATTCCCTAAGTAATTTTATATTTTTGAGTCTTTCAAACAAGAATCCATTCCGACCTCAAGCCATAATTAGTACCACGCAAACTCATTGGCGTATAAATGATCTATCAATGCTTGCGACACCATTTGAGAGACAAACTAAAGGTGTGAAGTTTGAGATCTTGTAAGATTGATTTACTAACTTTAACTTGTTTGTTGTTTTTGTTTTTGTTTAGTATTTATTTTATTAGGTACATGGATGACAATAGCTCAAATGCTATCTTAGCAACCCTTGAAGCTCTCAACCATAAGATAGATAACATGTGTTAGAGGATGTATAGCATGATAAATCGTCTAAACTATCATAACTCCAACCTTCAATCTCCCTTGAATAGACATGCTCCAAACAAACTTTAAGGTAACCAAGCTAACTCTTGCACTCTAGTAAATGTGAAAGATCATTGTGAGGCTAGTAGCCAACTAAGTGTGAGTGATAGATTATCTTTAGATGTACCTAATATCTCTTTACTTTAAGATGGTAATGTACAAATTCATAGCTTGGATACACTAGTTCATCTTAATGATGACCAAATTAACTCTAGTAAGATCAATTTATGTTCACTTAGTGTTGAAGCCATTGTGATGATTGATAGTACATTGTCTTATGGAAATTATATGGACCAACTTGTGTGTGAACCTAGTCTACCACTTGAGGATGTTTGTGATATGGTTAATGAACCTTAAGCGAGTGATGATATTAAAAATGTTGGTCAGTCAAATAGGAGTGAACCTTTATTTTCTTTTAATAATTCTCATGCTAGTGTAGAGGGTATAACACTTTGTAATGGTAGTACTCTTAGGGGAAAAGAGTGTTTCCTAAACCTATGCCTATGTACACTTTACCCATTTAACCCAGGTGACCATTTGAAAGGTGGTGGTTCTCATTCACACCACTTGGTGCTTCATCAAGATGACAAGAAAACTATGGTTGAGCTTGTTTGAATTTATCCCTATGACGGCGTGTCTTTCTTGAAGATGTCTAATCTATTTGAGGGATAAAGTTGTGTAAAGGAAGGATCTCCTACAAAGATGAGTGTTATAGAGGGGTTATATACTTATTGAGACTTAGAACCCATATGAGCCTTCATGAGTTATTGATTGATTACCATGGTTCCTCTAGCCATTCCCATTGTCCAAACCTCTTGAATTGCCATATAGCTTCTATAATATGGGGATACACACCCTTGATAGATTATTTTAATGCTTTGCTATATCTTGTGTGTGCAACCTTGGCATGATGATATTTTTATCATATTAAGGTTGTTTGGCAATCTTTTTAATAGAACTAACTTATTAAAATTCCTTGATGCGTATCATAGCACAAAGGGTCGGGCAGGTTGGCATAAAGGAGACTGGTGGTAGAATGAAGAAGTTAATAAAAAAGTGGAGATTAAGAAGGGGGCGTATGTTAAGTTGATTGGGAGTAAAGATGAAGAAGAGAAATGGATGAATAGGGAGGTGTACAAAGTGTCTAGGAAGGAGGATAAGTTAACAGTTATGACTGCTCAGATAGCATCATTTGAGATCCTGTATGTAGGGTTAGAGAAGAAAGATAGGGAAAAGAGATTTTATAGGCTGGCTAAACCTAGAGAGAGGAAGGGTCGTGACCTCAATCAAGTGAAGTGCATTAAGGGATAGAATGGTAGAGTTTTGGTGGAAGATGTCCACACTAAGAAGAGATGGCAGGAGTATTTTCATGGACTGTTGAACGAGGAGGGGGACAGAAGCATTGAGTTAGGAGAGCTGGAGCACTTGGAGAAAAACCAAAATTTTAGTTACTGTAGATATTTTATGGTTGAGGAGGTCAGAGAGGCTATTCGTAGGATGCGGAGGGGTAGGGCGACAAGGCCTGACAAAATTTTGATGGATTTTTTAAAGTTTACTGGTAGATCAGGTTTAAGGTGGTTGACTGATCTATTTAACAACATTTTATGACTACAAAAATACCTGGGGCTTGGAGATAGAGTACGATGATTCCATTGTATAAAAACAAGGGTGACATTTAGAGTTGCAATAACTATAGAGGTATTAAGCTGTTGATTCATACTATAAAGATTTAGGAAAGGGTGGTTGAGCGGACACTAAGGAGGGTCATGTCTATTTTGAAGAATCAGTTTGGATTTATGCCTGGTCGCTCAACGATAGAGGTAGTCCATCTAGTGAGGAGATTGGTGGAGAAGTATAGGGAAAGAAAGAGGGATCTATACATGGTGTTCATAGACCTGGAGAAGGCATCTGACAAAGTCCCTAGGGAAGTTCCTTGGAGATTCTTGGAGGTAAGGGGGGTCCCGATGGCGTATATTAGAGCCATTAAGGACATGTATGGTAGATGAAAGACTCGAGTGAGGACGGCGGGCAGAGACTCAAATTATTTTCCAGTTAAGATAGGGTTATATTAGGGATCGACTCTCAGTCTATTTCTATTTGCGTTGGTGATATATGTGTTGACGCAGAGTATTCAAGGTGAGGTGCCTTGGTGTATGTTATTTGCAGATGACGTAGTGCTGATTGATGAGACACAGGGAGGTGTGAATGAAAAATTAGAGGTTTGGAGGCATACTCTTGAGTCTAAGGGGTTCAAGTTGAGTAGGTCCAAGACGGAGTATATGGAGTGTAATTTTAATGAATCAAAGAAGGAGGACAAAGTGGTGGTGAGGTTAGATTCCCAGCATATTTGTAAGAGGGATAGTTTTAAGTATCTCAGGTCTATGAATTGAGGGAATGGCGAGATTAATGAGGATGTATCTAAGCGTATTGAAGCAGGTTGGATAAAGTAGAGGCTCACCTCGGGAGTGTTGTATGATAAGAAAGTGCCGTTAAAGCTTAAAGGTAAGTTCTACAGAGTGGCAGTCTGCCCGATCATGCTGTATGGTGCGGAGTGTTGGCCAGTCAAGAACTCCCATATTCAAAAATTGAATAAAGCGGAAATGAGAATGTTGCATTGGTTATATGGGCTGACTAGAGGGGATAGAGTTAGGAATAAGATTATCTAGGAGAAGGTAGGAGTGACGTCAGTGGAAGACAAGATGAGGAAAGGAAGGCTGAGATGGTTTGGACATATGATGAGGAGGGGCACGGATGCCCCAGTTCGTAGGTGTGAGAGATTAGCTTTGGATGGTTTCAGGAGGAGTAGAGACAGACCAAAGAAATATCAGAGATAGGTTATTAGACATGCCATAGAGCTGCTACAGTTTACTGAGGACATGACCCTAGATAGGAAGGTGTGGAGGTCGCAGATAAGGGTAGAAGGCTAGTGTGGGTTATGACTAGTAGTTAGGGAGCTCTTTTGTAACTAGTTTAGTAACCCTAGGACTGTCCTTTGGTAGGAGCCACTAGTGTATTCTACTACTAGGTGGGTGTCCTTGTCTTATTTTTTATTTCCTATTTCTTATTTTTGTTGTGCGCTTATTTTCGTATCGCTCTTATTTTTATTATTATTGTTTCTTATTTCTTAGTTTTTGATTATGTCACCCATCCTGTTTTATGCATTACTATGACCTTGTTAACTATTTTTTATCTAGAGCTGGGTGTCTATCGAAAACAACCTCTCTACTTCTCTGGAGGTAGCAGTATGGACTGCGTATATTCTACCCTTCCCAGACCCCACTTGGTAGGAATACACTGGGTTTGTTGTTGTTGTTGTTGTTGTTTCTTATCTTAGCCAATTCCTTTGCACTATAAATATTGACTTCTCTTTTATTGTCTTGAAGAATATTTAGTTATATGTGAAATGGGTGTCCCCTTGGCATGGATGTTTTGATATTGACCCTTGCGCTAACCCTCGTGCCACGAGAAAATATTGGTTGTGTTTTATTCTCTTGTGTTTAAAGTTTATAGATTCGAGGATGAATCTTCTTTAAGATGGAGAGGATAATACAATCCAAATGGCCTTTGAATTGCTAAAGAGGATGCTTATGGGTCAAGAGACATTTGATGACTTCTTGATGGCTATCAAAAGAAGTAAATTGGATGATTATGATGATCAAGGAGGCTCAAGAGACATTAAAAAGGCCAAAGGAAGCAAAAACAGGGTTAGAAAGCCCCCAAAAGAGGTCAAGCTCCCTATCCGCTTTGGAGGTGCGCCCAACCCGTTCTAGATCTGCTATAGCGGGTCAAAATAGCCTACTATACCCTTGGGATGCATCCATGTTCTCTACAAATTCTTAAGCATGTGATTAATGGGATTCTATGTTTTGTCTTTCCTAAATGGGTCACTTTTGGGCCCATATGATGTAATAACTTAGCCTAGACTATAAATAAGACTTCTGTTCATTTAGTAGGTAGTTTATTGATGAATTACGAATGCAAACACTTGTGAAAGTGTGAGACAAGCTTGGATTAGCTTATGCCAAGCGTGGAATAGTTTTTGTTGATTTGTCGTTTAGAAACGTAGGTTGCTAGGGAATCCAATTTCCTTGAGGTCTACGTAGGAGATTGGTGCTTCATTTGACATTGAATAGAGGTTTGGGGGTTTGATACACCCTTAGTATGCTATTCATTCATCCATTGTGTCAATATATTATTTGTTCTCTCTCTATCCCTTTATCTTTTGTATTCGTATCTTAGTTTAGTTTTTGATTACATACATTATTTGTATATCAATCTGGTAGTTAGTCTATTTGGGAGAAGATATACCGTTGCTAAAAGATAATTCTGACCAGGCAGTTAGTCTATTTGGGATTAGCTATACCATCGAGAAAGGATAATTATGATGAGGTAGTTAGTCTATTTGGGACAAGATATACCGTCGCTAAAAGAGAATTATGAGCAGGTAGTTAGTCTATTTGGGATGTAATCTATCATTGCAAAAGGATTATTACGATAAGGCAGTTAGTCAATTAAGACAAGATATATCGTCGCTAAACAATAATTACCATCGGGCTTTTTGCCATCTCAAAAAGATTTTAAGGACCAGCTTATTAGAGTCATCGTTATTGACCTTTTGCATAGGATCCTGTTAGGATGGGATGCGACCAGCTTTTTCTCATCCTAAAAGACCAATTGGGATAAGATTTGGACTTTTTAGGACCAGATTTCCCTTCCTTATAGGTTGTTTTTCTTGTAGTGGTTTAGAAAAAGATAAAGTTTGAAAGATTCAAGTCCATTGAATTCATGGAGTGTCCTTAAGGAAATTATACCCCTTAAGTATTCGAGGTTATGGAATATATCTTCCTAGGATAAAATGAATCACATCGACGGAATAGCGGTACCTCAACTTCTGTCAAACTACTAACACACTCAACAGTACAAAATCACACTAGAGTTTTTCAATAAAGATGAGTATTTTTCCTTCAAAATTTCATCTATGTACCTGAAGAAAAAGTAGGTATTTATAGCCATCAAGGTGTTGCTTCATGAAGAGAAGTAATGGTTCAGAAAGATGCACCATTTTATAAAGATGCAACTCTTTAGAAAAGGTGCATCTCTTCAGAAAATTCACAACCCATTAAAAATGTCATAAATATCAAAACTAAAAAGGCGCCTATTTAAATTACATCTTTTCTCTTGGTGTCTTTTCAGAAAAGAACCTATTCATTTTCCATCCACACCTCTTAATAACCTAACAATTTTTAGATTTGATCAAGAGGGTATCTCAATAATTTCTCAATTATCTGTGTAATATTTCTCCAAAAACATTTTCTTATTACTTGAAAGAAGAGTGCATTTGTGGAGGCATACTAGTACTCGGTGAGACTTCGTATTCGAGCATGGTATGCACTTTTCTTGTTCCATCATGGTATGTTCCATCATGGTATGTTCCATACCATATCTTTTTAAATTACTATATGATAAACTTCTTGGTTCTAGATTAACATGTTTAGAACCTAGAACTTTCATATGCCAAGAGATATGCATCTAGTACCCCCTGAACTATGGCCAAAGTTGCTACAATACACTCTAACTTCATGGGTGTCCTATTACCCATTGAACTCAGTTTTAGCATATTCTTATGACCCTTTTTTACTAATGTGACACCTTGCATGAAGTTAAATACCCGAGGCACGTGAAGGACTGTCATTTACCACGCCACTACAAAGATTGATAAAATTATGCTAAATTTAGTTCAGGTGGGATTCCTCGTATGAATAAATAATTAAACGTAAAAGGCAATAAATTCCCCCATGTGATGGTTAATAGTTATGCCACTGTAAAGAAAATGCAAGTGTTGTTGGTATGACAATAACAACGGGATGCCTTAATGAATGAAGTGGTTTAATTATTGGAAATGTGTGGTAAATATTTTAATTGGTCTTAAAATAGGGTTGTTTAGCCAGTCCGTGAAAGCGGAGGTCCCGAGAGACCAATACTAAAAATTGTAGTTGCCGACACAGGGGTCTAACTTAGGAGGTTTGAGTCCCTTGTGTTACATAATTTGGTGCTTAAATCACCTTAATATCTGCTGAGATGTTTGAGTCCCCCATAAGGCATATGCACATATGATTATTCTTTGGTTTATGCGGCTATACACACTGGGGCCCTTTCAGTGGGGGGAGCAAGACTCATATAGCTTGTAGGTGCCTTATTATAATAGTTATGCTATACAATCCAGGCTAAGGTTTTAAAGTTCATGCTAAGCCTTGTTCCCTACCCCAACATGTGATATATATATGTATTTATGTATATATTTACATTTGATTATGTGCAATAGATTTTTGACTGGTTTTGAATTATTGATCATGGCATTACTTTATACTCTTATCCCTGAATTACATGCTAGCGCTCAACCCGCTAACCATCTCCGACCTTTGTATCCCCATGCGATACAGGACACAGAGACACACCTAGTTTTTCTGTGTAGTGATTAGGTGACTTCTGGATTGATCGTAGGTTGACTTAGAAAGGTGAACTTCCATACTCCGAAAATCCCTCATTTCATGTTTGGTTTCCTTATGTCACATACTCTTCTTTAGACTTGCTTTTGGCTATTGTCGGGGGCATGATCCGACTTTTTATTGGTATTCAATTGTTAGAGATTTTGTGGATATTATATTGGACTTGGGTATTGGTCATAGATTTTATTGAGCTTATCCTTTTTTATCTTGTTATATGTTTGGAATTCAGCCACTGCTAGTATAATATATTTTATTTGGCTAGACAAAGGGACGATCCTCGATGGACTTGGAATGCCCGTCATGACCAGGCCCTGGTTTGGATCGTGATAAGTTGGTATCAGAGCAAGGTTCATGGTCAATTGGGTATCTAGAAAGCCATGTCAATAGAGTCTCTTTTATAGGTGTGTAGCATGCCACACTTATAAGGGAGAGGCTACGAGGCATTTAATAATATTTCCTTTCTTGTTGTTCTATTTTTGGGCCATAGAATCTAAGGTCTTGAATCTCACTAATACCTATTTGTTCGCATTTTAGATCATGCCTCCCCGAAGATTTGATGCTCGTGAAAACTCTTCTGTATCATTTGAGGACAATGTGGATAGAACTCATCCAACTTATGGGGTACAGACCCAGTCTAGGGTCGCTGTTTCTAATTTCCCCCGTAGAGTTCCACTGATATCCACTGATCCTTCTCTGAATAGTGACACTCATACTCAGTCACCTCAAAAAGATATTATTAATGTCGATTTTTGCTGATTAATTCACCTGTTGACCCAGTTAGTGACATCTCAGTCACATCAAATGGGTCCTACTGGTGTTGTTATGAGTTCTTCTGAGGCCACTAGAGTTGGCCAGTTTTCTTATCAATTGAAAGATGAGGCATATTAGTGGTACGAAGAGTGGGATTAGTCTAGAGGTGATGGTACAGGGGTGTCACTGTGGTATTACTTTTCTAGTTCCTTTCTAGATCGCTTCTTTCCTCAAGAGTTGAGGGAGGATAAAACTGAGGAGTTCATAAATTTAAAGAAAGGCAAAATAACTGTGAAGGAGTATGCCTTGAATTTTCATCAATTATCCTATTTTTCTCTTGAGTTAGTATCTAGCATAAGGGCTAGGATGAGGAAGTTTGTTTTGGGATTATCTCAAAATTTGGTTTTGGAGAGTAAGTCACCTTGTTGAACAAGGATATAAACATATCTAGACTTGTGGTGTATATGCAACAATTTAAGGAGGAAAATAAGAGGCAAGAAGAGATGGGAGAAAGACAGAGTAAGAGGTTCATACATTCAGATCAGGGTGGAGGTCAGCAGTAAAGTGGTTAGAATGGTAGGCAGTAGTCTAATAAAATGGGGGAGTCCTAACTCCTATTTGACGGCTAATGATCCCTATCGAAAGCCTTCTTGTGATCTCTGTTTCCAGAGTAGTGATGGCCCTAGGTCACAGGGTGCCCAATCTCAGGCTAATAGGGCCCAGTCAGCTCCATCATATCCTCCTTGTTGGTTTTGTGGTCAGTTGCATCATGGATTTTTTTAGGAGGGGAGAAATAAGTATTTTAATTAAGGTCAATTAGTCCACATGCAGCAGCGGGATTATCCCACAATAAGGGTTGCTACTAGGGCAAATAAGGTTTTGATGGTCATGTTTTCAGCTTATGCACAAAAGGGTGCTACTTCTGGCTTCGATACTGGTTGGAATCTCCTTTATGGTCTTTCCACTCACTAGGACTCCGAGGCATCTCCAGATGTCGTTACTTGTATGTTATAACTCTTTTCTCGTAAAGTGTATTGTTGGCTTAATTCGAGGTCTACTCTTTTTTATATGACCTGATATGTGGCTGTTCATTTTGGTTTTGTTCTTGAGAGTATTCCTGATCCCTTTTCAATGTTCACCCAAGTGGGTGATTCTGTGGATACTAAAAGATTTTATAGGGGTCGTGTGATATCTTTTTGTCATAAAGAGACCTAGGTGGAATTGTTAGAATTAAAGATGGTAAATTTTGATGTTATCCTGGTGTAACGCCACGGGACTACCCCCTGGACGTCACACAGTGCCTAGGACCACAAGTGATACCAAGCTAACCATTGTACTGACATAACTCATGAGCAACCGAATAAAATACATAAATCTGAACGAAATAAGCGAAAGATAAATCTTTTCTGAATATGATCAAAACAAAACTATATTAAAATAATTACAACCCTAATCATACGAAACAAGACTTGAATTAAGTACATTAACTCTACTGACTGTCTATGAAGCCTCTACTAGTATTGACTGTAGGTAGCCGGGACATGACCCCCAGCTATCCTGAATCAATGCGACTGAATAAAGAAAAATAAAATACTACTCAAACTATGGTTGACTCGAGCCCTTGAATCAAAATGGCTCATCACCTGCTGGCTGGAAGCTACAAGCTGTCTAAATATGATGTACGTGTTACCACTCATACCTACATTATGAGACAATGTAGCACATAGACATATATATGGATCAGTACTTTTGGAATGTACTGAGCATGTGGGGTGAATAACTAAAAGCTAAAAATCATAAATAATAAAGCATACTATATAAATCATGTGAGCCTTAAAACTTGGTTCTAAAACCTGTACATTTACTCTTTCTATTAGTGGAATAAGTAGGACTGAAGTCAAATATGGTTTCAAATCATGTAGGCTAAGTGTAAAAGGACTCACCTTTATCATCCGTAAACTAAAAGCTGAAAATCTCATAGCTAATGTCTTATGTGATACAATATCTGAGTAAAATTGTGAGCCTTTACACTTGATTTCTAAAAGGTGTTATGTTATTCTGTTTTAGGACTTTGGGAGTTTAGGAGGTTCTTCTAACTGACATAAACTATGTGAGCCATCATAGAGTCCAACGTCTTGTTCCCCTAAGGGGAAAACCTCACGTTGGGGAGAGGTGTTATACTCTTGACAAGGAGTGTAACCTTCTCTTAAGTGATCACTGACTTAGCCCACTATGGTCACTTAATCTTAATACTACAGTGGCACATAGTTTTGGGGCATGAGACCTTTAAAACATACCCAACTCGGTGCTAAATATTGCTCCCATTCTTTTGCTCAAAACTTTAGGAAATCCACCCTAAAATAGTACAAGGGTTTATAATGAAAACCAATTATGCTTCTCTTTCTTTAAATCTCAAACTATATGAACAATGTGGATTCCTTATCTTAGCTTAGGATCAAAAGCTCAATGCTTTCTTGAATCTTGGTAAACAATCATCAAAGAGTCTTAAAATCACAGTATTCTTAAAATATATTCATAGCAAAACATAATGCTCAATATACTTCTTGAAATACTTCAACAATATCATGCTTAAACTCAATTGGAAATCTATAATCAATTTCTTAAATCATACTCATGGTGTTCAAATCATAAAAGAGGATTCTTTAAATCAAGACAAATATGATTAAAGTGATGTAGGAACTGAAGCAGCATGTGAAATAGCTCTGTATCACATTGGTTATCGCGTTGGGGACATCAATGCTTCGCATCGTTATCGCGTTGGCTTAATGCCTCTCACGAAAAATGTCATAAATTTTTACTCGGGTATCGGATTAAAGCAAAATTGGTATAATTGGAAATCTAACTCAATTTTCTATTGTTTGTTGGGTTTTGAGATGAAAAATTCTACGTATATAAAATGTTATAAACATTCAAATTCGACCCTAGTAGAATCAAATGCAAAGATTTAGCAGAATCAAAGGCTCTTAGCTCAACTTCACTTTAAGTGCTTCCTATGAACATTTTTCACCTCAAGATCACTTAACACACTAGGATAATGATCGTGAAACTTATATCCACATAGGAATTATTTGGATTATAGCTTACACATGTAAGAACGACGGTTAGAACTCTAGCACGAAAATACAGAGTGTTACATTATCCCCCCTTGGAATCATTCATCCTCGAATGATAGATAGGAAATTTTTGAAGTATTAAAAGTATGGAATAATGTAGATATGATGTATCAACTAAGAAAGGATATAAATGAGCTGAAACATTAAAACCCTCTATCAAGAAACTTATTTTTTAGCTGACTTGCCTTTACTTATTATAAGGAGTTGATTCATGCTGAGAGTTTTGAATTCGCTTGAAGTGTTTATGATACAATCATACATGTAGAACTACAACGTGATAACTTATGTAAGCATGAATCATGAGACAAAGAGATTAAGATCATACAATGGGTATTACATTGTCTTAGCTGAAATACTTGAAAAACTAAGATTATTCACTGAATACTTATGGAATCATGACTAAATATCTGAATTGTAGATATGATGCATGGACTGAACTGAATTACCTCATGGAATGTCCTTACTCTTGAAACTTCAGATAGTAAGACTATATGGAAAGTTTGAAATCTATAGGAGCTTAGTTGGTTGATTGCTAAACTGGGTTGCAGGCTATATGGACTGGATCATACTGACCGCTCATACTCAAATAGAGTATTTCTTCAACACTCTTCTACGAAATTCTACTAATGTTAGTGAGCAAAGAATTTTGGGCATGATCTAAATAAGACAACTGACTAAGAAATTAAAACATTGACACCACTCTATAGCATGGGATATAGACATTTAGATTATAAGTTGGGATAAAATTACTACGCCTTAGGCAATTCAACTTCTTACTTTCAAGCTTAGAAACACTTCTCAAATACTCCCTCAACTATACTATTCTCCTTAAATACCATACTCATTTGATTCAACTTATAATTCTCACATGAACTTTGATAAATATATCTACTAATGTCTAAACAGAACTAAGTCCTCTCACCATGATCAAGCCTAACTCGAAATCATATGGTACAATATGCCACACCACAATACTAGTCTAAACCACATGATTCAATCTTCTATATCTTTTTAGAGCTCACACCCTAAGCATAACGTGCCTTACCACTTCAATGACTAACTCTGAACTCTTACTATAAATTCACTAGTGTATATTTCATTCGTCCACTTACATCCCAACATGAAATTCAAGCCTGTCCTTATAACCACATATGAACTTCAAGGCAAACACCCATAAAGGTATACTTCACATATTCTCTAAACCTCTATCAGCAACAACTTTCTTGTCCTATTCTTAAGAATATGCACACCATTTTTCAACTAACCATGACATGTATCAAAGACTTGGCCTCAATCTTACTTCACACTTTAGCCTTAGATAGAAAAACATAAGTAACCTTTCTTAATGAGGGTCATCAACTCCCTCTCATCTAAACCATTGCTTATCCATTATCATCACCACTATCTTAATGCAGAAAGAGGTCACTGAAAGGCTAACGGACCTGAAGCACGAAAGAATACCATACATAACTCTAACACTTAACTGAGGCCTGGAGAATAGGATGTCAAAGGCATGGATTCATTAAAGAGATCTAAACTGAGGACATACATGATATAAACTGGATTTCACTAGGATCACGAGTTTCTAAGAAGTAATCATACTCTGAAACATGAGTTTATATTTATCATAAGTTATTTAACATAAGACTGGAGTTTATAAATTTATGAGGGATAACTCGAATCAAAGAGTGAAGTTGCTACTTCCTTACTAGAAGTTGAGAATGGACTTAACTACGCATAAAGTGTATAAGCATTGGCCTTTGGCATGGATCTATCACACAAGACATGGATTTGGTGTGATAATGACTGAAATCCAAGGAATGCTCTAGAGTAAGAAGGGAGCACTATCTCATCATAACTCTTATTGACATGTATCACAATCTAATTCTTAAAACTTTATTTGGTTCTGCACTCTATCATCTCCCCCTTAGGTCAAAGATGATATTCTAAGTTTATGGGTCTACTCCATATCCTCGAGACTAAGCTATAATTTATTCATTCTAATGTCTACACATAAATGCTAAACTCACAAGAATAAACTATATTTCGAACTTACTAACTTCATTCTTGAACACTCTTTTCATATACCATCCTTAACTTTCTAGCTTCAATAATCATCATCAAAGACTTACACTCTCATTTGCAAACATATCTACCTCACTAAACACATAATGATAGCCTACCAAGATCACACTTCTATACTTATATTTTTCTCAAATCGTAAGAACCAAATCATACTTAAAAGATTCAACACCATCTATCCAAAACTCCTTAACTTGGCTATTAAGAACACCATGTACTATATAACTAGCTTTCTTTCACTTAGCAACTCAAGGGTACTACTAACCACACACGACACTTAATAACCTTAGAAAATAATGCGACCCCATATCACCTTGGGCACAGCTCTACATCATACCTACACCATTATACTTAATCTTAAATCAATAAATTTAAATTCTTGCATTCACTATTTCAAGCCTATTGGTTCACCTCCATATAACTAGCATCACTAACCAATCAACCATTACATCCACCTTGATTATCAATCACTGTTCAATCTTAGTGTCTAGTGCTAGGCATGATTAACAACCTAACCTCACATACTATTCTTAATCTAAAGATATAAAATAAGACATCAAGAAACACTAGTCTACTAGAACCCTATAACAACCATAATCAATCACACTCTTATGGTATACCTTATTAAAATCTGTTAGCACATCCTCTTTCTATACATTATGACTATTTACCCATCTATACACCTAAATTACTTTCATAGCTCTATAAGTTTCAACTAAACTCCCTTTTTGTAACCTCAAGGGAAGCCTACATCAATAATACTCAACCCCCAAATACTTCATTAATATTCTATACCTTTCTAATATAATAAATACCACCAATAACTCCTTTCCTACTTCAAGCAAACAACAATTTACCCTAACTAATAACTCTTTCTCTACCTTCTACTAAAATAACACACAAGGACATATCATCTTACTGCTAACTCTATCATATGTAAAAGTTCATCTATGTATATTTGATCAATCACCATCACCACCTTTCTTTCCACTACACTTCTATACCCATGCTTCCAACTATAAAAAGGTTCTACTACTTATGAATCATAACACTCTAGGTTTATACTATTTCCTCTCATGAGCACTATCTATATAGAAAGATTAATAAGGAATTTGGATGCATATCTTACTCTATCTTAACTGAGCGACTCATGAGGATGAGGAAATAACTTTTAACTTGAGAAATTTATCACAAATTAGCAAGCTCCTCTCAATCCCCTTGTAACTTCTGAAATTACTGATAGTAAATCTGAGAGTGTTATCTTTGGTGGAATTGGAACTTACTAGTCATGTCATCTCAAGAATAAGTCATAGATGAAGGATTATGGAGTAACACACAAATCGATAGAAGTTTTTGAGAGAATACTCTACAATATGATCTAGAGTATAATAGAAAGAAAATTTTTCTTAAATTCTCTATAGCCTCTTGAAGAAAAGTATAATCTCCGTACCATTCTACAAGACTCTACTAGACATGGATTAATAGACACTCTAGGACACTTGAACTCTGTGCTCTGATACCAAGTTTTTAATGCCCCTATACAACCCTCTGGACGTCACATGATGCTTAGGACCAAAAGTGATGCCAAGTTAACCCTTGTACGAGCATAACTCATGAGAAATTGAATAAAATACATAAATCTAAACAAAATAAGCAAAAGATAAATCTTTTTTTGAATTTGATCAATACAAAACTATATTAAAATAATTACAACCCTGATTATGTGAAAAAAAGTTAGAATCAAATACATTGACTCTACTAACTATCTATGAAGCCTCTACTAGTATTGACTATAGGTAGCCGGGACATGACCCCTAGCTATACCAAATTAATATGACTGAATAAATAAAAATAAAAAAATACTCAAACTATTCTCGAATAACACCTGCACCAGTAGAGATTTCTCGATTGTGAAATGTATTGAAACCCTGGGTAGTAAGAAAAAGTGGGATGCTGTATTTCCAAGATTGGATTTCATATTCGAATAAACCTCGTAATCATAAGAAAGTGGGCTTTTTAGTTATGGTCCTAGCAAAATAAAAATTGGGATAGGATTCTATAGGGTCTCCCCCCTTCAAAATCGGACGTGAAAGTTTCCTTTCATGGCTGACTCTAGCCCTTGAATCAAAAGGACTCATCACCTATTGACTGGAAGCTATAATCTATCATAATATGATGTGCGCACTACAACTCGTACCTACATTTTGAGACAATGTAGCACATAGACATATTTGTAGATCAGTACTTTTGGAATGCACTGAGCATATGGTGTGAATGCATAAGTACAAACTATAACTAATTTTGCATACAACTTATAAAGAATGCATGCTAAGTGTAAATGGCTCACATTGGCTTGAATAACTGAAAGCTGAAAATCATGAATCATGAATAATAAAGCATACTGTATAAATCTTGTGAGTCATAACACTTGGTTTTAAAAGCTATACTTTTACTCTTTCTATTAGTGGAATAAGTAGGAATGAAGTCAAACCTAGTTTTAAATCATGCATGCTAAATGTAAAATGACTCATCTTTATCATCTGTAAACTAAAAGCTGAAAATCTCATAGCTAATGTCTTATGTAAAACAATATCTGAGTAAAATTGTGAGCCTTTACACTTAATTTCTAAAAGCTATTCTGTTTTAGGACTTAGGGACTTTGGGATATTCTTCTAACCGACATAAACTATGTAAGCCATCATAGAGTCCAACGTCTTATTTACCTAAGGGGAAAACCTCACGTTGGGAAGAGGTATTATACTCTTTCCAAAGAGTGTAACCTTCTCTTAAGTGATCACTAACTTAGCCCACTATGGTCACTTAATCTTAATCCTAAGGTGGTACGTAGTTCTAGGGCATGAGACCTTGAAAACATACCCAACTCTGTGCTAAATACGATAATTTTTTTGCTTAGAACTTTAGGAAATCCACCTTAAAATAGCACAAGGGTTTATAATGAAAACTAATTATGCCTCTCTTTCTGTAAATCTCAAACTATATGAACAATGTGGATTCCTTATCTTAGATTAGGATCAAAAGATCAATTCTTTCTTGAATCCTTATAAACAATCATCAAAGAGGCTTAAAATCATAATCTTCTTAAAATATCAATACTAAATCTTAGGGCTTAAAACTCATGCTTTAAAATGATGCATATTCATAGCAAAACATCATTCTCAATATACTTTTTGAAATACTTCTATAATATCTTGCTTAAACTCAATTAGAAATCTATAATCAATGTCTTAAATCATACTCATGGTGTTCAAATCATAAAAGAGGTTCTTTAAATCAAGATAAATATGGACTTACATGCTTCAATCACTTTATAAATCCAAAAATCAAAACAAGATACTTTGGGTATGAATCCTAATTGCAATTCATTTGAATTAATGTAAATTAATCTTTAAAAACTAATTTTAGGCACAAGGATGAAAGGAGTATCCTTGTTTATAACCTCACATACCTTATTAGATTAATTGGATGTAGAAGCTTGAACTTTGAATTCCTAATGATGTTCTTGAAACTTCTTCTTAAAGTTCTTGAATTAGGAAGCTTGGGTTTTTGCCTTTCTTGAAGAAAATTTGATGAATTTCTTGGTGTTATTGAGGGGTCTAGGGTTTTCTTGGAGAGAAAAGGATGAATATTAATGTATTTAATACTTTTGGGGAATGAAATTATTTGTTATGGGCGGTTTTGGGTGAGGGAAATTCACCAAAGTGACCCTTGACCCTTTGGAAACTGAATCATCCAGTGAAATAGCTCTGTATCGTGTTGACTATCTTGTTGGGGACATCAACACATCACGTTGCTATTGCATCGGCTTACTGCCTTTTATGAAAAATACCATAACTTTTTACTCGGGTATCAGATTAAGGCAAAATTGGTATCATTAAAAAGATAACTCTATTTTCTACAATTTGGTGGGTTTTAAGCTGAAAAATTCTACATATGTAAGAATTTATACACGTTCAAAGTCAATCCTAGTAGAATCAAATGAAAGATTTAGTCGAATCAAAGGCTCTTAGCTCAACTTTGCTCTAAATGCTTCCTATGAATAATTTATCCCTCAAGATCACTTCACATACTAGGATAATGCTCATGAAACTTATATCCATATAGGAATCATTTGTATTAGATCTTACAAGTGTAGGAACGACGGCTAGAATTCTAGCACAAAAATACGGGGTGTTACACCTGGGGATGAATTGGCTCCATTCATGCTATACCTCTCTAGATTTCTGAACCGGAAGGGTCATTTTACAATTCCCATATGATCCGGTGATTGAGTGGGGAGGTAGTTCCATGGTTCTTAGGGAAAGGTTTATTTCATATCTTAGAACCCACAGGTTGATCTCCAAGGGGTGTCTACACCATTTAGTGCATGTTAAAGATTTTATTTCCAAGGGTCCATTGAAATTTGTCGTTGTGGTCCATGAGTTTCTTGAAATATTCGCTAATGATATTTTTGGTGTTCCTCCTAACAGAGAGATTGATTTTGGGATTGATAATCTTTCGGACACTCGTCCTATCTCTATCTATCCCTATAGAATGGCTCCAACTAAGTTGAAAGACCTTATTGATAAGGGTTTTATTCATCCTAGTGTTTCTCCATGGGATTCTCCTGTGCTCTTTGTGTGTAAGAAAGATGGGTAGCTTCGAAACAAGTTGTATTTTTTCATACCTGGTATGGCCATTATGAGTTCTTGGACATATTTTTTGGTTTGACTAATGACTTGGATGCATTTATGGATCTTATGAATTAAGTCTTCCATAAATTTCTAGACTTATTTGTCATTGTGTTTATTAATGACAAATTGGTATATTTGAAGAGCAAGGAGGATCATGCTAATTACCTCTGTGTAGTGCTACAGGCACTTAAGGATTAATGATTGTATGTTAAATTCTCTAAGTGTGAGTTCTGGTTGAATGTTGTTGCTTTTTTGGGTCATGTTATTTCTAGTGAAGGGATCATGGTGGATCCACATAAAGTTGTGGTGGTTAATAAGTGTCCCAGGCCCATGACTCTAATTGATATTTGGAGTTTCTTGAGTTTGGCCAGGCATTATTGGAGGTTTGTGGAAGCTTCTTGTCTATTGATGTTTCGTTTACTAATTTGACTCATATGAAGGTGAAGTTTCTGTGGTTCAATGCATGTGTGGAAAGTTTTGAGAAGTTGAACAATAAATTAACTTTTGCTTTTATTTTGACCCTACTAGAGGGTACTGATGGTTTTTTTGTGTACTATGATGCATCTAATATGGTACTTAGTTGTGTTTGGATAAACCATGGTAAGGTGGTGGCGTGCGCTTCTAAGCAGTTGAAAGTCATGAAAAGAATTAGCGGACACATGACTTAAAATTATTGGTTGTGGTCTTTTCTTTGAAGATTTTGTGCCATTATTTGTATGGGGTTCATGTTGACATCTATTCAGATCATAAGATTTTAAAATATGTATTTACCTAAAAGGATTTGAATCTCAGGCAAAGGAGATGGCTTGAGTTGCTCAAGGACTATAATATGAGTCTTCACTATCATCTAGGTAAAGCTAATGTGGTTGTTAATGCTCTTAGTAGGTTATCTTTCGGGAGCTTATCTCATGTGAAACAGGACAAGTGAGAATTGGTGAAGGATATTCATTGGTTGTCTAATTTGGGTATCTGCCTCTTAGACTCTGAGGATAGAGGTGTGATGGTGCAACAGGTGGTGAAGTCATCCCTTAGTGCAAAGGTAAAAGAGAAGCGGGGTTTGGACCCTACCTTGATAAGGATTAAGGATGATGTGGGCCAGCAAAAAGTGATGGTTTTTTAGATTGGCGGTGATGGTATCTAGAGATACCTAGGTAGGTTGTGTGTCATCGATTTTGATGGATTGCGAGAGAGATCTTGGTAGAGGCTTATGAGTCAAGGTACATTGTTCATCCTGGTTTGATAAAGGTGTAACATGATTTGATAGAGATCTATTGGTGAATAACATGAAAAGAGAAATGGCTAATTTTATGGCCAAGTGTTTGGTTTGTTAGCAATTAAAGGTTTAACACTTGAGGACTGGTGGGTTGTCTCAAGAATTGAGTTGCCTGTATGGAAATGGGAAGTGATCAATATATATTTAGTTTGTGTAATGCCCTAAAACCTGGTCCTGAGACATCACATGGTGCTCAAGACTACGAGTAGCCTTAAGCTAACCCTGTCTACCTTCTACTAAGTCTGAATCTCATAACAAAGGAAACATAGACATAAGAGTCATACTATATGCAAAAAACTATCTGAATATAATATCTAAAATCTCAATACTAAATTATCTGAATCAAAACTAGCAGTCTGACAAGCCTCTACTACTAATAACTATAGAGTCATTGGGACAGACCCCCATCTAACTCAAACTATCTGAAAAGAAATACTGAATCATATAGACTAATAAGTTGCAAAATCTAAATGAATAAGTCCCCAAACTATGAGGACTCACCAACTGTCGGATGTAGATGGAGATGCTTGAACTACTCACGCTACTGATACTGAGCACTTGAACCTATATTATGAGATAATGTAGCACATAAACGCAGATGTGGATCAGTACTTTGATGATGTACTGAGTATATGGGGGTGAATGCATAAGTAAAACATTATCTCATCATCATAATATGGAAAATATTCCTTGTTGAATGTAAATGACTAACATAAGCTGGAATATCTGAAATAGTGAAATCTGAAATCATGAATAGCAAATCATACTTTGTAAATCTAGTGAGTCATAACATTTAGTTCTAAAACTTGTGCTAATGTTCTGTCTGTAAATTATACTATTTAAGTGTAAAAGATCTCACTTCTATATCTAAAATCTAAAAGCTAAAATCTGTACCTAATATCTTTCTGTAAAGCATAATCTGAATAAAGCTATGAGCCTTTACACTTAGTTTTTCTAAAAAAAATTCTGTTATTCTTTTCTATTAGGGAAAAATACTTTATCTGAAGCTTATCTATAAGGGAGGTTTTTCTAACTGACATAAACCATGTGAGCTAACATGGAGTCCAACATCTTGTTCCCTTATGGGGAAAACCTCATGATGGGCAGAGGTGTCATACTCTTGCCAAGGAGTATAACCTATGCTAAGTGATCACATCTGTAATTGTCATCCACATAGAAGTGGGAATAATCTGATAATTTATACCTACGTTGGCTACGTATTTTTGTGGAAGATAGGGCATGCTAATTCCACACTTCCCGTTTGGTGCTTAATACTAGTCCCTTTTAAATCTTTAAAATCTAGCATAATGGTTCATTACGAAACTAATTATGCTTTTATCTGAGTCATTTTGTAAATAAAGCTGATCTGAATTCTATAATCTATAATAAATCTATAAAGTGAATTCCAAATCTTATCTAAGGATCAAAAGATCAAAGCTTTGCTGAAAATCTGTAATTAATCTGATCATAAGATGCTTAAAACATTATCTTTCTTGAAATATCAATATATAAACTTTGGATTGATAATCCATGCATAAAATACATGTTAAAACATCATAATAATCATGATTGATAATAAAAACAATGATAATTCATCTCAAAATCTATATTTACTGCAATAGCCATGAAAATATGAAAATAAACATGCAATTCATCTTTAAAATCTCTCAAAACTCATAATCTTGCAAATAGCAATAATAGGTATGAACCCTAATTCAAATCTCATGGATATTCATACAAAAACCATATGAACTTGTAATTAAAACTTGGTTTTGAGCACAAGGATGAAAGAGAATACTTGTTCATAAACTCCACATACCTTGGTAGATGTTTAGATGAAGGAACTTGAATTTTTTATTCCTATTTGAGTTCTTGAAGACGAATTCTTGATTATCTTGTCTTAGGAATCCTTAATTTAGAGCTTTCTTGGAGAAATAATGGTGGAATTGGATTTCTTGGAGAAGAAAATTTGAAACGCTAGGGTTTTTCTTTGAGAGGAAATGGATGAAAATAAGCATAATAGGCTTAGAATGGGTTTAATCTCATGTTATTCATGAGTTTGGGGCTTGAGAATTGACCAAAGTGCCTCTTTAAAATTTTAATCGGAGCTGGAAATAATAAAAAATTTCAAAACTGGCATGCCACCATGATGCACCACTATCGCGGTGGCTCACTAGAATTAGACAACTGGAACCTAGAATTTCTTTGTGATACAGAGTTATTGCGATGCTATACTGATTTGTCATTTGGGCCATCACTGCAATGCTCTCCCATCGTGGTGAGCCACTAGAATTGGACAAATGGGAAATAAGGCTTCTTCGTGATGCGGGGCAATCACGGAGGTCCACTGGATTTTGACGAATGGGAATTTAATCTTCACAGCAATGTGGTGTTTGCCCAGATTGTGTACTATTTTACTAAAAACACCATAACTTCTCAACCGAGTATCAAATTTAGGTGAATTTGGTATCGATGGAAAGCTTATTCAATTTCCCACGTAATGAAACGTATAAATCTAGAAAATTTTACATAGAATAAAAGTTATTCATTTTTTAAGCTAACCCTTAACATTTTAGGAGGAAAATTAAGCTAGGAGATGTACGGAGTATTACAATATCTCCCCCTTGGTAACATTCATCCTCAAATGAGGATAGTTAAGCTAAAAATACTGAGGAATCTAAGGCTATAAGCTATCATGCATAACTGAAATAAATTGTATGGCTGAATCTCAAGCATAGTGAGCTAATGAACTGATCTATAAGTGTATGAGGTGGCATAAAATAACTATATAGCTGAATCTGAGACTGGAAAAGAACTGAATAAAGGAAGGCTATTACCTTCGGCTAAATCTGAGTTTGTGGAGAGGAGATGAGGATACTTGGTACGCATGTCTGCTTCTTCTTCCCAAGTAGCACCCTCAACGAACTGATTTCGCCATAGAATTTTGACTAAGAGAACTTCTTTATTCCTTAATCTACGGATCAGGTGATCAAGAATATCTACTGGGACTTCTTCGTATGAGAGGCGATTCTAAATATCTATACTTTCTAGAGGAACTATAACAGATAAATTGTCCATGAACTTCTTCAACAAGGACCCATAGAATAATGATGAACTGAGCAGCTAACTCAAGATCATAGGTTGGGTAATTCTTTTCGTATGGCATCAGAACACAACCCCAACCAACTCTAGAGGCATCATAATATACAATAAAACCATTTGTACCGTCAGGTAATGCTAAAACTAGAGCGGAAGTGAGTTGTCTTCAACTCTTGAAAACTCTTCTCGCAGAAATATAACTACTGGAACTTAACTTTCTTTTGGATCAATCTAGACATAGGGGATGCAATAGATAAGAAACCCTCAACAAAACATCTATAATAGACAGCAAAACCCAAGAAACTTCTAATGTTTGACGTAGAAATAGGTCTAGGCCAATTTCTTACTGCTTCTGTCTTTTGGGGATCAACTCTAATACAATCACTGGAGATAATATGACTAAGAAAAGCTACTGACCTTAGCTAAAATTCACTTTTGTTGAATTCTTCGAATAACTGGTGATCTCAAGAGTTTGTAACGCAATTCTAAGATGGTCTACATGATCATCTTCACTACAAAAGTAGACGAAAATATTTGTAACGCCCCAAATCTGTTACCCAAAATGTTACACGGTGCTCATGACCCCAAAGGACCATAAGATGACCCATGAGTGATATCTATAACTGAGCACTAAATAATATACTGTAAATATACTGAATATAAGCTATAAGGCCATAAGGTTCAAAACTAAACTAATACTGAATATAAAACAATATTTGTAATGGGGTATAATAATACCCAAAACTAAAATAAACTGTCTGAAATATGTTGTAGTCTGAAAGCCTCTAAACTATCTAAAATCTGTGGAGTTGATGGGATATGTCCCCAACTAACTCTGGACTGCTAAAATAATAAAGTAATAAAATAATCATGCTATCCTCGAATGATGAGGATTCACTGCTAGTTTGGCTATTGAACGTCTAATCTACTAAGGATACTCTGGAGATCGCACTTTTGAACTTATGGTATAAAAACACCATAGCGCAAATTCGTCAGTACGATTGAATAAACTGGTATGCAAGTGAGGTAGGCTGCAGTTAAAGGGTTCATATGCATGAACAATACTAACTAACTGTATAACATAAATGTGAGAATACATGCATGGATAAGTAACTGAAATTGAATATGTGGTAATACAGACTACTGAGTTTGAATACTAATAACATGAACTACTGATAACTAATATAACTGATATTTAGTGATTGTATGTAAAAGTCTAGATTCTGATGAAACTAGTTGAGTTCCATACTGTACTGAGTGACTATATCTGACAGTCCTGTTATCTAAAGAACTATCCGAGTCCTATTACTGAGACTGAGTGACTGTATCTGATAGTCCTGATATCTGAAGAACTATTTGAGTTCTATTACTGAGATTGAGTGACTGTATCTGACAGTCCTGATTCTATAACTAAAAGGTGGGAGAATTCATCTAACCGATATACCCCTAATAAGCTATTATAGCTGAGTTGGGGTCTAATCTGTAACCCTAATTGGAAGGGTGTAAATACCGTGCCACTGGTAAGGACAAGCTGTGAGTGACCCTCATCTGACAATGTCCCCAAAGGAGAATGGTGGGACTCTGATCTGATAGTGTTAATCCACCTCATCAACCCTCAACTGACAGTGTTGATGTCTCAACCTATACTGGCTAAATAGTTCTAGATCACACGGATTGCTTCTAAGAATCACACCCTCTACTGACAGTGTGTGTTCCCATCCTTGGGTTCACTCAGTGCTGAATCCTAATCCCATCTGAATAGACACTGAAATGGACTAGACTGATTTGTTACTGATTATACTGATTAATTGGACTGAACTGAGTTCAATGGATTCCATTGACTAATGAAATACTACTGAGATCTGATAACTGACAGCGATTTCTGAGTACTAATATTACTAGATTACTGAGATTACTGACATTACTGAGTACTGGACTGATACTGAATTTACTGAGTTTTCCTGAGTCATGTGACTAACTAAATTCTACTGATCGTGGCTTGACTGAGAGTATTGTGAAAACTGACACTAGCTCTAGTCACATAGCTAAATTACCAGGTATTAAATACTCCCAGGACTCGATAGCATAATAAGTAAATCATGGCACTAGCTTAAAAGCTCAACAATGGCTACATGTTCATTATTCTTTCATTATGACATTTCAACGAACACTTGTGATACATTACTTGTACATGGATGAGAAAAACATATTAGCATACTATAGCATGGCATTTTTTCATTCTCATAGACAATTTATCAAACATTTTCATAATACAACTTGCACATAAACTAGCATGGCATGATTTCTTTCTCTTATTAACTCATATGGCAATCCATCAAACACCTAGTGAGCATAACATATGCACATAATGCTATTCAATAAATAGGCATCATAATTCACATTCCTATTGACAAACTTCAAGGGTTTAACATGGTTTCACATTATACTAAACATATATCACTTTACTTCACATATATATTACAATTAAATCATGAACTAGATAACCCATTAACATAATAGTCATGTACACAATCAAACTAAATCATGAAATTCATAGAAAATTATCATGAGTTTTTGAAAAGGTTTCTTAAATTCTAAGGGTGGAAGGAACCCTTGGATGAACACTTGACATACTTGGAAATCTAAGTTCTTGAGGTTATTGGAGAGATTCATGGAATTGGCCTTGAATTCTTGAGCTAGGGTTTTTGCCTCTTGAGAGAGAAGGATTTTGTTCTTGAGAAAAAGTGAGGAAAATGATATAATAGGGTTTTTAGGGTATAATTTGTGGTTAAAGGCTGATCTAGGTCATGAAAAAGACCCGATTGCCCTTAGAAAGTTTTTATTTTTTGTCACTGAAAACCCGATTTGGGCACCTGGCGCGACGTGCGCTATCATGTCGTGTCTCTGAAAAATGACTACTGAGAAATTGCATTATGGCGCAATGCAGTACAATTGTGTTGAATTACTGAAAAGGGACAAATCCTGAATTTGAGCCTTGGTACGACGTGCCATAATTGCGGAGGCTTATTGGATTTGACGATTGCCATTTTGGCATGCTCCGCGATGCGTTGATGGCTCAGGTGGCACACTATCTTACTAAAATAGCTTTAACTCTTCGCTCGGGTATCTGATTTGGGAAAATTTGGTATCGATGAAAAACGTATTCAATTTTCCATGCAGGAAAAAGTCAAAATCTTGAAAATTCCACATGTATAAAAGTGTAAAGTCAAAATCTTGAAAATTCCACATGTATAAAAGTGTATTTATCTTTAAAACATGTTTTTGACATTTTCGGGATGAATTTAAGCTAGGTAGAAGTACGGGGTATTACAATATCATTTATAAAGACTATGACAAACATATATAGATATTGTTTGAACACTCTGTTCATCAAGTCCATGAAAGCTATTCAGTTATTGGTTAGCACGAAGGACATGACTAGAAACTCAAAATGACCATAGCGGGTTCTAAAGGCTGTCTTTAGAATATCACATTCCCAAACTTTAAGCTGATGATAGTCGAATCTAAGGTCTATATTTGAGAGCCACTGGAATTGGAAAAATGGGAAATAAGGCTTCTCCGCGATGCCAGACAATCGCGGAGGTCCACTGGATTTTGACGAATGGGAATTTAATCTTCACCGCGACGCGGTGTTTGCACAGATTGCGTACTGCTTTACTAAAAATGACATAAATTCTCAATCGAGTATCGGATTTAGGCAAATTTGGTATTGATGGAAATCTTATTCAATTTTTCACGCAATGGAGGGTCTAAATCTGGAAAATTTCACATGGAATAAAATTTATTCCTTTTTAAAGCTAACCCTTAACATTCTAGGAGTAAAATTAAGCTAGGAAAAGTATGAGGTATTATAGTTTGATTCAATTTGGGTCATTTTGAATAGGATGGCTGATTTTTCTCATTTCTTACCAGTGTGGACCAACTTTTATACGGAGAATTATGCAAAGTTGTTCATTCAGGAGATTGTAAAGTTGCATGGTGCTCCAGTCTCTATCATTTCTGATTATGGCACTCAGTTCTTCTCGCACTTTTGGTGTTTTTCTAGAAAGTCTTGGGTACTAAGATGAACCTTAGCACATCTTTCCACTCATATATGGATAGACAAGTGGAAACAATGATTCATAGTTTGGAATATATGCTTTGAACTTGTGTGATTAACTTTGATGGTAGTTGGGTTGATTATTTTCTGCTCATTGAGTTTGCTTGTAATAACATCTATCACTCTAGTATTAAAATGACTCCTTTAGAGGCATTTTATAGTAGGAGGTGTAGGTCTCCTATTGGGTGGTTTAAGGTCAGTGAAAATAGATTGTATAGTCCCAACTTAGCTCACCAAGATATGGAAAAGGTGAAGTTGATTCGGGGCTATCTTAAGACTACCCAGAGTCACCAAGGGTCCTATGCAGATATAAGGAAAAGAGACTTGGAATTTGATGTTGATGATTTGGTGTTCTCAAAGGTATCTTCTATGAAGAAAGTGGTGTAGTTTGGAAGAGAGAGAAAGCTCAGTCCCTGTTATGTTGGTTCATATCAAATTTTGAAGTGAGTGGGCAGTGTAGCTTGTTAGTTGGATTTGACTCTGAGCTTGGGTTCCATTCATCCAATCTTTCATGTTTTGATGTTAACAATGTATGTGGGTGATCCTTTCTTGGTAGTTTCTTTGAAGAGTGTTGGTGTTTGCGGATTTCTTGTCTTATGAGGTTGTCCCAATTAAGATTTTGGATTGGAAAGTCCATCGGTTATGGACTAAGGATGTGGCTTTGGTGAATGTCCTATGGAGGAACCCTATTTAGGATAATCGTGTCTAAGCTACGTGCTTCTTAATATCTTTATTTTCTGTCTTTGTTAAAGGTAAGTGTGGGTGTGTTTTGATATTAAATTGTGCTAATGGATGTCTTGACCCATCATTTGAGGATGAGTGATCCTAAAAGGGGAGAATGTGACACCCCAAATGTTAATCTCTAAAAAATCTTGAAAGGTGTCGATCTCTAAAAATCTTAAATTCTGAGCTTCCTGCCTTGACTACAACTCTCCATATAAGTTGTGGTGTCACCATACGGGTCATAAGACCCTAACCACAGGGAGTCCAGTATTGTTGCCAAGTATTATGTTCTAGATATGACTTATACCTCATGAGTCGTAATAGCTCTATACGAGTTGTAAGGTGGCGAATCATAGTGTGTCCAGTGTGATGACCAAATGATATTGTCCTGATGTATGAGAGAAGCATACGAGTTGTAATGTCTTGGTATGAGTCGTATGGTATGACTCATAACTAGACCAGTGTAGGTGCCCATGGAACTATCCAGCGTACGATTGGATCACAGGATTCGTAGGGTGACCCTACATGTCGTAAAGTCACCCATAACGACTGGCGATGATTTTAATCTGAATTTAAAGTGTCACTTTGGTTATTTACCTCCTTTCCTAATTAAAATCCTCATCCATAAAATACCTATGGGTCATTATTTTTCCCATTGAACAAATCAAAACATATTCTCTCTTCTCTCAAATCCTCTCAAGTAAAAGCATTAGGGTTTCCAAGAGGTGGGCCAATTAGAGCTTCCAAGGGCAAATTCTCTCTATTTCTTGATATTTTAGGAATCTGACTCTACCCTTAAACTTGTTTTTCTTAAAGCATGAAATAATATGGTTGATTATGTAGATTTGAACATGGGTCTTAATATGGGTTGGGGGATTTTGGCATGGTTGATTCTTAAATTAATTTTTTCATGATTTATTATGCATAGTTCATTCTTTATTACTGATTTTAAACTTGTAGGGTGCATGAGTATGGTGAATAAACTAAGGGGTCATCGTTTTCCCCAATTTAATAATTTTGACTTGTCATATGATTTTGGAAATTGTATTTCCTCAACCCAAATTTAGAATTGATTTTGAATATGGCTTTGTCACATGGTTTGATTTTCTCACTTATAATGATGTATTGTCATAAAAGGTTAACAAACCATGGATTGATTTTATTGAACCTTGGAGTTTGTGGATTCCCCGTCTGAATGAATAATTGAACCTAAGGGGCCATAAATTCCTCCGTGTGATGGTTAATGGTTATGGCATGGTAATGAACTTGCAAGTGTTGTTGGTATGATGATACCAATGAGATACCTTAATGAATAAATTGGTTCAATTCATGAGAATGTGTGTTAAATATTTTAATTGGGCTTAAAAGAGAGTTGTGTAGTCAGGACATGAAAGTGGAGGTCCCGAGGAACTAATACAGAAAATCACGGTTACCGACGTGTCGGTCTAAATGACCGGGTGGTTTTAGTCCCCCTTATTATATGATTCAGAGGTTCGCGCCCCACATGTTACGTGATTTGGTGCTTAAGCCACCTTGATATATGTTGGGAGGTTTGAGTCCCCCATAAGACATATGCATATATAATTATTCTCTAGTTCGTGTGACTACACGCATTGGGGCCCTATCAACTGGGGGAGAGCTGGACCCATATTGCCCGTGGGTGCCTTATTATGACGGTTATGATACATAATTCATGCGGAGGTTTTAAAGTTCATACTAAACCTTGTTCCCTACCCCAACATGTGATATATATATATATATGTATGTATGTATGCATATATGTATGTATGTATGTACCTATGTATGTGTGTGTGTTTATTTGCATTTGATTATGTGCTTTAAATTTTTGACTGGTTTTGAATTATTGGTCATGGCATTACTTTATCCTCTTATACCTGATTTACCTGCTAGCACTCAACCAGCTAACCATCTCTGAATGTTGTATCCCCACGTGATGCAGGACACAAAGACACAGTTGGTTTTCTTGTGCAGTGATTAAGTGACTTCTGGATTAATCGAGAGTTGACTTGGAGTGGTGAGATTCCATACTTCGGAATAACCTTATTTTATGTTTGATTTCCTTATGTCAAATACTCTTTTTAGACTTATTTTTGACTATTGTCGGGAGCATGTCTCGATTTTCTATCGGTATTCGGTTGTTAGAGGCTTTGTGGATATTACTGTAGACTTGGGTATTGGTTATTGGTTAATGGCTATGGGTTATTGATATATTATAGATTCTATTGAGATTATCCTTTTCTATCTTATTATATGTTCGAAATTCAGTCGTTGTTAGTATATTATGTTCTGTTTGGCTAGAAAAAAGAGGCGGTTCTCGGTCCTCGATGGACTTGGGATTTCCATCACAACCAGGTCCTGGTTTGGATCATGACAATTAAATAATATGTTACATAAGATATATTACTATTGAGTAATGTATCTTATAATATAATTTACTGTAAGTCTAATATTCATAGCAATATTTCTAATAAAAATGTATCAGATACATTACTAAATAGTATTTACTATTATATTATAATTCTTAGCTAAGTATCCCTGCATACATTATGTAATACATTGATAATTTTTATATAGATCTGTTATTCACAACAAAGTAATGTATTGGCTATTTGCTTTATATTAGTTCACTATTAGTTCAGTAATATATTATAGCAGATACTTTACTATTCAGTAATGTATCTTACAATATAACTTATTATAAGTGTGATATACATAGCAATATTATAATAGTAATGTATCAGTAATGCTACTGAATAGTATTTACTATTATAATGTAATTCTAATCTATGTATTCCTGTATAAAATATTTAATGTGTCAGTAATCTTTATATAGGTCTATTATTTATAACAAAGTAACAAATACATCAATTACAAGTAATGTATTAGCTATTAGCTATGTGTCAGTTAACGATTAGCTAGGTATTGACTATTATCTATGTATATATTAACTATTAATTATGTATCAGTGTATAAATTATTAGCTAAATATATTTATATGCATTAACATTCATGAAAGTATATGTATTTATCAACTAAAGATATGTATTAATGGTCACTAAGAACATTAACTTAATTCTTTGGACAGTTTCCAATAGAAAAATATGTACATTATCAATATTAATTTATATTCATTATAAAATAGTGTAAATTATTCATCAAAATTCATCGAGTAATGTATCAATAACACAAACTAGAAAGTAATGTATAAGGAGATATCAAGTAAACAATGTTTTCTAACTATTGGAACTGAAAGAAATGCATCTCAAAACATAAATAGCCATTACATGAAATATGGTTAAAGAAGATATAATGTTGTTCAAACTATAAAACATCAAGCTCATGATGATAAATTATAGTTGAATCATTCTATGTATCTGTCAACACAAATTTTACTTCTCCTTTGAAAAAATCATAAGTGCGTATGGTGTGGCTTGCACGACCGCATCGTCCACAATAGTTTGTGCTTGGTGACAGAGTTTCACTAGATTTATTTTTCCCCCTTTATTTGGCCTTCACGATTTTCTTTGATATATTAGTGGTATGACCTCTTCCTCATCAATAAATTTACACACATTTCAATCTTTCATATCTGACATCGGAATTATTGGAACTTCATACATCCTCACAAAGGTTTCAGTCTTATCGTAATCAAAGTAGTATGGACCCATTTCATCTACATTTTTGCTCTTCAAAACTATAATTTCGTGAGAATATGGTATCTCATCAAGTTGAAATCGTTCACAGTTTCATGTTTTACTCTAAAGATTGACAATGTACCTTCTACCAAATTTGTATAGTGTGCACACAAATTGAGGAAGCTTTAACCTGCCAAGCATATAATTAGGAATTCAACTGAGATGTAAATATAAAAACTTATTAATAAAACTATCAAAATACTAAAATATTAATAAAGACAAAAATAATATATGTATCCTTTAAATTATATCGTCATGCGAGAAGCTTTCACTATATTAAGAAGTAGAATTTCTTCAAACCTTTTTCCTAAAATAGTTTTTGTGTATGATGTTATTTCTCTATTTTTGCAGTTTCATGATTCAAACAATATTCTTGCTTCTTTATAAAATTCTAAGATAGACAATTCCCGCGCCTCTACCAAACAACTGTTTATACTTTCAGCAATATTAGATGTCATCATCCTACCTCTGTTTATCATTGCATGAGTTCTTGATTATTTTGCATAACCAGCATTATATAGGTAATCCTTCACCCTATGATCACTTTACCCACCTTGTCCATAAGGTAATCAAAATCATCTTTTCTGTAAGCCTTCTCCATAGAATAGTACAACTCACTAAGTTTGTTCTTACTATTTCTGAAGTTAGTGCAAACACTCTTTCAAAAGATGTTAAATGCATGCAAGATGAGAGACTTTAGGATACACAATGCTTACACTTTTAATTATGCTTTCGTGTGATCTGATACAACAAATATGTTCTCATGTTCTCCAAAACGCACATCTAAACTGTCAAAAAAATCATGTCTATAAATAATCTCTGTATCTACAATCCCACAAGTTATTGGAAAAATACAACACAAATTAGAAAACATCTGACAAGTTATTGAGTACGATGATAGTAACCATTTTAATGTATTTGTAAACGATACAATATCAAAATATAATGAAATAAATAATTTGAAAATAGTTCATTAAACACATATCAGTTGTAGTACTTGCACCATCGAGAGTGCTCGCCGAAAGAAAGGTTCCTTTGTACGGTCTACTCAAATAAACCTCGTCAACCACAACTATTAATCTGCAAAATTCAAAATTATCTTTTATTGGATGTAAGTATCACGACCCAAAAATCATAGGTCATTATGGCAATTGTCACAGTGAACCTTGACAAGTATGCCTATCACACAAATCAATGTACGAAGGGTAAAAAGATAGAAATAACTCCAAGGTAAGGCTTCTAGAATAAAGTCGAATCATACAAGTATAATAAAGGAAAAAATAAACATAACAATGCAGCCGTAACTCCCAAAATCAGGTGTCAACAGTATAATAATGTGTCTAGTATAACTCAAATTCAAGAGAAATACATAAGATATCAGAATACAAGAGAAACTCTATCTCTGAAATGAAAGTAAAGACATAGTCTACAAATAAATGTAGTAGAAGACATCTGGACACCTGAAAATCATCAACTACCTTAAAAGCTCTAATAATCACCCGAGTCAAGCAATATGGGGCACACTCAAATCTGGATCTACATTAGAAAGGTATAGTAGGAGTGAGTACGGTCCACTTGTACTCCGTAGGTAACATATCCCGACCGAGTAAAGTAGAAAATAAAGTACTCAGAATACACACTAAGAACACATCACCTAAAATTAAAAAAAATATTCCACAATGATAGCCCACGCCGCTTGCACTAACAGTTCTAATATATATACAAAAATACAGCAACAATACAACAAGTAGAACACAAGTATACATTATATCACATGTAAGTATAAATGGATAAGAACATGTATATATAGGATAATCAAGTATAAGTAACAGGGTATACCAAGTAGACATATAACAAGTCAATACATATATCCAATAACAACGTCAATTCAATAAAGCAAATGCCATGTATAAGATGATAATGCTGCTGATGATGATGATGTGATGATGATGGTGGTGGTGGTACACGAGGTTGGGACACAACCTTGAGGTTGGAACACATCCTTGAGCTTGACACACAACCTTGAGATTGGCATACACCCTTAAGGTTGGCACACAACCTTGATCAATATTCAATATTTCCAGTGTTTTCAACCCTTTCAGTATTTTCAGTGTTTCCAATATTTCTAGTAACTTTGGTATTTCTAGTGTTATCAATATTTCCAGTACTTCTAGTATTTTGGTGTTACCAAAGTACATACATAACGTAAGACACAAATCAAGTACACACACATAACAATAATTAAATATAAAGCAATAAAATAAACAAGTGAAATGATACATACGATGACATAAGAATGATGATGCAAGGTTCACAACCATTCAAAATGAGTATTTTCATGACCTATCCACATGATGTATTTCCACAGCCAATCCATATAAAGTATTTTCATAACCAACCACAATGTTACAATTTCACAACCACGTAAGCCAATAGCCACTCACGATTTCCACTATCCACGAATTTTTCCACATGATTCACATATCCACAAGGTATGATTAAATAACAATATGCCAATGGAACCACAATAGGCATTTATAACAACATGATATAATTATTCTCATATATTCAAGGCTATTAAATTATCACATAAGATCCCGCACGGTCACACATATCACATGATATCTCAAATTCAATAATTACATCACATTTAGGCCCCCCACGCTAGCACAAAATATAGATAGCCATATTTCATGACTAATTTCTACCCTTAACATTCATTTTAGTATACAAATTAACTACCCAACTCATCCTAAAAAGTTAAATCATAACCTACCTCGAATGTTGAAACTAGTCCGCTACATTCAAACTCACGATCTTACTTTTCATGAACGATATTGAAATAAACTAAAATGAAGAAATATAGAATATACACATCAAAATAAATTCAACAATATCCATATTGAATACTTTTGATTTGGGGTCAAAACGGACCACCGAAATGGGTTTTTGAAAAAGAAGGGCAAAATCAAAACTTTATTACGAAAATGTGTTCCTCATACTTTTAGAAATATACAGCTGAAAATCCAAGTCAAATCGAGTGAAAAAAAAAGGTTCATATCAAAGAAAAACCATTTTTAAATTTTACCAAGTAAAACCTTTGAATTATGCGTTAAAATAAAAAATCAAGTTGTTTTGAAGGTTAAATTGGTGAAAAACTAGTAATTATAAGATTACAACATTATTCAAGTGAAAAAGAGTAAAATCGGGATTTAAAATCAAGTCCTAAGATTTTTGAGGTTTTGAGTGATTAATCAAGGAATTAGAGTAGAAAAGAATGAAATCTCACCTTAAATCTGTAATGGAATTAAGAAATAGGTGTTGATCTAGCTTCCCAAGCTCCCACGAGATTCACTTTTAAGTTCTCACACTATTTTAGGGTTTAACTCTCAAAAGGGAAGGTAAAAGAATGGGAAAATGGAGAAAAAAAAGGAAAAAGCTGTTTTTATACGCTGCACTAGCTTTTTTAAAAAAAAAAAGATTTTTAAGTCCAAAAAGTGACTTCGACGGGGTGTCCGAGATTAGTTTGGAGTCCGATATATGCAAACGAATTATGCAACCATACTAAATTTAATGCTTCAGATTCAATGGTGATATCAAATTTTCAGAAAAACATCTTTATCATAGAGTTGATTCCCGAAATTTGAAATTATAATTTTTCACACTGAGGGTCAAAATGAGATTTTAAAGTCGTAAAAATACACCAAACATGTTATCATCCTAAGATCAATGTTTCAAATGCATTGGTGAAGTCGAATTTTTCATCTGAGGTCGTTTCAACCAAATATGAGTCCCACATTCATATTTTCAATTTTCCAACTTGTCGACCAACAGGTCAAAATGAGCTCAGGTGCATCGGGACTCGAACCAAAGGTCTACCTAGCCTAAAATAAATATTTTGGAACTGCTAGCGCATTTCGTTCAGTCATTCGCCGCACATATCAAAAGATAACCGCACAAGTCCATGATAAGCCTCTTGAAGACACCAAAAAATAATTTTGCACAAAAGGTCCAAAATTCATCGGAAACTATGTCAATCACCCCCACACTCCATAAATACCATAACGCAACTATGGAAAGGAGTAAAACAGTCAAATCACATAGAAATACATATTTAACATATTTCATCAAATTTTTAGGTCGTTACATTAAGACGATAAATAAATATATGAATTTATTTTTTTCTGACTTATGCATCCTAATGTGTGAGTTAGGATATACAGTGTTTAATATACGAATGTATCTAGATATCTTTTTATATTCTTCAGTCGGTCCACCCCTTAGCATTTCTATATCACTTTTCTTAGCTCGTGATACCTTCATATAATTAATATCCACCCCATAAATATCTTTTATTTCTTTAATTATGTATCTGTCATGACCCGAACTGAGGCCCAGGCCGTGATGAGTATCCCAAACCGTGACGGCCCGGAACACCCTTCTCTATCTGATAATCATGCACAATATTCATGTAATAGAAGATAATGCAAAAATATAAGTAACAATGGAACCATGGTGATAAGTATAATATAAATCAATAGTGGAAAATAGAATCCAACTCCATCTATCAACACCTGGAAACCATCTGTGAGATCTCTACTACATGACTAAGACATCAACTATCTGAAAAATGGGACAAGGCCCCTAGTAGACCAAAACCATACAGAATAATGAATGGCTAAGAGGCTAGGCCTTCCGAAGCAAAGAAGGCTCACCAACTGAACTCTGCGAACTTTGTCTGAAGACTCTACTAAGTATCTGGACCCCTAGACTGTGCCTCAGAACCTGAAAGGAGGGGGGTCACCATAAATGTACTGGCATGTAGAGTAATCCAAAAACAAATAGTGATTTTTACACAAAATAAATGGGAGCCGTCATAAAACATATTATTGCAAAATGGTTCAAATTGACATGGGCATAGTATAATGATTTTTCAACAACAATGCAACACTGTTGAGCTAGGTGGTACACCCTACAATTTTCACCAACTGTCAAATCCTGATTGCCATCAAGACTTGAGTATCAGTGAAGAGAGAAGAACACACAAGATCATATATCAGGGTGCCTTCATCCAAATCAAATTCGTGTGTCAAGGTTGGGCTCAAGATCACAAAGAAGGGCTCCTAACCACTTGTCCCGAATAGGGAAGACACAGTATTAGGTACATAAGATCACACAACATGGTTCCAAGTTTCCCGTGTCGGCAATCCACAGTTTCTAGCATAGAGTCATTTGGCTCGTGCTTTCGTCGGGTAACCACCTATCTCATATAAAATCAATCACATATCATACTCTATGGGGTATCATCATACCTGACTTGCAAGTCATCGGTATCACATCAATTCTTCAACTTCTCATGTCATTTACATCATGCACATACACAAGACTTTCACCCACAACAACACATAGATAATGATTTCTCAACATATAATAGTTCAAGAAGTTTTATCATTTATGTGTAACATCATATCAATTGCAAAACTCTTGCTCTCAATAGTTTAACATAAGTATAATATGGGGTATAACACATTATCATGGGGGATTTAAGGAATTCACAATTCATACACATCACACCCTTTTGAAGTTTGGATCACATGTTCACAATTCAACCATTAGAATACATTCAAACAAATAACCCCCTGATATTTTAATATTTCTTTCAAAATCATATCTCAAAACATGTTATTGATATCAAACGAAAACCCCACTTGTAAAAACATATATATGCTTGTATAAGTTTAAAGCCTTGCATAAATTCTTTTCAAAACATGTCCATGAAATTTAGGACAACCCCCCGTACCTCTATATACAAAATTAGCGGGTGCTTCATGAAGCCTACGATTTGGGGATTCCAAATCTCTAATTTGTTTCGAATTCCCATGATTGAATCTTGAGTTAGTTGAGTTTGTTGTTTGAAGACCTAAAGAGAGTTCTTGATACTTTTGGTGTAAAATAGGGTTATGTTGCTCAAACATACCCTAAATCAATTATTTGAATGTTTTAAGGGGCTTGGGAAAAGTCAAGAATGCCCCTATTAAGTTTTGTACGACGTTGAAAAAAATTAAACTGGAAGCCGATTTAATGGGCCACCGCGACAAGCCACTATCGCGGTGGCTTGCTGGAAAATGATGAATGGGAATTGTATGGCCTCCGCGATGCGGAGTCATCGCGTTGTCCCACTGGATGGAATGTGGAAATTCTCCGCGATGCACCACTATTGCGGAGTCCCACTGGAATTTGAAAATTATAAATTAAGCCCTCCCCGTGACGCGCCAAAAGCCAGAATGGCGGTGATTTACGACTAGAACTTAAATTAGCCATAACTTCTTGCCCGGTCATCCAATTTAGGAAAATCTTACATCGTTGGAAAGCTAATTCAGTTATCTACAAAATGAAGTAATTCCACAGGAATTAGATATAAAACATTCTAAAAGCTTAGGATTGGTAATTTAGGAATGAAATTTAGCTATGAAAAAAACTTTGGGGTGTTACATTATCCCCCCTTGGGATCATTGTCCCCGAATGATAACTCGAAACATAGATAAGCATGATTTCAAACATACCAAGGCATAGAAAGAATAAGGCAAGGATTTTACCTTTCTTCCCGAATTGCATAACTCCCTTCATGGGAGAAACTTTAAGAAAATCCAAATCTCTAACTTCAAACTCTAACTCTCTCCTTCTAACATCGGCGTAGGATTTCTGACGACTCTGAGCGGTCTTAAGTCATTCTCTAATAAGCTTCACTTCTTCCATTGCCTGGTCAACAAGATCTGGCCCAAACATCTGTATCTCACCTAATTCGTACCATCCTATCAGATACCTACATCTCCTCTCATACAATGCCTCAAAAGGTGCCATCTTAATACTGGAATGGAAACTATTATTATATGTGAACTCGATCAGTGGTAAGTGCTCCACCCAACTACCTTTAAAATCAATCACACAAGCCCTCAACATTTCCTCAAGGGCTTGAATGATGTGCTCAGCTTGACCATCAGTCTGAGGGTGGAATATTGTACTTAGATTTACCTGGGTACCTAAACCCTTCTGAAAAGATCTCCAAAACTGAGAAGAAAATTGTGTACCTTGATCTGATATGATGGACACAGGTGCCCCAAGCAAACAAACTATTTCTGCAATAAACAACTTAGCATAATCTTCTCCTGTAAAGTTAGTCCTGATAGGCAAAAAGTGAGTTGTCTTAGTCAGCCTGTCTATAATCACCCAAATGGAATCATACTGGTTTCGGGACTTTGGAAGTACTGTAATAAAGTCCATATTGATCATTTCCCACTTCCACAAAGGTAAAGCTATCTCCTGGGAAGTCTCTCCTGGCCTCATATGTTCTACTTTCACTTATTGGCAGTTCAAACACTTAGAAACAAAATTAGCCACATCACGCTTCATATTATTCCATCAATACACAGATTTCAGATCATGGTACATCTTAGTCAAATCGGGATGAACAACATAACTCAATGTGTGAGCTTTGCTAAGGATTCTCTTCCGTAAGTTGTCTACATCTGGTACACATAATCTACCCTGACACCTCAAAATATCATCACCACCAATTTCGAAGGACATCACCTTCTGTTGTCCCATATCTTTCTTGATCTGCATCAAGATGGGATATTCAACCTATTTCTCCTTAACCTCTGCACAAAGGGATGACTTAGCTATCTCATAAACAATTACCCCTCCATCTTCTGAATCTAAGAGTCGCACTCCTAGATTTACAAGTCGGTGAATATCCTTCACCATCTCCCTCTTTCCTTTCTCTACATGACAAAAACTGCCCATGGATAGCCTGCTGAGGGTGTCGACTACTATATTTTCCTTTCCCGAATGGTAGTGCAGGCTTATGTCATAATCTTTCAAAAGTTCCAACCACCGCCTCTGCCTGAGATTTAATTCTTTCTGCGAGAAAACATACTGCAAACTTTTGTGGTCAGTAAATATATCAACATGCGCACCCTACAAATAATGCCGCCAGATCTTAAGTGCAAACACCGTAGCCGCTGACTCCAAATCATGAGTGGGGTAGTTCCACTCGTGTACCTTCAATTTCCTAGATGCATAAGCTACTACCTTACCATGCTGCATAAGTACACAACTAAGTCCCACTCGGGACACATCACAATATACCATAAAACCATCAACACCCTTGGGAAGAGTCAAAAGAGAAGCAGTGGTCAGCTTATCTTTCAACTTCTCAAAACTATTTTCACACGAATCAGACCATACAAACTTCACCTTTTTCTGAGTCAATTTAGTGAGCGGAGCATCTATGGAGGAAAAATTCTCTACAAACCTTTTATAATAACCCGCTAAACCTAAGAAGCTCTGAATATCGGTTAGAGTCGTGGGTCTGGGCCATTTTCTTACTGCCTCAATCTTTTGGGGATCTACTCTAATCCCGTCACTAGACACAATATGTCCCAAGAAAGCCACAAAATTTAGCCAGAATTCACATTTGGAGAACTTAGCATACAATTGATGATCCTTAAGGGTCTGAAGGATAATTCGGAGGTGATTGGCATAGTCCTCCTCACTTTTGGAATAAATTAGAATATCATCAACACACACTATGACGAACAAGTCTAAAAACTAAAAGAACACCCTATTCATAAGGTCCATAAAGGATGCATAGGCATTAGTCAACCCAAAAGACATTACTAAGAACTCATAGTGACCATATCGAGTTCAGAAGGCTATTTTGGGGATGTCTAATTCCCTAACTTTCAACTAATGATAGCCCAAACAAAGGTCTATTTTTGAAAAATACTTAGCACCCTGAAGCTGGTTAAACAGATCATCAATCCTAGAAAGAGGATATTTGTTTTTAATAGTGACCTTATTCAACTGGCGGTAGTCTAAGCACATACAAAGGGAACCATCTTTATTTCTCACAAAAAGTATAGGTGTACCCCAGGGGGAAACACTAGGACGTATAAAACCTTTGTCTAAAAGGTCTGCTAGCTGTTCTTTCAACTCTATTAGTTCTGTAGGAGCCATTCTATATGGAGGGAATAGAAATAGGATGGGTATCTGGCAACACATCAATGCTAAAAACTATCTCCCTATCAGGTGGAATTTCTTGGAGATCATCAAAAAAGATTTCTGGAAATTCATTTATCACGGGGATAGAATAAAGAGAAGGACTCTCAGCGCTAGAATCTGTAACCCAAATAAGATGATACAAGCAACCTTTCGAAATAAGTCTACGGGCTCTGAGACAGGATATGAAGTGCCCTCTAGGTGCTAAAGAATGCCCTTCCCATTCTATTACTGGGTCATTCAGAAACAAAAAAGTGACTCTTTGGGTTCTACAATCTAGTGTGGCATAACACGAATGGAGCTAGTCCATCCCTAAGATAGCATCAAAAGCAACCATATCAAGTTCTATGAGGTCTGCAATAGTCTCCCAGCTAAGAATAGACACAACACAATTTCTATACACCCTTCTAGCAACAACAGAATAACCCATCAGAGTAGAAATAGAGAAAGGTTCAGAAATCACTTTGGGCTCAAATCCAAAACCAACAGACACATATGGGGCCACATAAGATAAGGTAGATCTAAGATTAAGAAACACATAAACATCACAGGAAAATATTTGTAACATACCGATGATAACATTTGGTAAAGCTTCCGCCTCCGGGCGGTTAGTCAAAGCGTATAACCGGTTGCGACTGCTCTCGGTAGTTGAAAGGGAACCCTTAGAGGGAGGATCCATGGAGTTGACTTGGGACTTAGCACCCTCCGTATTCCCTCTAACAGAAGGGCAATCTCTCTAAAGGTGATCCACTTTGCCATAAGAATAATAATTTCTTCTCTCAAAATAACACTTCCCTGGGTGATTCTTTTCGCAAGTCTTACACCACAGAAAAGTACGATGCTGCTAAAACACACTGCCCTGCGATTGAGTATCTGGAGCTCTGGATCCATGGTGAGTCTGAAAACTTTGAGATTGTTTGTCTGTCGGTGGTCTGGGCGCTGGGACGCTGGCCGCTGACTTGCATTACTCCAAAACTTCTTCTTCTTCAACCACTTATTACCCAGTTACCACTTTATAGATGACTATGGTGCTGGTCCAATGTTCTGGCCCTCTTCGCTAGCCTGTATTTCTCTCTAGATTCAATAATATTTTTCTTCTTCTCCTCTACCTGCTGCATATAGACAGACAGTCTAGCAAAGTCCATATCCCTATTGAGCATCACCCTTTGACACTTAAGTGCTAAATTATCAGAAAGGACAGATGCAAACTTCCTCATTCGGGCTCTCATATTTCTAGTCATCTCTGGTGCAAAGCAAGCAACCTGATTAAATTTTAGAGTGTACTCTTGGACACTCATTTTTCCTTGTTTCAGATTCATGAATTCTTCAGCCTTGGCTACCCTCAACTCTAGAGGAAAGAACCTGTCAAGAAAAGCTTCTACAAACTCATCCCAAACTGTGGGCTTAGCATTATCCCCTTTTTCATTTTCCCACTTATTATACCACTGGTTTATAATATCTTTAAGCTGGTATGTTGCTATCTCTACTCCTTCCACCTGATCAATATGCATTACTCTGAAAATCTTCTACATTTCAGCTACAAACTCTTGTGGGTCTTCTTCTACCGTAGTTCCCGTGAATTTAAGAGGATTCATCCTCATGAATTATCCCACCTGAGTAGCTTTAGAAGTAACAGATGCAGACCCAGTATCTTCTAACAGCTGAGTTTGTACAGCCACCAACTGTGCTAGTGTATGCATAAATTATCTGAACTTTGCATTTGATATATTCCCCTGAGAAGTTGGGGGACGGTTCACATTAGTCCTCGGAGCCTGAGAGGGACTGGTTGGGACTCTCGAAGTAGTGATGGGCTTAGGTGTGTGTGCTCTATTACGTGTCCTCATACCTTGAGTGGTACAAACCTCATCTGACTAAGCATTCTGATCAATAACACGATGTGGAGGCATAGTTATTTTTCTGAAATATAAGAGATCATTGATTAGAAGACAGATTAGATTACAAATTACAAACTAAATCACAAAGAGGGGAAACATTTCTAAAAGCCTAGTATCCCCCTGCTTATAAGTGTGGTGCACTACACACCCATAAATAAGAATCTACCCGATGCGATTTTCCAGATACCCTGGGACCATGAACCCTAATTTGATACCAAGTTTGTCACGATCCAAACTGAGGCCCAGGCCGTGATGAGTATCCCGAACCGTTAAGTCCTGGAACACCCTTCTCTATCTGATAATCATACACAATATTCATGTAATAGAACATAATTCAAAAATATAAATAACAATGAAACATGGTCATAAGTCTAATATAAATCAATAGTGGAAAATGGAATCCAACTCTACCTATCAACACCTGGAAACCATCTGTGAAATTTTTACTATATGACTAAGATATCAACAGTCTTAAAACTAGGACAAGGCCTCTAGTAGACCAAAACCTGTAATACCCCAATCGTTCTTTAAGCCTAAATCTGTCTTTTTAGTGGATAGGGGTGGCTTCCAAAGTGAGTGATGTTTATATTATATTGCATTTATCTAATTTCTACTTTCTATCATGTAGATCATTGAATAAGCTTTCTATCGATGCTAATTTCATCAAAATCTAACATTGGACAAGAAAGTTATGGCCATTTTACTTAGCATTATCAGAATCGCCCAGGTTTGACGGTCGGTCTGGAGGACCATCAAGTCCTTGGCAGACTGTCAGTTGTCCCATAAAGCCAAGGCAGTAATCCCTTTTTCTGGCCATCTTGCAACGGCCAAAATGGTGGACCGCCAAAAATTTGACGGACCGTCAAGAGGACCGTTAAGTCGAGGTAAAATGTCCCATTTCTAACCCCCGAGTGACGGATGATCTGGTGGACCATCAGTTGCTCTGACGAACCATTAGTTCAACCATCACAGACCCCGATCAATAATTTTAAACTCTTTTTAAAAGGGTATTTTGGTTATTTCCTCCCCTTTTGGTCTTATATATATATCCAAGTAAATAAGAGCAATTCATTTTCTCTTCAATCTCTTCTAAGAAATATCTAGAGAACTGGGGTTTCTCTTTTCCAAATCCAAATCATCTCCAAGAAATTCAAGAATCTTTCATAGATTTCTCCAAGTTGTTTAAGAATTAAGTTACCCAAGTCAAATGAATTAAGAATCTTAGCCAAAAAGTGTGAGAAATAAGTTCCAATCAAGTCTCTTATTCTTAAATTTATAATCCAAGGTATGTGGGGCTTGAACAAGAATATTCTTTCATTCTTGGGCCCAAAGAATTGATTTTTACTATGAGAATTTCATGATCTTTGAAAGTGGGTTTATTCCCAAATTACTTTATTGATGAATTACGAGATTTGAGTTGATTAAGTTTGTTATTATGAATTATTTACCATCATAATTCATAAATTGAGGATTTATGCCATGAGATGCATATTATGTATTAAAGATTTCTAAATGATTTGAGATAAGTGTCATGATTCAAGCTTTTCCATGAAATGTTTCTTATTGAATATATATATATTGATATTTGGGACTAAAAGTCAAGAATGAGTCTTTTGATGTCTTTCTAAAGTTTTGATATTTGACATGATTTGTTGAGCAATACACTTGATGTTGAGAAAGATTGTTTTGATTTTGAGTCGAGTTAGGAATCCACAGTTGTATATGATTTATAGATGAGATATAATTATGTTTTGGTCTCTATAATAGACCCATGAATTGATATTAATTAATACGTTCTGGGCTGAGTCTGGGAGGAGTATTTAGCACCGAGCGAGAAATATGGTATTTTCCCAAAACTATTTGCCACCGTAGGATTGATATTGATAAATATGGGCCAGAGTCCGAGTATGGGATTGTGATAGTAAAATTGAGGTTGTACTCCCTGGGAAGAGTACAATGCTCCCGCCAATGTGGGGTTCTCTCCTTAGGAGGGCAAAACGTTGAACTCCATGCGGCTCACATGGTTTAGTTTATATCGGTAATAAGAAACTCCCAAGTCCATAATGATCTAAGTTCCTTGAGTTACCAAGTCAGTCTAAGTCATGAGTCAAAGAGTTTGAGTTGAGTCCAATGATTTATGAGATTTATGAAGCATGTGTTATTATTAATGTTTTACGGAAATTATGTTTCAGGGAATTCAAGCGAAGAGAGTCATTATTGTCAGCATGCATGATTTTGTTTTGATATTTATGATATTATTTAAAAATATTGCATACACCCCCACATACTCAGTACATTCCCAAGTACTGATTCTCATACTCTTCTATGATCTATATTTCCTCGTGATGTAGGTTCATGTGCTCAGTCTCAGCAGCAACAGTGATCTTTGGGTTCCTTCATCTATATTTCTACAATTGGTGAGTTCTCATGGTTCGAGGACCTATGTCCCTGATTTTTTCTTATTAATAGATGGTTGTTTTCTTTCAGTTCAGTACGAGTCAGTTGGGGAATCTATCCTAATGGCTCCTCAGTCTTATGTGGTAGAGACTTTGTCAGACTGGAGTACCAGTATGTGCATAACTTCAGTATTTTGATTGTACAGGATAGTATCTCTTCATATTCCAGTATGTTCATGGCATGATTATTCTTTCTTACTCTAGCTTGATTTTTATTGTAGTGAGTTCTGAAAAATGATGACAGGCTTAGAGGGTTAGATTGAGGCCACGTGTGACTTTAAGCACCATGTGATGTCTAGGGATAGGTTTTTGGGGCATTACAAGCTTGGTATCAGAGCCTAAGGTTCAAAGAGTTCTAGGGAGTCTGACAAGACGCGTTACGTAGAATCTTGATCACTGGTGTGTAGCGCACCACATCTATGACCAAGAGTCTACGGGGAATTTTAGGAAAAGCTATTTTTTTTCAAAAGTCTATCGTGCTTATGAATGTTTCTCTCTGTTATTAATTCGTGCTCTTTTACGACAAAAAATGCCTCCTCGTAGAGCTCGCAGAAACAATGAACAAACTCAACCCGTTGATCCTTTAGGTGAGATGGTGTCCCACGCTGAGTTTTGGGTAGCTTTTTAGGCGCTACCCAGGCGGTTACCGCCAATGCTCAGGCCAATGTTCAGGATGCAGTTCTACCTCCACAAGAAGGTAATTCAATGATAGCTCGGGTTCTCAATTTTATGCGGATAAATCCACCAGTGTTTTATGGATCAAGGGCAGGTAAGGTCCCATAGATGTATCTTGATGAGGTGAAGAAGATCACCCAAATTATGCATGTAACAGAAGAAGAAAGCGTAGAGTTAGATTCCTATCACTTGAAAGATGTTTCGTATAATTGGGTGGAGATGTGGAGGAAGAATAGAGGGGAGAATGCCGCTCCCATGACTTAGCAGTTGTTCTAGGACACGTTCTTAGATCAATTCTTTCCCCCTGAGCTGAGGGAAGCGAAGCTAGAAGAATTTATGAACTTGAGACAGGGCTCTATGATAGTTAAGGAGTATTGTCATAAGTTCAATCAATTATCTAAATATTCTCTCGGTATGATAGATGATTCTAGAATTAGTATGAGTAAGTTTTTGGCTGGTGTATCTGGTTATGTTGTGAAAGAGTGTAGGTCTGCTATGCTTAATAGGGACATAGACCTTTCTATATTAATGATACATGCTCAGCAGATTGAGGCGGATAAGGTAAAAGATAGAGAGAGTGAGAGGGAATAAGAGAGTTAGATCAGAGCAGCGTGGGTATGGTTAGACTAGATTTTCTAGAGAGAATCACCCTCAGTCCCAGAACCATTCACTTGTGCCAGTTCCTTCATCAGCCAGTGCTCCCGTATTCTGAATTAGGCAGGAGTAGGGTAATAGGTCTACTATGTCCAGGTCCCAGGACATTGTGAGTAACAAACCTCATCCTCCCTCATGTCCAAAGTATGGAAGGGACCATCCGGGTGAGTGGTTAGTCGATTGGAGGGGTTGTTTTGGTTGCGATAAGTTGGGCCATAAATTCATAGATTGCCCATATGCCAGACAGGGGAGTCATGATGTTCGTCCCCAGAGTCAGGCTATTAGTGCTCCAGCCCCTTTAATTCGTCCTACTCCTTCTCAGGGTGCCTCGTCTAGTACTGTAGGTGGTTAGCGCTAAAATCATTTTTATGTTATACCACCCCGTCAGGAGCAACAGGATTCACCAGATGTTGTTACTGGTACACTTTATGTATTTCATTTCAATGTGCATGTATTGATGGACCCTAGGTCAAGTCTTTCTTATGTGACTCCGTTGGTGGCTGTGAATTTTGAAATTAGTGCTTAAAAGATTCCTGAGCCTTTTCTAGTTTCTACACTAGCGAGTCAATCTGTTGTTGCTAAGCAAGTGTATAAGAAGTGTCCTATCACTTTCCTAAATAGAATCATGTTTGCATATTTGATTGAGCTAGATATGGTTGATTTTGACATTGTTCTAGGTATGAATTGGCTTCACTCTTTCTATGCACCTATAGACTGTCGTACTCTTGTAGTCAAGTTTTAGTTTCCCAACGAGCCAGTTTTTTAGTGGTCCGAAAATTCTGTAGCTCCTAAGAGTCATTTTATATCCTACCTTAAAGCCAGGAAATTGATATCCAAGGGTTGTGTCTATCATTTGGTTCGAGTTAAAGACACTAAGTCTGAGACTCCGACTATTCAGGCTATTAGCGTTGTCAATGAATTTCTTAATGTTTTTCCAGAAGATCTCCCAGGGGTACCTCTCGAAAGAGAGATAGAATTTGAGATTGATCTTCTTCCTCATACGCAACCTATTTCTATTTCACTATATCATATGGCCCCCGTAGAACTTAAGGAGTTGAAAGAGCAACTCAGAGATCTTTTAGATAAGGGTTTCACAAGGCCCAGTGTGTCTCCTTAGGGCACACCTGTTCTATTCGTGTGAAAGAAAGATGGTTCATTGTGTATTTGTATCGACTATCGTTAGCTCAACAAGGTCATAGTCAAGAACAAGTACCCTCTTCCTAGGATTGATGACCTGTTTGATTAGCTGCAAGGTTCCAGTTATTTCTCAAAAATAGATTTGAGATCCGGCTATCACCAACTTAAAGTCAGAGAGTGTGATATTCCAAAGACACATTTTCTCATCCGTTATGGTCATTTTGAATTCCTGATCATGTCCTTCGGGCTGACAAATGCCCCAGCAGCTTTTATGGACCTTCTGAATCGGGTGTTTAGACAGTACCTAGATATGTTTGTTATTGTATTCATAGATGATATTTTTGTATACTCCCAAAATGAAAATGACTATGCAGATCATCTTCGAATTGTCTTGCAGACCCTTAGAGATCATCAGTTGTTCGCCAAATTTAGCAAGTGTGAATTTTGGCTAAGGTCAGTTGCTTTTCTGGGTCATATTGTTTCTTCTGAAGGTATTCAAGTTGATCCTCAAAAGGTAGAAGCTATGAAAAATTAGCCTAGACCTATATCTTCGTCTGATATTAGGAGTTTCTTAGGCCTAGCTGGTTACTACAGTCGTTTTGTGGAAGGTTTATCTTCCATTGTTGCTCCTTTGACTCGGTTAACCCAAAAGAAAGTTAAATTTCAGTGGTCAGATTCTTGCGAGAAAAGTTTTCAGGAGTTGAAGACTCGACTCACTTCAGCCCCTGTAATGACCCTGCCTAATGGTGTAGATGATTTTATGGTGTATTGTGATGCTTTGAGAGTTGGTTTGGGGTGTGTGTTGATGTAGAAAGGTAAGGTTATAGCCTATGCCTCCCGACAATTGAAACTACATGAGAAGAATTATCCGACCCATGATCTCGAATTAGCTGCAGTGGTTTTTGCCTTGAAAATTTGGAGACACTACCTGTACGGTGTTCATGTTGATATATTTACGGATCACAAGAGTTTGCAGTATGTGTTTACTTAAAGAGAGTTGAATCTTCGATAGAGGCGGTGGTTGGAATTGCTAAAGGACTATGATATGAATGTGTTGTATCACCCGAGCAAGGCCAATATAGTGGCAGATGCCCTTAAAAGATCATCCATGGATAGTGTAGCGCATATAGAAGTAGATAAAAAGGAGTTGGCCCGCGAAGTGCATCATTTGGTTAGGTTAGGTGTTAGATTTCTTGACTCAGCTGAGGGTAATATTTGGGTTCAGAGTAGTTCCAAATCTTCCCTAGTTTTGGAAGTAAAGGAGAAGCAGGATATGGATTCTCGTTTGGTTGAATTGAAAGAGTCCGTCAAAGACCAGAAGTTGGAGGTTTTCTCCCAAGGAGGAGATGGTGTATTGAGATTTTAGAATAGATTGTGTGTTGCCTGATTTTGATGATTTGAGAGAGAGAATTATAGCTGAAACGCATGGCGCACGATACTCTATTCATCCCGATGCTACCAAGATATACCACAATTTGTGGGAAATTTATTGGTGGAATGGTATGAAAAAGGATATAGCTAAGTTTGAAGAGAAGTTTTCAACTTGCCAACAAGTTAAAATAGAGCACCAAAGACCCGGTGGGATGATGCAAGAATTTAGCATTCCTATTTGGAAGTGGGAAGTGGTGAACATGGATTTCATGACTGGTTTACCTCTTCATTGTTGTCATCATGATTCTTTATGGGTCCTTGTAGATAGGTTGACTAAGTCTGCATATTTTTTCCCAGTACATACATCTTTTACTGTTGAGGACTATGCTAAGTTGTACCTTCGAGAGCTAGTCAGGTTGCATGGAGTTCTGTTGTCTATCATCTCTGATAGAGGTACTCAATTTACTTCTCAGTTTTGGAGAGTCTTCTATAAGGGTCTTGGCACCCAAGTTCATCTTAGGTCCACTTTTCATCCGCTGATAGACGGTCAGGCTGAGAGGACTATCCAAACTTTTGAGGCTATGTTGAGAGCATGTGTTCTTGATTTCAAAGGGAGTTGGGATGAACATTTTCCATTGATTGAATTTACGTATAACAACAGTTTTCATGCTAGCATTGGAATGGCTCCATTCGAGGCTTTGTATGGTCGGAGGTGTAGATCACCCATAGGTTGGTTTGAAGTAGGCAAGGCTGTCGTGATTGGACCTGATGTTGTGTTTAAGGCTATGGAAAAAGTTAAGTTGATTTGGGAGAGGTTGAAGACAGCCCAGAGTCATCAAAAGTTGTATGCAGATGTAAGGAGAAGAGCTCTTGAGTTTGAAGTTGATGATTTGGTGTACTTGATAATTTTTCCCATGAAAAGGGTGAAGAGGTTTGAAAGGAAAGGGAAGCTTAGTCCCCGTTATGTTGGCCCTTAGAGAGTGTTGAATCGTGTTGGGAACGCAGTTTATGAGATTGAGATGCCTGTAGATTTGTTAGTTGTCCACCCTGTCTTTCACGTTTCAATGCTCAAGAATCACATTGGTTACTCTGTTGTTGTTGATCCGTCAGAAAGCTTTGATGTGCAGGATAGACTTTCGTATGATGAATTTCCAGTCGAGATCCTAGATTACCAATTCTGAAAACTAAGGAACAAGGAAGTTTCCGTGGTTAAAGTTTTGTGGCAAAATCAATCAGTCGAGGGCGCTACTTGGGAAGCTTAAGTAGACATGCGAGCTAAGTACCCTCATCTCTTCTCTACGAGTTCAAATCAAGCCGAAGGTACTATTCTTCCTCAATTTAGTTGTGAATTCATCTTTATGGTTACTGTCTCTATGATTCGTGCATTCTGTGCAGTACCTAAAAGTTTAGAGTAAAGTAAGCCATTCAAGTGGGTTATTCCAGCTATGCGTCCTTTTTTTTCTCTTGTTCTTGACCTATCTAGCAATATTTGAGGACAAATGTTTCCAAGTGGGGAGATGTTGTAATACCCCAATTGTTTCTTAAGCCTAAATCTGTCTTTTGAGTGGATAGGGGTGCATTCCAAAGTGATGTTTCCATCGATACCAATTTCATCAAAATCCAACATCAAATGAGGAAGTTATGGCCATTTTACTGAGCGTTGTCAAAATCCCCTAGGTTTGATGATCGGTCTGGTGGACCATCAAGTCCTTGGCGGAACGTCAGTTGTCCCGTCAAGACAAGGCATTAACCCCTTTTTATGGCCATCGTGCAACGGCCAAAATGGTGGACCACCAAAAATTTGACGGACCGTCAAGTCGAGGCAGAATGTCCCATTTTTGAACCTCGAGTGACGGACGATCTGGTGGACCATCAGTTCCTTGACGGATCATCACTTCGATCGCCACTTCAAGGAAGAATGTCCTAGTTTTGGCACTCGAGTGACGGAGGATCTGGTGGACCGTCAGTTGCTCTAACGGATCGTCAGTTCGACCGTCACAGACCCCGATCAACAATTTTCAACTCTTTTTAAAAGGGTATTTTCATCATTTCTGCCCCTTTTGGTCTTATATATATATACAAGTAGAGAAGAGCCATTCATTTTCTCTTCAATATCTTCTAAGAAATATCTAGAGAGCTAGGATTTCTCTTTACCAAATCCAAATCATCTCCGAGAAATTCAGGAATCTTCCATAGATTTCTCCAAGTTGTTCAAGAATTAAGTTCCCCAAGTCAAAGGCATCAAGAGTCATAGCCTTAAAGTGCGAGAAATAAGTTCCAATCAAGTCTCATATTCTTAAATTTATAATCCAAGGTATGTGGGGCTTGAACAAGAATATCCTTTCATTCTTGTGCCCAAAGAATTGATTTTTACTATGGGAATTTCATGATCTTTGCAAGTGGGTTTATTCCCAAATTACTTTATTGATGAATTACGAGATTTGAGTTGATTAAGTTTGTTATTATGAATTATTTACCATTATATTTCTTAAATTGAGGATTTATGCCATGAGATGCATATTGTTATTACGTATTGATGATTTCTAAATGATTTGAGATAAGTGTCATGATTCAAGCTTTTCCATGAAATGTTTCTTATTGAATATATATATATTGATATTTGGGACTAAAAGTCAAGAATGAGTCTTTTGATGTATTTCTAAAGTTTTGATATTTGACATGATTTGTTGAGCAATACACTTGATGTTGAGAAAGATTGTTTTGATTTTGAGTCGAGTTAGGAATCCACAGTTGTATATGATTTATAGATGAGATATAATTATATTTTGGTCTCTATGATAGACCCATGAGTTGATATTGATTAATGTGGATTTCCTAACGCGTTCTGAGCTGAGTCTGGAAGGAGTATTTATCATCGAGCGGGAAATATGGTATTTCCCCAAAACTACGTGCCACCATAGGATTGATATTGCTAATTGTGGGCCAGAGGCTGAGTATGGGATTGTGATAATGAAATTGAGGGTATACTCCCTGGAAAGAGTATGACGCTCCCGCCAATGTGGGGTTCTCTCCTTAGGAGGGCAAAACGTTGGACTCTATGCGGCTCATACGATTTAGTTTATGTAAGTTATAAGAAACTCCCAAGTCCATAATGATCTAAGTTCCTTGAGTTACCAAGTCAGTCCAAGTCATGAGTCAAAGAGTTTAAGTTGAGTCCAATGATTTATGAGATTTATGAAGCATGTGTTATTATTGATGATTTATGGAAATTATGTTTCTGGAAATTCAAGCAAAGAGATTCATTATTGTCAGCATGCATGATTTTATTTTATATTCATCATATTATTTAAAAATGTTGCATACACCCCCACATACTCAGTACATTCCCAAGTACTAATTCCCATACTCTTCTGTGTTCTATATTTCCTCGTGATGTAGGTTCAGGTGCTCAGTATTAGCAACAACAGTGATCTTCGAGTACCTTCATGTATATTTCTACAATTGGTGAGTCCTCATGGTTTGAGGACATATGTCCCTAATTTTGTCTTATTAATAGATGGTTGTTGCCTTTCAGTTCAGTACGAGTCAGTTAGGGGATCTGTCCCAATGGTTCCTCAGTCATATGTAGTAGAGGCTTTGTCAGACTAGAGTACCAGTCTATGCAAAACTTCAATATTTTGATTGTACACGAAAGTATCTCTTCATATTCCAGTATGTTCATAGCATGATTTTCTTTCTTACTCTAGCTTGATTTTAGTCGTAGTGAGTTCCGAAAATGATGAAAGGCTTAGAGGGTTAGCTTGAGGCCACTTGTGACCTTAAGCACCATATGACATCTCGGGATATGTTCTTGGGGCGTTACAAAACCATACTGAATAATGAATGGCTAAGAGGCTAGGCCTTCTGAAGCAAAGAAGTCTCACCAACTGAACTCTGCGAACTTTGTCTGAAGACTCTACTGAGTATATGGACCCCTAGACAGTGCCTCAGAACTTGAAAGGAGGGGGGGTCAGCACAAATGTACTGGAACGTAGAGTAATAAAAAAAATTAGAGATTTTTACACAAAATAAATGAGAGCCGTCATAAAACATATTACTGTAAAATGGTTCAAAACGACATGGGCATAGTATAATGATTTTTCAACAACAAATTTTGATTGTCGTCAGACTTGAGTATCAGTTACGAAAGAAGAACACACAAGATCACACAGCAAGGAGCCTTCATCCAAATCAAATTCATGTGTCAGGGTTGGGCTCAAGATCAAAAAGCAGGGCTCCTAACCACTTGTCCCGAATAGGGAAGACACAATATTAGGTACACAAGATCACACAGCATGGTACCAAGTTTCCCGTGTTGGCAATCCATAGTTTCCAGCATAGAGCCATTTGGCTCGTGCTTTCTTCAGGTAACCACGTATCTCACATAAAATCAATCACATATCATATTCTGTGGGGTATCATCATACTCGACTTGCAAGTCATCAGTATCACATCAATCATGAACATACACAAGACTTTCACCCACAACAACACATACATAATGATTTCTCAACATATAATAGCTCAAGAAGTTTTATCATTTATGTGTAACATCATATCAATTGCAAAACTCCTGCTCTCAATAGTTTAACATAAGTATAATATAGGGTATAACACATTATCATGGGGGATTTAAAGAATTTACAATTCATACACATCACACCCTTTTGAAGTTTGGATCATATGTTCACAATTCAACCATTAGAATACATTCAAACAAACAACCCCCTGATATTTCAATATTTCTTTCAAAATCATATCTCAAAACATGTTATTGATATCAAATGAAAACCCCACTTGTAAAAACATATATATGCTTGTATAAGGTTAAAGCCTTGCATAAATTCTTTTCAAAACTTGCCCATGAAATTTAGGACAACCCCACATACCTCTATATATGAAATTAGCGGGTGCTTCTTGAAACCTATGATCTGGAGATTCCAAATCTCTAATTTGTTTTGAATTCCCACGGTTGAATTTTGAGTTACTTGATATTGTTGTTTGAAGACCTAGAGAGAGTTCTTGATACTTTTGGTGAAAAATAAGGTTATGTTGCTCAAACATACCCTAAATCTATTGTTTGAACATTTTAAGGGGTTTCGGAAAAGTCAAGAATGCCCCTATTAAGTTCTGTACGATACTGGAAAAAAATTAAACTGGAAGCCAATTTAACGGGCCATTGCGACGCGCCACTATTGCGGTGGCTTGATGGAAAATGACGAATGGGAATTTGATGGCCTCCGCGATGCAGAGCCATTGTGTTGTCTTACGATGGGATGTGGAAGTTCTCCTCGATACGCCACTATTGTGGATTCCCACTGGAATTTGACAATTATAAATTAAGCCCTCCCCGCGACGCGCCAAAAGCCAGAATGGCGGTGATTTATGACTAGAACTTAAATTAGCCATAACTTCTTGCCCGATCATCTGATTTAGGCAAATCTTACATTGTTGGAAAGCTAATTCAGTCATCTACAAAATAAAAAGTTGAAATCGAAGTAATTCCACAGGAATTACATATAAATCATTCTAGAAGCTTAGGATTGGTATTTTAGGAATGAAATTTAGCTAGGATAAAAACTTTGGGGTGTTACAGTCTCTCAAAGTGTGTATTCTCTTATGATTAACTAATATTGAGATCTTAAAGTCACTAACAAAGGTTGTGGTATCTTGCAATTGTTTTACAATTCTATGACAGATTCAGGATGTATGTTCATCGTTGAACTTTCGAATCATAAAGACATCTGAATTATTCAAGCAAGATGCTTTACAATCTTCATTATAACAGTGAAGTACATAGCAGAAAAAAGTGTTTTCAATATTACTAACAGCATCTTATACCAAAATAAATCCTAGTAATGTATTGTATCTCAAGTACATAATTTTCTATACAAACATGATAATGTGTAATGTATTGGAACTATAATAATAATCATGTATAATTTGGTTATGGAGAGTGCATATACAAAATATTTTTATATAATTCATCAAACATACAACCAACATGAAATAAGATGCATAACTAATATACATAAATAGTAATGTATTCTTTTAAAATAATTAACAAGTATTAGATATATTAAAAAGTAAGAATTTATCATGTTGATTTATCCATAGTAATCATACCTCTCTTTGTCAGATCACTTAGCTCTGAATCACTTAGCTCTGAAATTAAAGCAATGCTCTAAGGCATATTTCTCCATTACAGATATAAGAGGTTCTTTATCATTATAAAGTTGTTTCTCCTTCACTTCTTTATTTTTGCTATCACAAATAAAGTTTTCAACTTTGAGTTCATGTACATTTATGGAGTACTCATTTTTTGTCTCAACAACAGAAAGAGATAATGCATCCGATTTCATTACTTCTACACAAACTACAACTCTAGTATCTACATCAAACACTACCTCTTCTATAGACTTATCCATTGTCGTTATGCATAAATGATACATTATAAATCTTGAAACATTTTTCTTCAACAAAACATAATTCTTCACTCCATCATCATTTCTTATCATTGTTGGTGATGAATTACCTTCAAAGGTGCATCAAACGTCAAATTTTTTCCAAGATTCGTTAATATCTAATTCTCTTGTAATTGTTGAAATTAATCTCAAATATGAAATATTTTCCACAATTACAATTCCATGATTTTTATATCATTGATGTGGTATATCGAATTGCCAGATACTAAAATATCTCAACAGAATTGTGAGGCGCCTAATTTGGTAATTCAAAATTTAAAATTCGAAAGTTGTTACTGAATTTAAGGGATTCAACTGATACACCATAATCATTATCGCTTTAATTGCTCACTGAATTTAATAAATTGATCCATCATTGACAACACACTGCTCCATGGTCAGAGAAATCAACCTCTTCGATAAAGGTGCCGATGAGAAAAGGGTAGAAAATGTTTCTAACACCTCTAATATGTATACATAGATCAAAATATTTCCGAGTTTGGATATATTTCGTTGAAGACACTCTAAAAATCTCACACATTCCATGATATCAAGTCCTTTAAAGACTTCTTCAATTTGGATTTATCAGATCTACACCACAAAATGAAGTTAAGCGAACAAAACTGTCACGACCCTAGGCTACCCCCTAGTTACGACAACAGTGCTTACGGTCAAAAGTGACTACAAGCTAACCCATGAGCTGGTACTTGTTGTGAGAACTGAATAATATAATGATAATAGACATGCATAGAAAATAACTGATAAGGCCATAAGGTTTAGATACTGAAAATACAATTGAATTCACAAGTTTGAAAAGATCTGTCAAGACTGATAAATTTGATAAAACTAACTGACTGTCTGAATGTCTGAAAAGACTCTAACTGACTGACTGTAGAGTTGATCGGACAAAGTCTCAACTAACTCCAACTAATTGTAATAAATGAATACTAAAATAACTGAATGAAAGATAAACTTATCCTCAAAGGATGAGGACTCACCACTATTACTGTTGCTACTATAACACTGAACTATTTAAGAATGGTCAGGAAACTGCGCAACCGAACCTATGATATAAGACGTCATAGCGGAAAAAAGTATGTGATCAGTACTTTGAATGTACTAGTATATAAGATAAGATTAGAATGAAATGCATGGATTGATTGTGCATGAACATAATGACTGACTGAATAGCATGAGATAACTGAGTACGCATTCATGAAAACTAAAGTACTGAGAATTCAAGACCAAGCATATAATGATTCTAAAATAATCTGTAAACTGAATTACTGAAATCTGATAATTGAATAACTGAAAGTCTGTATACTATGGTCAAGAAAGTCTGAATCGAATTCTATACTGAACACTGAAATGAGACTGTGGGAGGTATCATCTAACTGAAATGCTCTAATTTGAGCTGCTTAGGTTCAACCTGTAACCCCAGTTGGAAGGGTTTCAGTACCGTGCCAGGGTACTAACACTGGCTATATGGATCCAATAAACTGGTGTCCCAAAGAACTAAAGAGTAACCCTATACTGGCAGGAAACTCATAAGATATCTTTCAACCCTAAGCTGGCAGGAAGACATCTCAAACCTACGCTGGCGACATAGTTCTGCAAATCAGGGATTGTTATTAAGGATCAAATCCTAAACTGGTAGGAATGCCCCCATCCCTGGATTTTCTCAGTGCAAAATCCTACTCCCAACTGAATAACTCTATTTAATGGACTGAACTAAGCTTAACTATAACAACCCACATATCGGGCTAGTCTATGAGCCATTTTTTCTACACGTGTAAGCTCTAATACAAATGATCTCCATGTGGATAATAGTTTCATGATCTTTATAATAGTGTGTGAAATGCTCAAGAGGTTAAAAATGTTCATAGAAAATATTTAGAGCCAAGTTGAGCTAAGATCCTTTAATTCGCCTAGAGTTTGGTATTCGACTCTACAAGGGTCTACTTTAAATGTGTATAACTTTTTATATACATGGAATTTTTCATCTTAAACCCACTAAATTATAGATAATCAAATTAGATTTTCATCGATACTAATTTTGCTAAAATCTGATACCCGAGTGAAAAGTTATGTTATTTTTCGTGTAAGGCAGTGAGCTCTTGTGATAAGCTCATGACGCGAGATTAATTCCCATTTCTAGGAGGCGTGACGTGATATTTATTTCCTCTTCTGGGTATCGCACCATGATGGTCATTTACACGAAAGAGAGAGGCCAAGGGGTAGTATAGTCCTTTTCCCTCATCCTCAGTCATCCAAACATGATTTATAACTCCCTAAAGGGAACTATTTGCCTACTTTTCATCATCAAAACTCACGTAAACCCTCTTATTTCCCCCATGAATGAGTTTCAAGCTTTTCTTCTCAAGAGAATAAGAAATCAAGTATCAATTTCAAGATTCCTCCAAGAAATCTAAGAGTTCAATCTTCCAAGTTCAATAATTCTTCAAGAGATATCAAAAATAAAGTTTCTTTCCCAATTTTATCATTCAAGTTTCAAGATTCAAGCTTTCTTCACAATTCAAGAATAATTAAGGTATTTGGGGTTTGAACAAGGATGAATCTTTCATTTTTGTGCCCAAAAAACCTATTTTTATTATTAAAGTTACATGATTTTATGTGTTTTCCCATGAATTTGATGCTAAATATTATACCCATTATTGTTATATACAAGCTTATGATATTTCCAATATTTTAGAAGTTGAATTACATGGGTATGTTCATATTATTATGCTTATTGCTGAAATTTTCAGATTTTATGATGAATTATGAACATTTATATTATCAAGAATGAATTTTGAGATGTTTTTATCATGAGATTAATACATGGGTGATTAGGCCCTATTTAAAGATTGTTATTCAAAGAATTGTTGTGCTATAAGCACCTCATGATTAGAATATTTTCAATTATTGAGAAAGATTTGACCTTTTGGTCTCATAATAGATTTGAAATCTACTTTGCAGATTAAGATTACAGATTTACAGTTGTTTTTCATTATAAACCATTAGATTACTTTTAAAGTGAATTATCTGGAGAACTTGAGAATGAGATTGGGAGTAGCATTTAGCACCGAGATGGGTACGTTACTACAATGTCATACTCCAAAACTACGTGCCAATGTAGGACTTAGATTATTCCCACTTCTACATGGATGACTGAGATTGTGATCACTGAGATGACATTGTGCTATTCTGATGGAAAGGGTAGAACAACCCTAACCTTATGGGGAATAGTCATAGGATACCATGGATGCACACATAGTGTACATGTCGGTTAGAAGAACCTCCCAAAAAGATGTCCCCCACTCTTAAAAAAGTTTATAAATTTTAAGCCTTAAGATTTAATGATTTTCTATGTAGAATAAGTTTTCAGACATCATTTTAGACTATTTGATTTGAGAATGAGAACAAAATATAGATTCCAAAACTAAGTGTAATGGCTCACAAGATTTAGATTATATGTTTTATTATTCATGATTTTGACTTTCAGATTACTCAAGCCTATGTGAGTTATTTATATTTAGCATGAATGATTTTATAAACTATGATGATATTGTTTACTTATTGCATTTCACCCCCATATACTCAGTACTTCCTCAAAGTGTTGATCTACATATATTTCTATGTGCTAAATTGTCTCATAATGTAGGTACAAGTTTTAGTATGCACATTCAAACTCAGACAGTTGCAGATTCCAGCCAGTGAGATGATGAATCCTCCTACTTCGGGGACTTCAGTTAGATTTATTCATGTTCATTACTTTATTACTCATATGTATTGATTAGTGGTAGTTGGGGTCGCGTCCTAGCTACCTATAGTCATAGTAGAGGCTTCACAGATGACAATTAGAGTCGGTTATGTAACTTTTAGTCCTTCTTTTTAGACTTTATCAAAATGTAAAAGTTGTATCAGTATTATATTTAATAGATTCCATCATTTTTATGTTTCCTCTCAGTAAACTCAGTCATTTTATACAAATTATTCAGTTGCTTATGAGTTATGCAAGTAGAAGGGTTATCTTGGGATCACTTGTGGTCCTAAGCACTGTGTGACATCCTGGGATAGATTTCGAGGCATTACAAACTTGGTATCAGAGCATAAGGTTCAAGTTTCCTAGAGTGTCTATGAAGCCGTGTCTAGTAGAGTCGTATGGAATGGTACGGATACGTCTGCACTTTTCTTTGAGAGGCTATGAGGCATTTAAGAAAAGTTTCCTTTCTTTCATACTCTAGAATGTGTTGTAAAGTTGTTCCTTCAAAACTCCTATCTATTCGTGTGTTACCCTGAAATTCCTCATCTATGTATTATTCTTGAGATAACATAATAAGCAAGTTCCAATTCTTCTCCAGATAATGCTCTTAGATTTACTAGCATAAGTTTCAGAAGTCACGCAAAGGGGCTTGAGAGGATCTCTCTAGTATTCTAGAAGTCCCTCAAGTTTAAAGTTATGTCCTCATCCTTATGAGTCATTCAGTTAAGATAAAGTATGATATGTAATCAGATTCCTCATTAACTTCTCAATACGAATAGTTCTCATTAGAATACATAGTGTGAATATAGATCTCTGGATAGAGTTTGTATTCATGAGATATTGAAACCTAGATTGTTATGATTCATAAGAATTTGGGCCTTCTTATAGTTGGAAGTATGAGTTTATAAGTGTAGTGACCAGAAAGAGTGATAAGGGTGATTTATTGAATATATATATATAGTTGAATTTTTGCAAATGATTGAGTTAGTAATGAAGTAATATGTCCTTGTGTGTTAGTTTAGCGCAGGGTGAAGAGGGAGTTATTATTTAAGGTGAATTGTTGTTTGCTTGAAGTACGGGAGGAGTTATTGATGTTATTTTTTGTGTTAGAAAAGTATGGATTATTAGTGAAGTACTTGGTGGTTTAGTTTTGTCAATTTAGGCTTTCCTTAAGGTTGTAAAAAAGCAGTTTAGTTGAAACATATAGAGCTATGAAAGAAGTTTAGGGGTATTGATAGGTGAATAGTAGTGATGTGTAGAGGGAGGACGTGTTAATGGGTTATGATACGATAGGCCATGTGATCTTGATCAATTAATTTTTTATGAGGTTTTAGCGGACCAGTGTTTCTTGAGGTTTTATTTTATAGTTTTCGAGTGAGAATAGTATATGAGGTTTTGTTGTTAATCATGCCTAGTACTACACACAAGATTTGAATAGTAGATGATCATCAAGGTGGAAATAACAATTGATTGGTTAGTTATGCTAGTTAAATGGAAGTGAACTAATAGGCTTGAAACAGTGAATGCAAGAATGTAAGTTTATTGATTTGAGATTAAGTATGATGTAGAAGTATGCCCAAGGTGCTATGGGGTTGCGGTATTTTCTAAGGCTATTACATGTTATGTGTGACTTGTAGTACCGTTGAGTTGTTAGGTGGAGAAAAACTAGTTAGATGGTATATGGTGCTCTAAATAGCCAAGTTAAGGAGTTTTGATTGATAGTGTTGAGCCTTTTGATATGATATTGATTCTCTTGGTCTAGAGATATAAGTTTGGAGATGCGATATTCGTAGGCTATGATGGAAGAAGTATGGTTTATTAAGATTTGAAGATATCCGTGTTAAGTGTTGGAATCTAAGTTGAGTTTTGAAGGTTGAGCTAATAGACATAAGAGTTGAAGCACTAGATGATGTCCACTCCGACTATGGGGATACTCATGAAGATTCAAAGTTAGAAAGTGTTCAAGTATTATATGATGACTATTGGGGCTATAGAAAGATAGAGTGTATCTCAGAAGGTAGTAGTAGCAGTGGGTTTTCCCTTCTAGGTTAGTCTATCGGGTTAAGTTCTATTAGTTACGTGTATTGTTATACCTCGGACTCTAGAGTAAAGTGGTTGTAGTTCAGTTAGAGTTTAGTAAAGGGGTTTTACAAACTTGGAATAATGGCTTAAAAGCAAAGAGGGAGATGATAGGACGAGTAACCAAGTTAGGCTCTCAAATTCTAGTAGTAATGCCAGTATGATATAGACCATCAGAAAGTGATTTCAGTTATCCCAGTACCTACTTATGCCTTACATTTCAGTTCTATGATCATAGTT